>CALSFV010000264.1:0-636382 GCA_943737045.1 Parapristionchus giblindavisi
GAGATTGGGGAGAGAGGAGAGATGTGGGAGAGAGAGGAGAGATGTGAGGAGAGGAGAGAGAGGGGGAGAAGAAGGGGAGAGTGGAGATTGGGGAGAGAGGAGAGATGTGAGGAGAGGAGAGAGGGGGAGAAGAAGGGGAGAGTGGAGATTGGGGAGAGAGGAGAGATGTGAGGAGAGGAGAGAGGGGGAGAAGAAGGGGAGAGTGGAGATTGGGGAGAGAGGAGAGATGTGAGGAGAGGAGAGAGGGGGAGAAGAAGGGGAGAGTGGAGATTGGGGAGAGAGGAGAGATGTGAGGAGAGGAGAGAGGGGGAGAAGAAGGGGAGAGTGGAGATTGGGGAGAGAGGAGAGATGTGAGGAGAGGAGAGAGGGGGAGAAGAAGGGGAGAGTGGAGATTGGGGAGAGAGGAGAGATGTGAGGAGAGGAGAGAGGGGGAGAAGAAGGGGAGAGTGGAGATTGGGGAGAGAGGAGAGATGTGAGGAGAGGAGAGAGGGGGAGAAGAAGGGGAGAGTGGAGATTGGGGAGAGAGGAGAGATGTGAGGAGAGGAGAGAGGGGGAGAAGAAGGGGAGAGTGGAGATTGGGGAGAGAGGAGAGATGTGAGGAGAGGAGAGAGGGGGAGAAGAAGGGGAGAGTGGAGATTGGGGAGAGAGGAGAGATGTGAGGAGAGGAGAGAGGGGGAGAAGAAGGGGAGAGTGGAGATTGGGGAGAGAGGAGAGATGTGAGGAGAGGAGAGAGGGGGAGAAGAAGGGGAGAGTGGAGATTGGGGAGAGAGGAGAGATGTGAGGAGAGGAGAGAGGGGGAGAAGAAGGGGAGAGTGGAGATTGGGGAGAGAGGAGAGATGTGAGGAGAGGAGAGAGGGGGAGAAGAAGGGGAGAGTGGAGATTGGGGAGAGAGGAGAGATGTGAGGAGAGGAGAGAGGGGGAGAAGAAGGGGAGAGTGGAGATTGGGGAGAGAGGAGAGATGTGAGGAGAGGAGAGAGGGGGAGAAGAAGGGGAGAGTGGAGATTGGGGAGAGAGGAGAGATGTGAGGAGAGGAGAGAGGGGGAGAAGAAGGGGAGAGTGGAGATTGGGGAGAGAGGAGAGATGTGAGGAGAGGAGAGAGGGGGAGAAGAAGGGGAGAGTGGAGATTGGGGAGAGAGGAGAGATGTGAGGAGAGGAGAGAGGGGGAGAAGAAGGGGAGAGTGGAGATTGGGGAGAGAGGAGAGATGTGAGGAGAGGAGAGAGGGGGAGAAGAAGGGGAGAGTGGAGATTGGGGAGAGAGGAGAGATGTGAGGAGAGGAGAGAGGGGGAGAAGAAGGGGAGAGTGGAGATTGGGGAGAGAGGAGAGATGTGAGGAGAGGAGAGAGGGGGAGAAGAAGGGGAGAGTGGAGATTGGGGAGAGAGGAGAGATGTGAGGAGAGGAGAGAGGGGGAGAAGAAGGGGAGAGTGGAGATTGGGGAGAGAGGAGAGATGTGAGGAGAGGAGAGAGGGGGAGAAGAAGGGGAGAGTGGAGATTGGGGAGAGAGGAGAGATGTGAGGAGAGGAGAGAGGGGGAGAAGAAGGGGAGAGTGGAGATTGGGGAGAGAGGAGAGATGTGAGGAGAGGAGAGAGGGGGAGAAGAAGGGGAGAGTGGAGATTGGGGAGAGAGGAGAGATGTGAGGAGAGGAGAGAGGGGGAGAAGAAGGGGAGAGTGGAGATTGGGGAGAGAGGAGAGATGTGAGGAGAGGAGAGAGGGGGAGAAGAAGGGGAGAGTGGAGATTGGGGAGAGAGGAGAGATGTGAGGAGAGGAGAGAGGGGGAGAAGAAGGGGAGAGTGGAGATTGGGGAGAGAGGAGAGATGTGAGGAGAGGAGAGAGGGGGAGAAGAAGGGGAGAGTGGAGATTGGGGAGAGAGGAGAGATGTGAGGAGAGGAGAGAGGGGGAGAAGAAGGGGAGAGTGGAGATTGGGGAGAGAGGAGAGATGTGAGGAGAGGAGAGAGGGGGAGAAGAAGGGGAGAGTGGAGATTGGGGAGAGAGGAGAGATGTGAGGAGAGGAGAGAGGGGGAGAAGAAGGGAGAGAGTGGAGATTGGGAGAGAGAGGAGAGATGTGAGGAGAGGAGAGAGGGGGAGAAGAAGGGGAGAGTGGAGATTGGGGAGAGAGGAGAGATGTGAGGAGAGGAGAGAGGGGGAGAAGAAGGGGGAGTGGAGTGAGAGATTGAGAGATGAGAGAGATTGGGGAGAGAGAGAGATGTAGGGGGAGAAGAAGGGGGGAGAGTGGAGATTGGGAGAGAGAGAAGAGAGAGTGGAGTGAGAGAGAGGAGAGAGGGGGAGAAGAAGGGGAGAGTGGAGATTGGGGAGAGAGGAGAGATGTGAGGAGAGGAGAGAGGGGGAGAAGGGGAGAGTGGAGATTGGGGAGAGAGGAGAGATGTGAGGAGAGGAGAGAGGGGGAGAAGAAGGGGAGACACGGCGGCTCAATGATAGTAACTAAGAAGCTCTTGCCTGAGAAAGAAAGTATCGCAAACTGAGTGATGATGAGCAGCGCAAAAGTTGATTACGGTATATCTGGGCGCTCGCTTCTGACTAGACCTATCATCGAGTTTTACGATTCGCGAGACATGCCGAGATGGCTTAGTGGATAGAGCTTTTGTTTAGAGATCCGAACCTCGTAGGTTCGAATCCCGCCCAGTGCAAATCAACTTTGCCGATTTTTCGTAATGCAAGAGCCTTCAAGCCAAAGTTAAATGTAGGGATTTCTCTTCATTGAACCGCCGTGGGAGAGTGGAGATTGGGGAGAGAGGAGAGATGTGAGGAGAGGAGAGAGGGGGAGAAGAAGGGGAGAGTGGAGATTGGGGAGAGAGGAGAGATGTGAGGAGAGGAGAGAGGGGGAGAAGAAGGGGAGAGTGGAGATTGGGGAGAGAGGAGAGATGTGAGGAGAGGAGAGAGGGGGAGAAGAAGGGGAGAGTGGAGATTGGGGAGAGAGGAGAGATGTGAGGAGAGGAGAGAGGGGGAGAAGAAGGGGAGAGTGGAGATTGGGGAGAGAGGAGAGATGTGAGGAGAGGAGAGAGGGGGAGAAGAAGGGGAGAGTGGAGATTGGGGAGAGAGGAGAGATGTGAGGAGAGGAGAGAGGGGGAGAAGAAGGGGAGAGTGGAGATTGGGGAGAGAGGAGAGATGTGAGGAGAGGAGAGAGGGGGAGAAGAAGGGGAGAGTGGAGATTGGGGAGAGAGGAGAGATGTGAGGAGAGGAGAAGAGAGTGTAGAAATATGAGCGCTGTGGATATGAAAAAGTGCAGTAGAAGTCATTAGAAGAGAAGGAAGAACTATTCGAAATGAAAGGGAGAAGATGAAGGAGATGTCGCGGAGTGAGAAGGGGGGGGGAAGGGGAGGGACAGGGAGAGGGAGAGATCTTGGAGGGAGGAGGAGAAGGAGAGGGAAAGGGAGAGGGGAAGGAGAAGGACAAGGAGATTTTGACGTCCTGGAGAAAGAGGATAGGAGAAGGGGAGGAGAAGGAGAGGGAGAGATCTTGGAGGGAGAAGGGGAGGAGACTAAAAAAGCGTGAAAAGTTGAAAGGATTGGAAAGGAAGTTGTTGAGTACATTCAACTATTGAGGACTATGATGGGAACAGTAAACAAGAATTGAAGATGGAATAGAATATAGATATGGATAAGGATATGATAGATATAATGAATATTATTGTACATATTATATCGTATCGAAATATATTAAAGTAGGAATAGGACGAAGAGATGAGAATGAAGAGAAGAAAGAAAGTAGATTGGTTAGAAAGAATCTTAAGAAGAAGAAGAAAGAGAGGTAATCTAATCGTAGAAGTGATTCAATGGATAGAATACACCATCATCTAATATATTCACTCATTCTATTTTATTTTTCAAGAAACGACTCTAGGCAAAATGCATTTTTTGATTATTAGATTATAAATACATATCAATATTTTTATTAATTTTCAAAGGTTATTTTCCACAAATTCTCGAAATTAAAAAATGGTACAAGATAAACGTATAAAAATAAAATAAAATATTCTGTTGGCGGTTATATGTATGATATTTGTTGGATACCTTGATATGTGGAGACTAGAGTAGTAACCAATACAAGTTTATCACAAATAATATAGAGTTCGAGGCTAAGACTAGAATAGAAGAGACCTACTTTGAACCTACGCTAAGCTAAGAATGAATGGAGAATCATGTGTAGAGTAATAGATATGATAATTAGGGATAATGCACAATGACTATTATGCATTAGCTATATGATAATTATATTATGCTAATAGATTAGATTACACTACACAACACCTCCTTCCTAAGATTCTAAGTTAAAGACAACAGAATCGATAATCAATACAATAAATACTAATTAACAATTGAACTAACGTAACTACTACATTCGGAGGTATTACTAACAACGGGCCTTCGGTCTTTGACCGGACGATGATATGCCTTGCTTGAGGGGTCTGGGATAGGCATGACGATGACAGCTCCAGTTGAATTATCCTTCGCAGTTTCTTCTGTCGGCTTCTTGATATCGAATGAATCGATTTGAAGATCAAGTATATCATCTTCATCTTGATCTCTTCGGGAGATTAATTGATTGGCATGAGCCTTCATTCTCCTTCCTCCCTTATCAATGAGATATGCAACTCGACCGAGTTTATCTACAATGATGGCTTCACTACATTTCACATTATTAGGTCCATCTTTATCACGGTAGTAGACCTTATCACCAGTTTTGAATTCTTTGTGTTTCGCACATCCTTCTTATCTGATCTACGACATGGAACCAAGAGGCTTTGTCTTGTTCTCAGTTTACGTCCGAGGAATACTTCAGCTGGTGACTTATCAGCTAGTTGTCTATTCGGATTCGATCGATAAGACATGAGGAATGTTTGAACATTCTCTACTTCAGGTCGTCCTCCTTTCAATTTGAGGAGCGTTCGCTTGAATATATCAACGAACCGTTCTGCTTGACCATTTGAATGAGGATGATATGGTGGAGTCAGGACGTGATCGATACCGTACTTATTACAGTATTCTCGGAAATCACTCGAAGTGAATTGTGTTCCGTTATCACTGACCAATGTTTCTGGACAACCATATGCAGATATGAACTTGTGAATGTGTGTGATGATAGAATTAGTATCTATTCTATCCATTTCTATTACTTCAGGCCATTTACTGTGTGCATCTACGATAATCAAGTAATTCTTTCCATTCATAGGTCCTGCGAATTCAACGTGAATTCGCTCTATTGGTCTATCAGTTGATGGCCATGGTTCAAGTGGTACCTTGATTGGATTCTTGATTTGATTCATTACGAGTTGATCTTCAACTTCCTTCTGTAATGATCTGATGAGATTCAGTTTCCAGAACCAATCAGTTCCGATTAAATTTACAGGTGAATCTGCTAAATAAACAAATCCCCTATTCTCATCATTCTTATATTTCACTTTACAATGAAATTTTCCGAGTATGGATACACTTGTGCCATTTGCACACTTAGCCTGTATTCTTCCCTCTTTTAGGGTGGGAGATCCCAGTGTTTTCCATACATTCTTGGAGATAAAGGTTAGATCTGAACCAGTATCTACTCGGAATTCAATGTTCTTTCCATTAACATTGACTTGTGCATAGACTCGATTACCGACGACCTGATTACAGAACACAGCATTGCTATTCTTTCTCTTATAGAATTTATTTCTTTTGTAATCTTTCTTCTTTGGTCGTTTATCTGGATATTTCTTCCAGCATTCATGCACTGCATGACCATGTCTATCACAATATGCACATTTAGTATCTGATGAACTCTTATCACTTTTTGTCTCCGAATCAACCTCAGCGGTCTCATCGTTCACTTTGTCCGACTTATTATCACGTAACAAGTAGACATTATTTTGAACTTCTATTGCAGCAACATCTCTTTCAAGTGCTTGAAGTGTAGAGAACTTCTCTACGAGTTCATTCAAAGTGATATCTTGTTTGTTATTCACAATGTTCATTAGATTTGTTCGAGCCTTTTTCAGGTTTGGTAGATCAAGACCTGCAAGGAATACAGTGACCTTCAATTCGTCTTCTGTAATCTCCTTCATCTTTCCTTTCTGATATAGATTGTTGACTTCAGATGCAAATTTCTTGACATCAGTCAATCCAAGTATAGACATTCTTTGATTGAGAAATCTTAGACGTAGTTCAAAATCAGAAACTTGTCTACCGAATAGATTAATCAATTCTTTCACTGTATTCTCAAATGTCTCATTATACACATCTTTAGGTGACAAATGATTCTTATACTGTGAATTGCATTTTGTACTCAAATGTCTTAACAAGATTCTCACTCTGAGTTTCTCATCTAAGTGAATCATATCATGTTCGAAGATGTCTTTGTATCTATCATACCAATTCTCGAACGTACACTCATCTTCAGGGTCATACTGGAACTCATTTATTCTGGCTTCAAGAGCATCAATCGATGGGCCACTTACAGTATGCGCACTTTGGCTACTGTCACCTGAGGTTACTGTAGGATCAGTCGTAACTCTCGCTCCATTCGATTCATTGAGAGATCTGATTAGTTTCTCAACTCTCTTATCAGACTCTTCTTGCATCTTGAGCATCATTTTCATGAACGTATCCATCATCGACTTCATTCCATTTGAATCGGTCGATTTGGTTCCACCTGAATCAGTCATGATTATAGTCTGTACTGTTCAATGATAACTATCACGTACTCTATAGTCTGTACTGTCTTTGACCTGATGTGTACTAGCTACTCGTATCGTGTACGGTGCTCTGATCTTTGATCTCAGTTATCTGGTGGATGATCTTTGATCTCCAGTCTCTGGTCTCAGAGTGATCTATGACCTTTGGTCTCTGACCTTTGGTCTCTAGTCTCAATGGACAACGATCTTAAGATACGGTGATCTTGATCAGACCTGTGTCAACCTCGGTATCACAATAGCGATACAGTATCCAACCGGGAATCACAACGGTGGTACATGTTACACTCGGCTCTTACAATGGTTGCTTTAAATATCAAGTGTGGATCACAAGATAGCAGAGCCAAGGGCCGTGACCAATCGCAGCAACAATCGAGCGTATCGAAGTGCCGGTCACAGTGACTATCTCCAGGTGTTACAATATCCACAGACACCAGTCACAGTGGCTATCTCCAGGCTAAGATCAATGCTTTGCCAGCCACGACTTACCAGAAACTTACCAGATACTGATTCTTAGCAAAACTAGGTAAAGTCTAAGTCTAATCCTAATCCTAAGTCTTAAACCTAAGATCATGGTCGCCAATGTTGGATACCTTGATATGTGGAGACTAGAGTAGTAACCAATACAAGTTTATCACAAATAATATAGAGTTCGAGGCTAAGACTAGAATAGAAGAGACCTACTTTGAACCTACGCTAAGCTAAGAATGAATGGAGAATCATGTGTAGAGTAATAGATATGATAATTAGGGATAATGCACAATGACTATTATGCATTAGCTATATGATAATTATATTATGCTAATAGATTAGATTACACTACACAACAATATTATATATAGGGTTCGCAAAGATTCTATAAAACAGTAAATATATTTATTATATGTACGTATACTAGTGTTGTTAGATGAAACTAAATTTTAGTTTTTGCCTAAATTTGCATTTTTAGTCCAGACTAGCAATGATTCCAAAATAATTTTCTCATTTTAGTGTGGAATAAATGGGTAATTATACTAATATTCCCGACTAAATTTACATTTATTCTGGACTAATATTTTCGAATTTATTCGATAACACTTATTCATTTTTCATTATCTCTATCAGACTGTGGATAGCTCGGGTTTACATATCGAAACATTTTTGCTGATTTTTAAAAGCTTCGTGCGTGAAATCAATCTCATTAGTTTTTCATTGTTTTCGATATCGATCATCTAATAACTTCTACATGTATGAGCACTTGCAAATTGCATGCAGAATCTGAAAGTGCATGGCTGCAGCTGTTTTTTGGCTCCTACCATATTTTCCCTATATCTATAAAAATACTTCTGTTCAAAATCTCACTGCGACATCTAAGACTTCCCTTATCAGATGGAAATGTAATCTATGAATATGACCTATGTACATAGAAGCAGGAGAGATCATCAGGAAACTGTGTAGTATTGCGATGTCACTAATAAAATATTGAAATTGTTATGTTTATCGCGTTTTTGAGCACTTTAAGTCTGGACAAACAATAAATGCAAATTTCGTCTCGAATAAATTAGCATTTTAGTCCAGACTAACAAAAGTAACAAAAGAAAAAAGATAAGAACAAAAGATATAATGATATTTCTTACACTTCCCTGGTACATAGACCGGTGGAATAAAAAGCTTTGCGTTATTCGACCGAAAATAATCGCGGATTTTATTCGACTAAACAACACTAATGTATATCCGTGTTTTATGTTTTTTTTAGTTTTTCAAGTTTTTTTTTCAAAGTTAGTCAAAAGAATAGAAAAAAAAAACAGAGAAAATTCTTCTCGTTTTGCACACTATCTCGCTTTTTTTCTTTTTATTTTACTTTTAAACTCTACTTGAATAATTTCATTAGAATAAATTCATTTTCTAAAATCATAATATATACAACTACTATTACATACAGATAATTCATTCTTTATGATATTTATAAGAATATGCCTCTGAGATAAGTCTACAAATAAAATAATTTATGAATTCAACTTTTATACAGAATCATAATTAGTAATTCGTAAATGAATTTGAAATCAATATTTTCTGAATATTTTAACGACGTTGATTTTGAATGAATATGAACTATTTGTTATGTACGTACCAATTTGCATATGTAATTAGATCATAATGCCTCCACTCTTTGTCTACGGTAAAGAATATCTGGACTAAAGAATGAATGGATATAGACAGTGGTCATTCACATCTCTCATCAACCTAGTCTTCCCATAGATACATCTTACCACATTTTCTGTTCTTCACGCACAAGAAGAATACACAATACTATTGGCCCTTAATGGCTCATCGATACAATAAAAAGGGAAACTTTGAAAGATAAAATTCATTAAATAAAAGTATGAAGTTGTTTAATTGATTGTAATATAATATTTACTAACCACTTGTAGAGGACATCTATTTTCACTTTTTTAAATTTTTTTGGTGAGGATAGATTATTAAATTTTTTTTATTAAATTCTTTTGAGATACCAGTATGTTTTAAAAATCATGGAATGTGTACTAAAATGTGTAAAGTATGTACATATAGTTCCATGATATTTCATATTATGATAGAAAGAACAAAGAGAGTGCACTTGAACTGATCTACCATAATATCTATGATGAGAGATACACTACCCTTACTATATCTCTTTAATTCTTTCCATTCAATGCTAAATCACCCTATCTCCATATATTTATTTCTTCATAAGATTACAATTAGCCTGGTCATCGTCGAATAAAATATATGTATTTTATAATAAAATTGTTATTATATTTTATTTTGTTAACCTTATTACTGGTAGAACGAGATTGATCTGTCTCATTTAAGACCTACGTTGTCTAAGATATATCTTGATCATTTTTTACAAAGCAATTAACGAACTGAAACTACAGAAATATAAAACTTTCTATTTAAGCAATTTATCATTAAACTACGGTAAGTTTAATATACGGTATGTCTCAAAAATTGGTTCTCACTCAAATTCTTCCTTTCTCGAAAAGTCATCTTTTTTAACTGCACTCATTGCACCAAACAGTAGATAGAGGCACACCATTCTCTCTAACACATTGATCGTGGGTTTGAGTAGAGAGGGAGAGAAGGCCGCTCCGCGTCCTATCGCGTGGCGGTTCCTTCTCTTACCGTCGTTATTCTCTTACTTTCTTTTCCTCTCTCACTTCTTACCCCCTCTATCCACCCTGAGCTCTTTTCACTAATTCTTCATGTTCCTCAATTTATGTGTTATAGAACATCTTTATTTTATCTATCTCATCTGATATCTCCATCCTCTCATATCATATGTAGTATGATCCTTCTTCTATTTCAATACTTGAACATTGATTAAGTTGATTGTCTCTAATTGTCGTTTCTTTGTCTTCATCGTTTTAAGCGTTAACGATAGAGAGAAAGAGAGTGATCACTTCCCTTCTCACATCAATACTTATTCTATGATTTGAGTTGAGGACTAAACTGATTGGATAGAAGGACAAATCCATCGATGCAATTCTCGACATATCATCCAGAGGTAATGAATACTTGTTAGTACTAGTCAACTTTCACTCATCAACCTGTTTATGTAGTTAATGCTCATTATATTCTTTGAATGAAAGACCATCGATTGAATAGAATATATTCACTGATTCAGATAATCTCTCGATGAGTACAGCTAATGGAGGCAGTCTAGAAGACTGCGCTACCAATCAATATGCCTTAGTAAGCAATTCATTCTTTTAATTTTTTAAAATTTATATTTGTTGTGTGTTCATTACATCGTAGTCATGTGTCATGTAAAATTCTTCGTTGCAGACGGAGTTCACGGGTTTGAAATGGCAAGCATTTGAAAGTCCGACTCGTGGTGGTCTTACTGTTCAACCTAAAAGATTCCTTGAACATGATCTCATCATCTCTGCTTATTGTAAACTTCAAAAGGTTCGTCTTCTTTCTGATTAACTTTAGATATTTAATATATTGTTCTTGTTTAGCAAAGAGTATTATGCACATGGAGACGAGTAACAGCGAATGAATTGCCTGATAAGTTCACTCCTCCATCACTATATCTCGGAGCACCCAAGGAGTTATGGGTATTCTGGTATGATTCTAATATATTCTATTCATCTCATTTAAATGTTTTCATTCTTTCCAATTATATGTTGTAGGTGGTCATCTAGTGAACCAGAGAACTTGGATCAAATCACGAAAGCTTTGGTTAAGAAGAAAAGTTAGTTTTGATTACTTCAATTAATTATTGATTTATTTGATTATGTCTTTGATGATTGTTATTTAGATGATGATGAGACTGAAGATGGAACACCAGCTAGTATTCCATATGATGTATGTCTATTACTTAATGATTATTAATGAAATTGTAGTTTTGGTTGTGATAAGAAATGTTACACATTTATGTAAATTATGATTGAATAACAAATAATAATAATGATTAATAAGTAACTAAATCTTAGGTGCGGACTTTATTGAACAAGGCGTGGCATACACTATTCGAGAATGTCTATCGAAAACATGGATTTTTTCGAATAGGTCGATGGTTCTACAAACCTCCGAAGACATTTGATCCGAATACCGTGGATATGATTGATGAGTGAGTACATCATTTATCTATGATCTATCAATAATAATTGAATATTTAGTTATCATATAGCGTATAGTCATGCATATAATGTAATGGGAGGATCATCTCTTCATACTTCTATTGTTACTCAAATGCAACCAACTCTCATACAATTGAATCATTTTCATATCGAAAGAAATGAACGATTCAAAAGGAAAACTGTTCAAGTCATCCTTGCTCCATGGAGTTTTGAGGTATACTGCAATGTCTTATTAATGCATCGATTACGGTAGTCGAATATCGATTGATTTATTTGTTTTAGGCTCGACTTCTACTTCGATATCCAATAGTTGCAAAAGGAGAGAAACAAGAGGCACAATTGACATATGAATGGGATCAATGGAAGAAAGCTTATAAAATTGAAGATCCAAAGAAAAGAAAAAAGAAATTAGATGATGATAATGGAAGTAGAGAGGGTGATGATAAAATGCCTCTTATGGTTAGAGTTGAGGTATGATCTTTGATCTTTGATCTTTTTCATTCATTGATCTATCATTGAAGGTACTCGGAAATGTGTATTGGTGGCCATCAAAATACACATTTGTAACTCTAGAGGAGACGAGAAATATGGTTAAAGAAAGATATCGAATAATGAAGTCATTGAAACATCTACCAGCTAAACGTAAATATTTATTTAAATTTAATTATCTATCTTGTCCAGATTACTGTAGCCTTGATGAATGATATGGTGAAACTGAATTGATTATAGAGACATTATCTCGACGTAATCGATTTACTCGATTGACAAGTGGAGAAGGAATTCTACGTGCTACACAATCTGCTATTGATGATATTGAAGTTAATAAGAAAATGAAGAATCCTGAGATGAAGTGCATGTAAGTCATGATAATAATGGTTACGGTAGATATGAACATATAATGAGTTGAATCTTGTCACTATCGTATTCATTGCTATTTAGAAGTGATTGATACTGTAAGTTGAGATCTAATTGATATATTTGTAGTCGTACACCAAACTGTGGATGTTCTTCGTGTTCTTCTCGTAATCGACCTCTTTCTCCTCATTCATTTATTGATTATCTTGAATGTAAAGGAGGTCATCTATTTGTTTTATTCATATTTATCTCAATCAATATATTCAGAATATTGGAAAGAGTTTAAATGGAATAATTTCAGTTGTTCCATCAACAGTTGAAGATAATAGAATGGATATCGATAATATGGATCATACCGTAGTCAATGAGAGATTGAACATTCCTAAAGAGAATGAAAAATATCGATTATCACTCAAAGATAAGAAGAACTATAGGAAAGTCATGTAAGTGATATCAATCAATATTTTATGTAACTGGAGTACATTTTGTTCAACTCATATTTTCAGAACTATATTCTGATCAGTAATTGCTATAAACTGTCATTATTTCGCTAATTTTTTTATTTTTTTGTTTTTTTCTCTTTTTGTCGCCGAAATCTACAAAAATGACCCTTTTTTTACTAGCCAATCAATTTATCACACAATGTGGGTGATCTAAAACGTATGGTTACTGGATAAGCTGAATGTGTTGGATGAGTTCATAGGTGGGCACGCTGGGGGAAAGGCTGTGCGCAAACCGGGGAAGGGGGAGGCAAGGCTGTGCGCATTTCTATTTTTTGATGAATTCGACTAGAATTTTTCCAATTCTTGCGAGGCGAGGCTATGCGCAAGGCCCCTATAGGAAAGCAAGGCTATGCGCAAAAAAGTTTCGTTTACACGCGCCCACCTATGGATGAGTTGATCTTTGATCTTTACAGGATGGCTCAACGATACAATTGGAGGAAGACAGATGGTAAACCGATGACAAGGAAAGAAGCTCAATATTGGAGGTATAGTAGTCTGTGTCATTCTATTTAATGGTTACTGTACACATGACAATTGATTATATCGATGTAGATTAGTAGTGATATCTTTATGTTCTTGAGAAGAAATGAATTAGACAAATGGCGAAACGTCACACGATTCTTTTCTCATCCACATTTCATATCTATTGATATAATCAAAATTGAACATGGATTATTGAAACGATTTAAAAAAAAAACTTATTTGGTATTGATAGATGAAAGTTGAAATGAAATTATTGATTGACACATTTTCGTGAATGAATTGAATATGATTGATGCATCTCAGCTTTTCCCAAACATAGGAAATAATGACTTGTTGGTATAGGATAGTACGGGGTTACTGTATTCTTTTCAATTCCTTGACTGGATCTATTCGATATGATTGACAGAGAGGATACAAGTGGAACGAGTGGAAGTGATGATGAAGATGATGATGATGATGTATTCAATGTTATTGAGAAGAGAAAAGATAAGAAGAAAGTTGAAAAGATAAAGGAAGAAGGATCAAAGATCAATAAATGGTTGGATGATAATAATCAAACTTTCATCTATGAGAAGTTATCGATTCCTGATACTGAAGAAGCATCGTGAGTTCATTCTTTTAATTTTTATTTATTCGTTTTTTATTCAAAGTTATTCATAATCTCTTGTGAATCGAAGCGGAAATTTGATTTAGTTTAATCAATCATCAATATGTATTGTTGTTATTTATTGATTGATTATATTACAGTAAATATCATTTATCATCATTTGGTGATTCTCCTCGATCTATTAATGGAGGTCCATCGTCCGATGAAGACGCTCCTCCTCTATCTCCATTCACTCCTTATGGAGGTATGTAGATCACAATCAATACTACTACTTTATTATTTATTATTTTAATATCATTAGCGTAATTGTATCATAAATAGATTAAACCCTACTAGATAACATTATTGTTTACGGAATGGATATATTGAAAACATTATTATAATTGATTATGATCATTTCAGTATTGTCACCATGTGATCCGAGAGAAGTTGAGAATATGGGAAGTGAGATCAAAGTATTGGTTCAACTGTATGTTTCATTCTATTCTATTCATTCATTCAGTATCATACGAATACTCTATACAGTTTTTGCTTTATTTGTTCATTGAATAATCAATAAAAATGCGTTATTATTATTATAGATAATTTTGTTTCAGTGAACATTTACCAGTGAATGAATCTCTTGGACCTCGTGAGATTCTATCGGAATATGGTTCATTTTATGATCCTTTCACTTCTCTTCCTCCTCAACAATATCAGTCAGTATTTCACTCTTTTGTATACATTTGATACGGTATCTACCGTAATCTCATCTCTATCTAACTACCGTAATGATATGATATGATCTAGATCGTATCATTCTCGTCGTCGTGGTCCTCGTGCTCCTCAGTCATATGATGAATATATGGCTAAACAGAAAGCAAATGGATTAGCTTATCTTGATCATGATAGTGATGATTCTGATAACGATGAATATGGAATTAGAAAGAATAAGGTTAATTTCCATTTTATTAATTAATTTATATTCTTAACTGTATTTATTAATACAATTTTTTATATTATATCCATTATTGTTAATGATCCTTCTCATTTTCATTATCGATTGGTTGATTGATTGATTCTAGAATGGTCGTAATAAGACTCCAACTCCATCACCTCAATCAGTACCTACTCCTGTTATATTAGAGATGGAAATGGTTGGAGGAATGAAGACTCCACCAATCATTGATTCACGACCTGATAAGGTTAGTATTCACTGATATTGATTATTTGTATTAGTGTTCGCTATTGATTATTTGTAGTTTGCCTAGTTCCTTTATTATACAAATTCAAATGTATCTTTTTCAGTTGATAGTTGCGAAGAATGATAAGAATGGAAATCCTAAGCCAATATGGCCATCGATTGATATTAATGATGAATATCGAGATGATGTCATGGTATATTTATTATCTAATTCAATTATTGATTATTGGATGATTCATTTGTAGGATGGTAAAGATATGATGTTTATGAAGACTGATATTGGATCTGATGAAGAAATCCCTATTCATGAGCAGGTTTGAATCTATTTGTAATGTAGATCGAGAGAATCTAATAATATAATAATGATTATAGGAAGAGTTGATAATAGATGATGTGGATGATGCTGGAGAAGGAACTAGTTCAGATAGAGAGAATTGGAGAGATGAAATGATTAATGGAGATGATTATATTGATATGATACAATCTACTAATATCGTTAGTTATTCATATTTAATCAATAAATGAATCAATCAATATTGTAGACATATTCAAATCCATCTGGATATAGTTCAATGTTAATGGATACAGATGATAATGCTCTCCATTCTGATTCTGTTCTTAGTCCTCCAGCTAGTAATGAAAGAGCTGATTCTAATGTTAGTTATTCCTATTACAGTATACTCTATCATACTGTAGATCAATCAATAATTGATGTGAATTGTAGAATTCGATCTATCATCGATTAGGATGTGGTCCTCATTCAGCAGGAGATCAAGCATTGAATAAGATATATCCAACACCTCCGAGTGTACTTCAACTTGATATTGTTAGTTCATCTATCTATCTATTACCATATTCATATCATATTGATATTCTTTTAGTGTTCACCTGCAGCTATAGGAGGACCTCATTCACAAGCGAGAAAAGATGAAAATGCTCATGATGAGGTTAATATTCATTATTGATTAGTGTAATAAGAATACTGTAGTCTATTTATCTCATTTTATATTTATTGTGCCGACGATCGTTAATATCTACTGGTGTTAATGTGATATCCAATTGACTAAATTAAATAGTATTTGATTATAATATTGATTTGTTCATCATCAGGATGGATCATCATCATCAGTATCATCTTCAATGGATGAAGATATAGAAAGGAGTATTGATATATCTAATAATAGTATACCTGTAAAGGATAATGAACCTATCAGAGGAGATACACATATTGTATGCTTTTTCATCATCATTGATCTTTGATCTTTAGTATATTCGTAATTCATGTTTTATTTCTTTCAGACTTCCCTGGTTGATTCATTATTGAGAGGAGGGAAATTCGCGGATAAATTGCATAAAACGAACGTGGTTAATATTTAGCTTTAAGTCTTTGTATTCATTGATGAATTCAGCCGTATTGTGTTCGATTTGCTCAATCATTTGATAGACAAAGAGTGAAATCGAAGAGATCAATGCCCAAATACTCAAGGAAAGATAATAAAATCAATCAAGAGGTAATCAATAATTCATTCTTCTACCGTATACCTTTCATTCCATTCAGGAGGTGAAGAAACGTAATGAGATATTGACAGCTGTTGAGAATCATTCAAGTGCACGTAGTACTTCGAAACAGTCATCAACTACTACTTCTAATAACACTCCTATGGTATATACATTATTAATGAGAATCAATCAATAAATGATTATGTATTCAGAATTCAACGGTACCATCTCATTTATTGATTGGTTCATCAAGTCAATCACTTCAATCTCAACATATGATATCATCAAATCCATCATCATCTCATTATTCTCTTCTTAATCAACAACCATCAACATCATCTTCATCATTACCATATCCTCCATCATCATTCCATCCCTCATATCAATCATCTCATCCTTCATTAACTCCTCTTCAAATGCCTCCACGACCTATTCATCCTCCTCCATATCAATCAATGCATCCTATGCAGGTATACTGTATTCTAATTCATTTATCATTATATTGATTTATTTATTATTTCAGCAGGGTGGTGGTATGATGGGTCCTCCTCAGCCAGGATCATTCATACCTGGTCAAGTACCTCAACCAGGGATGATAATGAATCAATATAATGGGCAAGGAATGAGAATGGGTATTCATCCTCAGACTGGTCTACCAATGGGACAACCATCACAATATCCATCTGGATATCCTATATCTAATCCATCTATTCAACCATCTCATCCAATGCATATGCAACATATGTATCCACAATCTATGCATCCACAGGTATTGATTGATTAGATTGAATAATCAATGAATATATTGATTATATTTGTAGATGATGTATCAACGAGGAGGAATGGGAATGGCTCCACCTCCTCAACCATATGGAGTACCATCACAAATGGGAAATGTTCCATCAACTCAAGGAGGAATACAACAAGGACATTCAATGATGACAATGAATATGGGAGGAGGAATGATGATTCCATCACAATCATCTATTATTCATCCTTCTTCAATCAATAATATGATGACTATTGGTGCACCTGGAGCTTCTACTAATCCTATTACTGTAAGTCTATTCTAATTATCGATTAGTTTGGTTATAATGATTGATTGATTGATTGATTGATTGATTAGGTGGCACCAACTCCTGTAGTACCCTCATCATCATCATCAACATATGGTATTCGTTCACCTCGTAAACCTCATCGAGCACCCAATCTACCTGGACCATCACCTATTAGAAAGAAGAAAAGGAAAGTTATACGAAGAATTATTAGAATAAAGAAGACTATGAAGAAGTCAAGAAGAATACGATTAAAGGGAAAGAATCGAAGTGAGATTAATAATCCTATCTATGATGGACAACCATGGAAGAATAAGAAATTGAAGAAGAAAGATCTTACAGAGAAAGAACGAGTAAGGAATACTGTAGATTGTATATTGATATCGATTGAATTATAGACTGCAATTATCATTCGTAAACTCGTTCGGAAGATGAAGAGAAGAGGACGAAGAATTCAGAGTATGTTATCGATTGAATTGATTGATTCAAATATTGATTGATCTATTTAGGTGATCTGAGTGTATTGAATCGTCGTCCAGGAGGGAGAGATGGATTATCGATTGTTATTGCTATTATGTTACAAGTAAGTCATTCATCATGTTAATACATATCTATGATAGACAATAATAATATGATTATGATTATAGGATACAATTCTTGATCTTCATTTTGATTGGGTATTTGATTCATGTCCTCTATGTGCTTGTTTCACTTCAATCAAATCACGAGATTTTGGAGTGTACATCTCACCTCCTCCTGTTCGTTTTATTTATTTATTAATATTATTATTGTTACTATTATTATTATCATTATTTTTACTGTTATTATTGTTTTGTACTTAAATTTAAATCATTGATTGGGTGTGATTTTTTCAGATCTTAACATTGGATAAAGAGATACAAAATGACTGGATTGGACCATGGAATGGACTTCATTCTGATTCACATAATACTACTAAATGTAGTTGTGCTTTCAGGTATACTCTATACTGTCATATTTATCGATTTATTGATGTATTATACCATTCATTTGCTTGAGTGTATTTATTTATTGATCGATACCATCTAATCTTTGTATTGATTGATAATCTTTCATTTCAGTTCAATTCGTCATCGTCAATTATCAATGCGTTGTGGTCTATTCCTTGAAGATGGAAGAGAAGCGACTGGAGATAATTCATCTTCACTTCTTCCTTCTGGTACTACTGGACAAGTTAATCACTATCTATGGTATGTCTCTTTGAGATCAAAGATCAAAAATCAAAGATCAATATGATGATTGTATTGTAGGTATGATCCAACAAATCGATGTGATCGTGAGATGTTAGAATGTCTTCGAACTCTTGCACTCACTGATAATATTGGTTCCTTTATCAATAATATCACTCATTCATCTCGTATTACTTCATATACTGATAAGGTTTATATTATTATCTTTTTGTATTATATACTATTCAATTCATCTTTAATCATGAACATATTAATTTGTTCATATTATTCTCATGTTATAAATCTCATTACTTCTTTTTTTCAGAAATCGTTGAAAGTAGGTGGAGTGGGATCAAGAAATAGTGAGTATATATTGAGTGAAATGGATAAGAAAGAACTATCTATCATGGGTAAATCCATTGTGAGTATTGCTAGTATATCAACGAAGAGACAAAAGAAATGGCCTAATACTCCACGATACTTTCATCCATGGGGAATGCAGGTACTATATCTCTAGTCACTATTGATCTTTGATCTTTCATCTATGCATATTGTATTTCAGATTGCAAATGAGATAGCAGAACCACCAGAGATGGAAGTTCGTTCACTTCTTGATGAAATCAAACCAATGATTGAAGAGGCTATGCGGTATGGATTACTGTATCTATTTCAATCTAATCGATATTTATCGTATTCTAATTTGTAGTGATGCTCGCAAGATTACTCCATCAGCTCAATTGGGAAATATTATTGAAGGACCTCTTACATGGAGAAGTTTATCAACGAAGAATGTTAAGAATAGTGGATCAATTGTTAGTTTATCATTCAATCTTGTTATTGTGTCATTACAGTAATCCATAGTGTATGGAGTGTATTCATTCAGGACGATGATTCATTTCTTGCTGAACCTATTCCTGCTATCAATATAGCTACTGATAAGGAAGCTATTCGGATTGCTCCAACTGCTATCAGACAATGGGAACATTTGGGATTGGCTCCTTTTGATCAACAGAAGGTACGGTAATAATGGGTTATCGATTGATTAATGGATTACGGTATACTTTATGATTATTGATTGATTTGCAGGATGTATTCTATCTTGCTGTGGTTCCTGATGATGATCGTATAGTCGATAGTGTTACTGTTTATATGAGGAAGTTGAGCAAGTACGTAGATATATCTATTATCGATTGATTAATTGATCAATCAATAACGATTATGTTGATTTAGAGTATACGAAAGTGGAATGAAATTCGGTAGGCATATTCCAATCTTGAGAGAACCAGCAAAGGAAGGAGTTATCAGAGCCAGTTAGTTTTTTTATTAATTATTATTTCTTTTGCATTCATTTTGATTTCTAATTGAAATGATATTGAAGATTTGCATGTATTGGAGGTCTTTATGACTGATTATTCATATCGAAGAGGGATTAAAATGTGAATGATTTCTTTCATTACAGAACGTTTGATGACATCTCGTAACCTATCTCCATCAATGGATTTTCTTGAACATGTTGATCGATTTGGTGTTGGATGTAATCCATCATTCATGACTCAATTAAGGGTGAATATTTAGAATTCAATCATACAGTTTGATACTTCTTATCTACCGTAATCTTTATGCTATCGATTAATTTGTAGGCCTATGTCAGTGGAATCGAGGATACTCTCTCAAACTTTCTCGGTGATCAGAATTGTCCAATCTATGAACGAAACTATTTCCGGTTTGACATATTCTTATTGGTTTTACTTCTTTTTTTAAATGTTGTATATATCTATTGATTGTGTTTATTTTCAGTGAATGTCTCGCCTACACATTGTTAGCTAGGAAACACTACAAAATGTCAAAGTCTTCCGGATTAGCAAAGTGAGATTTATCGATTGATTGATCCATTTATTGATCGATTTGTTTGTTATTCAGATGGAATAATTTATTGATTATAGACACGAGAAAGATGATGATGAAGGTCAACCACCAAGTAGTTCAATGGATACAATGGAAGGAGGAACAGAATCAATCGATAATCAATCAATCAATAGTAATAGTGCATTAGCTGCTGCTCTTGGTAATATATTATATTTATGTATTCATTCAATGAATGAACCAACATTCCATCAAATGGGAACATCTTAAAGGGACAGTAACCCCTTCACTTTTCAGTGTTTAAATTCCCGCCGTTGTTCCCCAACGCGATAACACTGCCACAGATATCCGAAATAATGTGCAAAAATTCCCGACGTGAACAGGACTCGAACCATCGAGATTCTACCTCAGGGAACAGAGCACTTACCATTAGGCTATGTTGCTTGACATAGATGAGATAAAGTAGAGGATAAACGTGAGAGCATCGGCATTTTTACTTTGGCCGATCTTCATTTTACAATGGGAAAGCCCTCCTTGGATTTAGACAAGAACAAATCGCTATACGGATCCCAGCGGCCTTTCGCTTCCTTTTCTCATTCTTTTCTCACATTTTGAGTTGCTTCTATGTGTTTCTGTGCATTCTCTCGTTTTCACGTGTCACCTCAACTGTCTGAGTAGCCTTTTCGGTTCTGTCCAGGAATATATGAATGTGCGGAGATATTATCAAAGACAGTGTAACAATGCAAGTATTTTATTCGAATAAAAGAATACAAAATATTATGATGTACGAACTATCTGGAATAGGTAAAGAAGCTGCTGAATTACTCATTGTTGGGATTATGTCACTGTGATATCGCTATTCAACAATTCCATTGCTTGTCCTAGCCTTACATTGCTCTCATAGAACCGTATCCGTACCCAGTCAGTCTACAGTAACCCCAAATCAACTACTCACGTATTTCAAAACTTAAAGTCTACTTATCATCATCATACGTCTAACTTGAAGTAGACTTGTAAGTCCATTTCTACTTCAAGCCTACTTCAAGTAAGTATACTTCAAGTGGAGTCTACTTTATATAATGTAAGACATTTCGTCAAACGTTCTTTTACTTGAAGAAGGCTAAAAGTGGTCAGTGACGTATTTTAAGTAGACTTTAAGTTTTGAAATACCACAATATATCCTATCTATCATCTAAATCCTCCTCCTTTTCTTCCAACACTTCCATCTGTTCGATATAGATCAGCTTGTAGCAAGGTGGTTTCCTCTGCAAATAACAAAATAAGTATTGTAAAATCCAATATTTGTTAATGATTCATTTCCTAGCAAAAGTTACAAAGACTCTTGAGCAATCTATACTCAAGTCTGTCCTACTCAAGAGACATGTTCAGCAAGATGAACCGTATCACGTACATCCTACCACAACATCATCTCATTATTTTAGGCCACACAGTGCTACAGTCCCTACTATATCATGAACAATTTGAGCAAAATAATTAAGGTATGTATAAATATAATTCATAATAAACGCAAATTTAAATATATAGTTACAAACTGACAGGACTCCTCCTTCGCCAGAACCGCTCCTTCTATCCGATGTGCAAACACTGGCTCATCTCCGTACGACTACAAAGACGAAAGATCATTATATATTCGGGGAATATTGTCAGGAAGGATAAAGGGAATATATCAAATAACGTAACATAGCGAATAATAACGGCATAAAGTGGTTGAATATAGGTTCACGGCGGTGATGAGCACGAGTGGACGTTGGAATAGTTCATGAAGCCTACAGGAAAGAGGGGATAATATCTCCGAAATATGGAAACAAAACAGGAGGATCAAATAGAAGACCCTCTACCACGATGAGAAGAAAGGGATGCAAATGAAGAAGAAAGCGAAAACTCCCTCGTCATCTTTACCGAATACTTTCATGTTTTCCAGATTTTGATTGCGTTGAATAAAACAATCTTCGTACTTGTATTATAAACACGAACACAAAGAATGTTGTGTAAGGAGAATAGTGCAAAGTATAGAAATACGAGGATTGCTATTGGGTACGAATAAAAGAGACGCTATGATAGAGGAGATCTCGAGATGGTCGAATAGGCGCGTGGACGAGACTGATTAGTTACACAAAGAACATAGATATGGTGCATTTCATAAGCGAGAGAGCATAGAGAGAGAAATAGAGTAAGGTGAGACAGTGTGTGGTACAGAGAGAGTGGTGTCTGACCTCTCTTGTAAATACTAAAGCGTGTTGCGCTCATCAAATCGATTAACAAGGAAATTGAGAGCAAAGTTCATGGTGATTGGGTCGGCATCTAACACAGACGTGACTTAGAACGCGTTATTAATAAAATACAATACAAAACACGCGCATAAAACAGTAATAAAGGTGGAAAAGTGAAAAGTAAAACAAGGCGAATTATCCGTTCCGACGGTACGCAAATTCCCTATTCAATCAATTTCAGGCGTGGCAGTGTTCTCGCTGTGAGACGTGACATTTAGTGAAATTCAAATTCGCGGGAATTTAAAACTGAATTTCCGGACTTTGTTTTTTTCAAGGGGGTTACTCTCCCTTTAACATAGTATAAAAATTGATGTTTTTTTGTGAAAAATGTCCGTCACCAGTGACAACTCTATATTTGTATTTATATTAAATATGTTGATGAATGATCATTTGAGGTATTCCTGCCCAATCAACATCATCTCAATATGATAGAATGAATGGAATGGATCAATCTAATCATTCATCATCTATAAATCAATCAATCAATCATCGAAGACGATCAAATGACAAGATTACTGTAAGTTTATTTATACTACCTGTACCTGTGTTATTGATATAATATATTATTGATTATATATTTGATCAAAGTCTGTGTTGTGTTGAGGTTCCTCTTGATATAAGATTGTTCCAATTTCGTTAAATACAGATCAAAAATAAAATAGTTATCGATTGAATTATTTGAGAAACCATATGGACAACTTCGTGCATTTGTTCCATCTAAATTGGCAGAGAAGATCAATTGGGAAGATCTACCTGAAGATGAACAAGGAACTCTTCCACAAGTCATCGTCATATATCTGGTAATACTCTTTTCAAAACATGCACGAAAATGAAAAAAAAAAAACTCTTCAAAAGTTCTGCTCGAAAATGATATTTTGGCTAAAAATGGTTTTAAACACTTTAATGCTTTATAACTCATTGTTTCATGCAAAATAACTATTAATTTAATACATTTATAAAGTGTTATACTGAAGCAAATATCCTATGATCCTGGTTTGAGCATTTCAAGCTTAAAATCGAGGAAATTCAAGTTATCCATGTTTTCGCACACTTACCCATGAACATTAAAATTAAAGAAAAAAAACCATTAAAAATTCAAATCATAGGAAATGAGCATTTTCTAACGTGAACATTTGAACAGCATTTTTAAAGTTTTGAATACTACATAAGTGATGATGGTGTGGATGTTCGACATATCTCAATTATCTTCTCTCATTATAGACAAATTGGTGTGCATTTGGTCATCGTGGTCGTGAAGGAGAAGCATCTCGAGTAGCTACCATTGCTATCATCAAAGCATATAATTCAGTATTGAATAGATTAGTCCTACCACGAAGAGTTATGATACAATTGGAATTATTGCCAATGCAGGTACGGTATCTTGTCGATTACTGTAATTAGCTATTATTGATTGACCGATTTGTAGAGAGTAGAAGAAGCAGTAGGAAATGGAATGGATTTGGATCGATTGGATAGATCATCTAATCTGAATACATGGCAGATTACAAGTGCATTGCGTAAGTTATTCATAATTGATCTTTCTAGTTATTGATTGATTTATGTTGTTAAGGTAACGCTGAGATCTATTGTCATGATCGTTCACGTATAGAAGATGTCCTTCGTGATATTTCATTAGGAATATATCAGAAACCACGAGTACTTAGTTCTGATATATTGAAGAATATGTTACCTAAGAGTATGACAAAGTTTGGACCAGCTTCATCTTTAATGGAATCAATCAATGAAGTTATGAAAGGAGATCCTAATATTGCTTATCATAGAGTATGTATATTATAATGAATTACATATTGATGAATAATGAATTCAGTTGAATATGTCTGCATATCATCTATCTCCTCCTCCTCTTATAACACCAAAGAGTGATACTAAGGTATATATGAGTTTTCATTCAATAATCAATAATTGATTATTCAAATGAAATTCATTCATTCTATTTTCAGTTATGTCAATGTTCTCGAGAAGAACAAACACTCTTTGTCTCATATTGTTTAGTTGGAACTGAATTCATTGTTGCTGCTTGTACTGATTCATTGGGAAAGCTATGTGATAACTCTATTATCAGTATACGACCAAAGAATTCTGAAAGCTCTGTGAGGTAAGAACCGATTATTTCCCTTTTTTATTGGTGTATTATCAATATTATTTATTGTAAAATATCGATTGAGAGAATGACAATGTGTTGCATAATTAATACATTGAATGAATTTCAGACATCGTTGTAAGGCCAAATCAACAGTACGAGAAGGATTAGATCGTCTATGGAAATACATACAAGGAGTAATGACATATGAAGTGAAATCATGGAGATTGGTTATTGGAAAGTTGGGAAGAATGGGACATGGAGAGTTTAAAGGTAGATCATGATATCTAATCAATAATGAATGAATGAATCATATTGTATTCAGTATGGTCTGCACTTTTATCAAAGACAAATCTAAAGAAGTATTCATCTCGTTTGAAAGATTCATGTCCTTCGTGTTCTTCATCATCATCTCCAATTCTTCTATCTGCTTGTCTCATTTCTACTGAAGCTGAACCTAATCTACAAGTAATCTATCCTTTATATATTTATGTTAGCAATCAATATTTATGTTCTACCGTATCTCACAATAAGATTGTACATTCAGGTCCTTCCATCATATTGTACTCCAATCGATAATAATGGAGGAGTAAAGAAGAATCGTCCCCTTCATACACCTGGAGATTGTACTACCACTCATATCATGGTCTTTCCTACTTCTGCTGATATTCAGGTACTGTATTTGTATGGATTGATAGGATACTGTAGATAGTATTGATTGATATTGATTGATTTAGTTGGTTCAACCAACTGATGCTGGTGGAGATGATATAGATGAAGACTTTGATTTGGATATGGGAGGAATGGAATTTGATGGAACAGATGGAATGAATGATATTATAAGTGAATTGATGGTTGGAGAAGGTGAACAATTGAATGCTGCATCAAGGAATGGTCATCTTAACTCATATTTTGAATATGCTCTTGGTATGTTTCATTATTGATTGATTGATTGATATATTGTTTGATTGCAGAGACAGGAGTATCAAATCAACCATTAGCATCAGGATGGTTAATCTCAACAGCACCAGGTGGTGATCTACCAGATTGGTTTTGGTCATCTTGTCCATCACTAAAGAGAAGATTACCTGTTCATTTACGATCATCTCTTCATATTAATGAACCACAATTACAAAGGTTTATATTCATTATTAAATAAATGAATTAGGTATAATACATTAGTGTATATTTATTGGTATATGGAGAAGGATTAAATAAAATTAAATGATTGATCATTATTCTATTTAGATCTGATGATGTTCTACAAAATAGGAAGGAGAAGGAACAAGATATCAGTCACGCTCTTGATTCTCTTAAGACTGATGAAGTATTACGGTATGTTATTCTTTCATACTGTATCATTATCGATTGATTCATCTCTTCTATATTCAGATATGTTCTTGAACAATACAATCATCTATCATGGTTAGTAATGGATTCAGTGACTCAAGAGAGAAGAAGTTGTCTACCTCTTCATATTCAAGCACTTATTAGATTACACGATACCGTACTCAATCTAGTCATGTAGTCATTCAATCAATATCATATCTATCTACCGTATACTCTATCAATACTCGTTCATCTATCATAATCTCACTTAATTGCTTCATACTTCCAATGTCATCTACCTCATTCATATATACTCGTTATCTACTCTCTTATATTCTTCATTATCAATATTATGATATTATGATTCTTTTAGATCTCTTCTATCATCTATCCTTTATTCTATCTATTCAATCGTATTACTTCATCTATTCATGTATCTCTTCTCACTATCATTGCTCTTCTTTCCCCGATATATTTCACCCCGGTTGTTGTGTTATCATATACCTTTAACGGTCTAGATATCATCTCTTCATTCTATCCATTTATTCATTCTTAGATTGTATCATCCCGGTTTTTCTGTCATCATTCATCAATATTTCCGAGCTCGACAAAACGGGGATCACACAAGTCAAAACGGAAACTTTGGTACATTTAGTGTGATATTTATCTCTACTTTCTATTTCTTCTTTCTATCTATTCCCTCTTCTTCTTCTCATTGATGAAAGGTTATAAAGTATCCGGATTAGTCTATGCAATCCAGGTATGTACATTATGATAACGAGTATCTATTCATTCTATATATTATTCATTCACTCATAACACTAACCTCTATCAGATCATCCCATTCCTTATCTTTCATACTCCCTTTTCTATTTATTATACATAGTTAATATATGATTCATTCATCATCTGAGATATATCTTTCCCATTTGTTTCATATATCTATCTATCTATCCATATAATGATTTATACTTTGTTCATTTGAATAGTAATACCTCATGATCTTTCTTTCGTCTCTATCCATTCATCTATCAATATAACGGTTCTCGATTCTCGTTGTTTCATATTTCCCATTTGATATACTTCTCTTCATTTGTTTGTAGTTCTAATAATTCGTTTTCTTTCAATACAATACCTTTGTTATCATGATTCCACTAATTAGATGTATCTCACCCTCTTTCATACCCAAATGTAGTAGAATTATTAATAAATGAAAGATGAAAAGAGTTGGTGTTGATATTAGATTGATGGTTGTATAGTCTTGTCACTTGTATTAATAGTAGTAGATGGAGTTATTCTATGAATGAATATATCATCATTGTATACTCATTTTGCTAAGAATGAACCATCTCTTTATATCAACTACTTCATATACATATATATGTACACTTATTGACAATCGAATGATCGCAGCTCATGAAAAACAATCCGGATCAAATTTTGGAATAGTATATCTGAAGTTTAAAATGCTGAGGTTCATAAGCCGAGTCGAATGTCGATCCAAAGTAAAGCTTGTATTGCTGAAAACTTTCGAACTATTATGAAAAATGCTTTGACATATCTAAAGAAGCGAAAAAAAATTCAAAAATTTATGAAACTTAGAAAAAAAATAATTTTTTGTATTATTTGGAAATAAAAATTATAATTTTTGTTGAGCAAAATATATGTATCTATGTATTTTATCACCTCAGTTACGAATAACACAGTTGCAATGTTGCGTTTTCATTATATCGATAATAGAATTTAGTATATTAATGTTTAAGAAAGAGAAAACATTCTTTTAGTTTTTTTTGAAAAAAATATTCGAAAAAATTCTCGCTTTTTGGTTTTTTTTTTCGAAAACCTTATGTGACCGTTGATCTGCATCATGGAGAAAAGAAAATGTACTAATATGTACATGAGATCATGCGATACATATGTGAATACTTATTGAGATACTCTTTATTGTTCGAACATCCAAATTATACATACATACACCGTGATACACGTGATAAAAGATATTATACAATGAAACGATCTTTTTAAACAGTTATGTATATTAGAGACTTCCATCATTTCCGAATCCATTATTTCCTTGATTATTGAAACCACCAAAACCATTACCATTTCCCATTTGAGATCCAAAATTACTACCATCATTATCATTAAAGTTTGATCCCATATTATTTTGATTACCCCATGATCCTCTTCCCCATCCTCCTCTACCACCATGTCTACCCCATCCACCCCATCCTCCTCTTCCTCCCCATCTACCATGTTGAGTCCATGGCATATCCTTTCTAAGTTCATCTCTCATAGCATTCAATTCAGTCTTCACACTATCATTCAATGAATCCATTATCTTCTTAGTCTCTGCTTGTTTTTCGCTCCACGATGCTCCTTCCTTCTGAACATTTTTTTTCACATATGAAAAAATCTTTTTCAGATTTTGAAATTATCCGAAAGTACCTTGTAAACTTGAGTTAACATAAGTTCAGCAGCCTGTGCTTGTGGTGATAGTTTTTGTACAAGTTGATCATGTTTCTATAAATATGAAAGAATATTTAATCTAAAATCACAAATGAATCAAACCAATTGCATCTTTGTCTGTTCTTCGATTCGTTCTTGCTTATGTTTCATATACGCTGCCTGAATATCAAATATATTTTTGAATAAAGAACAGTTCTTTTAAAAAATCCTAAATGATATCTGAAAATATGAAATTGGATACCTGGACTTCCGGAGATTCCTTAGCTACCAATTGCTCAATCTGTACCTCTTTCTGTTGTCGTGATAGTTCATGATTGAACATAATCTTGAAGAATATCGATTAGTTCCGAAATCAATCGATATTGTAATCTACCTGTCTCATTCCATTTCTTGTCTCCGTTGAAGCATTGGCCGCCCATCCAAAAGGTCCTCCACCATGACGAAAACGTTGCCAGAATGGTCTTAATATAATATTACTATTTTATATTTTATAAAATATAGACAACAAGAATAATAGTAGTAGTAGTATTATTGATATTATATTACCCTTCACAATTGTTCGGGAATATAGGTGATCCATTCTTATCTAGTCCAATTGTTTCCTTTGTACCATCAAATGATTGTTTATCATTCACTCCAAATCCATTCGGAACTCCTTGTACTGTAGAAGGAGTTGATTGTTGTCCAGTGAATGAGAATACACCCTGGGTGATAACTAACGGAAGTATGGAGAAGAAGATGAAGAGAAACATTCGGAACACGATAAAAAGGAAAAGAAATGGTTTGTATTTATAGTAGAATGGTTCAGAGGGTTAGTTATACAATTGAAACACTTGAAAAGTAATTATTTATTCTGAATAGAAGGAACCAATTGTTGTTGATCTTATTTGAATGAAAGATTAGTTGAATTGAAAGAGGAATCAAGGGGAGGTTAATTGTTGTTGGTCTTCTATTCAAGATGATCATCATTTATTCTTTGGATATGGTTTCATCTCATAAAAGTCATACAATCAAATGAATCATCACGTATCTTCATTAAACATTGTTCACGAACCTTTTGATGTTTCATCCAATTTTTTAAAACGTCTGAAATTATTCCATTGTTCATACATTTTCAGAAATTTCTGCAGTCCTTATTTCTCTTTTTTGTTCGTTTAAAAATCCATTGAAAATAATAACAACTATAATAGACCAAATGAAAATAGAGAATAGTTTAGAGATAGCTGTAACCTATTGAGCTTACATATTTACTCTATTTGGTTTTTGTTTAGTCTTCTCTCACTCTTATTCTTAGTTTCTTCAACGACTGGTCATTTTGTGATATCGTTCATAAAACCTCTTTCAAGGTCAATTTAAGTACTGAAACGATTTAATTGTGCCTCTCCCCATCTTCTCATCTGCCCTTTAAACCTTGAACATCGGAAGTTATCAGAATATGTGAAAGAGATAATGAAAATTTTAAAAAATGATCTATCGATCAGATATTTATTATATCTAATTGATCTAATTGAATTCTAATTGAGTTTGTCTTCGATAGTGAAAACATAAAAGGGAGTGTCTCATCATTAAAACGTCATTTCATCCATTTAATAGTTTTCTTATTTATGATTCTCCTTTTCTCTCACCACATATTGTGTTTCGATTCATTTCGACTAGACAGGATTCTCGATTGACAGGCTAGTACCATACCATGAGGACAAATATCGTGGTTAAAATATTTTTGTTCTTTTATCTCGTTTTCGATTTTGATTTTTGAACACATAAAACATTTTTGTGTTTATTTAAGCTGTGGTTTAGTCAAGAGAATCTTATATTATTGTACCTGATCTTTGTTTATTATTCTTAAATAGATATTGTTGCATAGGATCAGTGTTCTTTTGCAGTAAAAAAAGAAAATAAACTATTATCGAGTTTTCTCTTTATACATACTATTACTTTTTCTCATTATACTATTAAAATCTTTATTACTATTTTATTTTGAGATGATCAAATGAAAAAGTATCTGTACTCGTTAAGCACATGATAGATGATATAATGAAATGATTTCATTATATCTATTACTTTCTATCATATCTCTTCATTCTCCTCTCTCCTTCTATACATTTCCTCCCACTCAAAAGAACTATCATTCACTTGCAGATTAGCGAAGAATTTGATTGGAACTTTGAGTGAATGAGGAACTAGAACTGACTATTGTGGTTAGAACTTTGGTTTAAAAAAGACCAGAACGACATCACATGGAACGTGATATATGTAAAAAAAAGGGAAAAAAGAAATAGTTAGGTTCAATTATCTTAGTTAAAAGGGAAAAGAATTGAATTAATTTAGTAGTATTTAATGAAGATAACTTTCATTTCCTTTCTCTTTCTTTTGTGTTCACTTTTATTCTAAGAACCAAGTACTTGTAACCTTGTAAATGGAACTTTCATTTGATTTCACTCAATCTATTTCATTCATTCATTCATTCATTCATTCATTCATACCTCCATTATGACTGTCCACCATTACAAAAACCAACGCAAAAACTGACGAAATATATGAAATTTCGTTGTGATCTACTATTGATATTAAGAGGAGAAGATGTTTATTAGATGAAATAAAGCATATTAAATGGTAATGAAATGTAATATGGAATGTCCCAGTTGTATTGCTCATTCACTTGTTATAGTGGTTCATAATAAAGAATGGTATGGAAAAGGAGATAGAAGAAGGTAGAGGATGAGGGGAGAGGAGGGAGTGAGAGAGGTCTTTTAGTTCTTTTACTTGGTTATACAGAAAAGAGTTTATAAGAGGAAAACTATGAATAGAAAGAGAATCGTAGAATTATATAGATGATCGAATATATGAATGAATTAAGACTCAAAGATCAATATATGGAGATACTGGGAAGAGGAATCGATAAGAAGACAAGAACCGTATATGCGGAGATTAACATTATTATGAATAATTGTTGAGAGATCAAAGATCAAATTGATCTATTGTCTTCTATGATGAAATTGATCAGGTCTACGACGAGATATTCCCAATACACGAGCACGACCTTTACGTGTTATGAACTACAACATTTATAATTTATTTATTATTGATTGATTTATCGACTTACTCCAAAATGATTATCATCCAAATCTTTATCCAATTCATCAGTCATCTTCGAAACAATCTGTTTTGGAGGCATGAATCCTGTAAGATTACGGTATGTCATATTTGATCTTTGATCTTTGTACTCACCAGGAGGTCCATTCTGTACTCTCATTCTACTTGATTTATGTGAGACTGGAGGGAACTGCAAATTAATGAGTTATTGATCGATGAAATACAGTAATTTCAATCTACCGTACCTCCGGAACTTGAAGATTATTGATTGATTCGGGAACAAGTTCCGGAGTTTGTGAAGGTTCTTGGGACACGCGATCGATATCAGAGAATGTTTCTTCATGAAAGAAGTCTTCATGACTTACCAAATCAAGTATTGATTGAATAAGAAGAGGAAGAAGTAGAAGAATGAATATTACTCGAACCATATCTATATGAATAAATGAATTAATGTATGAAATGAATGAATGAACGAAAGAAGAATAAGCAAGAAAGAAGAAGTAGTAAGAGAAAGAGAAATAGTAGGTGGAGCTACTCTTTACTTTATCTCAAAATGTTTTGATTGACAGAACTCTGACGCATCAATACACGTACTCTATCTCTATCTCATACTTCTCCATCCTATTCATTCATTCAGTCAAGGTGGTCTCGATAAACTCAGATCAAATCAGATCAACTATAATCTAGTATTCAATATACAGTACAACCCGATCTCCTTTTGTACACGAGCGCCACTGCGGCGCGCTGTGGCGCTCATTTGCGCTCATAATTCATTTCTGTGGGTACTGAATATTTTTCGATTCTCAAAGTCTTAATCATGAATTTCCGTTATGAAAAGTTGTTTTAATGACTAAAGAAACTGAAACAAAATTTTTATTAATGAGAAAAAACAATTAAAAGGCAAATCACACCGGTCCGAAAATTATGGGTACTGTAAATTTTCAAAAATATCCGACGGCAATCGTGCGATCGATATGCAATTATATGTACAGTATAACTTTCCAGTAAAAAATTACCCATCATTTTCGGACTAGTGTGATTTGCCTTTTAATTGTTTTTCTCATTAATAAAATTTTTGTTTCAATTTCTTTAGTCAGGTAAATAGTTTTGAATCAAATCCGAGCAATTTTAGAAGAAACTAGGGCCAAATTAGATTCAAAAATCACTCTGATTAGATTCAAAAAATGTTCAGATTAGATTGAAAAAATCATTCTGATTAGATTCAAAAATGTTCTGATTAGATTAAAAAAAAACACATACTCTGATTAGATTCAAAAAACGTTCTGATTAGGTAAAAAACAGGGTTGTGCGGAAAATATTTTTCGGAAAAAATTTCGGAAAACTTTTTTTCCGGTCTAAAATACCGGAAAAAATCCGGAAAAACCGGAAAAAATCTGTAAAACGCATTTTCTAGTGTTGTACCTTACAATTATTTTCGAAAACGATCAAAGCGAAAATAGTAATGATCAAACATCATTTAGCAGCAAATAAAAGATAACAATTATCCAAAAACACATAAGCGAACAATGCGAACCCTAGGAGTTGAATATTCGTGTTAAGGAACAACAACGCTATATACGTGATTCTTGAGCATTAGTAGCGAATGACGGGTAAGAACTATGACCAGTCTTATAAAAATGACCAAAAAATCTTCAAATGTTGTGTTTCATATGTATTTTTTTACTCTGTGCAGCATTTAATTTTTTTCCGGTTTTCCGGTATTTTTTCGGAAAATTTTCCGACCGGAAAATTTTCCGAAAAGGCGTCGGAAAAACCGGAAAATTTTTCCGGTCGGAAAATTTTCCGCACAACCTTGGTAAAAAAGACCAATATCTAATTAGATTTTAAAAAATGCTCCGATTAGATTCAAAGCGATTTGCCTGAGTAGTCATTAAAACAACTTTTCATAACGGAAACTCATGATTAAGACTTTGAGAATCGAAAAATATTCGGTACCCACAGAAATAAATGAACGCCGCTGTGGCACTCGTGTACAAAAGGAGATCGGGCTGTACTGTACATATATATGTATTTATGCTAGTTACCCTCTTCGTCTTTACATTTCCACCCCCGCAATAAAGTATACGATTAGTTTGTTCTTAACAAAGTACAACACAAGAATGACGATGTCTCAGCATTAATACAACCAATACAGTTCATCCTTTTTATATAAAAAAAAACATTTCTTTCTGGGTTTTCCTATAATTTCAATGTTCATATTCAGAATTAAACATTGCTTTAAAACATTTATCATATAAAAAATCATTAATAGAGAACCGTAAATGAAGTACCGGATTTGATATTAAAACAATTGATAGTAAGTAAAAGTGTTAACAATGATTAATACTCTATCAGAGATCTAATAATAATAAGCTCATAAAACTAAATGAAATGGAATTGAATCAATAGATCACGATTATTGATTTATTGGATAATTTAAAGTCCCTTATTGTAATAGACAATCTTAGGTGCATTAGGGATTGATTGAATCTTATCTCTTACATCATCTTCCAGACGAGATACCTTAAGGATTACGGTAGATCAATGATAACGACTAATCAATAGATAGAGATACCTTGATAGAAGCTTTCTGTTCAAAGAGTGCACAACATAGAGGAGTAGTGAATGTTAAAGTGAAACCAGCAATAAGAGTTTGAATGGGAGCTGCCAACCATGGACGGCGCTATAAACAGCAATACTATCTCAGAAGATCAAAGATCAAAGATCACTTCTTATCAGATCGAAATCAAAGACAAAATCTTTATGAATTAAGAACAAAAAAAATGAAATGCAAAACAACTTACACTGTACCATCTCTTTTTCTCGATAACCTTCATGATGAGAGGAACAATTACTGTAAATCAATCAATAAAATTACAGTAATCCTTTATAAAGTACAGTACCCATAGTAGAAGCAGCCATTCCTATTCTACTCAATACAACTTGAGTGATAGCAAGCGTAGCTGCGAATCGAGATTTACCAACCTAAATAGACAACGATAAAATATTATACAAAAACATAAAAAATAAAATAGTAGTGTTTATTGATTATACATACTTAAGTATCAATATGAGATAAAGAATACTTGATATGATATCGTACCTCTTTTCCATCTTCATCAGTCAATACTATACCATACTGTAGTTCCCTATACATTATCATCAATTAAATCAATCTATAAATCAATAATGGACTCACTTTGATCTCATCATAGGTATATTGATTGCATTAGCAAGAGCAACAGCGGAGAATGGAATGAGTCGAGCTCCAATACCAGATGCATTCTGTAATTCATAAATGGATCAATAATATAAAATCGTCACAAAAGGTAAGATAAATTACGATAATGAATTATCTAATCAATAATAAAGAATGGAAGGGAGGTAAGATATATAATGTATACCTTAACAAGTGAATTGAGAAATAGTGCAGTGGATACAGCTCCTCCTGTAGCACAACAATAACTTGCTAATAAACGCTGAATCATTCATATGATATATTAGAACAAAGAATATTGATTGATTGATACCTGATTACTAGCTCCATCTCCTGACCGATTAGTATAGTTAACAACTGCATTGAATGATTGATTCAGCCAATGCCAGAACACAACCGAAGGGAAGTTACTGTAATCAAAAGATATTGATTGATTAATATGAATAGATACGAATATAAACCTTCTGAATGTAAGAAGACCACCATTGAGAATCATATTACATGGAACCTATAAGATATATTGATTGATCTCTCTATGAATAGATGGGGAATCTCTCATACCTGACTACTCATTCTTCCTAGAATAAACATTTTATCTCCAGTAACAGGATGATAAGCTGAATCAAATGCCTCTTTTGCTTTCCATAATTCACCCACTGTTGTACCAGAAGTGAATTTGACTTCTCTATAAATCATAGAGTACGGTATGTATAAATAAAGCTACCGTAACCATCAAATGTGAATAGATCAAAGATCAAAACATACTTGAAATCGAGTACAATCTGCTTACTCTTCTCTAACTCAGCATTTGAAATGAACATATTCAAAGGATTTACTGTAGCGAAGAAGTGTTTTGCACGACCTACGTATGTCTTCTGTAATCATTCATCGATACAGTAATCCAACCAATCAATCAATCAATAATACAATTGTACCTGATCCCATCTAGGTTTACTAATATCAGGTAGATTATCCTTCAATGATCCCAATTGAATATCATCATCATTACCTTCTGTAATCATCAACTCATATATCATATCATTTTGTTCATCCTTATCAACCAACACTCCATCACTCCCCCCAAACTCAATCTGACTCTATAGTTCATCACTTCCAACTTTCACAGTTCTCGCTAATCAAAATGCAAAGATGCATGCAATAGATAACTATCAGTTATGGAAATAATTATCTCGTTATCATCCACATTGACCAATTACTTAATATATCTATGCCACATAGAGTACAACAAATAACTTACTGAACATGATGCTTCCGGAATCTCCGACTGAAAGTAGAAATGAAAGAGTGCAATGATTAAATGATAATAGTAAAGTGCATAGATAAGAAGCGGTGCATAAACAACGCAGACACAACACACATAATAAGAATATTCAAAATATGAATGAATGAAAGATGAAAAAAAAATACATTTATCAATGAATTATTAACAATGAAACAATGTGTGAGAGTTAAATCAATGTGCATAGAAGAGGATGAAGAGGAAATGCATAGTAGTTAATGGTTATGATTTATAGAAAGTGGAGGTTTTGAGGGCAAGAAATGGTTAATGGAATGAATGAATGAATGAATATAATGATATACTAATTGATGATATTAGTATGACTTTGGATGTACATAATGAATGAGAAGAGGAAGATGAATAGATTGAATGAAGTACACTATCACAAGATGAGGAACATTGTGTAATATGAGTAACAAAATAGAAGTATAGAATAAGAATAAGAAGAAGAAGAAGAAGAAGAGGGGGAAGGAATGGTCACAAGGCAAGTCACTAGTATATTATACTATCATATCGCAAATATATTCATTAATGTTAGAGAAAGAATAGATTATGAGAGAGATCAATAATACACAGTATATGGAAACAATTCAATCATAATACTATACAATCAAGTACGGTATGTCTACCGTAATCAATGGATTAATCGATACAACCGTAATAATCTAAACAGGAGGCATTCCCATAGGAGTACCAGCAGCAGGAGCGAATTGACCTCCTCCTCCACCTGATATCGTATCCATTCGAACTGCTCTCTCACCCTCTATCACTACTGTTGATAGAGCAAGAATCTTAAATCATCATTATATAAAACGAAAGGAATTGATTGAAAAAAATTTTTTATATAAATCAATATTCATTAGAGAAAGATTAAAGAGATAGGATATACCTTGGAGTTAGGAGAAGCTCTGTAGAGTAAAATACAAAGACGAGCGCACACATAGGTTAGAGCTATATTTAACAACTGAAGAATATCAATATTAGATTATATGAATAATGAAGAAGAATAATAGATACCATGATAATAACATATGTGATGATTAGTCGAATTGAATATTTGAGAGAATCAAAGAATGAAACAAGTGATAGAAGTGTAGCGAATGCATAAAGAACCATGAAGATGAGAGATGTGAAGAAGACCTACAATTAAATACAATACATATCAATAATAATAATAATAATATTTATGCGTTTTCAAGGAAACACGGTACAGAAAAGAACAAATAATATAAAATTTTGTGAATGAATGAGACGAACTATGAATGAGACGAACATACATGAAGGCAGTATAAGGAGAACGATACTACAGGAGGCTTCCCAATACAAAATTGAAGGAAAAATTTTTTACAGGTAGCATTAAAAGGCGGTGCACGTATTTAGTTATTTTTTCACATAACGTCATTTTTACGGGGTCATTCCACCCAATTTTCGAAAAAATATTTTGTACCAATTTATAGGTAAACTAGTAAGACTTTAAAAGATACTATCTATTAGATAATATGATAAGTGATATGAACTAACCATGAGAGTAATAGGGATATACAAAGAAGTTGTTCCAATTGAGAAAACTCTTCGTTGTATACCAAATACATGAGATAAATTAAAGAATATTCCAATGATGAATAACGTCAATGACCATGAACGAACATATCCAAAACCTATACACAATTATCATATTTCATCTTTCATCAATCATAAATACCTTCATAGACAAAAGGAGCAAATACGATTCCTACGACGATTAGAAAGGGCAGAGCCTACAGTAATAACAATTAATAATGTAAAATATAGAAAACAATACGAACCATTTGTGCCAATAAAAGAATTCCAAATGGTTTCTTTCCAATGAATGACCAATCTCCATTTGTTCGTATTGATTCCATTGTAGACATTATGATATCTGATGAGAAATGAGTTGGATCATCCAAACGAATATGATAATGAAGAAGGGAATATGGTAATACAGTTCATATATGGATATTATAGAGAATATCTATTAGAGATTGTAATTGTGGAGATGGAAAAGCAATGGAATGGAAGAGTAGAAGGGAGAAGAAGAGGAAGGGAGGATTGATAATATTGAGTCATCAATACTATTCAATGTGTCATCCTTCTATTTAATAGATAAGATAGAAGAAGATAATAATAAAATAGATAAGAAAGAATAGAGGAAGAGTTCCGAATACTAAAAAGAATAAGACTGTTTAGTCATTATAGAAGCTTAAAGGAAAAGGAAGAATGAGAAAAAGAAGGAAAGATGACTGGAGGGAATGGGACGACAAAGGGCACTACGTAGTACTTTCTATGAACTTCTATTTCCATCTCTCACTTACTCTCTTATCAATTGGAAGAACAGAATAGTGTTTGAATATGAGAATGAATGAGAATAGTGAAGAGATTAAGATTTAAAAAAAACGAATAGATCATTTCATAACTGTGACTTCAATTATACATAATCATGTGGATTACAGATATCGATTGGATGAATTAGAAGAACTAAGAAGGATGAGACGATAGAGGGAGGGTCAATCCATACAAGGATGACAATATACGAGACAGCTGTTGTAGTCAAGTGGAATAGAGATAGATGAGAGAACGATTGAGAGAGAGGGAGAGGGAGAGAAAGGAAGAGGGAGAAGCCCATCTATCGATACTACTATAAACATGACTGTTCATCTCTCTCTCTCTCTCATCACATCCACAAGATAGAGATATAGAGGGATGGAGGGTGAATAGAATGGAATAGAATACAAGATATGATGAGGCCATATATCAACCACTCATACAAACAAATCAATCAATCAATGGGATGTATAAAACATATTTATTAGCCACCTTTGGTATAAATGAAATGACAACATTGAAAACAATGTACAATTATGATATACAATATTTTAATAATGTGCATCATACATGGTAGTAGACATGCTCTATAAGCATATCAAAGTTCACTACAGCAATATCTTCTAAATGAGTACTGTGTTTAATTGAGAGGAAAGAAGTTCTATATTGAACATCCAATAAACTTCATCATACATCATGTACAGTAGCGGTCAAAAGTATTCGTCCAAAACTTTGCAATGTCATAACTTTTGACTCAGATGAGCAATCGGGGTCATCTTTTGGCAGGATATTATAGTACTAGTGGGCATCACATCCTATTCCTGTTGTTATGATTCGTCGTCGTACTATTGTGTAGTGATCCTGGAACCCCTGTGTACTTATTCAGCGATAATTATTTCCTCAGCGGGATTTTTTCTGAGACTTGTTCTTAACAGTGCATGAACAACATTTACTGAGGAGTAGAATCCCCTACGGTATCCATTCAAGCTAATTCAATCCTACGAGAAAATCGAAATTTTCGACACCCTTGAATTTGGGCAAAAATGTCATAACTTTGTGTTCAGTGAAGCTGCAGGCTCTAAACGTGGCAGAGGTAATTGCCCATGCGAGGGACAAAATCTGGCCGAGTATGAGCCCGATCGGTTTAATTTTGAATAATTTCGAAAATTTATTTTTCTCATTTTTCGAGGTACAGGAAGTACCTGCTCAGGACAGTTGCTATTCAGTTCAACAGTCAGATGTCTTCTATGTATAGTAGATGACAGTTTACTATTGTTTCGCGACATTTCGAGTTCTTGGAGAAAAGTTATAGCTGGAAAAAAAGAGGTAGAAAATAGCTATGATTTTTGTCACCATTTTTTCGAAATTCTCAGAATTTGTTTGATTAGGCTCAGACATTGCCACGATAATTATCATGGAAACAGAAGATTATCTATATAGTAGAATGGCTATCGATGCTCTTTTAGTTCCCCAAAAAATCATTTTAATTTTTTTGATGTCCTGAAAAATTCGTGCCCTTACTATTTTCTACCTCTTTTCTCCAGCTATAACTTTTCTCCAAGAACTCGAAATATCGCGAAGCAATAGTAAACTGTCATCGACTATACATAGAAGACATCTGGCTGTTGAACTGAATAGCAACTGTCCTGAGCAGGTACTTCCTGTACCTTGAAAAATGAGAAAAATAAATTTTCGAAATTATTCAAAATTAAACCGATCGGGCTCATACTCGGCCAGATTTTGTGCCACGCATGGGCAATTACCTCTGCCACGTTTAGAGCCTGCAGCTTCACTGAACACAAAGTTATGACATTTTTGCCCAAATTCAAGGGTGTCGAAAATTTCGATTTTCTCGTAGGATTGAATTAGCTTGAATGGATACCGTAGGGGATTCTACTCCTCAGTAAATGTTGTTCATGCACTGTTAAGAACAAGTCTCAGAAAAATCCCGCTGAGGAAATAATTATCGCTGAGTAAGTACACAGGGGTTCCAGGATCACTACACAATAGTACGACGACGAATCATAACAACGGGAGTAGGATGTGATGCCCACTAGTACTATAATATCCTGCCAAAAGATGACCCCGATTGCTCATCTGAGTCAAAAGTTATGACATTGCAAAGTTTTGGACGAATACTTTTGACCGCTACTGTACATAGATGAGATGGAAATGGTAATAAATAACATGGTATATCTACATTGGTCCTATACATCATTCAATTCGATGATTGAGATGAAGAACGAAGAAGAACTTCATTACGAATTCTCCTTAATATATCGTTATATAAAATGATCATGACTTCATCATATAATTGATTGTACTTTGAGTCAATCTATAGATCCATAGATTGTATAGAGACTACATTGATGACTCTTTATCTCATATAAACTAATGACGTCATTAATGAATACAACTATTAAGAAATATAAATAAACAAACTTGTATTCCATATCTAATCGATGAGCTTCAACCTTTCTTTTTTCTTCTTCTTCCAACATATGAATCTAATCAAGCACAATCAATATTAATGTACATTATCAATCGATAATTTATTACCTCAATCTCTAATTTTTTCCTTTGTAATCTTCTCATAGTTTCCTCATGAGTTTCATCACAACTAATTTCACTACTGTAATAAACATATATTGATTGATTTTAAATAACATAAAATGAATAATAATCATACTCATATCGATAGTCAACTCCATTTTCTTCATTCGTTCTATCAGATTTATTTCTCTTTATTCCTCTTCTATCATCATTTGATGTACTTGATTGATCAACTTGAGGACTCTTACAATAATAAATATATTATAAATATTACTATGTACATAGCAATACTTACAATATAACTAGTCGAAGCGTGTTCAATTGTATTCTTTAGATTGTTAGCATTTGTGAGAGTAGCTAAGAGATTATTAAACGATTGTCTAGCTTCCATCTAAATAGTAATCATCGACATCATTAAATACAAACAAATCAATCATTACCTCTTGTATATCTTCATCTCCATTCATTGAATTCATTGTATTATTAATATTATGAGTAGATGCTAATAATGTATCCATCATTGATTCTTCCCTTTGATCTACCATCTCATTCTTTACCTAATCAATCAATAATCATTCATTGTCCATCAATCAATAATGTAACCTCTATTGTATCATCATATAATGGCTGTGATGGTTCAATATGAATAGAAGGTGATGGTTGTGATATATGAATACTCTCAGATGGCATCATATCATGTTTAGGTTTAACTCTTCGTGTAGTAGCTCCACAATCCATTACAATTGCATCTAATTCACCTAATTGTCCAGGAGCAAATGATTTATTCTCATATCTCGTAACCGCATGACGACGAATATATTGCCATTCATGATCACGAAGACGCATCCATGTCTTATCTATTATAATATACACCATTATTAGTCCAAGTACAATGAATACCTTTGAATGTAGATAGATCTTTAACTTGTTCACCTATCCATTTCCATGCTTCTTCTTTTGCTACTGTATCAGACTGAATCAATCTTCTTATTCATTCAATTCAATCAATAATATCAACCAACCCCTTCTCCAAATAATGTCTTTCTATGTTGCCAAATATATTTAGCAAAGATGATCCTATGTCCAACTTTAGCCTTTCTACTATCAGCATAAAATGGAGGTCTGAACAAAATGAATCAATATTAGAACTATTCTCTCCGATTATATATTTAAATTATCTCACTTAGAAGGAGAATCACCAGCTTCTGTACCATTTGAAGTATATGGAGATGCTTCTGTTACCATCTCAAATTGAACAAATCCAAACAATTATGATTATCACATCAACCCTTCAAGATATTCCTTTAAGAAATCGACACTACGTAGATATACTCCAGAAATCGAAAATGCAGATCAAAAATATTTATTCAATAAAATCAATAAATAGTCTATAAGTAGACTGAAGAATAATGAAAGCAGAGCTAGATTCACATTCAATCATATTAGTGAGATCTCAATTTAATTTCAGTAAAAACAATATTTAGACGAAAAAAATCGTCCACTGTCATAGCGGGAGACAATAACCTATATATAAATCTGTTTTAGAATTTTGAAGCAATACCTGAATTGGTAAGTGAATCAATAATAGAACAAAGTGAAAGGAAATGGGAAATGATTCCAAAGGGGTACATATAATAGCAATCAGAGATCAATATAGACTAGTAGGGATAATAAGGAATGAGTAATAATGAAGTCATTCATATATTGGTTAGTAGATAAGAAACAAGTAAATTATATGTTGAAACTAGTAAATTCAATAGTCAATAAATGTTTAAAGAGTGAGAGAGTTGAGGTTGTGTACCATGATACCCTAATGTGATAGATGATAGGGCAGATATCTTATCGTATACTTCCACCTGTTAGCATCTTTCGTTGAGCTAGTTTAGCTGTCGACTTGTCAATCTACAAAGATCAAAGATCAATTACATTATACCATATGATTATATACAGTATACCTTGAAGCATTGCCAAATCCTCAATGATTCGTCAGATGAGGCAGACATTACAAATTGTCCACATGGAGATTGAGCAAGTGAAAGAATACGTCCAGTATGACCTACAATACTTACAGTATACTATCGATATAATATTATATAATAGTACGGTAGGTTATCTACCTCCAAGTGTGGCAACTTCAGCAAAGGTGGGATATTTCCATATCTTGATCTCAAAGTTAGGATTACCATGGGCAGTCATAATCTCTTTGTAGTCCGAATTGAAGATGATATCTGACACCTGAACATAATGATAACTCTAATTACAGTATCTAATAAACAAACCTGACTGCCAGTATCAACAGTCTTTAGAAGTTTTCCATTACTTACATCCCACAACTTGAGTGTCATATCCTACAACGATTGATATGACTACTGTAATGTGATTAACAAAATCGATACCTGCATTCCACCTCCAGTTGCCAATACAGATGTTTTCCATGGACACCATTGAATACCACGAACTGTCGAGATATGATCATCTAGTACTTGTTCAGGAACCTATATATAATACAGTAATCAATCAATCAATCAATCAATCAATAGAGGTATACAGTATAAAGGAGAAAGTAAGGACATACAGGATTGGTTGCAGTTAGTTGATTAGCATCCCATATATTAACAATATTATCTCCTCCACCACTAGCTAGATATCGTAGATCAGGTGACCATTTCATACCACAAACTTCTTGACGATGACCTTCGAACATTCTAAATACAATTATATTATAATTCATGAGTGATATATCAAATATGATACCCAATATTATGTTGTGCAACTCTAACATCATGATGTAATATCTGTCCACTTCTATGACCAGCAGATACAACATGATGTCTCCATGCAAGTACTCCTGTTCTACATGGACGTGTTACTACCATCTTACGTAATTCACGTGTACGTAGAGGTTCTTCCGATATTCTCTCGGGATCGTACAACTACAACGAGAGACTAATCCATACAATCAATCGATATATCTACCGTACCCGAATAGTTCCGTCCATAGTTCCCACAGCGATATACTTTCCATCACCATCCCACTTGACGGATGTGATCATATTCGCGTCACTTGTATCATCTAATGCTACCTACAATACACAAATCATATATTGAATTCAATTAGAAATAGACCTAGATGATGAGTGATAATAAACTGACCAAATGACTGATGTCTCCACTTTGTGCATTCCACATATACACATCGAATCCAAGACCAACCGCAACAATTCCTCCAAGATGCAATTATTATGAATACTCAGTAGCCATCATAAGACAACTTAAGTATCATAGTTTCTGGATAAAATATACAAACCTGCACTACTCCAATCAAGTACATTTGTATAGTAATCATCAATGAAACAAGGAGCATCAAGTATTCGTTCAGGTGCTGAGGGAATATGTCTAGTTGTACGACGAACAGAGGAAGTTGGAATAGCAGATGTTGAATAGAGAACCTGAGTATTGAATAAGAGAATGAAGGAAGGAAGAAGGAAAGGAAAGGAGGGGGATACTGCGAGTGACAGGCACACGAGATATTGACAACTATGACAGACAACGAGAGAAGTGATGAGAGAGGGTGTCAAAGTGAGAGAGTGCATGGAGAGAGAGTGTGTGTTAGAGTGAGAGAGTAGACAGACAACGAGGAATGACACTGACACATGCACACTCTCTCCCTCTCTCATTGGTAGATGCCAAGTGAATGACAAGCAATGAATGAAATGTGCAGTGACTACAAGAGACAAGGGGAAGTAAGCGAAGTAATAACCTTTGGTTGATTTAGATGGCCTACCGGGGGTAGAGGAGCCAGATTCTTCTTGTATACTAATATCCTCTCATCATTGAATGATGACAAGTCAGTACCCGATTTCGCTTAATTTAATTATTTAATTATATATCAAAGCAACAGCTTTTAAGCAATAACATATCACGAGAAGTTACAATATAAGAAATAATTTAGAGATAAACATACTTCTCATCATTTGCTTCATTTGATCCTTTTCTGGATTCTTCTGTGGACTATTAGGAGCAGATAATGATGTATTGAATGTTGAATCTTCTGGCTGCAATTCTTTTGCTTATTAAACTTTATATTAAACTAAAGAAACCTGTTGGAACATATAGTTGGCATAATCGAATTGGGTCTGACTTCTATTTGGAATGAATCGATCACCTCCTCCAGTTGTTCCATTAAATGTTCGATTTGGATTACGAGACGGAGTCAGATCACGTTTAGCCAATCCTCTTCCTTGCTGAATATATAAACATGCTAATAGTCCATGTATAACATATTACTTACCTTCCCCGCACCAAATATAGACGAGTGGTTGAAACTTTGATTTGGTGTTTTGCCTCCAAAGAGCGAAACATTCCCCCTTCGAGATGCAGATCCAGGAGTTTTTAAGATAGAGAGATCTCCAACCTTTAAATATCAATGAAATGACAACTCACGAATTTGAAGGACAAACCTTTCTTGATATTTTACCAATCGGTGAACTGGGTGCAGATTTTATAACTTGGGACATATCAGATAAGACAACCTGAAGCAGAGAAAGAAACAATCAATACAAATCATGAAAAAATCAATATTTGACAAAGCAATTAAAATTATTTCACGAGAAATAAGAATCTCGCGCCATGAAGCTACTTAACGTATGTCCGTGACAAAATCTCATTTGCGGAACACTTTATTCCTTAAAAATATATTTATGGCTGCGCATGCGTTTTTTGTAACAATATAAAAGAGAAAATACTTTGCAATTATAGAAAATCAAGAAATCAATAAAATATTCTAGAAAAAAACAAATAACATATTAAAAATAGAAACCGTGAAAGTTACTCTCTTTATAAAATATTTTCGCGCTCTTCTAAAATTTGGCATTTTGCCAATTTTTAAAAAGGTCTAAAATTTAAATTTTTCTTTGCTTATTTTTTGTGTTGTTTCGCGAACTCTTTTCGATTCACTATCAATATCTTCGTTTCCTTAGTTATCGTGTTTACGTGTTTCTAAAATAAATCTGTTCAGATCTCCATGTTTACTGCGGCTTAACGACACAAAATGTATATCAAAGAAATCGAAATAGACGGTTTTAAGTCGTACGCGCAGAAGCAAGTACGATTTCATATTTTTCCTCCTCTCCTGAAATAATATTACATGTTATGTATCCTTCTTCAGATTGTAGGAAAATTCGACAATGAGTTCAATGCAATCACTGGATTGAATGGTTCTGGAAAATCCAACATCCTTGACTCCATTTGTTTTGTTCTTGGTATTACTAATCTCACTCACATCCGTGCAGCAAGTAACAATGATCTTATCTTCAAACAAGGACAAGCTGGAATTACTAAGGTACATTACCATATTCGAATGTTAGCCTGCATGAAAAACTTGTGCTTTAGGCAAGTGTCAAAATTACATTCGACAATCGGGGTCTTCGAAGGTTTACTAATTACGGAGATCAAGTAACTATCACAAGGACGGTTAGTATATCTTCTATTACCTGTATTGCATAGTGAATTTATACATAACAATCGTAAATTCATGAAAAATATGATCAGAAGTTTGACCAAAACAGAATATGATCAGAGATTCTGATTTGGTCTGATCAGATTCAAAATTGGTCAATTTCCTGATCAGATTTTTATCGAATTACTCGAAAAGTGTTATCATTATAGATTTCAATCTCAAGTGGAACTTCCAAAGGAACCAATACATATACTGTGAATGGAACTAATGCTTCGAGCACAGCGTATGTCGACTAATCGATTATTCTATGAATAATGATTAATTAAAGTGTTGGTGATATGTTTCGTTCGGTTGGACTCAATGTGAACAATCCTCATTTCTTGATCATGCAAGGTCGTATCACAAAAGTGTTGAATATGAAACCTCTCGAGGTATGAATGAATGATTGAGTTGATTAGATGATATGAATGAATGATTGAGTTGATTAGATGATATATATGATGATTGTATAGATTCTTGGAATGATCGAAGAAGCAGCCGGTACTAAGATGTATGATTCAAAGAGAAATGCTGCTATGGCTAATATGGAGAAGAAAGATCAACGACTTGAAGATATCAAGTATGCTTTCATATTAATATATTCATTTATATATTGATAATTGTAGACAATTGATGGAACAAGAGATCATTCCTGTTGTACAAAGAATGAGAGATGATCGAGAGAAGTTCCTTAAATATCAAAAGATTGAAAGAGATATAGCTGTATTGAAGAGGAAACATGCTGCATTCATCTACAATCAAGCCATTGTATGTATATTCTTATTCCTTCTATTATCTCTTATGTTTCAGACTCAAATGGATTTATGTGCTGAAATGATCAAAGCTAAAGAAAATGAAAAGGAAGAATTAAAGAAGTTGATTGTAGATAGTAAGAGTTGTTTGAAGACAATGCAAGAAGAGTTTAAGGAACTTGAGAGTCAGAAAGGAGATGTATGCTTCATTATATTGATTGACTATACTAATTATATTATTATAGAAGATCAAGAAAGAGAAAGAAGCTCTTGATAATGAAATGAAAGAAAAAGCTGCTGCTGTTACTCTTGTTGAAGTTGAATTGGATAATATTAAGGTATTATAAATAAATACATTAATTCATCCTTTGCCATATGGTTCGGGTAACATCTAAACAAATAAAAACATTTAAAAATAAATATCGATTAAATATTGTTTTCAATTGTCTAATATGTAGTCGTTTGGGAATATTCATGAATACCGTACCCATTTGGATAAAGAATTTAATTAGTCATCAGATTAGATTTCAATTCTTAATGAAATTACATGTTTATTTCTTGATGATGGTATTAAATATCTCATGAATACATATTTTCAGAAAGATATGAAGGATACGAGTAAAAGTATCGCAGCTGCGAAAGATAAACAAAAACGAGAAAGAGAAGAGAAGAAAGTACAAGAAGAAAATCTAGCGAAGAAGGAAGGAGAGGTATTTAACAGATGATTAGATTAGGTAGATAGATAGATGAATGAATGGTATTCAGATTGGTGGTGAAGAAGATGAAGGAAAGAGAATAGAAGAAGAATTGAAACATGCAAAAGCTAAGATGTTAGCACTTGATCAAGGAATGACTACTAATGATGCTGGTGAAATGGTCACTCTTGAAAGTCAAATTACAGGTACCATTCATACCGTCTTATCATTTTTAATTACATTTATGTCATCATAATTGTTATTACATATAGCATGTTCCGTACACTTCGATGTCAGATCACATATAAAATTATCAATAATTTAGAAAATACACTGTAGAGTACGGTACGCTGGGGGAAAGGCTGTGCGCAAACGGGGGAAGGGGAGGCAAGGCCGTGCGCATCATACATTTTCGGCGCCCTCACCGGTTTTTTCGATCTAGAAAAATCCTTATTTTTCGCTTAAATTGTATTCTTTCATCGCATAAAAAAAAATTTGGGCACGACCATTTTTAGCAGATTTGACCGGAAATTTTCCAATTTTTTTTGCGAGGCAAGGCTATGTGCAAGGCCCCTCAAGGGAAGGCAAGGCTGCGCGCAGAAATAATTCGTTTTCACGCGCCCACCTATGATGAAAAATGGGCTTTTCATAGTGGTCGATCCTGAGAATGAGCCATATACAGTGGGTCGATCCTCAAACTGTGAGGGTATGAAAATGTATGGTGCGCATGGCTATTTTTTGCAGATTTTACTGGAAACTTTCCAATTTTTGCTAGGCTATGTGCAAGGCCCCGGTGAGAAAGCAAGGCTCTGCGAAAAAAGATTCACTCGGCCACATATGTTAAGTTTAAATACAATAATATTACAGCTGCACGTACTCGTCTAGTGGAAATATCAACAGAAGTGAAGGCTAGAGATATGAGGTTAGTCTATCATTATCGATTGATATTTATTGATTGATTGATTGAATTATAGAATGAGGGAATTGATAAAGAAGAAAGAAGAGAAGGAATCAGAATTGGCTAAACACAATAAGGAAGATAAAGCATTCACTGATTTCCGTACGAAGACTGAAAAAGAAATTGAACATATTCAAGTATGTTTATAATGATGAACATATACTAATACTAATACTAATATTAGTATTGATACTAATACTTTATTCATATGAACGTGAACATATATTGATCAGACATTATATTGATATGTTTAGGCTGAATTGGCTAAGATTGATTTCGATGAGAATGAATATAATGAGAAGAAGGCGGCATTTGAAAAATTGGAGAAAGAATTACCTCTTGCCAATAATAAATTGGATACACTTGATCAGTACGTTTACATCAGCAATAAGTTATTTATGTTGTCTTCTATGATTTATTGATTGGTTATATACTCAAATGAAATATTATGTAATTTAAGGCGTATTGCGAAGTACGAAGTGCAATTCCGTGATATTCCTAATCTTGATCGAAAAAAGGTATGGATTACTTGACGAATTATTTTTTTGGCCGGATCTGATTTCGAACCATCGACATCTGTTTTGAGAGTCGTACTTCTTTTCCGGGCGTCATTAGTAATTTTCATAATGAATTCAACCCATATTGCACATATTTGGATGGAGAAAGAGGAATTGACGGAATACTGTAATGTTTATTGATTTCTTGTAGGAGATTGTTGGAACATTGGCTCGTCTATTCAAAATAAAGAATTTGGATGACCAAAATGCAATTGAATACCTTCTTGGCAATACGGTATGTATTAGTATTATGATTGATATTTATTGATTGGATGATTATATTGATTCGTACATACCATTTGTGAAGATGGAAATAATTTATCATTGAAGTAGATTGCCCAAATGGGTAGACCACACCACCATATATCTCTCTTTTTTCATTATGCTTTCCTAGCAAAATAACATGCCTACTCTATTTTGGGTATAGTAATAGTAGAATGAATGAGTGAATGAATCGAAGTGAAAATAAAGTACAGTAGAAGAGTGAGAGGAGAGACCAATAAAAGATGGTGAAAGATGGTAATACAAAGAATGATTGAACATTAATGATGAATAATGACTGAATTAATGGCAAGATCGATGAGATTGTTAGAAATATCTATAATAGATTAAAATGATAGATTGAATTAGGGGAGGAATTGAAATAAATGAACTGAATTAACGGTAACAATGGTGAAAGATGGACAAATATATACTATATCTAACATCCATTGTTTTGTAATGGTAATGGCATATTAGCATCTCGATAGAATACATATTCCGTATAATGAGCCCATCGTTGTTCCTCTAGATCTCCAGAATTACGATGATGATTCATTACATCCTGAAGAGATTGAATGATTACTGTACATGTAGGATATATTGATTGTGATTGGTGGGAGTGGATGGGGGACAAGGGAAGGTGAGAAGGGCTCATAGCATCTAGGGTTGATACATGTGCTGATTATATATTGATTGATGTGAAAAGAGATAGATGAAGATGACGAGATAGAAGTAATGTAAATGAAATGAAATAGTTGAAGAAGGAAAGAAGGGTTAGGCGATTAAGCTGTAGTAAGTACATAAGATTGTGGGTGTAAGGGAGGTTAGCTCATTGAAAATAAGAGGAATTAAATAAGGATAGAACTAAATACAGAAGGAAATTGCTAACGGATGAACATACAAGACTAACACAAATATTCAATAGATCAGTCAATCGATAATCGATTGATTATTGATTGAATATAGTATAGTGATATGTGTAAGTGATTGAATGGAATGATACATGCTACATATCCCTACTATGGATTCATTCTCATTCATTCCATCTTATTCTCTTTATCAACAAACACAATCTATCATAACAAAGAAGGATGCAGTGAACTAACACATAGAACTGTGCCAATAGTTAGTGCTTATCTCAACTATCAATCACCACTATAATCAATAAAGGGTATACTCTTTTGATCTTTGATCTTTCATCCTCTCTCTATCTCTATCTCTCTGTGTGTCATGAATGGTGTAACCCATTGTGGCCAACCTCTGCAGCAACATTGTCATCGTTGGCGGAAAAGAATCCTTGCTTGAGGCGACCCATTCGGGTAACCTGCAATGGGACTATGGTCCCGCCACGAGATATATAGATAGGAGAAAGGTATACGGTAACTGACTCGTTCATTCATTTATTATCGATTCATGGTTCAAATATTTTATACCAGATTAGGTTGAGGAGTAGGGACATTTTATTGTGGAAATTTAGTGAAGGAAGATGAGGTTGGGTATCTAATGAATATAATGTGCATTTCTATAGACATATGATATGTAATAAAATGAAGTGGATAATAGTGAGAGTGAGTGATGGAATTAATTGAACGGAAGAATAAACCAAATAAAGTATGGAAAGTAGAGGAAAGAGGAAGGAAATAATAAGCTTAACATGCATGGATTTTATTGTCAACTCCCAATTATTGATTGATTGTTAAGAAGTGGATAGATAGAGGGAGGGAGGAGGGGATAAGAGAAGGGAGGGAGAGGTAGGGGATAGATGACAGTAGCAATCTGTACGAATCTAGTATACAATAGAGTGACTATGGTAGGGTTATGACTCAACTCACTGAAGCATGATAAATGAATGAATTAATGAATAGATAGACATTATAAGAGAACGGAAAGAAGTAAAAAGGGAATGGAGGAAAATGGAATAGAAATGATAGAAATAGATGTAGAGAATATGGACCTTTAATTGCTCTCGTTCTATATTTTCAATGCAAAATGGTAATAGTGGCCATAATGATGGATAGAAGAAGAGGAATGGGAAAGAATGATAAAATATGATATATAAGATATGAATAATAAATATAAACTAACATTTTGTGCAGTTGCTGATAGACCAGCAGACATGATCTGATGGGAGGATAAACCATTAGCTCCTGATGTACATGTTGATACTAATTTGAATCCTTTCTCTGCCATTGCATCACATGCCTGAAAGTATTCATGAACTAAATTATCTATATTCATATTTCTCATAATTTCTGTTTGTTAATGCCATTGGAATAGTTAATGTATCCTGTTCCCATCTTCTATTATTCTATCGTCATTCCTTTCACATAGCCTCTAGCCGTTCAAATTGCAACAATTACAAGCCAGAGGGGCATTTAGCCAATTTGTTCCTCTTTTTTGCAATTAAAAGTGAATATATTGGGGATTGATGAGGAAGTAAAAGATATGTTATTTCTCTTCTCTTTCTTTCTTTTTTCTTTTCCCATCCTCAGTTGAATAGTCTCTCGTTTTTGTGTTCATCCATCCGGATATGGAATGAAAGGGGAGTGGGAGGAATATAACCACCCCCCCCCCCAACACATTGTATTCTATCTTCATTCTTATTCTGTATCCAATATAGACAGAAGAAGTTGAATGATTGAATGAATGAATGAAGATAATGGATTCATTCTTACAAATCAAGACTCTATTGTCCTTCTCTTTTTCTTCATTTGCTTTCATCTTCTTATTTATCTCCCACAATGGAGTCTAATCGGGTACAAGAGAAGTCGGAGAATGGAGAGTGTGAGGGATGGGTGTTAGATAGACAATACATTAGCCACGATTGCAATTCATCCACCCCCACTCCTCTCACTCTTCTATTCTCTCTATCGTATCTCTATATATATATATATTACCATTTTCCACTAGAGATGCTTATAGTAAAGAAAAGGAAAAAAATGGTGAGAAATATAGGATAGGAAAAGGATGAGTGAGAAAGGTGGAAAACACTTATGGTCAATAGCATGACTGCTGCCCTCTTCAAATATGCTTATATGGTCTGTTGATAGATGATGAATAATAGTGAAGAAAGGAAACGATTCAAAATATGTACTTCAACTTGAATTTTAATCTATTCATGTGTTGGTATGAGTGAATACAATCATTCATACCTTCTCCAGACATTGATGTTTGAGATATAATCGTGTTGTATATCGATCGATACTCTCATGATCTCCTGGATCTCGACTCTCATTCAATGTATCCCCGAATACCTCAAAGACATTCATTTCAATCAATATTGTTGAGCAACCATTAATAGTTGATTATAGCTATACTGTATGGTATACTGTAGTTTACCTCCTTGCACAATGAGGCCTTTCCATGTACAAGAATCCTCTGTAACTTTCTGAATTTAACATCAGCTTGTCCATCTCGACCATAAGCAAATGTTCCTCGATATCCGAGTGTGATGTAACCTCCACCTGAATGGAATAATATCATATGCTATGATATTAAATTCATGGGTTCGACAATATTATCATGTGTGCATATCCATTGTTCTCGTAAGACTTTATATAAGAGAACTAAAGTTGATATGTTTGTTGTGACAGTATGAGATAGTGAGTGTATTGGTTCATTCGTTGACTCGTCCCTCTTTCTTTCTATTTCTTCGTTGTTAGTTGTCGACGTACAACAATCGTTGATTGTGTGTTTAGGGGGTGAAAGACTGTGAATGGTGTGACGGAAGAAGAGAAGAGCAACACTGAATTACTAGACGAAGAAGAAAGGAACACTGACAATGAGCCAAAAGATTCTTAGCGAATGCCTTACTTGTTACTTTGCTTAGTGAGACGATCACTTAGACTTCGCCATACTCTATGCTTTGATGAACAGTGCTTATATGTAAGATGTACAGTATACTTAAAAGGGCACATGGTCAAAGGTATGATTGTATCTGTACATTACAATAGATGAAGTATTGTGAATGAAGTGAAGAAGAAGATGGAAGTACAATGTGTCTAATGGATGCAAATGTTGTTTCATTCTCTTTCTCCCTTTTCTATCCCCTTGTGTCCTCTTCTCGTCCATTTCCTTCACTCTCACATAGTCATTCCTTCTGATTCTTTGGTGTTGCCTATGACTGTCCTCTCTCTCCCCTCCTCTCTCTCATCATCATACCCTTTGCCCTCTTCTTCTTCAATCTCTTTCTCCATCTATGGTCCTTCACTTCTCTCTGGGATGAGATTGTGAGTGATTGAGTGAAGGAAGGCAAAGAAGTGTCAGAATGGTCGCAATAAAAAAAAAGGGAAAGAAGAAAGGATGAATTATTCATTCTTTCTTCTTTGACTACTTCCGAGTACAACTTGATGGAAAGAGACGACCTCACTAGGAGGGGCTTATCTTAAGAGTATAATATGATCAATCTATAGACAATCTCATCTTCCTCTTATTCAAACCCTCATGTTCCTTGTGCGATTGTACGTATCTTTCTCATCATCATCTTAAAATGAAGAGAGTGGACAAGAGAGCAAGATGGAGGGAGGTGGAGAGGGGAAGTAGTCCATTTCCTCTTCTCTACTTTTCTTCATCTCATCGTTCTACGTAAGTCCTCCTCTTCTTTTTACTTGCTCCTCTTCTTCTTCCATGGAAAGAAGAATGATAGAAGAAAGGGAGAAGTGAACACACTTAATGGACATGAATATGTCTTTGTGTATCAATGGACAAACTAGAAGAAGAAGAAGGCTTTTGATGTTATGTCTTTGTCTAATCTACTCCCTATTGGCCCTCTATTTTGATGGTTACTTCAATCATTCTACTGTCCATACTAAATTCATTCCGCTTCATAGTACATCGACTTCATTGCCATTGGTACCCGGATCTTTTGTAGTTAGTCACGTAAATCTCATAGAGGTGAAATACATTATGAATCATTTATCGTTTCCCGTACTGTAGATGTTTTCAAATGAGTATGTATACTCTACATGTCTAAGACATGCCGTACAATGTTATTTTGAATGATGACATAATGGACAATCTAGAATGTGGTTTAGAACAGACAGAGACGTATGACAAAGGAGATGAATATAGTTTGAACGTGGATTAGATGTTAGTCAGTGGTCCCCTGTATTCCTCTTTCTGTCATTTCAAAGGAAGAAGAATATATGGTTGAAGGGGCCACACAGAAGATACTCATTCATAGTGAGAAGAAGAAGAAGAAAAAGATACTGACAGAAGGGAGGAGATAAACATGTGTAGAAGAAGGATGCGGAATGAGTGAAAGAGATGGATAGTAACCCCTCTATTCCCCCTCCCCTCCCCTCCCCTCCCCTCTCATTCTAGACGTGTATTATGTATGTTGTGGTTCTGTGAATACACTGTGTATTAGATATATTAAATGTATATGTTATATTGGATAAATGAATATGTCTCCTTACCATTCTCTGATGGAGTAGGGATGATATTGTAGAGTGAATTCAATTGATAGAATGTTGCTTCTTCTCGTAATCGAGATAGATCACTGAAGGATTCTGATAGAAGAAGACGTCCAGTACGAAGAAAGTTAAGAATTATTGAGAAGAGTGAACCATCACGATCTGAAACATATTCATATATGTATATATACTAGCGGTTGATTAGCCTTTCTAGACTCTTCATTACTCTAGTTATGAGGTATCCCCCCCCCGTTCATGATCGTTTTGGTCTCCCTCTTTCATATTCTTTCATTTGTTGTTTCCATTCATCCGTCTCCATTATGTCTCCTAACTAATTGGAGTGAGTTGACCACAAAAGGGAAGAGAAGAAAGGAAGAGGGACAAATAATGAAATTGGAGCACTTTTGGTATATGATTACTATGAAATAGATAGATGGATAGTAATAATAATAGTAATATGTGAGAGTAATAATATTTATTAAAATGGGTACTTGTACGATATAATCGTCACCACTATCATCTTCAATTGTCATATTCATAATCACTATCCCATTCTCATTGACATATGTAAAATGTAGATGAATGATGTGAAAGTTAAGATGAAGTAGATGGAAAATAAGGAATAGATGAATAATGAGATTTTGATCTATTACAAGTCATTCTAACGGTATCTCTTTATCATCATACATGGGCGAAGTACATTGACTACAGGGGGGCATCTGAACTGAAAATTGCGGAAAAAAAGATAAATTTGTAAGGGGCTTTCAAAGGATTTCACCTAAACGTCATTTTTTGCAGGGGGCTTTATACCCAATTTCCGAAAAGCCTTTATTTTAAGTTGGCACCCCCATGTCCATTTATGTTTATCATTATCGATGCCTTTGACAAACTTTTTAAAGTAGCTCAGTTCTCCTCCCTTTTTCTTCTGTGTATTCTTTCTTCCCTTTTCACACTGTTTTGCATATGTAAGAATAGCATTTGTGTCTTAACAAACGTCTGAAGGAGGAATATTTGAAGATAGACGAAAATATTGAGAGAAGGAAAAGGAAATATATGAAAGATGAAGAGAGAGATGTATAAAGAGTCTACCATATGCATTTAATCTTCCGTTTTCCATCTCATCTATATCTATCTCTCTACACTTTTCATTTGTAGTTGAACTCTTTCCTCTTTCCGATTATTCCTCTACATCTCCATCCCTCTCCCTATTCCCATTCCCTCTCCCATTCATTCTCTCTTTATCTTCTCTCAAATAACTGAGAACACCAGACATGAAATTCGAGAGCTATATACTCTTTTGTTTTCAATATTCCCTTTACCACTAACTAAAACTCGTAGTTCAAGGAATATCACAATCTTTGATCTTTGATCTCTGGTGAATGGTCTACAAATTACAAGAGGTGATTAGAATCTTATTTTGATTTGTTTTTTTTTCGTTGTGTGTATTATAAGTGAAATGAATAATTATGATTTGAATATGATGGATACCTATGAATATGGTTCCATCTGATAGAGTTTGTATTGAATGAGTAGAAGATAGTTCTTCTTCTTCTCCATCCAAATATGATGATAGAAGTGATGGAGAATGAGATATAAGAGTAGATCGAGTAGTTGTGAAGAGTGTACCTCCTACGTTTATATGGACTAGTTGATGATTATCATCCATCTGATAATTCATTCATATCAATAATATCAACTCATACTATGAATAGATTAAGACCATTGTTCCTTGAGTCGTATGATATTTGGGAATGATTACATGAACAATATTGATGGAGGGTATCAATACAATAAATGGATTTGGAGTGGATTGAGAAGGGGAAGGAAATGAATGAGATATGGATAGAGAATGGAATGGAAACATGAGAAGTGGTTACAAATGAAGGAGAAGGTGAATGAGAGTGTAGATGACAGAAGAATAAGAAGAGATGGAGAATAATGAAGAAGACGATGATGATGAAGAAGAAGAAGAATGAATAAGTAATAAGTAATAGTATTTGAATGAAACAGATTGGTAGTATTCAGTTGATGTTCTCTTTCTATCATCATAGATGAAGACTGAAGGACGAAGAAGAAGAAGAAGAAGGAAAGAAAAGGAAGAACCGCCCACTTTCCTCCTCTCTCTCTTCTCTTCTCTCTATCTCTATCATCCTTTTCTTCTATTCCCATCAATCATACAGTTCAAATTATATTAATTTGGAACACTTGCATATTTAATAGCTACATTGATGAATATGGGTTGGTTTTATTAATATGGAAAGGAATGATATAGATAGAAGAAAGGGGTATTATACCTCTCCCTTCATTCATGTTCTTCTCATTCCTCTGTCTATTCTTCTTCATTGAACCCTTTTCTATCTTCTCCTTCCTCTTCTTAGTCTTCATCCTCTTGTAGAAGATTCAATAGATGTTAACGTCAATTGAAGACGAAGAAGAGAATAAGAGATGAGAAGAGAAGAAGAAGAAGAGGAGGAGGAAGTTAGAACAAGGAGATTATCTATGGGACATGAACAAGTACACGAATGATGATGAAGAGATGGACAATCCAGCCATGACTTTATATCTACAATGGTGAATATATGATAAGATGAGTATGTGGCTATTACACATATAAGAGGAAGGGAGGAATATACATGATTGATAGGACCACCATGTATGTTAAAGGAGGTGAAGAAAGAATAAGAAGAGAATGGAATATGACGATTTGATTTGTATATTGGATAAATAGAATAAAGTGGAAAAGGGGATAGAAGAAGGAAGAACAAATCTGTGATTGAAGATGAAATTGGAAGAAGAATATGCGTAGTATTTTATATGAAATGGTTGAAGAATAAATGATAGATTTATGATATATTGAATAATGTTATAATGATAATATATTTGTCTAAATTGATATTATTTGTCGTTCTCTTCATCTATTCATTCTTCTCTCTTCTATCTCATAATTTATTGAGATATAGATGAATGAATATGAGGGATATGTTGTACTAAGTACTTGAGACAATGAATACAAATGCACTAGAAATGATATAGAGCTCTAGAATAGAAGATATTCAATTAATAAATGAAATAGTTTAAGGAAGTGGCTATATTAATGTATCTTATTGTGTATTTTGATATATGTGTTATGAAACTGATTTATGATGTACTTTATAGTTATTATTGTTCTTCAATGTACACAAATTTATATGTGGCATGGATACTTAATAAGTATTATTTATTGATTGATATGTAATTATCTTTAGAGATCAACATTGGTTGTTCGACGTCAAAGTGTAGCTACTCGATTATATTCAAATAAAGTATTTGGACGAAGAACTACAGTGTATCCAATGGATTCTATTATAACACCTATTGGAGATGGAGCACAAAAGGCTGCTATTGCACAAGCTTTTAAGGTTTTATATTATTATTATTATTATTTTATTTTTATTATTAATGACTAATTTATGTTTAAAAATATGTTATTATCTATCGATTAGGAGTAAATCGATAGAAGGGGGAAGGGAGGGTTTGATGGACATAAAAGTGAACAATAAATGTCCGTAGTCCCTAAAGGGAAGAAAATAGAAGATGATGAACTACTCTTCTTCTTATATAGACAAAGATGAAATGGAGAAGGAGAGAAGGAAGAGTTTATTGAGACTTGATAAGATGAATGAGATAGAGATAGAGAAGGAATACTGTATCTAGTAAGACTAGATCTATGCATTTGGATTATATTTGATGATTACTCCCTTATTGATCATACTCCCTTCCCCTTTTACTCCCCCATATCTTCTCTCCATCTATATCACAATGATTAAGTATTCTCTTGAGATGTATCAATATCTTTTCATTTTGTCCTCTTCTTCTTATCCCTTATACTTCTTCTCCATCGCCTTCATCATCTTCTCTTCTTTATTATCTTCTTCTGTTCTCTTGACTGAATATCAAATTTGAAGAAGATTAAGAAGATGAAGAAATAGTGACAATTAAAGGGAGAGTAACCCCCTTGAAAAAAACAAAGTCCGGAAAATCAATTTTGAATTCCCGCCAATCTAAAATTGGCGTCTTACAACGATAACTCTGCCACGACATACGATGTGTTGCCTGGCATTGATTGAAAAGTAATTTTGCATACTAGTTTTGCATGTCACACCGATAATTTAGTTTGCTATATGCAAATCGCCATATATGTACAGATCTCATCAAGATTTATCCCAGGCCTTATAACAGAACCTTCAACAGACACCCATAGTCTAATGGTAAGTGTCCGGTTGAAGTAACGATCGAGCGTGTTCGAGTCCTGACTCTCGCTAATGATTTTTGTCATTATTTCCTATATCTGTGGCAGAGTTATCGCGTTAGGGAACAATTGCGGGAATTCAAACACTGAAAAGTAGAGGGGTTACTGTCGCTTTAAGGGTCAAATATTAGATGAATTTGACATATGAATTTTTTCTTTTGTATTAGATTCAATCAATATATTTCTAGAAGCCAGGTGAGAGAGTTAATCTGGCCCTTGATCTTATTGAATATGATCCTTCTGCTGCTAATGTTATTCGATTGGGATTCAATTCGGTAAGAATATTGATTGATTTATTGATTAATATCTTTATTCATTCATTATAGGTAATTGTTTGTGATGATAAGCTTACAGCGAGTACGATCGCTTTTGATCCGTATGTTTCTTTCTTATAGTACTGTATTCCATTGAAGAATCTATCGATTTATTGATTGATGTATACAGGAAAGTTCGTGTACGTTCGATAACTCGAGATGGAACTTGTGATTACAAACCACAGGGTACAGTAACTGGAGGTATGATATTGATTGATATTATGATGATTACTGTAATGATGAATATGAATGATTAAGGTACTCCTAATAAGACTAACACATTGGATCTTCGTATAGTCGATGAATGGCATAAAGCTAATGAAGTTGTTGAGAAGATTGTACAAGAAATGAGTGATATTGAAAGTTTGTTTTTATCCATTAACTTTGACAAATTAATTACAAAATAACATAATTATTAAAATTCGTACATTTAACTATTGAGAGAATTATTGGGGGGCGCCCGTTTCGGCAACGAGTTATAAATCGGTTGGGAGAAGGTCTATGGAAACAAAAGTTGTAGCATTGTTATCAGTAGTGGTGTACGGTATGGTGCTACCGTAACCGTCGGGAATCGTGAACTGATTTTTTTAGTCGACCCGTGACCCGGGGTTCATGGCTGAAAATGGCCGAAGTCGAAAAATTCATGATACTCCGAGACCAAATACTAGTTACCATAATATCAATAGTGAGCCAACTTTTATCTTTATGGATACCGTAACCCGTACTACCGTAATCTAGCTACCGTAACCTGCAATAATATGGCCAAATGCGCTTCAAATCCCGGTTTGATTACGGTAGTTCGGGTTACGGTAACCATAAAGATAAAAGTTGGCTCACTATTGATATTATGGTATTTAACTAGTATTTGGTCTCGGAGTATCATGAATTTTTCGACTTCGGCCATTTGCAACCATGAACCCCGGGTCATGGGTCGACTAAAAAAATCAGTTCACGATTCCCGACGGTTACGGTATCACCACACCGTACACCACTACTGATAACAATGGTATAACTTTTGTTTCCATAGACCTTCTCTCAACCGATTTATAACTCGTTGCCGAAACGGGCGTTGCCGAAACGGGCGCCCCCCGAATTATTGACTTGTCTCTAACTCTTCTCTGATTATCTCTATTTATATTTTAATAAAACATTAATAATTACAGTAATATTGCACATAAATATAGTATTAATTATTCAGAGTATTTCCAAAGTAAATCGAAGGTGGCAAATGAATTCAATCGTCTTAATAATCGATTGAAAGAATTGATCGATAGATTAGAAGAACAAAAGGAGAAATTCAAATTCTCTGCTGCAGCTACATTCAGAGTAAGTTGAATATACACTCATCTTATCTCTTATTCTCCTTTACCTTTATTGATCATGAATATTGATTTATTGATTGATAGGCTGATTTGGATGCAATCAATGCTGAACTTCCTGAATTGGAAAAGTTTGTATCAAATATGGCTGGAGAGATGAAGCAGTTGCAAGATAAGATTAATCAATTCGAGAAGAGGTACTGTAGATTATTACTGATATCGATTGATTGATTGATTGATTGATTTAGAAAGAAGAATGAGAAGGAATATGCAGATAAGGAACGAGCTGATTGTAAGAAGAAATTGAAAGAATTAGAAGATAAACAAAAGAAAGCTAAAGGAGGATTCGAAGCAGCTAAGGCTACTCTATCCACTTTGAGGTATACTGTAGATTGATAGATAAATAGAATATTGATTGATTATAGAACAGAGATTGCTACTCTGACTCAAAGTATTGAGAACTATGATACAATGATTAGTGCTCATGAGAAGACATTGAAGGAGAATGAAGAGAAAGAAGAAGTGACGAAGAAGAAGTTAGAAGTTGTTGAGGTATGAAAGGAGAAGATGATATGAGAGATGATATTGAATGATTATAGAAAGAGAAACAATTGGTACAAGAGAAGATTGATCTATGTTGGAAAGATATGAAAGATCATGATGACACTCTGAAGAAATTGAGAACTACTATTGAGAAGGTACTGTACTATATCTCAATGAGAATGCATGATATTGATTGATTAATTGTAGATGAAGAAGGAACAACAACAAAGAGAAGTTAGATTGGAAGAAATCGATAGAGAAAAGTAAGGAAGATGAATAGATGACTGGATTTATTGATTGATTTGTAGAGTGAAGGAGACTGAAAGTGGAGATCATTGGAAGACAGTTGCAAAGAATCAAAGAAAGAATAATCCATGGATTGAAGATGAAAAAGCTCATTTTGGACAGAAAGGAACTGATTATGACTTTGATGGGTATGGTTGATTGATAGATATGAATGATTATTGATTGATTCATATAATATAGATACACGGCCGATGCAGGAAAGAAGGAAATAGATTCAAAGGAAGAAGAGATGAAGAAGTTGAATAGTCATATGAATGTAGCTACTATGAATATGTTGGCACCTTCTGAAGAAAGAGTAAGATTATCGATTGATTCATATCATATATGAATCCATACTGTAGTATGGGTACTGTAGTATCAATCATTTTGTAGGTAATTGATTTGGAGCAGAAACGAAAGAGGATCCAGGCAGATAAGGCAAAGCTATTAGATACGATTGCTATGTTGGATGAGAAGAAGAAGAAGGAATTGATTGATGCATACACTTCAGTTAATAGAGTACGTTGTATTGATTAGATCTATTGATTAATATAATCATTTTAGGATTTCGGTCAAATCTTCAAGACTCTTCTTCCTGGTACCGATGCTAGATTAGCTCCTGCTGTAGGAGGAGATAAGGGAGATCCACTACTTGGAGTTGAAATCAAGGTACTCTATCTATACATTACTCTATTGTCTAATCATACTAAGACATTTTACTGATAGTTTACTCATGATTCTTATTATAGGTTGCATTCAATAACAAATGGAAAGAATCATTGGGAGAACTCTCTGGAGGTAATCAATCAATATTTTTTAAATCGATAATCTATTCCTACCGTAATCTATTCTTAATTTAGGTCAACGTTCATTGGTTGCCCTCTCACTTGTTCTTGCTATGCTTAAATTCCGTCCTGCTCCTCTCTATATTCTCGATGAGGTATGACAATTTTGAAAATTATATTGATTTATTGATTGATTGAAGGTTGATGCTGCTCTTGATCTTTCTCATACTCAAAACATTGGAGCAATGATCAAAACTCACTTCAAGGAGAGTCAGGTATTGATAGCTTATCCACATATACATTAAATATATTGATTGATTGACAATTGTAGTTTATTATTGTATCATTGAAAGAAGGTATGTTCAATCACGCAAATGTTCTATTCCGTACTCGATTCGTTGATGGAACTTCACAGGTATATAGTATTATATTGATCCATTTAATGATCTTATCTATTATTAGGTGGCTCGTATTGATAATACTAAGAAGGCATAACTTACTTATTCCATTACTTTTATGATCTCTATCTATAAATTGAGTTGTACTCATCCGTTGTTCTCACTGTAATTGCTTGTATCTGTATTATAAAACGATCTCACGTGTAGCTATTTATTAATATGATATACAGCGGTAATTATTACATACAATATGAATACAAATAGAAGTGCATGTATTACAAGTTGATATTATAATATAATATTATGAGATCAGAACATAGGAGATTTTAAAACGTATGTGAAAGTTTAAAATGTATCTTCAAGGTATTGCAAAGGTAGGCAAGGCAAGGCTTCAAGGCACACACATGCATGGTAATATATTACACAGATAAGAATACATTATAAGTACTATCATATCTCCATTTAGATGAGACAACCTTACCGTCACAGTTATCCACAAAGATTAGAGCCTGGAATGGAAAGATATTAAAATAATAAAATAGAAAGATGTAAAACAAATAGATAAGTTACATTTTTGAGATGAGAAGTATTCAATACATGAGATTGATCATTGAGAGATACATATGAATACCTGGAATAGATATGAATGAATAGAGAGAGAGATAGAATATACTCACACAGAAAATTCTCTTACTTTTCAATTTCTTATAACTTATATTTCTTATTTTTAAGAAATAATACAAGAAAGGGGCGGAGTTTACAATAAGAAATCAATTTCTTATCTTCGAATTTCTTATAAATAAGAAATGCATGATGATTTTAATGTCAGAAATACATTTCTTATTCTTCATATTTCTTATATTTAAGAAAATTGCCTTTGAATTTCTTATTTTTAAGAGAAATTCTGAATTTTCTTACTTTTTCAATTTCTTATATTTAATTTATTTTCGTTTTTTTATTTTTATTTTTGGGAAAATTTGGCCTTCAAACAGATCTATTTTTCGTGCTGTTGCTACGTCGTTTTCACATCGTTTTCTTGTTCGTTATACTCGTTACTCTTCTATGTTACAGCATGTAGTTTTTTTCACCACGTATTTAGTTGAATAACATCGATTTGTTGCAGAACAGTTGCGAAACGTTTGAAGCCAAGCTCGCTAATGCTGCCCACCCACAAGCCCTCAAGCAAGAAGACTGTTGAAGCTATCAAGAAACTAGTATTTGGTGTTCCTTGGTTGGTCGTTATCGGCTATTTGTCTTCAAGGATTCATTCCATGTCGCTCTCGTTTATCTAGGTATAACAGTTTCTCATTGTTCACATAATGAGATCTTCTTTGTAGGTGGGTCTATTCGATACTTATCGATATGATCGTAGTTTCAACATTGGAATGAGCTTGATCAACATAAGTGAGACCCTCAAGTGCACTAACAACGATACCTACATGATGATAATGGAGGAGTGCTACATTTTTCATTCTGTGTCACTAAGAGGGACAAGACTCAGGTAATTTAATGTCTGTTAATATATAAGTTATGTATAAAATGATTTTATAGGATGTTACTGTTAAAATTATTGATATCGATATGGAATATCTTGGTATCCCTGATCAGGATTACGCTGTAGTAATCTCGATGCCTTCAGCGGAAATCCAAGCGACTTTCAAGGATCTTTCAATGTTATCTAACTCTCTTAATATTACTGCCACTAAGTAGGTTGGAGTTTTATTTCAAATGAAAGCTTAATATTTATATGTACATTATAGACTGGAGTGACTTTTACTGGAAATGGAGATACTGTTTTTAGTTGTCACTTATTCTAGCACTAACAATGCTCATGATGAGAAGGTTTGCTACCTAGATTAGTTCATAAATCGATAATAACATCGTTTCAGGGAGGTATTTCGATAGTAGTAAAGAAGCCGTCCAATTAAATACGTGAATCATTTCACTGAGGCATCTTCAATCTCTGATGGAGTAATCCTTATATGTAATGAAGTTCCTGTTATTGTTGAGTATGATATGGAAGAGAATGGACGTCGATTCTGTCTCACACGAAGATAACATGTTTAAAGTATAATCTCATATTATTTGCCTTCTCATTTAATTTGTCTTCGTTCACCCAAATCAATTACGTTTTTGTATTCCATGTGATGTTGTAGTTCCTTTTATCTTGATATGCCCTGTTCAAATAAAGAGTTTTCATTTCTAGTATTGGAATAAGCATATACAAAGCAGCAGAATTATCAGTATTAATCAATCAATAATATATTCTGTAGTGGCCAGGGAAAAAATATAAGAAATTGAATTCTTAAAAATATCGTAGCGAGGAATAAGAAATAGATTTCTTATATTTTATAAGAAATCATTTTCTTACGGCAATAAGAAATTAAATCTCTTATAAAAAGTAAGAAATTCAATTTCGGAGAACGTATTGTAAGAAATCAATTTCTTATTTCAATTTCTTATATTTAAGAGAATTTTCTGTGTGAGTATACTTACAGAGAAGGTAGATCACTCTTAAAATATCTTCCCTTTTCTGTTCCTTCTGAGAGTAAATCAAATAAGTTTCTCACTCCTATCTCATCACTTTCTGATACTAATCTGATATACTCTGAAAGATAAACAACAATGAAAAAAGATCAAAGATCAAATACCAATATCGACTTCATTTGATAATATGTAGTAGAATGGTCTTTCATTGAGATATCGAATGAATGAATGATATTTAGATGAGAACAATCTATAATCATTGAACAATAATACAAACAAATACAATTAAATTAATATTATTAATAGATGTACAAGAATAAGTATGCATGCACTTTAAATATAAATTTTTTGATTAAATAAGTTAACTAGCAATGTGTCCTATGGTGTTTCGGCCGCTACGTCAACCCATTGTATCTCTCTCTCCTTATGCTGATTTTTTTCATTTCAATCATACTTGTGAAAACATTTTATGATAAGATAAATATATAAAATTGTGAACAAAAAATGAAATAACAAACTTTTCGACTTGTCGATAAAGATAAGTAAGAGGAAGTGAAAGATGAATGAGTTCATGATCATTCTTATCATTTTCTTCTTTCATTTTTTCCTCATTTTCATTCTTGAATACTTCCCTTATTGTATTTCTTACATTAATTTCATCTCTAATAGCAATCATTCTAATCTCATTCAATATATCACGAGATCCTCTTTTCTCTGTAACAACATAATCTATTGTACATCTAATCAACGAATATTGATTACTTGATCTATTGAATAATGGTCCAATGGGAGTCTCACTATCAACATAATCAATAGCCATATTTGACATTTCTCGTAGATCTGAATCAATCAATAAATATCATAATTTATTAGATAATTCACGATACGTTCATTTCTAGGTGGTCCTATTCCAATAGCAAATGCATGTTTACGATCACCTTGAAGAGCTCGAATTGCCATATATGGAACCTATATTAGATATGATACAATCAGGATATCGATTACTTCAATTCTATCATTAATCAATAATTATATAAGATGGGATGAATATAATGTACTGACCACCATTCCTTTGACATATTCTGATTGAGGGACATCAAATATATCTTTCGATACATCGACGATATATTGATATCCAACACGAAGAGGACATAGAGAAGTCAACTGATAATCCATCAATCAATCAATCAATGAATTATTCTTCCAATGTATTACCTTGATACCAAATCGATTATTAGTCAATACTTCTCCTATACCACACATAACATTCGATTGATCGATATTTGATGAACGAAGAGGAAGACAAGAAGGAATGAATAGAGATGGAAATGAATATACTTCGTCACATAATTTCCATCCTTCTTCTAAAGAAAGATCAATTATTGATATGTGACAACTATATAGCAAGAACTACAGTAACGCCTTTCTTATATATTGTAATTCGGTTGAATCTAGTTCCCCAAATGTAGAATAAAATAAGTATAGGAAGATACGGTATACGAAAACAGAAGGAAATGAAGAGAAGAATTGATTAATGTTAGCATGCATTGAAGTGATATGGAATGCCTTGAAGAATATACGACGTTCACGACCTCTGATATGGAAAGAATAAATGAATGATAGATGAAGAGAGACTAACGGTGCAAATGAATCAATAATATGATCAATATCCATTTGATGAGATATTCCATGAACGAATCTTTGAACTGATACAGATGCAAGTACATTGAAGTTATACACCTAAATAACATATTATATCATAGAAGAATAATCATTTATATAATACTATACCTTGTTGAGATTGAATCCAAATATATGAGGACGATGTTTGATGAATTGAGAAAGATCATCCATATTAATGAATGAATATTCATCCTTAATCAATTATTATGGTATGATACAGGGCTATGTATTTTTCGGGTTTTCTCGAAAAAAAATTTCGACGACAAATTTTTTGAACAAAATTCGAAAAATGTTTTTACATAAAAAAGCAGAAAATGTCAAAAGTTTATGACATTTTAACAAAAATTTGAAATTTAGAGACAAAAATATTCGAAAAATTTTCATTTTTCGAAATATTTTTTCGGCACAGCCCTTTGGCTGTATGCATGAAAAACGGAAAAAATTTTCCGGAAAAATGTGACGTCATAAGCGTAGGCGGAGGATTTTTGGAAAACGCCTCCACCTACGCTAATGACGTCACATTTTCCTGGAAAATGGTTTTCCGTTGTTCATGCATACGGCCACAGGTAAGATAATGAATAGATAATGAATGAGACTACCTTCTTAGGATACGATTTATATATCTTCCATATATCTTCAATACTAACAAATCCTTCTATTGATATTATATTAGCTATAATGTTCACTCTCATTTGTTCCTTCATTATATCTTCATCCTATAACATTTGTAGATCATAGTTCATAGATATCAATGGATAGATTAATCAATAAAGATGAGTATTAACTAACCGTGAATGGTTTACATCGTACATTATTATCTTTCTTTTCAATATCTGTCATCTGTAATAAGAAATAATCGATAAATGAAACAAATTAAATATAAGTGTACAAACCTTGAATGGTTTGAATAGTCTACAATTATCTTGAGTGCATATAATCTTCTCTGTTAAATATCTATCAACTCCACGATAACAATTGAGTGCATCCTATTCATTCTACTTTATTAACATAATTTAATGATATTCTAATCTAACCTCAGGCATACAATCATTAGTTATGAAACCGTAATTTGTATGAGGTGAATCAGCTCTTCTATACTTTCTTTCAAGTCGTGAATGATCAATGCCATCACCATATCCGCCATTCATTCCGTATGATCCTCTCATATAATATACAGTATTCATAAAATATTGATCTTTACTTACCTTCTGTAACGATGATTGTCATTTCCATTATGTCTTCTATCATTATGCATACGAGGCTGAAAACATCGATATATGAAATATATATATATATCATCCCAGTTATCTCCAACTATCATCCATCTAACTAATGTAAGTCCCATTCAGTAGATTAATGTAATGTCCTTACTGGATGTAATTTATACCAACCAAAAATATCATAATTATAGGCATAAGTCGAAAAGTATGGTGCAAAGTACTAAGCCTGACCGGATTTTGAGTCAAAATTTCACAAAAATCGAAAAAAACCTGACCGGATTTTGAGCCAAATTTGCCAAAAATCGAAAAACCTGACCGGATTTTAAAAACCGATAACCTAGCTATTCGACCTATGATTATAGGCAAAAAAACAGTTACCCTTCGTTCGTAATCGTTCCTCCAATTATCATGGAGTTCATTTCTTCTTCTTCCAGATTCGATTACTATTCCTCCATCGTTTTCCCAACTCAAATATTAAACTATTACATGTATATTGTTCATGATATTTGATATGAGTGAGATGAATAGATGTAATAAACTAACTCATAAGGTCCATCATATTCATCATCATCGTCGTCATCATCAATCATTGATCCTGTCGATTCTTCCACTGCACAAGATCTACGATTTCCATAGAACGTAAGGGGTCTTGATCTAAAATACAATTTCATGCCATATCTCACAATGGTTTATTGAAGATGCTTACGGTCTGGCTTTCTTATACTCTCCATCTTTGAATTGAATCAATTTTGCAGATTTCTTGCTGATCTTAGGATCAGGAGCTGCTGATTTGAACGTACATCGCTCCTTCAACAATAATATATTGGCATAAGGATAATCAACAACAATTTGCTTACTCTCGTATTATTGGTAATATCTTCAGAGTCTTCTGCTTTTTCCTCTCCGCTTTCCTGTTCTTCATCTTCTTCTGTTTCATCTTCATCATCACTATCATCAGGTAAGGGTACATCTTCAGGATGAATAGCAACAACATCTTCAGTAGGAGTACACACTTCAATATTCTGAACAATGTTCATATGTATAGATACAATATAAACTATATACTTGATCGATTGTACTATTCTCATTATCTTCACTACTACTCGAGCCATTACTATCATCATCAGATCCATCTTCATATTCAACAAGAATATGATTTTGAGTAGGAAATTCAATCTGAAAAAGAGGATAAATATGAATGTATGTGAAGGTACTAGCCTCTTTTGAAGCTTCTCCTGACGGTTCTCCCATTATTAAATTATGTAATGAATGAGAAGAAGATGAATCGTGGAGAGGAACTGAAAAACTCTTCAGCATGAATGTATTTGAAGAAATTACGGTATCTAGCTTTTATCATGAAGTGATTTTTTTCTTTGACTATTTTTTTTATTTATAAGTAATTTATATATATGCTATTTTAGAAATGAAATGATCATGAGCATTAGTCGTGTAAATGGGATAGAATAATAAGATGAAGAAAGGATAGATTCATTCTTTGTATTCATTGAGACGATGAGTGGTATAGATCGAAAGTCATTGTATGGAAGAACGAAGAAAGATGAGAAGTCCAAGAATGAAAGGATCAGTAAGCAGAGTAGGAAAAGTAAGAAGAGTATCAAATCCAAGTCAAGGACTGATAGAGAAATCTTACAGAAAACAAATGACGATAAAGAGGTGATGATTTATTGATTGATTGTAATATTGATTGATATTTAAGGACAAAGAAGGGATAGGATCTCGTGTAGATATGGTGGGAAGTACACCAATTGATGAACTTGGAAAAGATAAATTAGAAGAACTATTAAAAGAATATGAAGTACCCAAGACTGACTCACAAAAGGTTATTACATCTTGAGATAATAGCTGTAATAACCAAATACATTCATTCCAGAAAAAAGGACCATTGTATCTACAAAAAGTAGCACCAGCTGAGGTAGATCAATTAATGAATAAACTAACAATCGATTGATTTATTAATAGGTGGGAGAACATCTTGATCTAAAGTGTGAAGATTACTTTCATTTCTTTCTACCAGAACAGGAGGTAGGATACTGTAGGTGATTATGAAAAAAACAAAAATTGATTAGGTCTGGCGAATAGTTCGGAATCGTGGAGATTTCTTAGTGCGACAATCACCAATGGATGAGAAAGAAAAAGAAAACGATGAAGTTTATTGATTGATAATGTATCATTTGAATGAATATAATATGAATTGAGGACGAATTTGTGATATGTGTAATGAGTCGTGATAGACCTATGACTATCCCTATTAACTTCTCAAAAGCTCGCAATTTCTGTTATATCAATCATCTTTCATTCGACAAACCAGCTGGTATAATAACTGTCAGCTACCGTAAACTAAATAGAACTTTCATTGTAGGACTAGTTCAATATCACTACCGTAATCATATAGCACTAGATAATATAGGAACGCGATTATTGAATCCAATACGAAAGAGCGGAATATTCATCAATCATGCACAGATTCAATTGTGAGTTGTGTTAAGAACTCTGAAATTTTGACCGCGCAAATTTTGTCTACCGGGCACACTGGGTGGTCACATGTGTGGAGAATATACAATAATCCATTTGTATTGAGTTCACATAAGAAGATGACTGGAACAAAGACTCTACTAGGAGTTATTAGAATGGGATTCTTTTCAAGAAAATCTGTGGCTCTTCTGGTATGATGATTAATCACAATTCAATCAATACTTCTATTCAGGATTACTCCAATTTTGGTTATGAACAAGGACGACTCGAGGATCTCTATAGGGTTTCAATCATGTTCATTGATTGATTACAATTGATAGATTACAGACTACAGTATTAGCTCGTTCTCTCAATCATCCTAATATTCTAAAGCACTACGGTATCGCCATGAGTGAATCTCCGGTATCGATCGATTGGTTGTTTCATAGAATCAATCAATATTTCAGGTGTATATTCTAACTGAGAACTGTACTCAAGGAACACTAGGATACATTGTGAGAAAACCGAATGGACCTGATGTTGGAAAGAGAGAAATATTCTGTAATCAAATAGCTAAAGGACTACAATATCTACATAATCGATTTGTATGTATTTTGATCTTTGATCTTGATATTATAGACAATTTAAGATAATCCATCGAAGTATCGCAGCTGATCATTGTTTTGTTGATGGACAGGTAAAATGAAAAAAATCTTTGATCTTTACAATCGATTGATGATTCAGGGAACAGTTAAGATTGGTGAATTCGGTAATGCAATATTTGGTGCCAAAGTGAAGGATAAGATTAACTTCGTCAGTTCAATCAAAGTTCGGATAAAATACAACCAATCAAGAATTATAGTTAGCTCCTCGTTATTCTGCTCCAGAAATTCGTCGACACAGAATATTTTCATTCAAATCCGATATCTGGTCATTTGGTGTTACAATGTGGGAGGTAATATCGATTGATTGGATCAATAATCATCTCATCTCATTAATTGAGGTATTTCATAATGGAAAGACTCCATATGAGGAAGTTGCAGATGATGGAAAGGTAATGGAACTTCCTTCATGATTAGATGACTGTATCCATTTAGGCCTTCGCTCAAGTGTCCGAAGGAACTCTTCGACTCAAATGTATATCCGATAAGTATCCCAATAATCTATGGAAGGTACGATATTGATTGATTGATATTGATATTGATTGACAGATAAGTGAATGTTGTTGGAAGAGTTCTGCTGATGAACGTCCATCAATAGATGCTATTATCGAACAAATAGAGGTAAATGATTATCGATTGATACGAATACTAATCGTTATAATACTTATAGAAGGAGAAGAACAACAATCAAACTAGCAAACTCGAGAAACTAATCGATGGACTATCATTCTTTGATTAATCATAGATGATCCATTCCCTATCACATACATTTATAATAAACTATTTAGTTAATATCTATCGTTCAGATACAATTCAATTAAAGACAATGTTTATGTAAACCTCATAGAGTCTAACGACTAGAATATTCAAAGGACAAGTAATCTGCAAAAAGTTAGAGTGCACTCTCGCCGTATCCTTATTGTTAGTGCAGTGGTAAAACCGCGGATTTGATAACCAAAGGTAGCGGGTTCGAAGAATATTGCCGAAATTTACTAAGTTACAAAAAGCGCGAACTTCAAGCAGTGATTCATTCGTGATTCAAGCTAATCAGTCAGCTAAAAAGAAATGGTGTACGGTATGCAGAGTAGCCTTGCCATCTTTTTTGTCACTACAGTTTGTTCACGAAAATATTGGCGGGACTCCACTTTTAAAGATCTGTAGTATATGATACAATATGATATTGTTGTAATGTAACAACTGAGTTGTTTATATAAAGAGGATATATATATTTGATAGGATGTTTATCATGCACTATGCATAGTATGCATTGGTAATCTCTCGTATAGAATGACAATGTATTAGAAGATTGAAGGCGAAACAAGGAAAAGAATGAAGATGAAAGAAGATGAAGATAAGGAATCTAAGCCATCGTCTGACAACTAAAGTACAACAACGATAAATGGAGACTATTCAATCGGATGACTAATATTATCCGGGATTTATAATGAACGGGATTGAAATGAATAGATGGATAATGATAGGATACAGGGATGGATAGAGTGAGGGAATGGGAAGGAGGTCTCAGTAGATGAACAATGAATGGGAATAGACAATGAGAAAGTCGATCAAGATTATCACAGATAAGAATATAATGTATACAGTGAATGAGCAAGCAAAGCTTAATCAATACCAAAATAAGGTAAACAAGGCATTTAAAAAGTAACCATAACAGAAGAGATAGAAAGATCGATAGATCGATATACTGTAATGCAAGAAGACAAGAAATGATAAAATAAATAAATGAATGACTCAAGACAAGAAATAACAGAAAAGGATACATTTCATTAGTGGGCGAGGTTATTTAGCGAGTTAGGAATAAATAAGAGAAAAGGAAATGAGACCCCCTTCCATATCGATTGATTGAATTGGAGGGAGGGACTTAGAATACATTGTCTAATGAGACATATTGTAAGTAAAACAGGTGCATTATAACACAGGGATTACACTATTGAAGGATAAGGTACAGTATATGGGATGGTGTGGTTGGTGGTGTGGAGAGTGAACCCGTGAGGACGATGAATCAGAAAGAAGACCTTAACATTGGGATAGTGTAGATGAGAAGACTATGGTGACAATGGAAAGGCAAGAGGGGAAGGGGAAGGGATGATGAATACACAGGGGGAGGATGAAGGGATAAGGGAATGGAGGAAAGTGATATATCTATATATCTATGTATTGTAACTCGTATGTATAGAATGAGTAGATTAGATCAAAGTAGTAGATGAAAAGATGAATCAAGTATACAAGAAAGACTATAATGATTACACGAAGAATCCATCATCTCCACGAGATCGATTGACACCTACAATGTATTGATTGATTGATTGATTGATATATAATTGATTAGATATAGTACCTTGTCTAGATGGCATGGTGGCAACAGTATCAGCATATCCTCTTCTAGTTGGAGGAGGAGGAGGTCGATCAGATGATACTGAAGATGATGAAGGAATACGAAGATGAGCAAGTGCATCACGAATACGTTGATATTCTTCTGATATTAGACCTACAAAAGAGATAGAATGAACAAAGATCAAAGATCAATATGTTACTTACCACATGCAAGCATCTCCAAATGATTCATTCGTGCGAGATGATCACATTTGGTTACTCCAGATATTGATAATCTATCATAACAATGAGATAATCCAAGGGAACGAAGAAATTCATCTAATGGAGGAGCTGATGGGGGTGCACCTACAATCAATCAATCAATAAATCAAATCGATCCTTCTAATCGATATAATCAATAATATAGCAGAGCAGCAAATAAACAAACCAGTTGGAGGTGCTGGTATCCTCTGATCATGATAATATCCTTGTGGTGCAACTGCTACACTTCCATAGGGATTTGATAGACTATAATGGATAGATTAGGAACAAGTTACAGTATGTATATACTACAGTATACAATATGAATGAATAACTTACTTAGCCATACTCCTTACTCGTCCATCTCCACTTCCACTCACACTTCCTCCACTATTCTCACTCGCATACACTAATTCTGGTTGACTTGAATATCTTTCAAGAACAGAATGAAGTTGAGCAAATGTTGGTCGTTCATGTCTACAATTCAGATAAGAGATTACATCAGATCAGACATGGCCTATGGTTATCCCATGGGATAGACCCACCCACAAAAATGTGCCTTTCATGGTTACCCACCCGCAAAATTGGACCATAGATTTTCTTGAAATTTTCACGATTTTGGGGTTTATATCTCAAAATCGGGTTACCCACACGCGTTTTTGACCCAAAATTTAGGTACCCACACGCATTTGAAGGACCTGGGATATTGATAGACCACCACTGCATCAGATACAGTACATTGAAGAAGAGTACGGTAGAGTCTTCATTGTGTCATATTCATTACTCACCTTTCAATCTGCCAACACCAACACATCAATCGATGGAGTGCAGCTGGTGTCTCCATTGGTGCAGGTAGACGATATCCAGACATTATCTCAGAGATTACCTAGAGATCATTATTGATTGATATGAATAGATAGATAGATCTACCTTCTGATTAGTCCATTCCCAATATGGTCTTTCTCCAAATGAAGACACTTCCCACATAACCACACCAAATGACCATACATCTGATGCTGCTGTGAACTTTCTACAAAGATCAAAGATCAATCAATAATAACAATATAAGGGTGTGTTACCTATGAGTGATAGCTTCAGGTGCAGTCCATCTAACAGGAATCTTTCCTCCATTCGTTGTATATTCTTGATCAGCCAATTTATCCACTCCTCGACTCAAACCAAAATCAGCGATCTTACATGTTAGATTCTCATCCACAAGAACATTACGAGCTGCTAGATCCTACAACGAATGAAATATGGTATACTGTAGTCTATCAATCAAAAATTGGTAAATATTTATACCGTACCCTATGTACGAATCCTTTCTCAGTGAGATATTTCATACCAGCAGCAATACCAGATAACATAGATAACATAATATTCATTCCAATTTCATCTCCTCTTGCATCACGAGTACGAAGGAATTGATCAAGTGATCCATGAGACATATACTCTGCTACGATCATTACCTGGAAACAAATCGATAAATCAATAAGATCAATCAATGATCGATAAATGATATGATATGAGACTACCGTACCGGTTCGGCCTTTGTTACTACTCCAATTAGTCGTACTACATTTGGATGTGCAAATTGTCCCATGATTGAAGCTTCGAGAAGGAAATCAGCCTTAGCCTTAGAGGCACTACCAGGCTTCAATGTCTTACACGCTACTGCTTCAATCTACAATTGACTAATTAATCAATATTCGATTAGAATATATCAATAGAATGAATGAATAGTATACCTCTCGTTCAAATCCTCCAGCAATAAGAGCAGCACCAACATTAGTTCTTCTCAACATAGCTGTATTCAATTGTGCTTTACATACATCTCCAAATTCTCCTCCTCCAATAACTCCAGTCACTCTCACTGCCTCTGGGGGAATGTCAAATGCAAACTCTGTTAGAGCCTATAATTCAATCAATAACATATAATCAATGAATGAATGAATGAATAACGTACCTGATTAGGATCTTCATAAGCCATAGGATCAACATATGGTTTGAATCGATTATGATTAGCAGCCATACCGTATGAATGACTACTTGAACTCTTAGGAGTATGATCACCATATGGAGGAATCAATGGAGCATTCACTAAATATCATATCATCATTATAATTATCACACTTACTCTATCTACCACTAGTGTTACTGTAATAGTATGTTATATCAACTCATTCTACGATAGTCCTACAGTACCTACTAGAAGCTCAAGCTACTCTCAACACATTACATCTACAGACACACAACTGCCACTATTACACGATACTAAAGATCAAAGATCAAAGATCAAAGATTACTCTCTACTACGAGACAAATACAGGACTATCACACATGGACTACCAAAGATCAAAGATCAAAGATTAAAAAGTAGAAGTCGTCGTACATTTATTGGTTTTGAAGCATTCATTGAGAGGATCAAATGGAGGTCGATGAGCTGAATTGTAGTCTGGTGTCATTGTATCTGAAACACTCTCATAGGGTAAGAGATCAAAGATCAAAGATCAAAGTGAGATGACATGAGGGATAAGAGAAACACTCAAATTGATATGAATATAGATATGATATACACTCAGCCATTATGAATATCACGAGAACAAAAGCTTATTCATTAACCTCTTAATGGCACTCTAGAGATCAAAGATCAAAAGAAGATAATGACAACAATGCATAAAGCAGAACTTATAATATCATTGTCTATCAATCAATAATGAATAAGGTGACTACCGTAACCATACAGATATTGATTACCTTGTTTGTATGTATCCAATACATCGAGATCACTCATCTGCTTACGATTCTGATTGCTCTTTCTTCTAAAAATAGTAATTATTGATTGATTTAATCATCAAAAATACCGTACCTAAAGGCAATAATGAAGAATAGAATGAGAGTTAGAAGAAGAAGAACAAGAAGGATCAATGCCCATGTAGGAATATCCTTCATTGCTTCAACGGGAGAATCATAACTACCAGACGTCTGAATATTAATAAATAAGATATCATATGAGGAGATGGGATGAATACCTCTCCATTCCTTGTAGAAGTAGCATGATGAGATCTCATATCACTATCACCTGCTATCACTGATAATGGATCTCTATACCATTGACCCCATCCATTGATGTTAGCACGAACCTGAACAATCACATATTATAAAGATCAAAGATCAAAGGTCAAATGACTAACTCTGAATATATATTTCTCTCCCTTATTGAGATTACCAAAAGTGAATTCCAACTTCTTCGTTAGATGTTTCTCCACCTTTCCATTGGCATTCCTCATCTCGACCTATAACATAATCATTAAATCAATCAATACATCATTCATCTACAGTATACCTCATATTGTGGTTCATCTTTCTGTTTAGGAATACTACTGGGTGCATCCCATCCAATCGATATTCCATTATCACCAATCAATGATAACTTTCGTAGATTGATAACAGTATGATCTTTATATGGAGAAGTATTGACATCAATTGAACTCCATTCAGGAGAACGATCTGATTTATCCGATACCTTAATAATTAATAATCATACAAATATTTACAGAATAAATCAGATCAAAGACAACTTTCGGGTAATGAATCTACCACAAAAACAATACAGTATAAGGGAAATTTTCGAGAAAAAATATCAAGAACGCTTTTTTCGAGAGGGTCTGTCCTTACAATTGTAGGGACCTCCCCGATATAACATGTATCCCTGTCATTTATTGAATAGAATAAATAATGAATAAAAAAAGTATACCCCATTGCGTGAATAAACACGGAATGTGTAATTGGTTTGAGGTTCTAATCCATTCAATCGTATTGATTTACTTCCACTCAATGGTTGAGATATAATTGATTTCTCCTCTTCTGTACAACTTGAACACTCCACATTATAATATAAATTCTGCAATGAATATTATTAATTAATCAACAGACTAAAGTAGTCTAATAAATCAACCGATAATTAATCAATAAACTACGGTAATCAATAACTACCGTACCGTCAATCCTCCATCTCTAGCTGGTGTCTGCCATGACAATACAACTGATGTTTGAGTTATCTCAGTTGCTTGAATCTTCCGTGGCTTCGATGGAATACCTACAATATAATCAATCAATCAATCAATATCTACAGTAATCATTATAGTCTACAGTATACTCACCAAAGCATTCACTGATATTAGATTGATCCAATCGATAGAATCCATCTTCACAATCACATCGACTCCCAGATGGATTAGCTACAGTATGCCGAGGACATAGTGAACATACTCGTGATCCACGTGTAGAGATTTGACCCATTCCACAGCCTATAATCAATCACTGTTTACTCATTCAATCAAGTCCCTTATTTCATTAAACACTTCATTATTCTAATGATGGTGTGATATCCACTTAGAGATGGATCAAACAAAACAAGAATGAGAGTCCCGTTATAGTATACATATCTAGGTCTTCTCATATAGGACTCTCTGAACAATAAATTGTGGCAAACTTGTACTTTTTGCATGTGTGTGACAAAGATTGACAACTTTATCGGAGAAGTTTGTTGTCAGACATCAGAAAGTATAAAGATTGTTGTCATAAATAAATGTGGTAACAATTGGTGACAATTTTGTAGACAGACAACAAAACAAAGGGTGAAATTAGTCAAACGTAGAAGAGCAGTGAGATGACTACAGAAAAGTCTTGATCTGTAGTCAGACAATAAAAAAGGTAAATTTTGCAGTCAGTCAGCCTAAATGAATCTAGTGACAACAAAACATGGAAACAATCTTGTCTGACAACAAAAATTGTAGAAAATGTCGACCAAAAAAGAATATGGCAACAAAATGGACAGAGTTTGTTGTCTGACAGCAAAATGAGCTCATTTTGTGACCAACTTGCATTCCCGAGAAAAAGACTCGAATTTGCTGTCCGACAACAAATTCTTCTTGATATTTCAATAAATATTGAATGATTACATAGATTTTCTTATCCTACGACATCTTCTCTATGAACTACAACAAGAACGAGGAAATTAGTACAATACATGGACGAATACAATGATTATGGCAATGAGTGATGAATCCAATCGAATATAATCGATAAATACGACAATAAATCGATGCTACCTCTTCTCCGATCGCCCGCGCCTTTGCATCGATACGTCTGAACGTCTTCTCGCATGTCTGAACGCTCAAAATTAATTAACGATGAAATATTCGAACTGAACTCCGAATTATGACGCAAAACACCAACATAACAGTACAGGAGGTAAGTAAGGCGATGTACATTGATTCCCAAGTGAAAACACAGCACAGATTTAAAAAAATAATCAAATAACAACAATTAAACTAAATTCGAATTTATTCTACGTTCAGAGCCGGAATAGGAGCCGTTATTTGGGGGAAAATAATATCTTCCCTAAACAACGGCTCCTGTTCCGGCTCTGCGTAGAATTAATTCGAATTTAGTTTTATTCTTGTTATTTGATTATTTTGTTTAAATCTGTGCTGTGTTTTCACTTGGGAATCAATGTACATCGCCTTACTTACCTCCTGTACTGTTATGTTGGTGTTTTGCGTCATAATTCGGAGTTCAGTTCGAATATTTCATCGTTAATTAATTTTGAGCGTTCAGACATGCGAGAAGACGTTCATACGTATCGATGCAAAGGCGCGGGCGATCGGAGAAGAGGTAGCATCGAATTATTGTCGTATTTATCGATTATATTCGATTGGATTCATCACTAATTATCATAATCATTGTATTCGTCCATGTATTGTATTAATTTCCTCGTTCTTGTTGTAGATCATAGGGAAGGTGTCGTAGGATAGGATAATCTATGCATCCACTCAATATTTATTGAAATAGCAAGTAGAATTTGTTGTCGGACAGCAAATTCGACTCTTTTCTCGGGAATGCATGTTGGTCACAAAATGAGCTCTTTTTGCTGTCAGACAACAAACTCTGGCCATTTTGTTGCCAAACCATATTCATTTTTTGGTCAACATTTTCCACATTTTTTGTTGTCAGACAAGATTATTTCCATGTTTTGTTGTCACTAGATTCGTTGACTGCAAAATTTACTATTTTTGTTGTCTGCCTACAAAATAGTCACTAATTGTTACCATATTTATTTATTTATTGCATTGACAACAATCGTTATACTTTTTGATGTCTGACAACATACTTCTCCGATAAATTGGTCAATCGATAGTCGTTGTCACACACTAGCAAAAAGAACAAGTTTGCCACAATTTATTGTTCAGAGAGTCCTATATGGATGACCTCTTATGCCCTTTCGTCTTCTTCTTCTTCTCTTTCATCTTTCTCTTCTCAATAGCTTCTTCTTCTCACTATTTCCTTATCCAAACAATCCCTTCCATCTATCTCTATATCTATTCTAATGAATGGCATGGCTTATCCCCCTTCCCTCCTTCCACCCACTTCTATCCTCCTTATCCCCCCTTTGGCGGGTTATGACAGTCATGCGGCAAACTGTAGATGATAGAAGACTAAGACCATGAATAGATACAATTACAAAGAGCCCATCCATCCATCTTCACTGGTCATGGTTCATATCCCATTTCACTCTAAGAGAAAGAGAGAAGGTAATCATCATCTTCTCTTCTCATTTTCACCTTTCCTTAGACCCTTCATCATTGACATCAAAGAGTACTTCAATGGCTATTCATTCATTCTCTATTATATGATTGAGTCCATAAACAATATCATCAATGTATTCATTCATTTATTCAATTCATTTCAATGAATCTATATCATATTAGATATGTCGGCATATTCTCTATCATATAACCCCTCCTTCATTCCTTCATTATATGACGTAATGACAAGACTGTGTACACCAAAAGATGAAGGGGGAAAGAGGAAAAGAGATTATCCAATTGAATCAAAGGACAATCAATCAATCATAAACAGAGATACATACACTCTATTTGTCTTCTCTTTCTGTAAATGACACTAATCCATGTGTAGTCATCATCACCATCATCATCTCTTGTCCCCACTTAACCTCTCCTATCACCCTTTCATCTCTTTCAGTCCAGCCGATTCCTCTAACTTCAATCTACATATCCTAAGACTAGATATAGTTAGTGAGATGAAATTATCATGGTCATGGCTAATAACCATTGCATAGTCTCATATCTTGTGTGTTCCACCCCCCTTCTCCTCTACCACTTTCATTTCACACTAATTAGATCAACACTAGTGGTGGTCAATTGGAGTGAAGATAGAAGGGGAGGAGAGGGATAGATACATGGAAGCAGCTGAACACTCCCTTCATCTCATTGATGAGAATGACAATCTAGTTGTCATATACTCTCATACATTTCAATGTATACATACAATACGAGTACAATAGATGGACAGCTGTCTGTCTATCTCTCATCACTTAGATCAAAGATCTCCATCACCTGATTACATCCTCTTCTTCCTTTCACACCTATCCATCCCTTCCTCACAATACACCTGTCCTCCTTCTCCTCCTCCTCCTCCTCCTCCTTCTTCTTCGTGTAGTACAATACAAGGCGTCATAGAGTCGGATGTCATCCCATCACATTGAATGAGTCAAGAAGAACGAACCAATCTATTCCACCATATTCAGAGTGAGAGAATAGAATAAGATTAAATATGTAATGTATAAGAAGTATTCGATCGACCTTATGAGATAGAATAAAGTGTATCTCGAAGGACACTTCTTCTTCTTCTATCTATCTACAGTCTCCCTTTAGGGTCAAGGAACTAATCATATCAATGGAATCATCCTCATTTGTATCTGTCACTATACTCAAAGGATTACCGACAGTAGATGATGAGTGATATAGATCAGTAGATGATCATCTCTCTATATATCATATACAATGATATGACGTCATCATAGACTCAATCTCTCCTTTCTATTTATGATCCTTAACTATCGATGGAGATGAGATGGATATACATTGTGACAGATGATATTAAGAATAAGGAGATGATGAACAATAAGAAGGAGATGGAATGGAACCACCTGCCTTCATTCTCTATATCTCCATCATTTCATCACTCGATGAGACAATTGGAGATTTCACTATGAATAGATATAGAATATCACCCGTCCCCCTAACCCTCTACTATGACTTCTCATTTGAATGAATGAGATCATCATGCCTACAGTACTCCTCATTCCCTTTAGAGAATAACTATATGAATAAAGTATGTAAACTGCTCATGATATGACCTCGAGAGAAGGGATCAACTACACATAATCATTCATTCTTATTCTTCTTCCTCCAATTAGTTCAAGTCTAAATCGAATCATGAGCTCATCTAGACTAAGTCCCTTGTTTAACTCCCAATTACACCTTCTCTCCCTCTCCCTTCCTTCTCCCTCTCCTTCTTAATCTCTCTTATCTCCATCTCTCATCACTCCTCTCATATACCTCCAACCTTTCTTCATCCAATTCAGTCTTCACTTCAAATGAATCTAAACATAAATCAGCTTTACTCTTCTCCTTTTTCTTCTCCTTCGACCTCCATTTTTTTCATCCCTTCTTCTTCCTCTTTCTACTAAACGGTCTACTGATGTGTATCTCAGATAGTTGTAAGAATGGAACGAATAAGAATAGACTAGTAATCGAAGGAAGAGATGGAATAGAAGGATGGAATGACCTTACATTACTTCTATCTTTCCATCATATTCTGATCAGTGACCGTATGTGATGTGTCTGTGTTCCATTCCATATACTCTCACTCCCTCACTCCTCTCCCCTCCCTCCCCTCCTCTCCCCTCTCATCCACTCTCGCAACCTACCAATTACAGTCTTACCACACAAAGGGCAACAATAACATCAAGAAGATGAAGAAGAGGAAGGAGATGAACTAATATAGAGATAGAAAGATAGAGTAGAGGAAGAGGAAGAGGGAGAGGAAGGATAGGCGGAAGCTATATAATGAGACCCTTTTCCCATCTACAGTCCATCTTCCATATTTGACACCTTACGGTTCATCTCCTTCATCATAGATCTCTTCCCTTTGCCCTCTAATCATTGAATCTCTTCAATACAGTATACATATGCACACCATAAGGGAAACCATTAAAGGATGTGTCTATACTACTACTCTTTCCATCTATTGTATATGGCGGTAAGTGTAAAAGAGTCAATGAAATAAGAGGTCTCTCGAGGGACAAAAAGAAGAAGAAGAAGAAGAAGAAGACTGTAATTCATTCATTCATTCTCTATCATTCAATATGCCCTTCAACTATTCCCTCATTATCTCATTCAAAAGGAAGACTACTACCATATATGAAGAAGAGATCAAGAAATACGATACTATGATGAGTTGGGAAAGAAGGAAAGATATACGAACACTCCATCTATTACAATATAAGGAGACCTAATCACAACTAGTACTTACTGTAGACTACAGTATCCATTGAATGAATGAATATATCAAGATATGAAACATACGTAAACATTGATTTCCAATATGATAGTATCCCTCCTTGCATTGACATCCTTTCTCCGTTGATTTCTGCCATGATCCATCTCCCTACAATCAATCAATCGATATCATCATACTGTGTTGATATGTACAGTATGACAACATACCTTACAATTGGCCATAGGCCCTCTCATACTATTCATCTCCATGGTAGCATTCTCAATACAAATTCCTTCAACAGGAACATAATCATGTTGATTAACAGCAATAGGAGTAAGAGGGAATTCAGCCAGATCAATCACTTCTGATGAACACACATCGTATGAAATCTACAATCATTATTTATATTATATATATATATAGTGTAATGGTCATCAACTAGTAGTAGTATAGACTATATTGTAATAAGAGAGTTCATTCCATCTCAACGATAACGACTCCATTCATGTATACATCTTCGATCACTTTCATTCAATCGAATCATATCATATACTATTACTACAGTAATCCATTATCTATCATATCATTCATTCAATCAATAATAAACCCTCTATGATCAATTCAATCATCTATATCCCATGTGGTACTTCTCATCCTTCTATTTGTACATCTCTTCTTCTACTTCTACTTATCAACAACACCTTCTGACCTTCTTCTTCCTCTTCTCACCTCTTCTATTTACCCTCCTATGCCCTCCTTCTATTCTAATCTTCATAACCACTAAAAGAACATAGGCCACCAGGCCTTCCTTCCTTTCTATTCAATTCAATCATATGATAGATACAGTATACAATTGTTTATTCCCTTATCCCATCGTAAACTATACCACACTCTCATCCTTCTTCTTCTTCTCTCTTTATTTTATATTCTTTTATCCTCTATCCTTGTAATGCCCCCCAGAGACAACCGAACACTGTCTTCTTTCAAGGATTAGAGAGGTAGAGGGATAGGGAGAGGGAGAGGGAGAGGGAGAGGGATAGGGAGAGGGAGAGGGAGAGAGAGTAAGTGTCCGACTCGAGATTGGTCGTCAAGATTGCCATATACGAGAGAGAGAGAGAGAGAGATCATCTACTCGTTCTCTACACTTCTTATTCATATTCTCAACCAATCATCTTGTCATAGATACAAGGGGAGGAGAGAGAGAGGGAGAGAGAGAGAGAGAGAGGGAGAGAGAGAGAGAGACTTCCTCTTGTTATGACTATCCAATATGGATGACTTCTACTGGATAGAAGGAGGAATGATTAATCACTGAGAAGGGAAGGGGAACAAGTGACATTCTTCAATGAGGCAAATCGACCATGTCCTTCGTTCTTCTAATAGTAGATAGATAGAGATGGTCATTCATTAAGAGATACAAGTGATGGGGGAGATAATGGAATGGTCTACAGGTGTTCAATTCTCTCTCTTCAATCTATTTCCGATTTGGAATCATTCATTGTCTCTGTCTGTGAGTGTGAATGAGAGACTATAAGATGGTCATTACACAATAGTAGAAGAGTAGAAGAGGAAAAGGGATGATTAAGGTAGGGACTATATACTAATGAATACCTCGACTCTTCATTCATTCTCATCTCTTTCCATTCATTTCCTTCCTTCCTTCATCTCATTTCATTCCATAACATCTGTTGCATTGACCAATTGCGCAATCTCTTTCACACCTCTCTATCACATCTTCTTCATCTCTATATCTCTTCTACAGTATACCATCTACACCATATATCTTCAAGTCATTCTCTAACATCTCATCTTTCTTCTCACTAATAGTGTCAAGAGGGAAGAACGAATCAACTATACCTTAAGGGGAGAAGGAACATGTCTCATATTCATCTCTATTCACATCTATATCTATCTATCTACTTCTCATCTCTCATTGACACTAAATACACTGTCAAGTAGTAGAGTACAATAGTACAAGTAGTATTCATAGTATCGATTACTCCTATTACCATTCATTCATTCATTCCTTCCCCCCTTCCCCTTTTATACTACGAGTCAACACAACAAATCATCAATGAATTGACTTCTTTCTCTAGAAAAGACGAAACGAGAACCTCCGTAAGCCATCCTCTCCCTTCGCTATTCTTATTTCTCTCAGTCAAAAGTGTTACTTTCTAATAGGAAAAAAAGAAGACAAAAAATCTAACTCCCATATACCGAATACGGATGAGAAGATGATAGATTGATGAGTTCATAATAATATACAGTACTCTTCCATCTCATATTCATCTCATTCTCATACATGATTATGAATAGATATGAATCTGCTCTAATAACTTCATATTCTCTATTCCATACTAGATAGATACTAATGAGAACGATAAGACTAATAAGCAGAGAAGAGAAACACGATAGATCCATCTATATAGATGGTTACAATGAGATAAAGGTCACAATCATCATCATGGGAACAATATATACCGTAACCCTTCATCTACAGTAACCCCCATCTACAGTAACCCAGTATGTATAGTATACCTCAATATTGATGAGTGAAACACAAGCTCCATCATCTCTGAATGCGAAGTAGATAGCATCATCATCATGATCCCATATGAACATTTCTTCATCAACAGATACAGCCATACGTGCTCCATCAGATGGAGTCATCTCATTACGTGTTGACCATCGACGTGTTAACTTCCTATATATCATATCATATATAGTGGATCAAAGATCAAAGAACAACTTACCAATCACTTCTATTGAAGTATTGAGTATTGATAAATCTGCCTCCCTTCTCTCCTCGTTTATGTCTTCTGTAGTATACTTCGAATGTTTCCTATAAAAGATCAAAGATCAATAATATTCCATCTTCATTCTTATCTTTCTATACCTTGCATCCAAGAGGGCGATCGTCCCCCACATCTTCTCCTTCTGATTTTGATGCTCCACATTCTCGCAACGAATACTCAACTCGCAATCGGATACTGTAATCAATCAATAGATCAAATATCAAATATGATAAGATTACTGTACCGATTAGATCCAGATGTGTTTGATCTTTCGACTCTTGGAGCGAATAACCAACTATCGGATTGTGGTTCAGCCATCAAACATGATACATACATACGTTTATTGATATGATCTATTGGATACGTCTCTTCGGCCCACTGTAAAGATCAAAGATCAATTTTCATATCATCATCATTATTGTATTGTCTACTGTATCTTTGTGCTCATTATGTATAGTCATTAATGTGTTCATGTCCGAATAGAATACAAGAGTGGATAGAAGATAAGACGAGAGTGAATGGATAGAAATGGAAGATCTCTAATTGTTGTCCCGATAGATAGATAAAGAGTATAGGAGGTATAAGAGATAAGAATAGATGAGAGTTGAATATCATTTGAATACTATTTATGGAATAGTTCCTTCTCTTTATGATATATGACCTCTTAAGTGGTTATTCAACCGATCATCATCTCATTTGTATACGGTAAGAGATATGATCCACCTGTCCCCTCTTCATCTATTCATTCAAACTCTTCCATATCCTTCAGATTCTCCATCTGCTTTCTCTTTCTATTCTCCTTATCTCTTCTTATTCTTCTCTCACAACTTTATTACCACTAGATGATATCTGGTCAGGATGAAACTATCGAGAGGACTATTCAATGAGAGGGGAGAGGAGGGACAAGCACTGAAACCTGTGCATCTTCCCTTCCCTTCTCTTCTCTTCCTGAGAAGTGCCTCATAATCCACAATATCTATGAGAGATACAATGAGGAATGAAGAGAAAGAGAGACAAAGTTCCCCCCATCTACATCCCATTCAGATATGTAACGATTCAACGATGTGAGAAAGATATGATGGAACGATAGAACATCAGGAGATGTAGAGATGTAGAGAGAGGAAGAGTAATGAGGGATACTGTAGATATACAAGGAGATGGGACATACCCATCACAAAAACTAAAAGTTATTACTTTGCCCTTTCAATATTCCTTCTTCTTCTTCTTCTTCTCTTCTTATATACAATCCCTTTATATGGAACATAGTATTCTAAATGATGAGAGAGGACGAAAGAGTGATGAAAGAATAAGAAGAATAGAAGCTTCTAATTAAATTCCCCTGCTTATTGCTTAGAGAGAAGAGAGAAGAGACTGACCCCATGCAATGTATAAGAGAAAGAAGGAAGGTTCACTATTAACGCTCTCCCTCTCCCTCCTCCTCCTTCATCTCTCAGTTCAATCTATCCATCTAAGAGTCAAGATGCCAATAACCTAATGAAACATTGAATGAGAAAGAGGATAGAGAAGGAGAGAGTTCATCTTCATTTGACTATCTCATGGATAGTGATAGATAGATCATACATAGATAGTGTCCTCAGATGGTTAATCCACTCTTGTGATCCCTTCAGAGTACATAGAGAGAGGAAGGGATTAGGAAGGTATGGGCATACCTTATTATAGAGACTTCTAATCCCTTCTCTCTCCCTCATTGACACCTTGTATTCATTCCCTCATATAGACAGATAGATAGAGGGGATAGATGGACAGATGATAGAGATACTCTTCAATCATGTTAACAGGTGCACAATCATTCCATCTATTCAACCCCCTTTAGGGCATTGAAGAGAGATCATAGAAAGTATACAAGAATGACACTGATATGTATCTTTTCTTCCTCTTCTATTCCATTTCCATCTTCTCATACTCTTCTTCTTCTTCTTCTCTTCCATCATTTAATTAGCCACTTCAGTAATAGTAGTAATCATAGGAGGGCGATGAAAGAATGAGAAGAAAGTGAATGAGAAGAGAATGGAATGGTATAGACAATGAATACAATCATATTCATTCAATGATGATCCCTTCTCTTCTTCAAGTCCATCTCATTTCAAACTTTCAACATCATTCATTCTCATTCCTTTTCACTGGGTCAACACATCCTACAAAAACCCACAAAATGAAGTGGAATAGTGTGAGGATGAGAGAGAGAGGCCGTTAGGTCTACTTCATTCCACTTCTCATACCATCATCACTCAGTGTCGTTGTCCGAATTGTGCAACAGCCCATGTATGAGTCTCCCTCTCTTCCTCTCCTTTATATCTACTCCTTCATCCTTCCGGTATCTCCACCCTTCCCCTATCCATCCCTTGATCCTATTCATGCAATCACTTCATATGAATGAATGGCAGGTTAATTCAATTACTCCATTTGACAGCAGAGAAAGGGGGGGGGTATTCATTGACCAGGTGTGTCTATAGTCTCCCCTTTTTCCCTTTCGGCATTCTCATTTCATAATGGGGTTCCATCTAACCAATCATATACAATTCATTCTCATCAATCTCTTATTATCTATCGGTCCATTCACTTCATCATCAATCCACACAAAAAGTGTCGGTAGTTAAGATGAACGAAGATATAAGAAGAAGGAGTGAAGGAGGCCAATGAAGGGAAGAATGAAGAGATGGGAGAGATTGACTAGAAGGCGCCTCATTCATGATCATCAACACATATCCAATACATCTACTTCTTCTTCCTTTACCATCCCACTCCAAGGTTGGGAATCAAAAGATTTGTAGTTGTATGAGTGAATGGACGGATGGATGGATGGATGAAGGTGTTGCGAATGTCTCTCCACTAGCTACCAATCACTGTTCATCTCCTTTATATACAACTACCAATTATGATGTCTCATTAGGATGGTGATCAAGGTATTCTCTCTGATGGGTGTGACCTATTGGATACATTGTCAACTTCTTCATCATGACTAATGGATAGAGTACCTCCTACTGTTCTTCTTCTTCTTCTTCTTCTTCTCCTTATGTTCTTTCCTTCCTCCACTCTATCCATACCATATTCTCGATCCGAAAGAGACAGAGAGAATAGAAGGAATAAGAAAAAGAGAAAGAAGGTACAAAAAGTGTACAACATCTGGTGAATGGGGACAACGTGGCGTCAATTCCTCCTTCCTCCTTCCTATTCTAACTATATCTATTACCTACCATCTATTCATCTATTCATTCATTCTCTATCATATGGATAGTTCATCTCTTCCTTTCCCTTCCATATCTTTCATTTAATACCCTCTGATCTCATTCAACATGTATCCAAATGATTTAATCAAATCACAAAGACAGGAGATAAGAATAAGAAGAAGGGGATCAACTCGTAAATCACTAAATTAGAATAGATGAATGAATCAGGTTGAAGAAGTCTTTTAATCCCACCTGGGGGGTCAATCAAACTAAACCCTTCTTAACCCCTCACCCCTCCTCTCCTCTCTATTTCTATACTTGGAGTCAATTCAAGTCAAAGAGTAATGCTTATGGCCCATGCCCTTCCTCTCTCTCTTCTCCCTCTCAAAGAACGTAATCATTTCAATTTGTCCTCTCCCTCTCCCTCTCCCTCTTCAATTCTTCCAAAAGGGAGAGGGAGAGAGGGAGAAGGAGGGCAAGTGGAAACGAAATGGTGATGAGTAGTAGTACTCTATATGAGTGAGTATAGTATAGAGTGAAGTCTTTCTATTGATTATAGTCAGTTACTCTTTAGAATGAAGAGACTTCTCCCATGGGATGATGATCCATCCATAGATTAGACATAACAACGTCAAACTAACCACTACAACAACAAATGACCCCTACCCTCCACTCTCAAGAGACTAGTATATCATGTAAAACAATTGAATATGTTAGTGACTCATTCATTCAACTATTATACAACCACTCTCATGGGAGTAGTATGTGATGAATGAGTGAAATGAGAAAGACAACTATTCCTCCCCCTTCTAACCCCTCACCCCATCCATCTCTTATCCATCTATCTATCTTTTGACTTCTTCGCGCACTACAAATCATAAGCGGCATAGTTTGAAATGGAAAAGAAGAAGAAGAAGAATAAGAGGAAAGAAGGAGTGATATATGGATGATACATCCATTCCCCAGAGTACAATGAAAGAGAATAGAATGAATTATAGAAGATAATGATGAAAGAAAAGAAGAAATACATTGACTAATCAATCAATGTATGTCTACATATATCATAAATGTAAAGTAGCGCAATGATAAAGAGATCAGATGGACTGTAGACATGATCAAATGAGAGAGAGAGAGAGAGATAGTATAAGATCAAAGATCAAATATCATTAACTAACCCCAACTCCGAATGTTTCTTCGAGTGATGGGAAGACGGGCCATTTGAGTTCATGTTTCGTTGACGATGTATTTAGTAGAACAACTGAAAGAATATAGATGATAAACTGATTGAATGAATTGAATTACAAGTGTATCTATCTCTTCATTCTCAATGTCTCTATATGGTCATGGTCTTCATCTCATATCATCTATTCATACACATGGTACTCATTCACTATTCATTGCTTCTTCTTCTTTCTCTCTATCTATTCTATTCCTTCTCTCCATATCCATTCATTCAATTCAATTCATCAGTGCTTTAAGAACGAGAATTATGACAAAGCGAAGACAAATTATGAAGAAAAAGACTCAATGATAGACATATAGTGAAAAGAAGAAGAAGAAGAGATGAGATGATACAAGAGATGAAGGGATAGAGGACCCATTGATAAAATTCCATTATCGTATTCTCCTCTACCCTGAGGGAGGGGAAAGGATAGATCAAAGGATATGATACCGATTGAATGAATACATGACAAAAAGAGCCAGACCGTTGTATATCCCCATCTTTGCCCTTCTGTCTCCAGAAAGAGGGAGAAGTGGCGCCCCATACAGATACAGAAGAAGAAGAAGAGACCCATCAAGTGGTACATAGAAGAGATACACCGCTAATCATATACCATCTATTATAGTGGTTCTTTTCACACTTGACTTCTTCCTCAGTTGGATATCATCTACACATACTCTAACTACTCCATATACCATCATTCCATCTGGATATATCCATTCTGACACCTTCTATACCAATCATCAGTAACATGATACGAGCATCCAGACCATTCTCTACAATAGATAGATAGATCCATCTATTAGACTACCATCTTCTATTCAACTTTGAATGTTCATTCATATGGTAATCGTCTACTCCCCGTGTATTCTTCTATTCACTTCAATACTTGTTCTCCTCCGTTCATTCTTCATTTGAAATAGACGACAGCCTCTGTAGTCTCATCAAGAGACGAAAGATTTCCCTACGCTTCAATGACGAGAAAAGGGACGAAGAATGAGTTGATGGAGGAGGAGAAGGAATCAAGAGGGACAGAGTAAGAAAGACATCCCGATTGAGAAGAAGAAGAAGAAGAAGAAGAAGTTCATCTCCATAACTCTTCTTCCATTCTCTGTTCTTCTCAAATAGATACCGCCATATACTTTTTCTACTCTTCCTCCTCCTCCTCCTCTTCTTCTCTTCATATGATTCCATCATCATCTACACTTCATTCGTGTCCATGGTCACTAAACGGTAATCCATCGACCTTCTTCTCTCCCTCATCTCATCTCAGACCAACAAATTGAGATAGACCTTGATCAGTCCCTTATAAGAGATGGACATGGAAGGGGGACAGAGAATAGTTATGAGAGAATGTCTCATCTCATTTTCCCATTCACTCATAGTACTTCTTCTACTAGAGAGAGAATAGGGACGATATTCAAGCTAATTGGTCACTACCAACCAACTACTACTTCTTTCTTCTTCTTCTTCTTCATCGACAACTGAGACACCCCTTGGGGGCCATCCCATCCTAGTCCCCTCTCTACAACTAACCAGAAGAAGAATGAGAATGAAAGATATACTACTCATTTGGACTACCCCGTGGTCATTACGATCGAGACATATAGAGAAAGACTCGAGTGGACAAGAGAGGAAGGGGGGATAGATGAGCTGTCAATGGCATAAACTCTTCTTCCTAGTAGGTGTTCTGATCACTTGACTCCTCTTCATTCATTCACTATTCATACAATGATCTAACACCCTCTCAGTATCTAACCACTCCATTCACTATATTCACTCCTTCAATCATTCAATGTACCGTTCATTCCAATGTGTATACTCTATCGGAAGGAGGGAGGGAGAGGGGACAGAGGGGACATAATGGTGTGTATCCATCTCTCCCTCTATTCTTTCAATGGAATGAATGAATCTATTCAATCGTGTTATGACTCCCTCTATCTCTTCATTCTCTTACTGATCATTCCTCCTCTTCTCTCAATCTCTTCCATATTCAACTTGACGTGATACGAGGACATGCGTCTTGTCTTGACAGTTCGATCCAATCAGATATTGAGAGAGGGAAGGATATAGAAGAGACTTACGATAGATAGAGAGATCGAGAGAATGGAATGGATTTGATCAGATTAACCTCACATCTTCAAGTCGATATCAAACTTCTTCAAGGGGGGGGGTAGGGTGGAATGGAATGGGTTTATGGGAGGGCATAGTGGTCATTTCAACATCGTAATCACCTCTATCTACTACTATCGGTATTGCCATCCTCTAATGTTGTGACATCGTCTCTCATTCTTATTCACACCACTTCTATCATCTTCATCTCAGGTGTAATAACTCTTTCTTCTTCTTCCTTTCGGTCTCAACTCCAATCACTCATTCACTCACTCACTCATGATCTCTCGGAGGGCGAATCACAAAAGAATTAAATAGTTTCACAGAGGCCCTTCCATGGACACTGACATATAACATGTATTTTACAAAAATATTGTAATATTATTAGCCAGCCTTTTCATGATTTGCCGTCTCTTTGCCACTTCAATGTGTGAATGAAGATGAAGAGGTAGATAGAAGATAGATAGATTGATCAAGTCCCCCCTCCCCCCTCTTCACCTCTTCTATCTATCTATCAGTGCTACCACTATACAATGGACACCATCTTCATATTATGGTGAAAGGACATTGGATGACTATTACATGATGACACCTTCTTCTGTTCTTCTCTTTGATAGGCTTCTATAGGCCGATAAGGAAACGTGGAGACGAAGAAAGAGAAGGAGAAGGAGAAGAATGTTCACTATTCTATATACATTAACTACTCCATTCCTCTCCTCTTCTCTTCTTCTCGTTCAAAACGATTTCATTTCGCCCCTCTCTCTCCCCTATATAAACAGTGGTCATCATCATAAGTGAAGAAGAACTAGGGAAGGAGGATAAGCATTGAATGAATAGAATGAAGATGAGAGGGAGAAGGACAAGAGATAGACCAGCTATGGACAATCTCAATCCTTTCCTATTCATACAGTCAACGAGAGCCAAAGGTGAAACTTAAGAATACCAACTATCCATACATAGAATAGGGATATGGGAACGAATGAATAGAATAGACACGGAGAATATCCGATTGATCCAGTCTATGGAGAAGAGACAAATGATCACTTTCAGTTGATCATCTATTCATTCCTTAGATAGATAGACTCTATCATCTTCATTCTCTCAATATACATCTGTTGTATGTGACCTCTTCATCACCTCCATATATCCATCCTCTCCTTCCTCTTCCTTCTTTCTATATTCAAACCCCTTCCTCCATCGGCCCGACTATCTACTTGACTTACTCACTCTATTATTGAGTTAACACTCCCTTCTACTCGTCAATTGACCATATCTGTCCCTCCCCTCCATCTCTATCACTATATTGAACATATATCTCGACTTCTTCTTCTATATTGTCATTTCAGTCTTCTTCCTTCAATCATCATCTCAATCGACGTCCATGAGAAGAAAAGAATACAATGACAACCAAATGAAGAAGAAGGAGATGATGATGATGAAAAGAATACTAGAAAAACATAAGAGAGGGACTTTAGATAGAGAGACATCAAGCTCTTCCATCTTCCCCCACTCAAGAAGTAGTCAAAGAGAATACAATAGTAGATAGACTAACCAATCCGAAAGTGATCTCTCTCTCTACCTCTACATCCAGTGTCCATCGTCTAGAGATGTAAAGGAAGAGGGAGAGATCATCCTTACGGTATACACACTCACGCCTCTATGTCTTCATACGAATAGAAGAAGAAGAAGAACTACTTCTTAGTCTCTCCTCTCTTTCTCTTATTCTTCCTCCTAGAGGAGAGGATGGTTATCCACTTGACTTTCATCATTGGCATGGAGAGAGAGAGAATAAGCGAGTCAAGGTGTCCCTCTCTCTCTATCCCCTTCTTCATACATGGAGTCACTTATGCAATGGGCATTGTGTCCACTACAGCCTTCTTAAGAGGACACTACCACCTTCCAACTAGGAGAAGGAGGGGAACATATGAAGTGAAGGAGAGATAGAGACATAGGAATGGATCAACCATACTAATACTACTACTAGACCTCCCTCAATCTCTCATTCATCATGAAAAAGAACCATGAATTAAGAGAGGACAGAGGGAGATTGGGAGTGAGAATGAAACATTGGATGAGTTACAATTAACGAGTCTCATTCCCATGGAGAGAAATAGAGAAGAGAAGAAGAGGTTGAAAACATCCTCCCTCTCCATCCATTGATGGATTAGTCATGAATGAACAATGAAGAGATAAAGAAATATTAACAAGAGGTCTAAGATGACGTCCATCTATCTTATCATATCCTATCTCAAGGGAGTCATCATTCACATACAAAGTGAACATGAATAAGACAAAGGATAAGCATGGATGAATGGATGAATAAGACAATTGAACATTCAACCCTTATTCTTCTTTCTTCTTTACTATCATCCATCATTATGTTATGGGAACCAATCCCTCATTTGCACCCTTCCATCACTTCCGACACAAACAGAGGAAGAAGAAGAGAACGGAACAAATCCAGCATCCAAAAATGGGAATTACGCAATTGAAGAGATCCATATCTAGCCTCCTCTACTCAATGTATACCATATGGAAATAGAAGAGATCAGTTGAATAGAATAGAGAAGTAGAATAGAGTAAGGAGGAGTAAGGGATCAGTACCCTCAAGGAGTATAGACTACTCTTCCTCTCTCACTTAGTATATGGAAGGAAGAAGGCATGAGCAATGAGAGTACTTAGAATGAGGATGACCTTATGGTCATCAACCCCTCATTCCTCCCTCTAGTCTACTCATCTACTACTAATCAGACCAAAAGAGACAAATGATGAGCCTCCTTCTATCTCTCGCTTCTCTCTCTCTACTTCCACTTCACACTCTCATTTCACTTCTAAAAGAAGGAATGACAAGAGATGGAGGACAAGAGAAAGAGAAGGAGATAGATACAATCCTGGATTGGCCGTCTTTCACCCCTTTCCATCCCATCCACTCCCTTTCCTCTCTTCTTCTATTCATCTATCCATGATCTCGTAGTTCAATTAAGGGATTGGTAGCTTCATCCTCTTCTCCCTTCATCTTCTCATTCATTCTATTCCACTTTTCTCCTTTACTCCTCTATCTCTAGAACTCTGTCCACTCTTCTCACTACGGATTATTTATACGGCTGGTGCCAAGGTTGACAGGCCTAAGAGGAATAGAGAGGTAGAGGGATAAGGTAGAGGGAGAGATAGAGAGGGGATAGAATCTAACACCTTCAGTAGAAGAGAGGGGGTAATCAGTCAACTTGCGGGGTCCATCTTCTACTCATTCTCTCTCATTGATAGATAAAGTCGTTTACACTCTTTCATCTCTATTATCTATGATAGAAACAAGGAGTCTAGTCTATTGACAGTTCTCCCCTTCCATTCTTCAAAGGAAGGAAGGATAGTCACACCCTTTCCCTCTGTGTGTGAATCTTAGAATCACAATGAGAAGAAGAAGGAGAAGGTAATATGATCATAGAGGGGTTCCAATGGGGGATAGGGGAGGAGAGGAAGGGAGGGGAAGGGCAACTACCTATCACATTTCTATCTTTAAGAAGGAGAGGGAGGGAGGGTAATGATCACACCTCTATCCCTCTATATTGGATATGAATTCATTGTGATTAAGAGAGATGAAGACAGTTGTCATCATATCCAATGACTTATAGAGAGAGAGAGAGAAGGTGGCACCTTTCTCACCTTCTCTTCCCCACTGTCACTCAATCATCTATTCAATGCACTTCAACAATCGAGATGAATATCATATTAGCAACAAGAAGATAGAATAAGTAAGATACATCTGATCTTTAAATAATCACATAACAGCCTATTTACCCATCCTTTTAAATCCTCTCTCTACCCATTCTTCTTTTTTATTGTGCCCTTCTTCGTGTGTGGGAACGACCAAATTGAACGGGAGAACGAATCAAGACGAGATGGAGGAAGGTGCAACTGGAGGGAGAGGTAGAGGGAACATGTAGAGGTAGAGGGAGAGGGAGGCCCCGAGGTCACACCACTATCTATCTCGTCTTCCCCCGTAAAAGGATTGGCAGTTAGCACATTCGATAGTGACAAGCATTCCCTTGATAGTTATCTGATTGAGATGATCAATGAAGAAGGAGAAGAAGAAGGAGGAGGAGTGATGAGAGATAAGGACTGACAATGATTATGTGAGAAGATGAATGATATGAAGAGGATACAGGATAGAGAGAGAGAGAGGAACACCTTAGATAGGCCAATAGGATAAACAGGAAGTGGCAGATGAAGCAATCGAATGAAGAAGGAAGAACAGTCAATATAGAGAGGGATACAAAGAGACATAGACAGATAGACAGAGAGCTTTTAGCACCATGGACTCATGGGTGTGAGCTGCTAATGAACATGAGCGCATTCATATCTAGAGGCAATAGAATAAAGTGAGAAGAAGAGATCAAGGAGTAACGAATGGAATCAATCAATGGAAATAAATGAATGAATGGAATGATACGATAAAAACGTGTAATGAATAAAAGGAAACGGAAATGGAATACGATTATGAAGTTCGCTTACTTGTTTCTGCATGGATTGATCCTATCAAGTAAAGTAGAAGAAGAAAAAAGGGCGGAAATGGGCTGAGAAGCCCCATTTGATTCTCTTGAGAAGAGATACTAAGTAGATTGAATAAGAAGAAGTAGTAGATGATAGTCGATCACTCTATTGCATTACGATTACAGTGCAGAGATTCAACACTCAAGCACTATGGTCGACTTATTCTGAAAACGAAACAAACAAAATATGTTATATCAGTAATTATTAGCAAATACAAGAATGATCATGATCATGATGGATAATGAGAAAAGGAACGATATGGAGGAGGAGAAGAATAGACACGAGAGGGCGAGAGAAAGAAGAGACAGAGGGCGGAGTTAAGGGGTGGAGAGAAGAAGAAGGAGGGGAAGAAGAGGCGGAGTTGGAGTGGACATTGGAAGAGATCAGAAGAAGAAGAAGAGAGAAAAAGAATAAGAATGTTCATCAAGTGACTACATTCAATTCTGGAGCATAGACAGTGATAACAATATATGAATAGAAAATGAACTGATCAGAAATCACTGAATAGCCAGACCAATTAGGCTGAACGGGACATGCATTATAACATTAGCAGGTTCCGTATTCGAGACATTAGCAGTATCACAAAATACAGGGGAAAATCCGCTTTGATAAGAAGTTAAGACACAAGGAAAACCCGAGTTGAACCAGTATGGTGACTAGAACAGAGAGAATAATGGAGAGAATCTATCATAACTTGCTGATTATATGTAATGGGAAGAACCGGAAGGCAACAATATAATTGAATTTCATAATAATATGTAAACCAAATCATGTTAACGAAATCAATTCAAGAACTCGCATTAACGCATAACAAATACCGATAAGGTGCACGATTTCAATAGTTCGTCTCGTACTGAAAAAAAGATTGTATTGATTGATTTTTTCATAAATATATTTTTTTAAATTCCAGTGCTCAATATTTTTTGTTTGTAAAAATATTTATTACTGAATCTGTAGTGATGACAAAATAGGTTGTTTTGTCATGTCATCAATAGACACAAGAGAAAGGGAAGTGAAAAGTATGATTAGCCCAGGTCTGATTTCTTCAAAAGAGTCACTCATGCATTGCTAAAATTAGTATGGGTTCAAGCAGTGACAAGGAAAGGGAAAAGATAGAGAAGGGAAGAATGACTGAATAGAAGAAGAAGAAAGGATTGATAGTATCTACAGATATGAAGAGTTCATTATCATCTATTTCGCACTTTTTCATAAAAGGTTCAACAGGTAATAAATAAGAATAGAAGTAAATAAAATATAGGATATATAGGGTAGAATTGAAGGGAAAGAATGGAATGGAATGAAATAAGATTACCATCTACCTACTTCTCCCTAGAGCCAAGTCAACATCTTCCATTTCTCTCTAATCTACCGTATATCTTTGTCTACAGTATACCTACCATATCCTATCGTAATCTCATTATGTATGGTAGTATATAAATAACATAAGGAGACAGTTCATAGGCCATAATAACCATGAATCTTATCTCAAACAATAAAATAAGGAAGAGTGAGGAGTGAGTATGAGATAGAGGAAGATGATCAGTGAGACTTTATGACTATATGGCCTCCATCATTATGAAATCATACCCTAGAAGGAGAGAATGAAACAAGTAAGAGGGAGGGAGGGAGAGGGAGAGGAGGATAAGGAGAGGGAGAGGGAGAGGAGGATAAGGAGATGGAGAGGGAGAGGAGGATAAGGAGATGGAGAGGGAGAGGAGGATAAGGAGAGGGAGAGGGAGAGGAGGATAAGGAGAGGGAGAGGGAGAGGGAGAGGAGGATAAGGAGAGGGAGAGGGAGAGGAGGATAAGGAGAGGGAGAGGGAGAGGAGGATAAGGAGAGGGAGAGGGTGAGGGAAGGTAAACTCATCATTCACTGTTACATAAGACCGTCTCGATCTCTACAAGTAAATCATTCATTCATCATATAATATATGGATATTATTGATTGATAAGATTTGAAGAGAAGGAAGTTAGAATAGAGAGAAGTAAGAGATAGAGAATGGATTAGATAGACAAAGATAATGAAAGTAGATCAATATAAATCTAATGATAGAAGGATTCAGACAACAAATATTCAATCTACAGATACTTGATAGAGATGGAGAGGGAATTGGAGGGAGAGGGAGAGGGAGAGGGAGAGGGAGAGGGAGAGGGAGGGAGAGGGAGAGGGAGAGGGAGAGGGAGAGGGAGAGGGAGAGGGAGAGGGAGAGGGAGAGGGAGAGGGAGAGGGAGAGGGAGAGGGAGAGGGAGAGGGAGAGGGAGAGGGAGAGGGAGGGAGAGGGGGATGGGGAGAGGGAGAGGGAGAGGGAGGGAGAGGGGGATGGGGAGAGGGAGAGGGAGAGGGAGAGGGAGAGGGAGAGGGAGAGGGAGAGGGAGAGGGAGAGGGAGAGGGAGAGGGAGAGGGAGGGAGAGGGAGAGGGAGAGGGAGAGGGAGAGGGAGAGGGAGAGGGAGAGGGAGAGGGAGAGGGAGAGGGAGAGGGAGGGAGAGGGAGAGGGAGAGGGAGAGGGAGAGGGAGAGGGAGAGGGAGAGGGAGAGGGAGAGGGAGAGGGAGAGGGAGAGGGAGGGAGAGGGGGATGGGGAGAGGGAGAGGGAGAGGGAGGGAGAGGGGGATGGGGAGAGGGAGAGGGAGAGGGAGGGAGAGGGGGATGGGGAGAGGGAGAGGGAGAGGGAGGGAGAGGGGGATGGGGAGAGGGAGAGCGGGAGAGGGAGGGACGGTGTTAGAGGTGTACAGATATGTATATAGATGCATAACATCAATACTACTTCATTACCTAAACTAGTCATATATGGATAAAGAAGAGATTGAAAAAAGAGAAAGAATGAATAGATTGTATAGAATAGATAATAAGTTCCCCTTTGACCTTGCTAGGTTATGCTTCAATTGAGGATACAAAGATACTATCTTAAAGGGACAAATCACCGAGGATCGGAAGAAGAAGAAGATGATGAGAGAAAGAATAGATAGACTATCCAGAGAGAATCAATCAATACAATTACTGACCGGAAACTGTCATTATCGATTAGAGAGAAGAGATGAAGTATTTGTTTATAGTTACAAGTAAGGTATGTATGAATGAATGCATATTATAGATCACTCTACTTCCACCTCCCCTCCCCTCCCCTCCCCATCCATTCACCTCCTCCCTCCTCTCTTTTTTTCATCTCGAATGAGTGCTGTATGCAATGTCTCTTGAAACGCTGTGAATGGTCTCAAGTGGAAAAGCATCAAGGACATGATTATTGATTCAATTGGAAATCACGGTAGGACCTAAAGAAGAAGAAGAGAAGTATATCCGGTTGAATGAATTCATTAGATAGATTATAATTGACAGATCATGAAATATTAAGTGAATTCCCTATGGGGAATAAGAGGTGAGAAGACTCATTTACATGAAATGATTGAATATTGATTAGACTACTCTATTCTATCCCTATAGCACAATCCCTCTCCCTCTACCTCTCCCTCTCCCTCTACCTCTACCTCTCTCCATTCCTTCTCACACCTAATGATAAATGAGGATGGGTTGAAATGACAAATGATATGGATCCATTCTCGTTCTTTCACTAAAGTCCTCTCAAATATAATGAAAGAGTATGAAGTATTGATTGAATAATTGAATGAATCAATCAATAATATCTCTCCATCCATCTGTATCTCCTCTTCTCTCCCTCTCATCCTTATCTGAAGCTTGCGCAAAGCTCGAGCCGACTACAACAAGTTCGTAACATAAACATTCTCCCTCTTGAGGATCACAGAGGGGAAGGGAGGGGGAGAGGGAGAGGGAGAGGGAGAGGGAGAGGGAGAGGGAGAGGGAGGGAGGGAGAGGTACATAGAGGTATAGATGCTCATCGTATATCTAGTTGCTTCTCATTCATAAGGATATACCATGGCTACGATATTTGAAGTCAAAAGAATTCATTAACTTCTCATTCTTTCATCTATTTATCGTGATTATTAGTTTCTACCGTAATCCTTTGGATTCGTGGTAGGAAACAACAACAGCTGAGAAGTAATCAATGAACCATGAACTTCCTCCTATTGAAGAGGTCAAATGGAAAGAGTATCTAAGATGAAGTGTAGTAATTAAGAGATTAAGAGAAGGTAGTTAGTATAGATAGATTAGAAGGGATCAACAGGTCAACTACAACAATGACCTTAGATAATTGAATTGTTCATTCATCTGAAACCATACATGGACTATGATAAAAAGAGTAAGGACATATTGTAATTGAATGAATGTGTTACATATGGGAATGAAAGATAAACATGAAAAGGATAGAAAGTATAGTAAGGGGAATATGAGTAATCTCTTTTTTTCTCCTCATGACCCATTTCTTATCATCTTCAGAAGCAATAAAAGGAGTCGGTACTGTTTTTGATGGTTGATAACTTGATAGTGGATGACCATTTAGACTTCTTTATCAATTCATATCAAATGATTAGTATAATGAGACAAAGGTCAATCATTTACACTAAATATAGGAATGAATAGAGAATGACATTAGTTTGACTATCAACATTCTCTTCATCTCATACAATATTTATTTATTCTTTATCAACCTCATCATACATGGCAATTTGTACAAAATGAAGCTTCTAGAGCATTTAAATATAGTAGTTATCTAGTACATCTATTTAACTAAATGAGTTTGAATTCGATCAATAATATGATTCATCCATACACTTCTATCATTTTTCAGAGGAACTACTACACCTTTCTTAGCAGATAGAAATGAATGAGCTATTGATTCCATTTCATTTACTATATCATCTCTCATATTCATCATCTCTTTCACATATGATTCTTTTTCCATCTGAAACGGTAATGAGAATACGGTATATTGAAATAAAATCAATAAACATACAATAATCGATAATCCACCAGTATTTCCATCGATTGTGATATTCTTTCCATCTACCGTATACTTAGCTCCAATATTTCCAATGACGATCAATACAATTGTAGGCAGCATAGTAACATGTGTAATTGATACATTTATGCCTTCATATGAACCCTAAAACAATTATTACAAATCGATTATTGGTTATTGTAAGAATAAATATACCAATCGATACTCTTTCATTTTAAAATATACTCCTCTTCTATCACTATCTATCAGATGATGGCCTTCTGACTATAATCAATAAATAATCAATCAATCGATAATGAAAAAGTTTCAAACCTCGAAATAGAATGGAAGATTATGATTATGAGGATGATTGACAACCATATGATTAGTTCTTCCATCATCATTAGTATTATCAAACTTCTTATACATTCTCTTACACAATCCAACTCTATCACCAAATGCCATTCCAATTGCTACTGAATATAATACATCAATCAATACACATACTAATTATTATGGAGCATCGAGCATTATTTGTTTTTCTTCATTTCGATATTTAAGAATATTAAATCAAACATAATAATCTTTTCTCCGTCTCAGGTGAATCAGTGAATTGATCCGTTTTTAATTTAATCGTTGCATATGGAATTCTCTAAAACAATATTGATATTCATGAATTCTAGTGGTTGTAATAACCTTAATTTCAGCAATAATCCTTTTCTCTAGATCTTCAAGTTGCTTCATCTTCGATGGTATCATCCACTCCTTACATACAGTATACCGGCTGCAAAAACACAAAATTAGTTGATTTTTACAGATTACGGTAATTTTTTTGTTGAATTCTGATTTATTAGGGTGTTCCAAAAGTCTTTGCACTTTTTTCTTGTCGTACTTTGGACCCCTCTTTCTCGGTCGAGAGCTGTTGTAATGCCTTGTGGAATTTTTCCTATATCGAAGGCCTACTGATTAGTAAATGTGATAAGTCTCATTTGCCAACTCTTTTTCCACGACTAAATTTAAATTTTTATTTATGATAGAATAAATCAAAGTTCGAATTGTCCTCCATATGAAGATAGAATAGCTGCCCTCTTGGAAGAAAGCAAAACCCTTCCCGAAACGCAATCCGAATGGACAGAAAGAGTCGCTCTCATTCTTCTTCTGCTCTCTCGTTGTGGTTTATTACGAACTGTTACTTGATAGGCAGACTGTTAACATCGATGCCTTCTGCGAACAACTGAAGGAGATGGAGACCCGAGTCCTTCTCAGCCGCTTCGTGCGAGGAAAAGTGTTGCTTTTAATGAACAACGCGAGGACACATCACACTAACAAAAAAACTGGTCAAATTGAAGAATTTAGATATTGGCTGGCTACCCCATCCGCCGAATTCCCCCGACCTGTCCCCTTGTGATTATCACGCTTTCTCTCGAGCCTTGCTGCAGAGGGAAAACCTTCCGTACTCTGAACGACGTGAAACGGGAAATCGACCTTTGGATTGCCTCGCTTCCTAATGAGTTCTGCCAGAACGGTGTCATGCAGTTGCATACAAGATGGAGGACATTTGTTTATGAACATGGACAGTATGTCACCATTTGAATATAGCTGCTTCGTTTGTTATTTAAAAAAATATGAAGTATGAAAAAAGTGGAAAGACTTTTGGAACACCCTAATATGAATAACTTACGTATCATATGCATGAAGTAAAACAAGATGGTCAGAATCTACACCAACTTTGCACTTATTTGATACTGCTTTAGAGACCTTTCGATAGTGAAGAAACACTGCAAACATTTGTTATATGTCGATTTATTTATTTTTCTATAATCAATAAATCAAAATATAACTAATGTAATCATCAGTCAGTAGTAATGGGTCCGATATAATCAATCAGTAACCTTAAATACTACAGTATACCTTGTTCTTCGTGAAGAGCAACAGCTAATGAGATGGCAGCATCAGTACAAGCAGTAACCATTCCACATAGAATAAGTTTAGCCAATCTCATTGGTAGAAATCCAAGTATTGTATAACAGAATGATCCACATAAATAATATGGAGTATCGTAATCTATAGGATATCTTCGTGATAGGAATCCACATTTGATTGCTTGAATACGACATTTAGTCAATACAGTACATGTCTCATCATCGTTGATTCTCTTCATCCATTTTGTACTATTCACTAGATGTTTCTATAAAATAATTATTGATTAGCCAATCAAAATCCAACTCTAACAGACCAAAGTCAAATCTACACCCGCTGGTCGAATGATTAGACGTTTACTGAATAATATTATTTACTTATAGTAAAAGGAGAAGGATAATTACTTACGTGATATTCTCAAGTCTCTTAGTATCAAATGGATAAATAATAGTTGGAAGACTTCTTCCATGATATCTATGAGATCTTCGAAGTAGAATAGGACGATCACCAATTATTGTACTTAAGTTAATATATAAATGGATAATATACATGTTTGTATAAGGATAATTGAGACCTTAGCGTACAACATTTTCGGTACCATCGCCGTTATTTTTATACAGTGGATCAATTTTCGAAATATGGTGGGTCGATTAAAAAAAAATAACCTATAAACATACACAAATTGATTAGTTCCGATAGGATCATTTTCAATCTTATATCGATATAATCCCATATCAATAATATAATTAGGACTGAATAGAGGAATACAATCTTCCATTAAACCGGTAACGAATAACTAAAAGGAATACATAATTAAATATTCAGAATAGATATACATACAATACTGTTTTCATTCCGAGTAAGATTACATTTAGATAAATGAGATTTGCTATGGACAATGAAGACATTAACTTTGTATCGAGTCAGTATGAAACCGATACTATCAACAATCAAATCGATATCCTCAAAGAATATTGAAATAGTTAGAAGAATAAATGAATACTCACATGAGGAGATGGAGCGTGTACAGCTATTTTATGATATTTCTCTTCATTATTGTCAGTATTGAACAATTTATCGATAATATATGATGTGTTCTTAATCAATTCACTTAATTCTTTGGGAGTTATCAATTCATCTTTTCCGAGATTCACTTCTTTTGGAACTCTATAAGGTATTATAACTTCATATCTCCACATAGAAACATGATCATACATTTGAAGGAAAGATTTCAATGTTGCATGATCAACAACTTTCAACTTCCTCTCCTCCAATGTTAGAATTCCTCTGAACAGGACTATTTTAATATAATGCTACTCATAGATCCATATCATACTTATAATATACAATATTCTTCCCAATATTCTCGTAAATATGAGTAAATGATACAGCGTTCAAACACAAATCATCCACTCTCTTCTAAAGTTGTACACTTAGATGGAAAATAAAAGGTTATAGACAACTAACTCTAACTCTTCCTGAAAGTCCATCATTAAGAAGAATAACTTTGAATTTACATCCAGCAGATATCATTTGAACACATGTCCATAATAACTATGAAAAGATAAATATTTGTATTTATGGATAGATTAAATGTCTCACTTCCATTTCAGCCGTCGTCTCTGCATTGAAATCATCAATTATCACATGACTGATGCGATATTGATCAAGTCGAAACTAAAATAAGATAGAGAAGGAGAAGATGATGTAGTAATTGGAAGAAGCTTACTCTACTCAATAGTACTATAGTGGACATATAATCGGAATTGCACAAATTGTCATTGATATCGCCATTATCTCGAGTTAATGAGAGATCAAGAGTTCTAACTTTAAGAGGATAGTTTGTCTCACGCTGGGAGAACTGAAATGATATTCATGAGAGAAAATCAATAATATCAATAGCATCGAACCTCTTTATGTAGATCATAAATAGCGTATTCTTGAATTCGATTAGGAAATGAATGAATCACTTTGAGTGGTGTATTATTGTAATGAGCCATTCGAGCAAGAAGCAAAGGGAGCTAAAAACATATACAATTATGTGAAAAATGAATAATATTACCGGACCCCAATAGTCTTTCCAGATCTGTTTCGAGAAGAAATGAGTGTAACATCTTGAGAATGAATAGGAGTCAGTGATGTTGTCACAGAATCAGTGCTCATTATAGGACAATTTCTAAATATCATAGAATAAGATAATGAATATCGTAATCAATACGGCAAGTTATCGAACACTTACTTTAGAAGAGAAGTAGGAGCATTTGATCCATAACTCGTAGTTTCATGACTAATCCAATCACGTAGACTACATGGAGAGTGCATAGCTATCGATGTTTTCTCTTTCATTCAGTCTTTATTCATCTATAAGCATACAATCGATAAAGAAAATATTAATCGCGCACTTTTAAAAACGAAAATTTATGAAGACCATGAAACAATGCGATTACGGTATATTTTTCATACATAGGACCCAATTGAGCGCACGCTACAGTATGATTAAACTTATTGATTATTTTCAAAATTAATATTTATCAATTTATTATTTTTTCTAGAAAATATCCTGAGTTCAGTGGAACAATTTAAATTTGGGAACATGAATAATTACATTGAATCGTCCTATTTTCTCGTATATCATTTTATATTCATTTGTTCTCAATGGACGGTCCTTCTATTGCTAGCGCTTATTCAAGAAATGTTCATAAACAAAGAGTAGATAAGGTATCCTATTCTCTATCTAATATTCTAATTAATAAATCAATAATGTTAAGGAGATCTGTAACCTTCCTCTTGTACTCAATCCTATCATAGTTGGTATTGACAAGCAATCAGCGGATCAATCATTTGCTGTCAAAGTCAAAGCTGTATGATGTTGATTCAGTTTATATAATATGATTGTTATCCAATTCAGACAACAACTCCATTAGAAGGAACAGTATTTTGTATTCTCTTTGATCTCTCTGTTGAATATCCATTCAAACCTCCCAAAGTTCGATTCGAGAATAGGGTACGATTACATTTTTGTCATGCACATAAGCATTGATGTAAAACAAGACAACATGTATCACTCAAAATGAAGTATTTAAAACCATTTAAAAAACGAGAATACATATTTATATATATCATCTTCTATTCAATCTCTATTTTTTTTCATTTCTCTTACATAATTCGAAACAAAACGCTGCAGCCAAACAGCCTCTAACTACTCGTAAATAGCGAAACAAAATAAATTAAAACAAATTTTAAAAATAAAAGACACACCGTTTGCAAAATAGCGTTGGAGCGCACAATGTAGTGTAAACATGACTAGATAACAATCGTTTGTGTTTGGACTGAATAATAGAGAATAAGTAATATAGATTCTTCATCCAAATGTTGATAAAGAAGGAGAATTATGTATTCCCATTCTATCATATGATAATTGGAAAGCTACATGTACTCTTGAACATGGTATACACAATTCATTCAATTCATTTTTGATCTTTGATCAACTTACAGTAATCCTCTCAATTCTTGTCCATCTTAATGAACCTGATATTAATCGTCCCGTATCTCTTGATGCTACTGAACTCTATATCAAGGTATTTACTTTATCTTTGTACTTTGATCTTTGATCTCCTAATCCATTTTTGTCATGTTTAGAATCGTCCGGCATTCTTTAATCAATTGAAGGAAGGTCTCAAATTGAAGTCGTCATCAAAAGAATAAGATGTTTCATCATTCTATTTGGAGTCATAATCTCTTCATTTTCATAAACAATGTTATGAATGATTGAAAATGTTCATACAATCTATAATGAAACACTGAAGAATACAGTACATTGAGATATTCATTGATTGATTCACTCTTTATCTCTACTCTCTCTTCCCTTCCCTTCTCTCTCTACTCTCTCTTCCCTTCCCTTCTATCTCTACTCTCTCTTCTCTTCCCTTCTATATCTATTTATCTCTTCTCTTCCCTTCTATACCTATCTCTCTCTACTCATCCATTCCTTTATTCACTTCTTCTTCTTCTTCGTTTATGTCTCTTATACTTCTATTATCATCATTTCTTCTTCTAACACAAGCAAGTAAAAGAGGTATCTATCATCTACCGTAATCTATCATATACCATATCCTCAGCTTCGCACTTTCCAATTCGTTCTTCATGTTTCGATATTCATTTCTGTCGGTATGGTCTTAGTATTGATTGATTGATTGATTGATTATCGATTGTAAATTGTATTCAGTGAAGTATCAGGGGATGGTTTCTGTGATCTTGAATGTACAAGTGCAGATTGTTCATTTGATGGAGGAGATTGTGATTCAATCAATGATGTATTCATTACTGTATCTATCTATTCATCTAATCGATAATATCTTCAGTTGGGAGGAAAGTTAATCTTAGCTCTTCATATTTCTCCTAATGATTTCATGTTTGTCTCTCATCGATTTCTATCTGAGATTTCTACGATTACTAGGTTTATTGATTTATCTCATCTATCAATAAGTTAATATTATTGATTACAGTAGTCTAGTTGAATTGTCTCGTGATGCGGATGATCTTCTTGTGTGGGAATGGAATGAGAAATCTGGTCCCAAACGGAGATTATACCCTGAAAGGGATACTGTATCCTACTCGTTCATTGATTAATTCCGTTATTATATTGATCTTTTAGATGGTTCTTGATGGAATTGAGGCTATAGAAGTTATGATCTCAGTAAAAATTATTGGTTGTTCTAATAATTGTGAAAAAGAGATCGAAAGATCAATTAGATCATGGAGGAATGCTGTTGAAGATAATGTAAGCTCTTCCTTCATCCATACATGTGTACATTATTATTATTATGTGTATATTCTAGAAAGTGTCTCCATTTCTATCACAAATGTTATATAGAGAACGATCAATAATCTCATACGATTATATTCATATCATAATTTATTATATTGTACTTCTTTTCTGTGTATTCATCATCATTATATGTGGTTAGTTCTATTCACTTATTCTATACATTTTATCTTACTGTATCTCAAGGGCTTTTCTTATGTACTAACCGCAAGAAAAGAGAATCAACAGTAGAAGGTCCTGTCTGGCATGTCCCTGATATAGGTACGGCAGATACTTTGCAATGTAATCAATATCAATCGATGCTTTAGGTGTAGAAGTTTCTGATATTATAAAGAATAAAGTAAAGGAGATAAGATTAGAAGAAGGAGAAAGATCACCTCTTCATTGTATTGTTTCATCTGATTCAATATCAATTGAAGAAGATATTGAAGCACTTTTGAAGTGTGGAGAATCAATTAATACTTTAGATAAAGGTATCTATCGATTACATATTTCAATCGATAATCCTAATGATAATTAATAGATGGTCGTTCTATTCTTCATTTGGCCATTCAACACATGAGACCTCATCGATTCATTCATTGGTTAATTCAAAAAGTTCAAAGATCAATATTTATATTATTACATATACATTATTGATTGATTAAAGGGAGCAGATGCATCAATAGTTGATGATAAGGATCAATCACTTCTTCATTTGTGTGTTTCTAATTTTGATTATGAACTTATTAAACTACTTCTCTCATACAATTCAGTACTCAGAATGGTTAGACATTGATCAATTTTTGTTGATTATAATTTTTAATTAATTCAGATAAATTTTTCTGACTATCGTAATATGACACCGCTCAAATTAGCGATGAGTGGAGGTCCAATCGATATTGTTAGAGAACTTATAGATCGAGGTGCGAATATCGATTGTTGTGGAGAGACAGCAGTAAGATATTAATGATTGATTAAATTGAATATAAGTTGATATAGAATGATGATCCTCTTCAATGTAGTCGATATCCAATTCATCTTTCTATATTGAATAATAATAAAGAATGTGTACTTTATCTTATCGATCGAGGTATTTCATATCATACAGTATACTAGATATACGGTAATCTGAAGGTGCTTCAATCAATATTCGAGACAATCATGGTAGGACTCCATTACATTATGCAGCAATGTATTGTGATATGAAGATGGTTGAGATTCTTGTAGAAATTGGATTAGCGGATCTAGTATCAGAGAATTTTATTATATTAGTTAATAATTTTAATAATAGATTCTCGAAGATGATCATAATATGACTGCTGAGATGATAGCAAAGGAGAAAAGGAAATATGAGGTTGGTTTACCTATTCAATCAATAAATTGATTGATAATGTGGTATAGATGGCCGAATATCTTAATCGATTGACTAAGGAGATGAAAAAGAATTACCAAAAGATGAAAAGGAGAAAGACAAAGACGGTAAGAATATAATATCATTATCAACAAATAACTATTTATCAGAAAAAACAATCAATGGATGGAGAATACGGTAGTTCTGAACTATCTAATTCTATCGATGAAGGCTATCTAACTCCTATTGATAATCATCGTGGTTTCATCATATAATAATCAATCCATAATTTGTTTGTTACAGTATCATTTCAATTTCCGGTTCCATTAATTTCTGAAATGTTATGAACATGTTCATTATTAGTCTTAATAGTTTCTATTTTCGTAACCTGTATTAATCTTGATTATTAATATTGTTGAATTACTCATTGTTTAAAGTTGTTTTCTTACTGTAACTGAGTGTTAATTCAATAACTTTATGAATACCGTAATGATTGGTTACGGTATGAATGGGTATATCCATGTATTCCTATCAGTAAGGGGATCCATTGCATAGACACAATGTATTCAAACCCCTCCTTTCTTTGTTTCTCAAACGATTAAGGAGAATTGTTACAATGATACGGAATTACTAAAGAATAGAGAATAACACAGTTGCACTTTATTCCTTTTAGTATAAGATTAGATTACTGTAGATTACATGAGTACGGTAGATATTGATTAGTTGAGAATGATGGGTTCATCTCTCTTCTTACGGGCTTCAGGCACATCTGTGGCAGGTGCTTCAGATCCAGCCTTCTGATATTGATTTATTGATTATTGATTATATTGAATATTGATTGATACAGGTTGTCCAGTTGGTCCTTCTCCTGGGGCATCTGTTAGTTCAAATGGAACGACTGTTGATCCTTCACAGTTTTCACCATGTCCAGTCAATTCTTTGATCTTATTCAATAACTAAAATATTGATTGATTATTGATTGAATAAGAAATGATGATTGACCTCATCGAATTTGTTTCCAAAGAAATCTCCACCGAAGAAAGCTTCAGATGAGATGAATACAGAGGCAAGAATGAAGATGGTCAGGAAACGCATACTAAATATGTAGATAAGATATTGATTGAATTAAATGATATATTGATTGAATTAGATAACATTGAATAGAAGATGAAAAGGATTGGATATGGATGACTGTACAGCATTCCCTTATATATGAAAGCTTAGCAGATGAACAAACAATTGAAGAGAATTGAATGTTATGGAGACTTCATTATTGAGTGGAAAGGGTATAGAAGGAGCTGAATAGACATATTTCATTTCTCATTTCTTACAAAAACTTTATTTGACGTCTTCTATTCAATCGTTTGCAACGCAAGAATAGGATAAATATGATTTATCAGAGGTGATCATTTTTATGAAGAAAAAAACTGAGATTAAGATCTTGGGTCTGACCCATAAAGCAATTATAAATAGTACACGCTTTCAATAGTAAAAAAAGAGTAAAAACATTATGAGAAGCTACTGTGTCTTCGTTTTTCTGAGATGTATTCTAACTTTAGGAATAAATCGAAGAACAGATCGAATAAGGATGAACATAGAATAGATAAAAATAAATATAATAATTAATGATAAAGCAATGATATCGATTCCATACAATTCAATTGTGGACAATTGAACATTTAATGGTTTCAATGCTTTTGAAGGACCAAATCGTGAAGCAAATTCAACATGAGTTATGAATTGTTCACGAGGGGATGCTGGTTGATTTGATAATCTCTCTGATATTTCTATTCCTGCTTCTTTGTATCTTAACAATATTCATTATAAGATTATTTAACTCTCTAATCTATTGTACCTTTTATCATTTAGAGTCGAATGAATAACATTAAAAATAGCCTCTTCATTATCTAGATTATATTTGCTGAAAACTTGACCGAGCCCAATATTAGCCAGCATTCCAGCATTATGTATTTGATCTCCTATAAAAAGTTCAAAGTTCATAGATCACTTGAAGTTATTGATGACTAACCAAACATAGGCACGAGAATAACTGGAACTCCGTATTTAGCAATTTCATGACATGAAGCCATACCTCCATGTGTAATGAATAAATTCAATCGAGAATCTCCTGAAAATCCACTTTTTGTTAGTGTTTTAACTTTTTTTAAATTTTAGCTTGAATTTTTCGACTCTTACGAGTATTTTCTCAAAAGAATCGACGATCATTTAAAACAAAAAGAACCAACCAAGTAGATCCAATTGAGGTACCCATTTCTTCACAATAACATTATCAAGTTGACTTATTTCATTCAATGCAAATTCATCTGATACATTCTCATATTTCCATATAAATGTAGTATCAGGGAAACGAGAAAAGGCCTTGAAATCAATATTAATTTATAATATTGATTAGTATTGAAGACTAACTCGAAGTAGTGCTATCTTCTTTGATTTCTTCATAAGAACACTCTTACATATTGATCCAAATGAAACCAATACATTACGAGGACGTCTCGACAGAATATCCATCCATTCCTCAATGAATTATCGATTAGAATTAAGGGTAAAAATCAATTTGATACTTTATTAAGTGGTTTTGCATCTCCAGCAGCAATTCCTCCTATGGGAATAACCTTTGATAAAGTAGGATTAGCCATATCTATTAAAGGCTCAGTATTTGTAAAGATTATTGCTGCATCTTCGAGAATCTTCTAAAATACGATTAATTATTGATTGAAAAAAAAAAGTTATGAATGACTAACATGGAATGATGGAATTCCAGGGAATAATTCATCGAATACTTTTTGTAGAGGAGGATTTTGTGTATGCATGAATATATCCATCAGAACCTGATTTAAATAAAACTATTGATTTTTTATTTAAATTATGTAAAAATTTACCTTTTGCTTGACACTGTTCAATCGATTCCAAAAACTTTTCACATTCGTTCCATCACTCAAAAAAGCTGAAAATTATGATAACATAAATGTCTTGCCTTATAGATTAAAATATATTACGAACACTGATCAGAAAACATAGATAGATGAAGTCCAAATGCATTCCATTCCATTGCAAATGTTGATGATACAGGAATTAGTGATCGTACTTTGATCAAATGAGATAATCCTTCAATATTAATCGATAATTCAAATCGATCAATAAATGAAAACTAACCTACACCACAAAGTTCAAAAGCTTCAGTAATAACAGCATCATATTTGTGATTTGTTAATGTTTCGATAAGACCTTCTTCAGTTAAAAGTTTTCGACATTGACGAGAGAAGGAAACAGAATTATGATATGCGTTCTAGAAGAATACCAAATCATGACAAATATACAAGTATATAAGCAAGCAGGCAACATTTAAGATATACAATTTTTTTCAAAAATTTTCAAAAATTGAGTGACTAACTTCGACGATAGGTGAGTATGAATCAAAATTAATTTCGAACATATCCGTATCTTCAACCATAAAGTTTTTGACCTAAAGAGCATAATTGATTGTAAATAATATCTACTTATATGATTACCATATGATCAGCTCCAGGTGCTGCTTCGATTCTAATTATCCTTTGTGCTTTGAGACTTCCTTCTTTTAATGAACTATCCATCTCAGATATCAATGCTGTCTAAGAAAGTCTATATGTATAAATGATAAATAAAGAATAAAACATACCACATTATGTCCAGCCTCAACTAAGATATCAGCTAGTTTCCCCATGAAATTCACATGAGATACAGCGAATTTAGGTATGTAGACGAGTATATTATATGATTGAACAGTGTTAGAGAATGCAAGTAATACAATAAACCATATACGCATATCTAAATGAATAGTATTGAATGATTGAATGAATGATTGAATAAATGAATGAATGAATACAGTAACTCGTTGTATTTCTCTCTTTAAGTAATCTTCCCATATATGGATCCTCCCATTCCATAATGTAAATGTGCATTTCATGTGTACTACAACTACGACACATTAATCTGACTTGGTTCCTTAATTCATCTCTGATAGATAAGAACACAGCTTTGACACATATTGAACTTTACTCATTCATTGTCTCTACTTTTGTTTATACTACATCAAAACACACCATTGTAATGCACCCTACTCATTCTTTATTATCATTTACCATCTTTTATTCTTTTTCACACGTAGTTATTCTAATAAGTCATAATGCTCTAATTGTAAGTTCTTCTGATGGGATGATAGAAGCTTTGATCCATGTTATCATAACATGGAAGTGTTGTCATTTTGACTGAGAAGAAAGAAAAAGTGTGAGAGTTGTAGATCTATTCGTGAAGAGATCTATTGCCCTTTATCTATGAACAACACCATAACATTCATTCAATACAATAATATCTATTACATTGTATGTAATGATCAAGGAAATGGATCAAATCAGTGGAAATAATCAAATGAACAATCTGCAAAGGGATAGTGGAGGATATTGTTCTTTATTTTTTTGTAAACTTACGTTTGATCTCTTGATAGATTGAAAGATGATCTGCTTTAGAAAATAAATTTTTTTTCTGCAAATGGATTTTGTTTTCAAAATAAATATATGAGCATTTCTACAGTTCGAAATATTTTTTTCAGTGATGATAGACTTCTGACAAAATATCTCATCATTTTCCGTTTTTTTTTATATTTTCTTGTTAGATGATTTGAAAATTATCATAGCACTTCCACAACATTTGTATGAGATCAATAACATCAACTAACTAGTTTGACCAGTCTCTGCATTGGATTGTCTTTCGTCTTTCGTATTACATTTATAAGATTTGTATTGAAAGTGTGCTCTAAATTATCTGATTTAGAGGACATCTTGTACTCAATGACCTATTGGAATCTCTATTATTAATAGTATCATATCTGGAACGAATATGAATTATTCAACAAACTAATTGGAATAAAGATCAAATGAAGATGATAACAATTGTATTGACAATGAGTACATTATAAGGTTAAAGATAAACTACAATGAAAGAATAGAAATAATCTATTTGAATTCAATGAAATTGTAATTGTGAGAGGGAAACTATTGATGAAGTGAACACTTTATTTACAGAAATACAAATAATATTTGAATATAAATTTTGTTTACTAATCACAGATAAGATTTCAATCAATAATACAAGAATATATCATTTAGAATAATCGAGCGAATGAGTTGCATCTGGAAAAGAATACATAATATTGTATTAAAAAAAAAGATGTAAAATACCTAGGACTATTTTCTCTTGAAGATCCAATACCAGAATCATTTGGTGATTGACTATTCTTTTGATTCATTCCATATTCACTCGGTTCACCAATCTCAACATTTACACTATAATAATTATATATCCAAAATATGTCATACAGCATTCTTAATCATATGGACAGCTTTATCGATTTGTTCTTTGGTTCCTTCAACATCAAAATATCTCAACATATTGCTTTGATTAGTAGAAGGCGTTATAGTAGCTTTAGATAATAATCGAATCTAAACAAAAATAATGATTAATAGTGGTTATAAAGACGATATCGTATACATACTTTATTGATTGTAGAATGACGTGGACCAAATAGAAAACCAATCTTGTGATATTGAACAGCTACTCTTTCACTCTAAAATCAATAATCAAAAAATTTAATATTATAATCAATATAGTACCATAGATGAATCGAACTTCATATTCTTAATAAGATCTCTGAGTTTATTGATGGCTTCATCAATAGCCCCTATTCCATATAAGATTATTGATCGATACAGAAGTCCTTCTGAAATCAATCGATAATTCATTCAATCAATATATTCATCAAAGAACGTCTCACCATCTTCACTGATAATTATTTCAACATCTTTATATGAAGATATAAATGAATCCACATCTAGATTATCGATTACTTGTCGGACAACTCTCATTTCGGTCTATAATATGTATTGATCGATTTTCGAATTAGAATTAACGTTATTTTTACAAATGAAGGAATAGGATAATGAAGGAAGTTAGGATTTGAATATATTGGAGGCCACTCAGATAATATTGATAAGATTTCTACACGGATTGATTCAATCTAAAAACGAAAGTACAACATTAATCTTGACTCAAAGATCAAAGATCAAAGATCAACCTGATCGTGTGTTCCAAAAAGAGTCATAACACCGGGTTCGTGAGGAGAAGTGTTAAACATTCGAATAGAGGCATTGGGTACTGATTTCTGTATCTCTTTAAATCTCCATCCCTCAAATATCGATTCATTAAGATATAAAAGAATAGTATTGATTACCTTTGCTCCAAGGACTCTTCCAGTAAACTCTGATGGTATAATTAAAAATCGTTTGAGAATTAGGTCAGAATGAGAAATAATAGATGGTATTTCCTTTCGGGATGAATGATCATTTCCAGCCCATGAATACTGTATTCAATCAATCAATCAATTAATCAATCAATAAAACGTGATTACTTACATCTGATTGATTAGTCATTGAGGATATTTGAGGTGTAACATCAGTGTTAGTAGATGAACATTCCTATATAGAGATAATCATGATCAATAGTTCTCATTATACAAACCTTATTGGTTAGTTTATTTAGATATTCAATATCTGGTTTGATATCAATTGAATCTTCTACTTCTTGTTTCACCTGAGAGATCAAAGATCAATCTATCAAAAGATACATTCAAATACCTTCTTCTGGATAAGTCCATCATATACTTCTGAAGAAGCCCGTTTCATAGTTAGAGGATAAATAAGATGATAGACAAGGAATGAATGATAATAGATAGAGATGAATGGTAGATCACTAGATGATCAGACACTCCCTTCCCCCTCCCCAATCAATCAATATATGCACACCCAAACCATTCTATTGTGAAATATTTAGAAAACGGATACATACATAATATTTATCTATTCTTGTTACGAAAGTGAACAATAAAATGGAATGTGAATCGAATGGAATAAAAGATAGCTATATTAATATACAATTAATCTATTCCCTGACGTTAATCATAATCTGTTTCTGCTTAGGATCATCATATCTATCTTGAGTTTGAACAGAGTTCAACATAAGGAATCCGAATAGGAATACAGCAATGAGTACAAGTGAAGTAATGATTCCCATCCATGATGATACAGAGAATGTTCCAGTGCATGAATCAACCTTAACATATTCAGATAGATATATCATTCATAGATAATATTACCTTTGATCTAAAGTATGTAGTAACATCACTTCCATCCTTATCATCCTTATCATTCTTAGCATATACTTGAACCTTCAAATATCATAATATACTATAAGTAGATGATATCAATTCCATACCTGAATACCATGGAAAGATACACCAAGTACAGATTTGGCAGTATTATCAGTAGTGGGGAAGAAGATAGCTTGAGAATCCCAACAGTTCCAACTGTATCCGAATACAGATGTAAGTCCAACATATTCAAGACTCTTTGCAATAGCAGGGCCAGCTGGGGCAGTTGCTGACTTTGTTCCAGAATCAGTCTACAATCAATCAATATTAAGATCGACAACATGATTACTCGTACAAACCTTGAAATCAGCAGTGAGAGGACTGAGAAGTTCAGCAGCAGTCAATTGCCAGTATCCAGTGGTATCAGTAGTCAGAGTAAGTCTATAATCAATATCAATACATTTAATCTCAATCGATTGATTCAATTTACTTGATATCAATGCCTGAAGTGACAGTGTTTCCATTCTTATCAGCCTTGATTCCAGATACTCTTAGAGTGAATACAGTATCGAAGTTACCATTCTCCTTAGTAGCTAACTTATCAGGACAATCAGATTCAGCTGTGTATGTTAGACCAGCTGTTCCATCTTCATCACGAACCTAGAAGAATAAAGTTAAATCTAACTCCAGATATATTCATTTTCAGAAACAATAGAGTACAATACATTCATCATAATCCCTAGTATTATTATGGATCAAACATTAAGCAACAAAGTTTTCGTGTACTCAAGCCTATTCATTCCAAATGGTTCCAAGACATTAAAGCCTTAGAATTTACTCAGTGGTGCTCTTTTTTCTCTCAGCTTTATAAAATGATATATTTATATACTTACGTCAGCATTGTAATACTTGGATCCATCAGAAGTATGAACAACATTGAGACCTTCGAGATAGAAAAGACATACCTTACTGAAATTAGTATATATAGTTTTAATAAATAAAAAAAATAGTTAGCCAAGAAAGTAAGCATATTCAGATTGTATTATATGGAAATAGTGGTAAAACATAAAAGATATTCATTATATAAAATAACTAACGCGTCTTCTTTGGGATCTCCATTGATTCTGGGAATAAGTACGGGGAACTTGTATTCTTTTCCATTGGGGGCATCATCAGTTGAAACACGCTTGACGCGAACCTAGTATAGATATCTATTAACAATTATACCATATGCCCACAAATGAATGATATTGTGGGCGAAGTAAATAAACATGTTAATATCAACAAAATCGAAATTCCAACCACATAGATTATGAACTAACTGGATTTTGGGAGATGGTATCAGAGTTGGTGAGAACGACGGTAGCCTTGTCACCGACGACAGCGAGGACTTCAGCCGCCAACTTATCCAGAGATGACCAGTTATCGGCTCAAAAGGCATATATTATTTAAACAATAAGACGACAAAAATCAACCAGAAACGACGTAAACAGGCTGCTCCTTCTGGAGAGTAGCAGAGTCAGATACATATACAGCAGATGGTACCTAAGAAAATGATAACTTATGACTAAGTCAATTATTCACTTACACTTACATGAACTGCCTCCTTCACGTAGCGTGATTCTGCACTCTTTGCCGCCTTAGCTGCATTTACAATGGACGAATCACTCTTTTGGGTCTGCAATATAAATAGAAAAATATACATGATAGTATGCATATCTAATAATTGAGAGATGGTAAGATTCTTACAGAGTAAGCAGCAGCAGCCTTAGAGAATTGGCCAAGAATGAAGTCAGGGTTAACAAGGAAGACAAGAGGATTTGAAGATGATGCAGAAGAGACTAGCTCATCAAGAGTGGGTTGATCTTTCCTATAATTAAAGGGGATAAGAACGAATGATTCATAAACAAAACTGACGTGATCTTCTTTGTTGAAGAGAAGATGACTGCATCATAAGCGAGGACCGCAGAAACGAGGAGTAGAACTCCCCAGATTGAGCGCATTCTAAATTTCTATATTATTATGCCAAAACGGTAAAAGTGGAGCATGGAAACAGAAAATAAAGTTAATACGGACGAGACCAAGAATTGATCTCCGTTTTGACAAAAGAAAGAAAGCACAACACACCGTATGCTTTTACACCACGCACAATAATGTTCTAAAATTTAATTTCTGCTACTTTTAAAATGTTTCGTTTGATTTCACGATTTAGGATAGTGCTTCCTGTTTCTCTATATAGTTTCTCATCTGAAAGTGATTTTGTATTCGATAAAATAATGAACCAACCTAAAAGTTAGTGTAAAAATAGTGGTGCAGAGTGTTGAGAGAGACTATCTGGCTCAAGTGGCATTCCCTTGGCACTTGGCCAAAAAGTGATATGAACCGATCGGGCGCAAATCGTGCACAGTTGTAGTATGGGCTGACATAAGCTTGCACACGAAGTTTGGGTTCGTCATATCTGCACCTTCGCTAAATAACGTAAGTTCGATGAAGTGGCATCGAAATTTCAAAGTTTACGGATTCATTCGATATATGTATACGATGAAGGGCAATAGTAAGCAGGTACATTCCACCAAGTATCATCCCGATCCAACACCGTGAGACCAAGAAAAAAAATTAAAAAGTCCGGTCTGGGGCCCATAAAATGTTTGTATTATTTTTCCTGCAATTGCCTATCGGTGAGGGTCTTTTTTTATTTCTTCAATTTGACGAGTATTCATTAGTGTAACTACTATGTGAAAATGAACTAAAACACAATCGTGGAAGTTTGCCTTATTCCCGAAAAACCACAACTAATTCACCTTTTTATCGCGAACTGACCGAATAAGCATATGCCGGTTACGGTTATGCATATTCGGAAATTCAAAATTCATAGTTTTTTTTCGAAAATACCGTCATATTACACCTCAGATATTCATACAACAAACAAATAATAAAAGAAAAACATTAATATAATACCGAAATCGAATGAAAACAAACAGTGATTGACGATTTTTGAATTTCCGCCTTTGCATTACAGTAGGTGGCACACCCTTTATCGTCTCAGTTCGCGATAAAAAGGTGAATTAGTTGTGTTTTTTCGGGAATAAGGCAAACTTCCACGATTGTGTTTTAGTTCATTTTCACATAGTAGTTACACTAATGAATACTCGTCAAATTGAAGAAATAAAAAAAGACCCTCACCGATAGGCAATTGCAGGAAAAATAATACAAACATTTTATGGGCCCCAGACCGGACTTTTTAATTATTTTTCTTGGTCTCACGGTGTTGGATCGGGATGATACTTGGTGGAATGTACCTGCTTACTATTGCCCTTCATCGTATACATATATCGAATGAATCCGCAAACTTTGAAATTTCGATGCCACTTCATCGAACTTACGTTATTTAGCGAAGGTGCAGATATGACGAACCCAAACTTCGTGTGCAAGCTTATGTCAGCCCATACTACAACTGTGCACGATTTGGGCCCGATCGGTTCATATCACTTTTTGGCCAAGTGCCAAGCCATAAGCAAAATATGTTCACTGAGTCAGATAGTCTCTCTTGAATACATATATGGTGACAAACTTTACTGTACTAAAGTTACTGTACTATTTAGAGTTGTGTTATTTTCATGTCTTTGTATTCACATTGTCGCATATAGCATCTCTCTATTCGATCAATAGTTTCTTTCTGATCGTGCAAAAACAAAAACATCGTGCCCAATCGAAGATCTTTTCCTTTTATTCTTATCACTTGATTTTGTTATTGACTTTTTACTTCTCATCTATTATTGTTTCTGATATTCGTAAGTATGACTGTTATAGTTTCCTTCGTTCAAGCGCATAATCATTCCAGATGCCGCTCCTTCAGCCAGAATGTAAACTTGGACAACAGAAGGAGACTGAAACTCCTCCTCTTAAACCAATTACTAAAGAAGAGGTATCTTTTATTGCATATTATCGATTGAACATTGTATTTAGGTATCCACTCTATGTGGACAACCTCCTGAGGAGACTCGTGAGTTCTACTTCCAGCAGACAATGTTTAGGTATTTATATCTGTCATGAAATGTTCGTTATTGCGTACTTTTAGAATCAAAGATCCTCGTCTGTCTCTTCCATTCTACACGAATGTTCTCGGAATGAGGTACTTCATTATTCATATATGGATTCTATTTCAACTTATCCTCGCAACTCAGAATACTTCGCCAATTTGACTTCACTGGAGCACAATTCTCTCTTTTCTTCATGGGTTACAAGGTTATATCTTAATGAATGAATGAATTAGCTAATCGATATGATTGAAGGATGCATCAGAGATTCCAAAAGATGATCATGATAGTGCTCATTTTGCCATGAGTACTCCTTGTACACTTGAACTCACTCAGTAAGATTACTACTGTACCATACTGTTTGATTTATCTTTGTTCGATTACAGTAACTGGGGAACCGAACATGATCCCAACTTCTCATATCATAATGGAAACAAGGAACCTCGAGGATACGGTACATATTGATTGGTTCTTGAGTATGTAATGATCGATTGATGATGTTTAGGTCACATTGGAATTGCTGTTCCTGATGTAGACAAAGCATGTGAGAGATTCGAGAAGTTGGGAGTTACTTTTATCAAGAAACCGAATGATGGACGTATGAAGGTATATTGATCTATTCATTCATTGTCATGTTATTGATTGATCATATTCAGGGATTGGCATTCATTCAAGATCCAGATGGATATTGGATTGAAATCTTTAATCCCAAACATGTTACGAGTACAGTTGAATAATCGAATATTCATTCTACCGTATACCAACCGTGCGCCTATTGTATCGTTTTTGTCAAATTTCACATGTATTATGTACACTGATAGATTAAGATATTCCGAGTATATAAATGACGAAGTACTAATAAATAAATTATATAAACTATTTGAATGTGATCAATGGTGTGTCTTTATCACGTTGTTATTACTGTATAACCATTTTTGTAGCTACAAATCTTGATCACTTGTCCTTCATTTGTCATCATTCTATCATTATCTTGTATTCCCTCCTTCTTCTCTATGATGACCCATACCATATTTCCTTTCTCTATTCTTTATCTACTCTCATAGACTATTTTGTCTATCTATTTGCACAACTTCCTCTCACCTCGACTCGATCTTTTCTCTATAAATACCTTACTCTAATTGTTTATTCGCATCTTAGAGTATAATCTGCAGACTTTCCATGTATGTTGTGTTTTGTTCAGTCGATCATCAACTCTTTTTCTTGCCCAACCTATTCCCTGTGTGTCTCTCTCACTATCTTTACACTCTGTCTCTCGTCTATAGTTTTCTTTCTCTGAATTAGAATTGTTTCCTCTTTAAAAGGCGGCAAATCAGTCTGGTCATCTTGATCTACCAGCCCTATGGTACTTACTCTTTCATATGTACTACTCTTTCATATTCATTCCTCTTCTCAATTCCTATATTGATTATATTGATCGATACAGATGCTGTCTCGTCTATCTTCAGTGTCCGTCACAGCAGCTCGATCTGCTCATATTCCTGCCCCAATCAGTAATATCCGTCCTGAATTCACCAAAGTACGGTAGATATCGATTGATCCAAATATTTTTATTGATTGAATATATTTCAGTTGTTTATCAACAATGAGTTTGTGAATGCTAAATCAGGAAGAACATTCGAGACATTCAATCCTACAAATGGAGAGAAGATTGCTGATGTACAAGAGGCTGATAAGGCTGATGTTGATATCGCTGTCAAGGTCTATTGATTGATAGACTATCGTAATGAATGAGTTATTGATTTGTAGGCTGCTCGTGATGCATTCCGTTTGGGATCAGAATGGCGTACATTGGATGCTTCTAAGAGAGGATATCTATTGAATAGATTGGCTGATCTTATGGAGAGAGATAGAGCTAAACTTGCTGTATGTATATTGTATACTTATCGATTGATTACTATAATTGAGTCTTATAGAGTCTAGAGACATTGGATAATGGCAAACCATATTCTATGTCATATATGGGTGATCTTGCTCTATCCATTGCTTGTATCAGGTTGAATATTATAATCTATTTATATTGATTTATGTATATATGTATATCCTTTGTAGATACTATGCTGGATGGGCTGATAAGAATCATGGAAAGACAATTCCTGTTGCCGGTGATTTCTTTACTTATACTCGTCATGAACCTGTAGGAGTCTGTGGACAAATCATCCCCGTGAGTATGAATCAATCGATATTACTGTATTCTAAAGACTATCGTAATCTGTAGTCGTTTTCAGTGGAACTTCCCTCTTCTTATGCAAGCATGGAAGCTCGGACCAGCTCTTGCCATGGGTAATACTGTAGTGATGAAAGTAGCTGAACAAACTCCTCTATCTGCCCTTCATGTTGCCAGTCTTATCAAGGAGGTATTACTGTAATTATCGTACCTATGTTCACCGTAATCCCATCCTCAGGCTGGTTTCCCTGCTGGAGTAGTGAATATTCTTCCTGGATTTGGTGCCACAGCTGGTCATGCAGTCTCTTCACATCAAGATATTGATAAGGTACGATAATGAATGATGATTATTGATTGATTGAAGAGATGTATTGATTGATTGAAGGTTGCATTCACTGGATCAACAGAAGTAGGTAGACTTGTAATGAAAGCCGCTGCTGAGAGCAACCTCAAAAAGTATATTATTATATTTTGATGTAAACTATTTATGTCATACATTCAGAGTAACTCTTGAATTGGGTGGAAAGTCACCCAATATCATCTTTGCTGATGCTGATATCGATTCAGCTGTTCAACAAGCTAATCACGGTCTATTCCTCAATCAGGTACTATATAGACTAAGTACGGTATCGATGTTTATCGATCCATTCAGGGACAATGTTGTTGTGCAGGATCTCGTACTTTTGTTGAAGGAAAGGTTGGCGTATACAGTATGAGAGTACTGTAAGTGATGATATATTGATTGATTGTAGATCTATGATGAATTTGTTGCTCGATCAAAGGAATTGGCAGAGAAGACTGTTGTAGGAGATCCATTCAATCTATCCACTACTCAAGGACCTCAGGTATACTGTATCTATGGAGTACTGTATATACGGAGTGATGATATAGATTGATGGAACTCAAGTGAATACAATTATGAGCTATATTGAAGCAGGAAAGAAGGAAGGAGCTCAATTGGTTACTGGAGGAAAGAAGGTTAGTTCAAGATTATATTGAATTATTCAAGTCAATCGGTAATACTCGACGCCTCTTTCGAATATGATACTTATGAGAGACTTTCTGGCTCAAGTGACATTCTCTTGGCAGTTGGCCAAAAAGTGATATGAACCGATCGGGCCCAAATCGTGCACAGTTGTTGTATGGGCTGACATGAGCTCACAGACGGAGTTTGGGTTCGTCATACTCTGGTATTTTGCCACTTAAAGTCTACTTAAACTTTCCCACTTTAAGTAGACTTTAAGTAAACTTAAAGTGAGACGTAAGTCTACTTAAAGTGGTGTGGTATACTGTAATGCATTTCGTCAAATGTTCTTTCACTTAAAGTTTACTTAAAGTCTACTTAAAGTCTGTGACGTAGTTTAAGTAGACTTTAAGTGGCAAAATACCAGAGTATCTGCACCCTCGCTAAATATCGTAAGTTCGATAAAGTGTCATAAAAATTTCAAAGTTTACGGATTCGTTCGATATGTGTATACGACGAAGGGCAATAGTAAGCAGATAAATTCCAACAAGTATCATGCCGATCCAAAACCGTGGGGCCGAGAAAAAATTTTAAAAAGAAATAAAAAAATTTGTTTTACTTTTCCTGCAATTGCCTATCGGTGAGGGTCATTTTTTATTCCTTCAATTTGACGAGTATTCAATAGTGTTGTAAGGAATGCCGATCCTGGATACCTGTACTTGATAGCAAACTGTCACGGTTTGCTAATGTTTGATAGCTTATTGACCACTACCAAGTACACGTAACCAGGGGGACGACACCCTTTTACTAATGATCGCAACCAAAAGTCAAAAGATTACTCGCAAGTAAACTAACAATACTCACAATCGCAACTGCAAGTTTGCACGTAATCGCAACTACGCGCTTGTGATCGCAACCACAATACTATACTCGCAAGTATACTTCTTACAATCGCAACTGTAAGGATCCGCAATCGCAACTACGGATAATAATAGACTAGACCGAGAAGAGACGAAGATCAAAGACCAGAGATCAGACGACGACTATTCAATATGACGAAGAAGAAGACAAGATAAAGATGAGGTTAAGGACCTCGTTTGATGTGGAGAAGACGAAGATGATTTAATAATTCATAGAACTTTATCTACAGTTCACAATCAACAACGAAGTTAGGCAAGGACCGGAGAGGGGAACGACTACTAACAACTCATTCACAACTGACTACCGAACTAACAACTAACACAAATCATAGAGAGAAAGGACACGTGTAATAGCATTTACATAATGAATAAATTAGTGATGGATAGAGAGAGTAATTAGGGACGTTATGTACGAACTGCAAGGGATTTGAATAACAATTATGCTAATATATGAAAGGACCACAATAATTATCAATCAATAATGGATCTACTATACATGCCACCTCCTTCGAAGAATGCGTCCTCGCATTCAATCTTGATTACGGTGGGGATGGTGATATGGCTCGACTTCTAGCAGCAGCAACGATCCTTGACGTAGAAGACTGTCTTGAAGATGACGAAACGATCAACGACGACGAAAAGAATGTAGATGATTGACATGTAGATGAGAGTACGGTAGTTGATAATGGGTAGGTATTGATAATAATATGAAAAAAGTATGATATGAATAAGTATGATACAACACAAAATAATGAATGAATATGATGAATGAAGACGACGAACATCCAGCTTCCTTCTTCCTTTAACGACATCGGCTCCCTGCTGACAATACCGACGATAACTCCTTGTCTGGTTCTCTCAGGACCACCTTCTTTCGATCCAATTGCTCAACCTTCACATCATCTGACAGGACCAACAACAACTGCTTATCCGGTTCCCTTGGGACCATTTTCCTTCGATCCAGCTGTTCCACCTTCACATCCTGATCTAACACAATCTCACACGACACAGCTCCTAAATCCATCTCCACGACCACTCGACCTTCACAATTCTTCTTTACGATCTCCTTCTTACTGACATTCTTTCCATCTCCAAGAACACTGTCAAGTCCATTCACCGTATCTACACTAACAACAACTCCATTGAACTTCCTATCAACCTCCTTGACCTCCTTAACAACATCCTCCTTCACAATAACATCCTCCTCAATACCAACTTCATCTTTAACAATATCATCCTTCTTCTCAACAATATCCTCCTTCTCAGCAATATCCTTTTTCTCAACATCCTTGTCTTCAATACTACCCTTCTTCTCAAAATCATCTTGACCGACAATATATTCTTCCTTAATAACATCATCCTTAATAACATCTTCCTTTTTAGCAATATCTTTCTTCTTAACAGCATCCTCAAACTCTTCAACAATATCCTCCTCCTCAATAATATCTTCATTAATAATATCTTTCTCATTAATATCTTCTTCTTTAAAAATATCCTTCTCATTAATAGTACTCTCCTTCTCAACAATATACTCCTTTTTAACAATATCCTTCTCCTTTTTATCAACATCCTCCTCAACAATATCTTCATCTTTAATCATATACTCATGCTCAATAATGTCATTATAAGCAATATCTTCCTTAATAACCTCTTTAATAATATCCCCCTTATCAACAATCTGTTCCTGTACATTGTATCTCTTAGATGAACTTCCTCCTACTGTTACCGTATCCATCTCATTAGGTACCACACAACCTATCCTTGACTCGACAGCTTCACACTTATTACTACCATTACCTCCATCAATGACCTCATTTATAATGCTCAACTCCATATCCATAGGCTCCAAGGCACTTTGCTTCGATATAATACACGGCTTTTTCCATTCCGTGTCAACTACTCCTTCATTACACCACATATTTACTCCTGAATCTACTCCCGAAACTGTGGCTCCAACGGTCTTCACCTGATCTCCCTGAGTATCAGTGCTATCCGCGACCACATTTTCCTCAACGGCATCTCTTATCATATCCCTAACTGGATCACGATTAGCCGTATTTACTTCATCACCCTTATCGAAACACACCTGCACTTGTAATCCTCCAGTTAATATACATTGAGCGTCTTGAGCATCATTCTGAGCTCCTTCTCCGGTATGGGTCTCGTCAATCTTTACACCTGCTTTATCTATACATTGTTCTTCCTGTACACTCATATCTTTTCCACAATCAATAGTCTTCATGTACTCGTATCGTAATATATGATCCTTCAGTACCTCATATGTTGCATCTTCTTTACCATAGAGTCTGCGCAATTCTTCATATTCCTCGTGATTTTTGTGCATCGGAATAAATATATTCTTTCTCCAATAATCTTTATCAATAAGATCATCTTCACACAGTTTCTCGGTGAGGAACTCCAATTCTAAGCAGACACCACTAAATTCTCGACCATCCAATGTGAGACTTCTTAATCTTCTTTTAATCTCCACTTCCTCAGGTTCCATTCTTTCCTGACATGCAACCCACAACCACAACATACAGTCATTGAGTGGTCTACCTTGATACTTCACAGGAAGTCGTTCGTACTCCTCCTTCGCTATTCCTGTGATCATCTCCTTAAATACTTTTTTCCTTACGTCATCTTCCATATCTCCATATCTCAACATGAATCCCTCTTTGAATTCTTTCCAGTATCTGGATCTTCCATCGTACTTCTTCAGAGGTGGTAACAGAGAAGGGTTTACCATCTCACCAATCATTATCCTACTCTCCATCGAATGCAATCGATGCGAATCAGTTACTCTCTAATCCAATACAATTATGCAAATGATGTAAACGTCACACGCGCACGTGAGCAATATCGATCAATCAATCAGTCCTCGATAATCAATGATCAATCAGTCAATCTTCAATGATCTTTCTTCAATAATCAATAGTCAATCAATATCAATAATCAAATCTTGTCCTTCTCAGTTTAGACCCGGCTTGGCCCCCATGTAAGGAATGCCGATCCTGGATACCTGTACTTGATAGCAAACTGTCACGGTTTGCTAATGTTTGATAGCTTATTGACCACTACCAAGTACACGTAACCAGGGGGACGACACCCTTTTACTAATGATCGCAACCAAAAGTCAAAAGATTACTCGCAAGTAAACTAACAATACTCACAATCGCAACTGCAAGTTTGCACGTAATCGCAACTACGCGCTTGTGATCGCAACCACAATACTATACTCGCAAGTATACTTCTTACAATCGCAACTGTAAGGATCCGCAATCGCAACTACGGATAATAATAGACTAGACCGAGAAGAGACGAAGATCAAAGACCAGAGATCAGACGACGACTATTCAATATGACGAAGAAGAAGACAAGATAAAGATGAGGTTAAGGACCTCGTTTGATGTGGAGAAGACGAAGATGATTTAATAATTCATAGAACTTTATCTACAGTTCACAATCAACAACGAAGTTAGGCAAGGACCGGAGAGGGGAACGACTACTAACAACTCATTCACAACTGACTACCGAACTAACAACTAACACAAATCATAGAGAGAAAGGACACGTGTAATAGCATTTACATAATGAATAAATTAGTGATGGATAGAGAGAGTAATTAGGGACGTTATGTACGAACTGCAAGGGATTTGAATAACAATTATGCTAATATATGAAAGGACCACAATAATTATCAATCAATAATGGATCTACTATACATGCCACCTCCTTCGAAGAATGCGTCCTCGCATTCAATCTTGATTACGGTGGGGATGGTGATATGGCTCGACTTCTAGCAGCAGCAACGATCCTTGACGTAGAAGACTGTCTTGAAGATGACGAAACGATCAACGACGACGAAAAGAATGTAGATGATTGACATGTAGATGAGAGTACGGTAGTTGATAATGGGTAGGTATTGATAATAATATGAAAAAAGTATGATATGAATAAGTATGATACAACACAAAATAATGAATGAATATGATGAATGAAGACGACGAGCATCCAGCTTCCTTCTTCCTTTAACGACATCGGCTCCCTGCTGACAATACCGACGATAACTCCTTGTCTGGTTCTCTCAGGACCACCTTCTTTCGATCCAATTGCTCAACCTTCACATCATCTGACAGGACCAACAACAACTGCTTATCCGGTTCCCTTGGGACCATTTTCCTTCGATCCAGCTGTTCCACCTTCACATCCTGATCTAACACAATCTCACACGACACAGCTCCTAAATCCATCTCCACGACCACTCGACCTTCACAATTCTTCTTTACGATCTCCTTCTTACTGACATTCTTTCCATCTCCAAGAACACTGTCAAGTCCATTCACCGTATCTACACTAACAACAACTCCATTGAACTTCCTATCAACCTCCTTGACCTCCTTAACAACATCCTCCTTCACAATAACATCCTCCTCAATACCAACTTCATCTTTAACAATATCATCCTTCTTCTCAACAATATCCTCCTTCTCAGCAATATCCTTTTTCTCAACATCCTTGTCTTCAATACTACCCTTCTTCTCAAAATCATCTTGACCGACAATATATTCTTCCTTAATAACATCATCCTTAATAACATCTTCCTTTTTAGCAATATCTTTCTTCTTAACAGCATCCTCAAACTCTTCAACAATATCCTCCTCCTCAATAATATCTTCATTAATAATATCTTTCTCATTAATATCTTCTTCTTTAAAAATATCCTTCTCATTAATAGTACTCTCCTTCTCAACAATATACTCCTTTTTAACAATATCCTTCTCCTTTTTATCAACATCCTCCTCAACAATATCTTCATCTTTAATCATATACTCATGCTCAATAATGTCATTATAAGCAATATCTTCCTTAATAACCTCTTTAATAATATCCCCCTTATCAACAATCTGTTCCTGTACATTGTATCTCTTAGATGAACTTCCTCCTACTGTTACCGTATCCATCTCATTAGGTACCACACAACCTATCCTTGACTCGACAGCTTCACACTTATTACTACCATTACCTCCATCAATGACCTCATTTATAATGCTCAACTCCATATCCATAGGCTCCAAGGCACTTTGCTTCGATATAATACACGGCTTTTTCCATTCCGTGTCAACTACTCCTTCATTACACCACATATTTACTCCTGAATCTACTCCCGAAACTGTGGCTCCAACGGTCTTCACCTGATCTCCCTGAGTATCAGTGCTATCCGCGACCACATTTTCCTCAACGGCATCTCTTATCATATCCCTAACTGGATCACGATTAGCCGTATTTACTTCATCACCCTTATCGAAACACACCTGCACTTGTAATCCTCCAGTTAATATACATTGAGCGTCTTGAGCATCATTCTGAGCTCCTTCTCCGGTATGGGTCTCGTCAATCTTTACACCTGCTTTATCTATACATTGTTCTTCCTGTACACTCATATCTTTTCCACAATCAATAGTCTTCATGTACTCGTATCGTAATATATGATCCTTCAGTACCTCATATGTTGCATCTTCTTTACCATAGAGTCTGCGCAATTCTTCATATTCCTCGTGATTTTTGTGCATCGGAATAAATATATTCTTTCTCCAATAATCTTTATCAATAAGATCATCTTCACACAGTTTCTCGGTGAGGAACTCCAATTCTAAGCAGACATCACTAAATTCTCGACCATCCAATGTGAGACTTCTTAATCTTCTTTTAATCTCCACTTCCTCAGGTTCCATTCTTTCCTGACATGCAACCCACAACCACAACATACAGTCATTGAGTGGTCTACCTTGATACTTCACAGGAAGTCGTTCGTACTCCTCCTTCGCTATTCCTGTGATCATCTCCTTAAATACTTTTTTCCTTACGTCATCTTCCATATCTCCATATCTCAACATGAATCCCTCTTTGAATTCTTTCCAGTATCTGGATCTTCCATCGTACTTCTTCAGAGGTGGTAACAGAGAAGGGTTTACCATCTCACCAATCATTATCCTACTCTCCATCGAATGCAATCGATGCGAATCAGTTACTCTCTAATCCAATACAATTATGCAAATGATGTAAACGTCACACGCGCACGTGAGCAATATCGATCAATCAATCAGTCCTCGATAATCAATGATCAATCAGTCAATCTTCAATGATCTTTCTTCAATAATCAATAGTCAATCAATATCAATAATCAAATCTTGTCCTTCTCAGTTTAGACCCGGCTTGGCCCCCATGTAAGGAATGCCGATCCTGGATACCTGTACTTGATAGCAAACTGTCACGGTTTGCTAATGTTTGATAGCTTATTGACCACTACCAAGTACACGTAACCAGGGGGACGACACCCTTTTACTAATGATCGCAACCAAAAGTCAAAAGATTACTCGCAAGTAAACTAACAATACTCACAATCGCAACTGCAAGTTTGCACGTAATCGCAACTACGCGCTTGTGATCGCAACCACAATACTATACTCGCAAGTATACTTCTTACAATCGCAACTGTAAGGATCCGCAATCGCAACTACGGATAATAATAGACTAGACCGAGAAGAGACGAAGATCAAAGACCAGAGATCAGACGACGACTATTCAATATGACGAAGAAGAAGACAAGATAAAGATGAGGTTAAGGACCTCGTTTGATGTGGAGAAGACGAAGATGATTTAATAATTCATAGAACTTTATCTACAGTTCACAATCAACAACGAAGCTAGGCAAGGACCGGAGAGGGGAACGACTACTAACAACTCATTCACAACTGACTACCGAACTAACAACTAACACAAATCATAGAGAGAAAGGACACGTGTAATAGCATTTACATAATGAATAAATTAGTGATGGATAGAGAGAGTAATTAGGGACGTTATGTACGAACTGCAAGGGATTTGAATAACAATTATGCTAATATATGAAAGGACCACAATAATTATCAATCAATAATGGATCTACTATACAGTGTAACTACTATATGAAAATGAATTAAAACAAATTGGGAAAAAGTTGCCTTATTCCCGAAAAACCACGATTAATTTGCCTTTTTTCGCCAACTGAGCGAATAAGCATTTACCGGTTACGGTTATGCAAATTCAAAAATTCAAAATTGATATTTTTTTCAAAAAATAGTGTGATATTACCCCTCAGATATTCAGATACCTAACAAATGATAAAAGAAAACAATAATATAATACCGAAATCGAATGAAAACAAACAGTTATTGCCGAATTTTAAATTTCCGCATTTGCATTACCGTATCCGGCACACGCTTAATCGGCTCAGTTTGCAATAAAAGTCGAATTAATCGTGGTTTTTCGGGAACAAGGCAACTTTTTCCCAATTTGTTTTAATTCATTTTCATACAGTAGTTACACTAATGAATACTCGTCAAATTGAAGGAATAAAAAATGACCCTCACCGAGAGGCAATTGTAGAAAATATAAAAGAAAATTAAAAGAATAATTTTATTGTTTATTTTTATTTTTTCTCGGCTCTACGATTTTGGATCGGGATGATACTTGGTGGAATTCACCTGCTTACTATTGCCCTTCGTCGTATACACATAACGAACGAATCTGTAAACTTTGAAATTTTGATGCCATTTTATCGAACTTACGTTATTTAGCGAGGGTGCAGATATGACGAACCCAAACTCCGTCTGTGAGCTCATGTCAGCCCATACTACAACTGTGCACGATTTAGGGCCGATCGGTTCATATCACTTTCTGACCAAGTGCCAAGCCACAAGCAAAATATAGGGTGATGTAAACAATAAATTGTGGCAAACTTGTGCTTTTTGCAGGTGCGTGACAAGGATTGACAACTTTATCGCACCCAATTGCAGTCAGACATCAAATTTCATACAGATTGTTGTCAATGTGTCTAATAAATATTAGTGGTTGCAATTAATGAATGAACTGTTGACAGACAAGAAAAATGAGGATGATACAAGTCATGACCGGAGAAATGTGCTTCTTTCTAGTCAGACAACAAAAAATCTTCTTTTTGATGTCAATCGATTCTTGCCTTCTCATTGACATCAAAACGAATATTTTTTGTTGTCTGAATAGAAAGAAGCACATTTCTCTAGTCATTCCATTTTTTGGTGCATTTTCACATCCTCATAATAATGAGACGATAGTTCATTAGTCAGAGCGGCGCACCTCAGACGGGTTTGGTGACGCGGCGGAGAGTGTGACAGAGAGAATCATTTGATGCCATCTCGCACGCACACCCTCTCTAATGCAGCCCACCAAACCCGCCTGGCATCCGCCTCGCCCTCTTTATAAGTTGGAAAACGTGATTAGTCATTCATTGTTACCTCGCTATTACAGAGGCTGAACTAACGTGTTCTGACATGTATCATCCTCAGTTTTCTTGTCTGTCTACAAAATAGTCACTATCTGTTGCCACATTTATTTATTTCATACTTTTGACTACAATCGTTTTACTTTTTGAAGTCTGACAACAAAGTTCTCCGATAAAGTTGTCAATCGTTTGCCGTTGTCACACACTTGCAAAAAGCACAAGTTTGCCAAAATTTATTGTTTACATCAACCTATATGTTCACTGAGTCAGATAGTCTCTCTTATAGAATTCGTATTCTAGGTTGATGGAAAGGGACATTTCGTCAATCCAACCATTTTCGCCAATGTAAATGATCAAATGAAGATTGCTCAAGAAGAAGTAATATATCTCATTATCGATTGTTTCTTCAAATAATATAATTGATTCAGATCTTTGGCCCTGTTATGTCAATCATTCGATTTGATAGTGAGAAGGATCTTATTGAGAAGGTTAGTTCATACTTTCAATGGACGGGTCTTATTGTAATGCCAACCTGGCTTTTGAGATGACAATTGCATGGCTAGAATGCCTACTTTGATCAATGTTTGACGAATTTTTTTTACTGTTTCGTTTCAGCACTGAAAAGTGATTTTAGTGATGTTATTATGATCTGAAAAGGAAAGGAGGACCTTAGACCTTCCCTTGTTAATTGATTGATATCTATTTAGGCAAACAATACAATCTATGGTCTAGCTGCTGGAGTTGTCACTAAAGATATAGAAAGAGCTCTTCATATTGCAAACAATATCCGTGCTGGAAGTGTATGGTATGAGATTACTGTATTCCTAATGAGAATAATTGATTGATTACTGTATATATCGATTGTAGGGTAAACTGCTATGATGTATTTGATGCTGCTGCTCCCTTCGGTGGATATAAACAATCAGGTGAGTTATTGATTGATTATATTTTCGCCTACCGTATACTAATGATTGTTGTTCGTTGTAGGAATTGGTCGTGAACTCGGTGAATATGGTCTCGAAGCTTACACTGAAGTAAAGGCAGTTACTATCAAAGTTCCTCAGAAGAATTCATAGATCAATTGATTATTGATTGATCGTAGAAGAATCGATTGAATTGTACTTTGATACGCGTAGTTCTGTTGAATTTACACTGGTGCATTTTGTATCATAGTTTTCCATTTTAATAAAGCATATCCGTATAGTAAAGATACATATACATTCTCATTCATTCATTAATACATTAACTTGATCGGTTGAATGGATAATCGAACTCTCGTGAACTATATCAATAGAATAGATGAAGATGTAGATGATAGATCTATTGACTCTCAATCATATCTTAATCTATCATTCTATTCTAAACTATCCAGTTCTGTTCTATTCTCTTTTGTTTTCGCTTTTCTTACATATTTCTTGAAGGAATTATATGTGAGTTGTTGTATTAAATATGTTTGGTATATTATTTAATCGTATTCAGTTGAATAATGGAACCACTGATCATTTATTCTTCATATACAATCTAATATTTCCAATACCTTCGCTAATGGTACTCTATTTGATATTGAGGTTTGATCTTTGATCTATGATCAGTATAATTATACTTGATATTGATTAAGATCTAATTCATTGAATGGGAGTAAATCAATAGGATATGTTCGTGATATTACTCTTATTCTATGCTTCTTCTCTTGTTCTTTTGTTCTCACTTCGATGTTATTGTATTTAAATGAGAAATTTATGAATGGAATCGATTCAATCGATAAGAGAAATATACTGTATACGGTTAGTTACAGTAATTGATATACAATCGAATACGTATTTAGAATCTATTGTTCTATTCTGCATCATCATTGATTTGTTTGTGGTCTACCTCTACCAACAATGATCTTTACAAATTTTATCGAAATTTAAATAAATATCCCATCAATGATTATTAAGATAAAATTAATTGCATGCACAGAAAAGACGCTTGTACTACATTAATGGAAGAATGAATAGATCTATAGGCATAGGAGCGATGTGATCAAATTTTGCAGCACAAGTGTGCCTTGAGTATTTTCGAATGTCCATATATGAAAAGCCCAATTCGAATTCCTTTCATTATAATTGTACCAATCAACTTTGATTCCATCGTCCTATGTATTGCTTATCAATTATCTACAATCATTTTCTATCTTTCGAACCGCATAAAGTATATTATTATAATTGTGGTCTGTTCAAAAAGAGATTCAATAATTATCTTTAAAATTATTTTACAATTAATACGATAAAACATAATATGTGAGGTTATCACTGATTCATTTTCTGACGTAATATCTTCTCTGATGGCTTGAGTAAAGCCTGTAATTATTGAAATAAAATCAATATTGACATAAATGATCTACCTGAATATCGTATTCACCATCTTTACGACAAGGAATCAATAATTCATGTCCAACTCTTCGAACCCACAGAGTGGCAGCTATCTGACAATTGATCTTTGATCTTTGATCTTAGACAGTCTATGTACCTTATTTCCCTCATAAATAGGACAAGCACCATGAAGTGATTCTTCATCTTTATTATATGAAACATGCATATTGAACCATAAGATAGCATCTCCAACCTCTGGTTGAATAGTACTATCCATACGAGGAAATACAGTACCTGAAGTACTATCACATATTCATTATACCCTTTACACATAATATATTCATCACTTTTCATGAAGTTCAATCTTGTTTACAATATTGAATCAATAGATATACCTCCACCAACATCGGCCGTCTTTAGAATCATTAAGAAAGTAATCAATCGATTTCCCAATCTTCCTGTCAATTCATCTTTCTTTTCTTGTTCTTCATTAGCAAATGGTAGAAAATCAAAATGAGGAGCATAATGTCCTCCTGGTGAATAACTCAGAACCTGTGTAAAGATCAAAGATCAAATTGACAAAATAATATTAAAGAGATTACAGTAAGTGGTTCGGCAGATCTGAAATCAACAGCAGCAATTTGTTGTTGAATAAGATTGAATATTTTCTTTGTAGTAGGTGTTTCATAATGAGAGAAATATGTTCCATTTGCTTTTCTTCCTTCATGAACTTTAGATGTCGATGATTCTATGTTATCAACCACTTTCTCAAATATTATCATTATTTCCTCAATTGAATTTGAAAATGAAAATGAATGAAACCTGTTGAGATAGTTCTTTGGTTGATACATCATGTAGAAAGTCATTGACTAGATTGGATGGAATAAGTCCTCTGAGAATAATCAATGGAGGAGTCAGACTACGAACCTAAATGAATCTGAATTGAATGAATACTTCAGACAGTACTTACTTCTACTCTCACTTCAAATAAATAGACACGATAGACATAACAACTCAGATCTGTATAAAAATTTAGATTTTATGATGACGAAAGAATAAAATATACCAGGGTTTCCTAATCGATCTTTTTCACAGAGAAATCGATAAGATTCACTCCAATATGGATTAGAATCGAATTCATCATAAATATTATGAGAGAATACTATAGAAAATAGAGGGAATATTAATAGAGGGAGTCCATACATCATACCGATAGAACTTACGAATAATGGATAAAGATATGGGAACAAGCTGATCAAATATACAAATTCTATGACTTAATTAAATTAACTATTCAAACATAATCAATTATGATGAACATGTATGTATAATTAAATTTGTATATTCATTAATGAATTCTGTTACTAATTGTAAGATCCATCTTTCACACCATATTAATATATTATGAATAATAATGGCTATTTATGAGTTCTTTCTTCATTATTTACATCATTTCCATTCCACTCAATGACGTTTTATTCATCTAACAAATTCATTATATCATTCAAGTTGAATATCGTTTATCTTATCATTCTGTTCATATTCAATGAGAGTTTACGAGTATATTATCATTAGTATATTGTTAATTCCATTTTCATTCCTTCAAACTTCTCGGTTAATGAACCAAAAGTGATTATTGATAGAATATATAATGGAATGGAAATGAGAAAGAAGATGAAGAGATTATATGAACGATTCCAATATATTATCAATTCCATCGTATCTAATGAAACATTCGATAATCTCATCTGAAATTGACTTACTTTAGAGATATTAAACAATCAATCATGTTCTAACCAATGAATAGGCGACGAAAGGAAATAAACACGAAGATATAAAAGATAGTAGAATTGAGAAAATTGCTGAGAGCACAGTATAACTATCTGATTCCTTACGAATTCCTCTGAATAGAACAAAAGATCAAAGATCAAATATCAAAGATGAACTTACATCGATGCAAATATAATAGATCCAAGTATGAGTGATGAGTAGATTACAAATATAATAAGATGGTATGGATTGAATGATATTGAGTTAATATCGTTCCAATATAGAATACTCGCCCATATCAATGTCAGCATCTCGAGTATCATTATAATTCGACAATAATCAATAAGTGATATTCGATTAAATCGATATATCGATTGATTCTCATTAATAAGTGGAGTTTCATCCGAGTAATATGACATAACGACCGAGTTCTAATTAACAAAGGATAAAGAATGAATCATTCAAATACTTTCTATTCTTCATATCATATCTTCATTCAATATTGTATCTATCTTTTTTTCAGTCATTTAGCCATGCTCATTATTGCTCAAACTTTTGCTAGGTTTTTCTTTATTTTACGTTTTTTTTCTATTTTTCGCATTTGTTTCTCAATTTCCTGTACAGAGAGGACAGAATTAGGCAGAAGCGTGAATTTAAATTTTAAATGAGAATAAAACATTACAGAGATCATTAATATAATATAAAATCTAATCAATAATATTGATTATTAATCGTAAGTCCTTCTTAGGATATAATGTTATAGATATTGCCATAGATACAAAGACTTTCCATAATAGAGGTTTTATTCATGTTTTCGTATGCAGTGAAGGTTTTGTACATTTGACCACGTGTTTACATCGTTATTCTCAATTGAAACGGAAAATATTGTTGAATGATTCAGAATAAAATTAGACATATTACTATTCAATACGAGATGTCATATAGAGACAAGGACCGAATGATGTATTCATTTATTGAAATATCTTACATAAGGTCACAAGTCTTTTAAAATAATTTGATGAAGTTAGAAGTACCTACATTTGAGATAAAGTAATGAAGAGAGAGATTGTACGAAATATGAGAACCTATTTCATATTGACCATCTTAGAATGAAATTCAAGACCAATTATTGATAATATCGAATGTGAAAAAGAGTTATTGAATGACAACACGAAGAATACTTTATTGATCGATTGGGTAGATCACGGATCGATAAAGTAGATCAATAAAATCGTAATATATATTTATGTTGATCTCTTGCATCTTCCACACTTCCTCTTGATGAAGGACAGAATCCATATAGAATACAATTACGAAGAAAAGAAGTTCGTTTAGAGGGTCTTAATCATTCTAATTATTGTTGTTTGAGTGTAAAAGGACTTACGTGACTACATATGATGATATTGGAGATGTAATGGATAGAAGAAGAAATAGAAGAAGATATGAATGCATTGATTGTACCTGTTGAACTATTTGAATGATATTGAATGAGATGAGATGATAGAAGATCATATGAATGGAATGGAATATAAATGATATAATGATGATGAGAAGAGGTAGAATATAACAAGTGTGAAAAAAGAAAAGATTGAAGAAAGAGGATGAAAGATGTTATGGTAGTAGTCTAATGAAAGAAATAGAATAGAGTCATGGAAGGGAATGGAACGGAAGGCGGAGTCATAACCACACCCCCTACCCATATCTGAAATATACACGAATATAAGGACAACGACTATCGACAAAGGACATGAAGGGTTCCAATGATTACTGTATCATTATTGTAGATTACTGTAGGTTACTGTATAAGAACATACTGGTTGGAGATCCTCCTCCAAGAGAAGGCAAGGTTGGAAGTGTTTCCTCCGCCTCAATAGACAATATAAGAGAAAAGAATAAGAAAAGAATAGGGTATCCATAGAGAAATGAAATTGAATGAATGAATAATAATGAAGTAAGAAGACATTCTATACTACTATACAAGATAAGACATACATTATTAACTGGAGTTGGTTCTTTTGGTTCTTCAATCTTAGGATTTCCATCATTAGAAGGTGTAGAAGGATTGATCAATTCTGGTTGTTTTGATGTTAACACAGGAAGGATTAACTCTGGAACTGTTTCTGCTTGAGAAGGTTGGGTTGGAGCTGCGGTTGGTGCTTCAGTAGGTGCTGCAGTAGTCGGAGCTTCGGTGGGTGCAGGGGTCGGAGCTTCAGTTGTTGGAGCTTGGGTTGGTGGCTGAGTTGGAGCTTGGGTTGGTGGCTGAGTTGGAGCTTGGGTTGGTGGCTGAGTTGGAGCTTGGGTTGGTGGTTGAGTTGGAGCTTGGGTTGGTGGCTGAGTTGGTGGCTGAGTTGGTGCTTGGGTTGGAGCTGGTGTTGGGGGAGGGGTTGGGGCTGGAGTTGGGGCGGGAGTTGGATCTTGTTTAGGAGGAGTCTGTTCAGCTGGCTTATTAGTACCAAAGATGAAGATACCTATAATGATTAAATATGCAAATAAATAAAATATACGGTAGTAACCTCTTCCATTAGTCTTATTTCCTAATTGTACAACAGTCCTTCCTGGTGGAGCAATAATTGGAGGAGAATTGGGAACATTCGGAGCGGAATTAGCTGTAAAGGATTACTTTTTATAGATAATCAATCAATATAGATTGATAGGATAGATTACAGAACATACCTGGTTTGTTATCCTTCACTGCTTTGAGTTTGTTTAGAAGTGATGATGCTGATTGAACTCCAGTCTTGGTCTTACATGTTGTTAGAGCAGATGTCATTGACTGTAGGTAATTCATCAATAAATTAATAGTACTTTAATATTTAAATTCCGATGGATATTTGAATATTGATCGATTGATTATCATTAATAAAATTATAATGAACCTCTTGTAGAGCCAGAAGAAGAAGAGCGAAAAGAATAAAAGATATATTCATCTTTATTCTTGTCTTCCTCAACGAGAGAAGATAGTTTCTATTCATTCTCTCCTATCTTATATATTGTCTCGGAATTATTGTTTAATAGTCAATATTCTATTTCTTTATTGTCTTTTGTGGACTAAGTATGTAGTTTATGTCAACAATGAAGTGTTTGATCTTCAACTACAAAGAGAAACTAGAGAACAAATCACTTTTATTACTTTCAATCATATGTTATAGATTTATATAAAAGCAAATTAATTTTTTTTAAATGCAATTGTGAATTTCAAAAGTATCTCTGAGACAGATTGAACTTATGACAAGATCACATAATCTACACATATACCGAAATCGCCAAATATCAAGTTTCATTGTTATTTATATTTATTAGGAGTCAGAGTTCGTGTATATTCAACTATGAAGTATTAAAAAAATATTATCTAATAATTTGAAAATATTTTTTTTTGAAAATATTGTACTTCGAAATAAAATCAGTTCACAATAGCCGATTAGGTATACTGTTCATATTTTGGTCAAACTTCTGCGTCTTTTCTCATTTGTGATACGAAACATCGAAAAGTCCTTTTGAAATGCGTATGGTGTTCTCATTAACTATTGTAATTCGACTAATGTTTATTAGTAGAATAGAGAATGTTCAGCTTAATTACAGATGCTATCACGGAGGGTATTCCAATCATTGACTCGGAAACAAGGATCATGTTTGTTTGTCAAGCAAAGACTCATGTCAACTTCACCTCTTCTTCAGAAGAATGATCAGGACAAATTGGATGATGAAATGAAGAAGATTAGTGAGAAATTGAGTAAGGAGTTTGAGGCTTCAATGAAGGATAAGAAAGATGAACCTGAACTCGATAAGAAGTTCATGAATTTCCGTCAACTGAGCGAGGTTCATTTATTTGTTTGATCATCATGTTATGATGGTACATTTCTAGAAGCATACTCATGATCGTAGTTATATCTTTACCTGGAAAACTGTTGGAGGAACCTTTATTGTTGGTGGATCTCTCTTATTAGCACTCCTCTATATCAAGAAACAGGTAAGCATCTATCCTTTCAATCTAATATCACTAATCGTTGTTGAGAGAATCGAAGAAGCTGAAAAACAACGAAAGTTGACTGCTGGTAAAGCGAGAATTGGAGGTGATTGGGAATTACAAAACATAGAGGGAAAGTTGGAAGGAAGTGAACAATTGAAGTAAGTTCATATTTTACTTGATATGATTGATTATCTAATCGTATTCTAGAGGTAATTGGCTACTTCTCTACTTTGGATTCACTCATTGCCCTGATATTTGTCCTGATGAAATTGAGAAGATGGTCAAGGTTAATTTTATTGATTAAATATCATCTATTACAATTATATTGATTGATTTTAGGTAGTTGATATCTTAGAAAAGGATAAGAATCCAATCAAGATTCTTCCTATCTTTATCTCTGTTGATCCTCTTAGAGATACATTGAAAAGAGTCAAAGAATATTGTGAAGAATTCTCATCTAAATTGAAAGGATACACAGGAACTGTTGAACAGGTTCAATATATCTATTGATTACTCATAAATAAAATTGTTCTTTTAGGTTAATAAAGTAGCAAAGACATTCCGTGTCTATCATAGCGAAGGACCAAAGACCGCTCCTGATGATTATATCGTAGATCATACTGTAATCATGTATCTTATTGATCCCGAAGGAAACTTCCATGATTACTATGGACAGAATAGAAGTGCTGAGGTATGATTATTGATTGATTATTAGTAGATCATACACTCCTTTAAGGAAATCTCTCAAACGATTCGTCTGAAAGTTCTCAAGAAAGAAATGCAAGAAAGAAGATCCAAATCTTTCTTTTAAATAGAATATATAAATATGATTGATAGATTAGGATACTATGTACTAGTGATCTCGGGTAACACTCATAGTTGTTTATTGTTTTGTTTGTCAATTATGTTATAATTCGTTTTATAAATGTTTTTATTTATTGTTATATGGCATTTTTTACTGAAAGGTTAATTGCCTGCATTGATATCTGTGAGGGATCTGCTATACTGTGCACCTCATTTACTTATTATAAATCAATAGGGTCTATTGATCGGTTGGGATGTCGGGCCCTTCATCGAAACAAAGTTCGGAGTTTGTGGTCAAAGTACCCGAGTAAGATATTATATTGATTGATTTGTTGTGATGGATTATTGATTATTAATTTCAGATTAAATGACATGAAGAGATTCTCTGTTCTTAAATTCAATTCTTCCATTAAGGTTTTTTTATTGATTATTATCGATTGAATTATTATTTATTGATGTGTATCTATCTATTGATTGATTCTTTATAGATTGATCCAACAACATGGGCAAATCCTGAAGTTGAATTGAATATGGAAAGAGAAGAGAATCGAGTGCTTACTAGTGGATTACCTGCTGTTCAAGAATTTGGTGAAGGTTCTGAATATGGAAAGGTACCGTATTTATATCTTTCTATTATTCCAGTAGAGAACTACTGTAATCGAAATATTCGTATGATTAGAGTAATGAATGATTGGTATTGTAGGCAGCCCGTGAGGAAGCTCGAAGAAAGAAGTTGGGTAGAATAGCTAAGACATATTCAATCGATAAACAACCATGGAAGATGAGAATAAAGGAATCTGATGGAAAAGAAAAGAAATTACAATCGATTAGAGAAGGAGGAGCAGGAAAACATGCTGATTATTGGTTATTCTTAAAGGTTAGATGAGATTATTGATTGATTGATTGATTTATTATTTTAGAATGGAGATGAATTCCTTGCATATAAAGTAGATGATTGGCATAATTTCGTTCCGTGTATTACTCATCGAACACTTGATATTGATGAGGCTGAAGAAGAATTCACTAAGAGGTACGGTATATTGAATAAATCAGATTGATGAGTACTATTAATTGATTAAGGAATCGTGTAATGAATCAATTTGCTCTTCGTGCACAAATAATGGATAAAATGAAACAGAAAGATGCTGATGATGAAAGCGAAATGAAGAAAGTCAAAGGATTGGTTTGTTTAATATTATATTATAATATGAATGTAGAGTATATTTGATCTCAATGGTAGATATCATACAATATAATACTGTTATTGTCGCTAATGACAAGACAAGCAGCCCGACCCAAACGATGCAGCAAAAAATCGCTCATAAATGAAAAAAAAAGATTTAACAAAATTCACTCAAAAATTTTTTATGTGGGTTGCACACGTATGATTGTATGGATTGTTTAATTTTGTTTATTGATTTCCAGAAGATCAAAGATGCGGCGTCATCAGATTCAGATGGGGATAATGAAGGAGATAAAGAAGATGAAGATAATGGTGAAAGAAAGAAGAAGAAAACAAAGAAAGGAGCTAAACCAAGAAATGATAAGAAGGTCAAAGTTGAGAATTCTGATGAAGTTGCTAGTAAGTTATTCCCATTATATTGAATGAACATGAAACAAGAAAGTAATTAGTTTATATCAATTTGATTACTCTTACTAATCAATTAATCAATAATGAAGTCAACACGGTAATTGATTTGTAACTCGTGACAATGAACGGAACAAGATATCATTTGATTGTTGCTCAATTCATTATATCGATTGATTTGACCATATAAATCTCAATATGACAATCAATCGATAAATGAATGGAGTAGCCCGTTATGAGGAAATAGATGAGGTCTGATACAGACAATAATATGGATGAATGGATATGAATAATCGAATCTATCTATGACTGAGTGAATAGTCTGATACAGACATGTCTAGTTATACTAGTAGTTAATCGATACAAAAGTAGTAAATGAATGAATGAAATGAAGTTATGAATGAATAATATGACAATATGTATTATAGAATATGAATCAGAAGATGGTGAAGATGAAGGAAGAGAATATGATTATATGAGTGATTCTGGATCTGATTCTGAGTTAGTTTTATTCTCTTTATCATAAATATCATCACTTCTATATCCTATCTAATACTGACGAACTCTCTTTCTCTCCTTGTTGTTCTGCAAAATTTATTCATTTTTTTTTGAAAACTAATCGGTAATTATGAATGAATGGTTCTTACTTCTCTTCTCAACAATCATTTTCTCAAGTGCCAATCCATTTTCTGTCTGTCCTGGTTTAGATTGAACTTCATGTAGATCAGTTTGTTGTGAAAGATGACTCGAATCTCCAATCTTTATTGGACTGAAATATATGAGAGATATAGAAGATGATATAAGGAAATAGATTGAGAATAGTCTAGAGATTGATATATTCATTCATTCAATATACTTCCCCTCAATATATCAGATATGTACTATTATACAATACTATACTACGAGACTACTTATTCATAGTGTGATACATTTGATATTGTCAATTACGATATCAATATCATATAGACTATATACTATAATTGAATGAATGAATGAATATGTGTTACTCACACGTATTTCCCTTGTTTGTATATAATATTACTGATAGTACATTGTCCAACATAGGCCCATTTAGAGAATAGATATAGATGAATTGATGCAATGGGAGATCCATGTGATACTATCAAGATGTTACCTTAATTATACACTTCATCAGATTACGGTAGAAAGGGTACATAGATGAATCATGTCAAATAAGGAAGTTTTTGGTTAGAATCAGGGTTTTATATGATAAGAAGCCAAATAGTGTAAATCGGAGTGATCGTAATTCATTGAATGGATTCGACCATATAAAGTAGATAATATGATGATGATGAATGAGGGAATGTCTATTGTACTTTCCATATTATCTCTCTATTATCAATTGTGTACATTGTTACGATGGTTCACTAGGGAATACTATATATACTCCTCTTCCCTATCACTTTCTTCCCATTCTCTTCCTCTCATCATTTCTACTTTTCCTTGATAATATCTGTCTAGTCATATCCCTCATCCACTATCTCTCCTTCTCTCCTCATATATGCTGTGAATGCACTCATGGAGAGAGAGAAGAAGAGGGAAGGCTTCCCCGGGAGTCGACGATGGAGATAGATGGAGAGAGAAAGAAGGGAGCACAGAACACTCATCCCCCTTTCTATCTCTCTTCTTCTCTTTCCTTCTTCTTCTTTCATCAGAAGAAAGGGGAATCCCGTCTCCAAAAGGACGAAGAGAAGAAAGAGAAGAAAGAGACATATCGAATGAAGAAGAAGAATTAAGTAGATGATGAATGGATTGAATGAATATGATTGTACCTTTAGTATTCTTTAATATATTAGATATAGTATGAGATACTCTTGAATAACATCCAATGTCTCCTCCTGTTTCTGGAGGAAGAATAGAGTAGATAGGCTTATATGACCAATCAATATATTCAGATAGTTCACTAGAATGGGAGAGATCAAAGATCAATCTCCAAGATGGGAAGGGAGTACCTCTGTTCTTGTTGTGATGGTATTCCTGGTGGAGTATTGCATGCATTGAGTGATTCAGCTAATCCATTCTCTATATACAATGGAGGAGGATCATAAAATTGTGATAGAATACCATTTGCTGTCTATAAAGATCAAAGATCAAAATGGGCGGAGTCTGTATAAGTAGATGAGTACCTGAATGGTACGAGTGAATGGAGAAGAGAATACAGCATCAATATGGACTGATGATAATCGAACTCCTACTTCCGATGCTTGTTTATGTCCACGTTCACTGTAATCAAAGGACTTTATTGTATCTTAGAGTATACTTAACCTTAAGTCACTTAAGTTAAGCTGACCTTAGAGGAGGATCATCCCATCGAGGGGCTGTTTCCTTGAATCTCTTATCTATATTATCAGCTCTTTCTCCATGTCTGACTATCCATATGATTCGTTCACGATCTCTCATTGAAGATGATGAAGAAGAAGAAGAAGAAGAAGAAGAAGAAGAAGAAGAGAAGGAGAGGATATGAAAGACTAAAAGGAATGATATGATGAAGAAGGACATAGAGGCTAAGAGGAGGGAAATGGAATGGAATGAATGGATAGAGGAGGGAAGAGATAGAGTGAAGAGAGAAAGAAGAGAAGAAGAGAAGGGGATAGAAAGTACGTGTGAATAGAGAAATGGAAATGAATAAACGAATAGATAAATGGAAAATATGATTGATGAAATGAATAAATGAATGATTAATTGAATGAATGAATGTAAATGATGTGATGATATTTACATATAATGGAATAGGATTAGACGATTGAAACGAAGAAGAAGAAAAGAGGATGGGGAACTCTCTATCTCTCTCTCCATCTCTCTCCTCTCTCTCACTATCTTTGACGTGGGTGAAAAAACTTAGCGATAAGTCACGACGGCAGTTGGTTGAGAACTGAGAAAAGGTAGAGGGAGAAGGATAGGTGGATGGAGAGGGAAAGGGAGAGGGTGGAGGAGAGGGAGAAGGAGAGGGGTAGGTAGATGTAGGATGAGGGAATGAAGTCATAATGATCACGTGACTGTTATTGTATTCGGTATACTTTGTCTATTCCTCATTCCATTCTCATTCTCTCTTCTATTCCCTCCATCTGTTTTCTTATATTCTAAGAAAGAGAAAGAAGGAGAAAGAGTATTCCATTGTATTCAATGAATGGATACAATCAATATATGAGAGACGATATGGGAAGAAATTAAACGATAACAATTTTTAAAAGATTCTACACTCTCACTCTTTGTTTTCATATAAATAAAATGGGAAGTACGAATAAACTTGCGATGGAATACAAAATAACTGAATATGAAAGATCAATCAATATTTGAATCAATCAATAATGTATATTTGTAGTCGTGAAGATATTCCAATGGAAGAGAAAGTAGAGAAGGCTCTAGTAGGAGTAGCTGAAGAAGAAGGAATGAGAAAGATGATGGATAGTGATGAAAGTGATTCGGATGAAGAACAAGATCCAGGTACGGTATATCTAATGGTTACGGTATATAGGATACGGTAAATGAATAGGGAATTGAATGAGGTTACGGTAGATGAAAATTGCATGAAGAGACATTTGAGTTGAACATTCAATAGAGATTTAATGATGAGAAAGCAAATGAAGATGAAGAAGAGAGGGAGGGGACAGAGAGAGAATGACGTCTATATTGTTACACGTAGATACTATCTCTCTATTTCTATCTCTCATTTTGATTATTTCCTAGTATTTCTTATCGAATGAAGAGAAGAAAGTAAAGTACATGAGATGATAGAGTAGAAGAGTACTCATTCATAGATCAACCATACTATTTGAGATCAAGAGATCAATCGAGAGAGAATAGTGAAGACTAATGAAACTATTTCAGCGAAGAAACTACTCAAGAGAAGTGAAGAGGAAGATAAGAAACGACGAATTGATATTGAAGAGAGAGGTTAGTCATTGGCAAAAGATGTTTGGAGGCATGGGGAATTGAACCCCAGCCCTCTCGCATGCTAAGCGAGCGCTCTACCACTGAGCTATGCCCCCACATGAGAGGAGAAGACGACAGGGGGTAGAGATGCCCACGCTGTGCACTCATCTATCGTTACACTCGTAGTGCTAGCTCATTCACTTACTCTATAACCATTTGGAACTAGATAGAGAACAATTAAATGAGAAAGAAAGAACAAAAGAAAGGAAAGAGAAAGAATGAACAGAAAGATATTGAACCCTTGATCAATGACGATAGATCAAATAATCAATCAATAATTCTTCTTTATAGATTCGTCAGGATCAGATTCAGAAGTAGAAGATATTGATAAAGATATGAAGGATTCTGTTATTCTTATGCCTAAAAAGGGAGGATCTCCTGATGGATCCAATACCATATCTAATGTACAAGGAACGAAGAGAAGTGCTGTAGAACCTCCCGAGGTATACTGTAAGGGGTAGATCATTATTGATTGAAAGAATTGATAATGCGATAGTTGAGTATTGATTATAAAAGTGCAATGAAGTGTATGGTTGATGTAGATGTATGTATAGTAGTGAATATTGAAGGGACCGGAAGTAAAGAAAGCAAAAGAAGAAAAAGAAGAAGGATTAAGTGAAGAAATGGTTAGAAAGTTATTGAGAACTAAACCACATACTACTAAGGTATTATATTATTTTTTGATTTTTTACAATTATCGTTGTAATAGATTTATGTTGTAAATAGGATGTAATGAATACAACTCTTTCAAAACAAAACGTTTCCTTTTTTTTAATTTTGAAACAAAATGAATTAGCGTTTCTGAAGAAAAAAAAAACTAATTATCACTTATTCCATGAATTCAATGGATGGACTAATATTGTGCAATGCTGCTTGAATGATTTTTAGAAATACAAAAAAAACGACTAATTTCATTTTCAAATTAACTATAAGTCATCATCGTATATTTTGCCAAGCATATTCTTTTTATGTTATTTACATATATAATGATTATAGGAACTTCTATCAAAGATCAAATCTCGTTGTGGTGGTGAACTTCCTAAATCAGAGATGGTGACTAGATTGGCTACGATACTCAAAGCAATTGAACCTCATCAATTCAAACAGAAACAAGGAAAGAAAGATGTATTATTCTTCTCATTGGCTAATACTATATCATAGAATATCTTTATAATCATCTTATATTTATTTGTAATCTCAAATATTGTTCCCATATGTTGTATGATTCATAAATGTATTGATGGATGGAATAGATGTTATTATCTCTCCATAGTATTTAATCTATCTCCATTAACACCGATTCATTCTCACTTACATCAACAATCAATACACAGCTATTATTATACAAAAAAGATGATGATTTATCGTTGACAACATTGTTCAATTATTCTATCACGTCACAATATAGACAATATATTGAAGAAAGATGATCTTTGATCTTTGATCGAGGAAATGAGATGAAAGATGAAGATAATGTAAGGTCGATAAAGGGATCACTGGTCAGATACTGACCGGATGAGATATGGAATAGTTAAGTGAATGGAATGAACAAATTGTATAATCAATCAATATGATGATGGATACTGTATATCTAACTACGTTGAGAAAGGAAAGTCATCTCTTCAGGAGACTTAGCCGGAGATTCAAATGAAGGAGGTCGGAGTCCTTTGAGGAGTCTCTGATATTGATTAGTTCATTGAGAAAATAGAACGGATTACGGTACCTCTTTAAATGAAAGATGTTTATTTTGAAATAGTAAATAGTATACTGCATAAAGAGGAATTGATAAAATAGAGCATGAAGATAAAAAGAATCCGAATACGTTTGCCCACACCTAAAAGAATGATTATCGATTTATTTGAGTTGATCTTTGATCTCTTACCGGGTAATCTTCACCGTGCGAATAATGAATAGGTTTGTAATAGACAACACAGAAGATGAATAGAAGCTATAATCGATTAGATTAATTATCGATCGATTCAATCAATAAATATCATACAAAACTAGTCATAGGTGAAGCATATTTCCATAGGAAAATCCAAATTTTACTCAATTGAATACCAGTCATCTCTTTCATTGCTGTTCGAATCTTCTCTGCTCCTACAACGAAGTATTGGATTACGGTAGATGAAGAAATCAATCAATATCTACAGTACTCACCAAATCCCCATGAGAGTCCGATTACTTCAAAGAATACAACGAATAGGAGAGCATAACCAGATGCACCGTATGCATCAACGAGAGCGAGCCAATGGGCTCCCGACTGGAATTACAATGATTACGGTACCATGAGATTACGGTAGTCAAGACTTACATAAGTAACCATAGGAATTCCAATTATGAAGAACATTAAACAACATATGCCAAGTGCGATCTACAAAGATGAACTTTGATTTTTGATCTTTTGAATGATGCTGAATACCTTTTTGTGTTTTCTGAGAACAGGGAATGCATCTTCAAGAGCAGTGTATAGACCCTCCATCATGCAAACCTAGAAGATCTAATATTGATTGAGCGATGAAAGATCAAAGATCAAACCTGTGAATCAAGTCCAAGGATAGTAATCATGAGGAAGAATAAAAATGCCCATAATTGTTTGAGAGGAAGACGTGTTGCTACTTCAGGATAAGCAAGGAATGCAAGACCAACTCCTGATTAAGATCAAAGATCAGAGATCAAAGATCAGTGAGATGAGCGGAGTACCTGGCTTGACGATCTCAGCAATATCTTTATTGGCAACAACACTCATATAACCAAGAACAGAGAAGATAGCAAAACCAGCAATGATTGAAGTAGATCCGTTGATGAAACACATCATTACTGCATCTCTGTAGTCAATAATCTATATCATTGTCAAAAGAATAATAAGGATACAAGATAATCTTATTCTTATCACTTTATAGTGCGTTGTGACACAATTTTTGATGAGTACATATATCATTATGTAGATGTTCTAATTATATGAATAAGGAATGAAACTTACTTGAAACAATTATGGTTCAGTTTATTATGAGATCCCAATGCAATCAATGCACCGAAACCAACACCATACGAGTAGAATACCTATATCATATTCAATTATTGATTGATTCAGATTATTGATTGATCTAACTTGAGTGCCTGCATCTTTCCATACAGTAGTATCAGCTAATTTAGTCATATTAGGAGTAAGATAGAAATAGATTCCAGTTGATGCACCAGGGAGTGTTAGACCTCTTATAAGAAGAACAAAGATAAGGAAATATGGGAAGAGAGCACAGAAATATACAAGCTGAAATAATCGATAATCATCTCTCAGTGTTTGTTATTTATCTATCAATCAATATTTCAATGTTTGTTGATGTATCAATCAATAATCGATTTGTATTTGTATGGATGTAATGGTAGAGTATAGTGTCTGTGATCTTCAATCAAGTGAATCCATCCGTTTCATGTCATTCAATAGAATAGATACAGACAAGAGAAATGATTGATCTATCTACTCCACTCTAGAACTAACCTTTCTAGCTGAAGTTATTCCTTTCCATAGAGCAAAATAGATCACTACCCATGAACATGCCATGATAATCAATAGTTCCCATTGAATACCACCAAATTCATTGATTGTTTCAGTCTGATACAGTACTCTTTTCCTGAATTTAGCGATCAAAGATCAGCGAGCAACATAAGATAAACTGACTCCCAGAATTGTTCAACAGAAGTCTGAGTAGCTAGTCCTTTAGCAGATGCTGCCTTGATAATTGAAGCAAGTTTAGTAGCATTTTCATTCCCTGATACACATTCGATAGTGTTCCTTCAACGATTCTTCTACCGTAATCCATTTCTTATTATTGATTAATACTAAGACTTACCACCAATTTGAGCATGTTTCCCATGGAAAAGTAGCATTGAATGAAGAGATCATATAGAATATAGCCCATGAGACTATGACACAAAAGTATGATATACACATAAAAGCAATCACGACATTTCCGATTCCAACTCCTGCAATGAAATTCAAGGATTACTGTAGAATCACCAATTCTATTGATCAAACGATGTTTTTATCGATCTCTTAGCGTAATATTAGGGTATCTAACATTCAAACAACTCAATTGTATGCGAGTATATGTGTTGATGTTTGTTGTGAATGAATGTGAGACTCAAGTTAAACACAGATTAGCCTACTTTTCAAAGACTCAATTATATCTAACTCTGATCTACCTTATGGTAGTGATCATGAATGACTAAAATACCTTTAAACAATGGACACATTCTCCACATTTCCATTGCTCCTCTTTGTAAATATTGACCTATTGTTACTTCCATTACAAAGATTGGAACTGCTGCGAGAACGAAGAAGAATGCGTACGCTACTAGGAATGATCCTGAAAAGATCAAAGATCATAATGTGACTTCCTAATCACGACACCTTATGTTTCGTCAACTTCAATTATCTCAATTAGATATCTACTCTAGATAACTGAATCATGAATAAATTCTCTCACCAACCAACATACACTGAAAACGTTATTTAGACATTTTTCTAAGCAAAAATAGTTGACTAGAGAAGTGTCATTTGCTATCATTTCACTGTATTGTTAGGTCATTAATCAATAGTATTAAGATGAGATCTCCAGTCCTAGGGACTCTCATCATATCAAAGTATCAATCCGATAATGTGTAATTTCCATAATTATGCATAGATATCGTGACTGTCGTAGTACTATTTACAGTCTCATGATATTGTTCAACGAAATGATCTATACTTGTAGAAAATGAATGAATAGATACCTCCTCCATTCTTGAAGCATAGATATGGAAATCGCCATACATTACCTATAATATGAATGATCTTTGATCTTTGATCGATCTCAAAGTATTGTATGAGTCAAAATGTTCAATTATTTCCATTAGAGTAAGAAAGTGAAGATCCATTAGTGAATAGAGAGAGACTAAGAAATACAATTACTACTTTTATTCATAGACAGAAGAAGAAGAAGACATCATTCAATATATCAACACAACATTCAAAGACAATATGAACATTATCAATTAACAAAGAAGATAATAGGTTAACGTACCGAGACCGACGGCATATGCAATCATACTCATGAGAAAATCGAATTTACCGTCCCATTGACCCCTAAATCAAGACAAGATTACGGTAGATCAAGATGGATACGGTAGATCAAGATGGATACGGTAGATCATAAGTGTTACAGTAGATCAAGAAGGATACGGTAGATCATAAGTGTTACAGTAGATCAAGAGGGATACGGTAGATCATGAGAGTTACGGTACCTTTCAGGTTCATCATGAGGGGTTATCGTCTCTTCATTGTCCCCTTTACGAGATGATTCAGTCATCTAAATAAAGATTGCGGTATATTGATTAGAATAGATCGATAATTAGAGTTATGGATAGAATAAGCTGATGAGTAAGATAGAGTATACTCAAATTGATTCACTATCTCTAATGACACTTTCACTTTGTATCACAAGAAAGGTCACACTGATACGTTGAAATAATGAATAAGTGACAAAATGATAGTAATGAATGAAGACATATTGGGAATATAGAATAAAGAGATATGAATGATAGATACCGTAAGACGGAACTAAGGAGACAGACAGAAATGATTCATTCTGCAGTCAAAAAGACATTCGGTGACTTTTAAAAGTGAAGATAAAGAGATAAAGATTTATGATAAGAATATATTATGAATGTTAAGATTGATCTGATGATCTTATGAAAGACAAAGAAAGAAAGAGAATCAGAACATATTGTCAAAATATATGTGGAGGACAAAAGGAGAAAAAGGGCGGAGACTTATATGATCGAGAGGTAGAAAAGGAGAGGGAGAGAGAGGGAAAGGGAGAGAGGGAGAGGGAGAGGGAGGGAGAGAGGGAGAGAGGGAGAGGGAGGGAGAGAGGGAAAGAGAGGGAGAGGGAGGGAGAGAGAAAAGGGGAGAGAGCGTTATGCTAATTGAGTTGTGATCAAAAGAAGATGAAGAAACCAGTTTATTATTGAAATAAGAAAAAGGACTAGAAAAGGAGAATAAATAAACATAAGGAGTTACTTAGAAATCATTATGTATATTAGGATACAATGGGATCATGTTTACAAAAATATCATAATTCAAATAAAAATAGATCATAGTTAAAAAATGCAAATGCACTCATGAAATTAGATATTAGTGAATCAAAAAGTACTTATTAGTCGAGGTAGTTATTAGTGTTTCGGCCATTAGGTTTTAGACAATGTTAGTAACAATCTGAAGAAAACCAAAAAGATCAATCAAATAAATATATCGAATGATTTATTGATTGATTTGTAAGTACAAGTAAAAGAAGTTCATCTCTCCTTTCAATAAAACTTATGTGGAATGTGTAAGACTGAGTAATAAAGAAATAGAAGGAGAAGAAGGATCTCCCCCCTCTAAAGTAAGAGAAAGAGGGAGAGGTAGAGGGAGAAATATGTCCCTCTAGAGGGAGAGAGACAGAAGGAGAGGTAGAGGAAGGGGAATCCCCCTTCAGAAGGAGAGAGGGAGAGGGAGATGACGAAAGTGGTGAGAGAGAGAGGAATAGGGAAAGGGAGAGAGGGAGAGAAAGGGAGAGGGAGGGAGTCTAAAAGTGCAATCTATCTTTTAAAGATTGGCTGTTGAACTATCAAACATTGGATGGGGCATAAACATAGAGAATGAATTGGGGATATAAAGTGAATAGAATATATGAATGATCAAATACTATTCTATTCAGTACTTCTACTTCTCTCTTTCTTTCTCTATCTATCTGTTCCATTTTGTCTTCTCAAGAAAAGTGATAAAAGTAAAAGATTAAGAAGAAGAAATGGAATGAACACAAGATGTACAGATTTATGTTTTAGATAGACCTACCAAATGTCTCCCTCTATCTCTACCTCTACCTCTCCCTTTAGATCTCTCCCTCTGCCTTTGTATGTGACAGTAAGTGTTTCCACTCAGTCTAGTCAATAGATAGAAATAGTCTTCATTCATTCAATTTAAACTCTTCTATGTAAGTCTTCTTTTTGTATATATAGACTAAAAGTACTCAACATCTATGACATAGAGGAATCTTTCCATCACATCGTTTCATGGTGTGATAGAGAAAAAGTTAAAAGTGTGAGAGCAAAGACGATGAGAGTACATCATGGTGCAACATACCGTAGTTTTTGTCATTTTACCAAATTTTCAAAATGAGCGGTCTCCTTGTTTTGGATAAACGAAGTGTCCATGGAATGAGAAAGAGAATAACGAATACACGAATGAAACCATAAGATATGATGGAGTACTTGAATGACTCGATGAAATAGTGGATGAAATGATTGAAATGTGACAATTGTCTAATAATGAATACATAATAGAAAAAGAAGAATAATGAGATGAAAATGATAATGAATGATAGGTACAATCAATAACAATCTCTTGTAGATAAACATTGCAAAATACTATTTTTTTTAGTATATTTTAATTACTCAAGTACTTATGAATTACATATTATAGTTTTAGAAAATATATAAGTCTGAAAAACGGAATCAAAATGGTATGAATCGACCCAGGAATAACCAACCGTATGTAAGAATGAATGGGAAAGTTTGATCATTTATGATGGAAGTTTGATTTAAATAGAAATATGCAAATTTTTAAAAAATCTTCCCTCGTAGACAAGAGAGTACAGATTAATTTACATATTTCTATTCAAATGAGACAAAGAAAGAAAGAAATATGCAAATGAAAGATGTCTATTGAAGAATGTCTCGATGAGAATTAGAGGAGATTCTTTCAAATCATTCTATTCCATCATCAAGAATATTTATAAAGGGACACCCCGAGCTAATTTGAAGCTCACTCAGAAAAAAAAGTGTAAAATAGAACACCTTTTCATGTTCATTGGATCAGACTCTAATACCCGATGTGTAACTATTAACAGCCTAAAAAGTGTACTTTTCAACACATGAAAAGGTGTAAAAATGAACACCTCGAGGTGTAAAAACTACACCATTTTGAATGGCGCGGTCACCCCTTTTCATTCATTAGCTCTGCACATATCTTTAGACTCCAACCACTTTGTCAATGTTGTACTGACTGTCAAAAAATTGTGAGTGTCAACACACTTGCGTGTCGCAATCATATCTTTCAATTGTAATAAGAATAGACTTCACAATCGCTTGATGACATGCGCATTGCATGAATGCAAGTGTATACATATATGGCGCGGCGAACACCAGAAGGGTTTGGTGGAGGCGATATTCGGTTAAAAAGAACACCTTTCCAGGTGTTCCACTGAGCACATAAAGAGGTGTAAATTAGAGATTCGAAACTTTGAACGTGAAGCTGAAACCTGTAGAACTGGACACCTTTTCATGTGTTCAAAAGAGCACTTTAAAAGGTGTAAATTAGGACACCCCTACGTCTTCATAAAAGCACTCCGAGGTGTTCTACAAAATTACACCTGTTCATTTTTACACCTTTTTTTCTGAGTGCTCTACGCTCTGACAACACTCTCTCGCTTTCTTTGTCTACGAGAGAGTGTGGCCAGAGCGGAGAGTAGAAATAGTTCTGGGTGTGAATATAAGTTTCATTCGAACTAACCGAATCCGTTGTGGTCGAATCGATTTAAGCAATCGTAATACATATCATTCATTCATCTAATAAGCATAGTGAGAATACATAATTCCGCAACCAAATATTACATTTCTAATTATTGTTGTATTCACAAAAATTATTTATAGAATTGTAGACTTTCTTCTCTGCTTTATTTCTCTGCTTATACCCAAGAGGGTAACTTTTTAGATGTTTGGGTGTTCCATTGAAAAACATCCAACATCTTCTCCCCATTCTTTTAATTCATATAAAATGTGAACTACTACGATACTTTCATATAATGAATTAATTTAGACATCATATTAATAATACAAATGAAAGATGGAAGAGATCAACGGCAGAACTTCGTATACCTCGAATAACGCGTTGTACCTTTACTTTTTTTATTCATAAAGCTACACCTCAAGCAAATTTGAAATTTTCCGCTCTGGCCACACTCTCTCGCTTTCTCTGTCCACGAGAGAGTATTCCAATATGGCGAAAAACAGCTTGGGGTGTGCCGATAATCTGCAATGTAAAATATGGATAAACATGCATTTGACATATATTAAATATAATAATTCCATTGTCATGACTCCTATATAATCCTATAATCCATAACTATTTCATATCTTTTCCCTTTACTTCAATCCTCTCAATTTCCCACTACATTTATCGCCGAGAAACAACTTCCAAATAAAATGATTTCATTTTATTGATTCTAAAATTATTACTTTTTCTTCTCTTCCTCTATCTCTATCTCTATACTGAATATTTCAATACAATCACTTCTTAACTTCCTCTTCTTCTTTCTCTTTTGTATCCCTTACTTTCACAATGATCGATTTATCATTGAATGAGTAAACATAGAGAGAGGCTTGATACTCCTTCTATCTACTATCATTCTATTTCTACCTCTCCCTCTCCTTCTACCTCCCTCTCCCTCTCCCTTTCTCTACCTCTCCATTTATCTCCCTCTCCTTATTTCCAGCATAATCTATTGGAGTATGAATCAGCTTCTTTCTCATATGAATCCTTCTTTATTTCTAATATAAAACTTTCACAATATCATCATATCTCTGTTATTCATTCTATCCTTCTGTTCATACAGTCACAATCTATCCATCTTTCTATTCAATACTTCCCCTTCATTCCTCTCCCTCTCCCTCTACCTCTTCCTCTATCTCTCCCTCTACCTCTACCTCTTCTCTTCCTCTCCCTCTCCGTCTACTTCTTCCTCTTCCTCTCCCTCTCCCTCTCCACTTCTCTCCATTACTGAATACAATTCTTTATTTCTCTTCCTATTTCGTTCACAATCGATTCAGATTCAGTATACCATCCTCTTCTTCTTCATCTCTTATTCTCCTCTCATACAATCCTCTACCTCTTCGTTCATTCATCATTCTTATCTCAACTAATTACTCTGTATTTATCTTATGTCATACACAAATCCTCATTATATTTTATGTTTGAATAAATAAATAGACTTCGTCTTTCAGAATCAAAATGAGTTTGGAAGATATGAAACGTATGCCATTGATATTGAAACCATTCACATTGGTATATATCTATTACATATATTTAATCTTTATCTCTTTCTATTAAGGTTTTATCAATTCTCTTTCTTCTTTTTTCATGTTTATCTCCAGATCGAAATATGATATGGTTTTGTATTGTAGTTGCGGTCATTCAGGTTTGTATCCAAACTAAAAAAGAATCTTGAAGATAGAAATTCCAATATAATCTAAAATCATCAAAAGACGAATATACTTGAATGAAATGTCATTATCAACAATAACGATTATTTTGGACCATTCACCGTTTTTTCGCATTTTTATTTTTTTAAATTCTAATCAATATTAATTAAGTTAATAATATCATTATTTGTATTTGGTCTCTATTTGATCGATACAGCTGTTCTCATAACACATCCAATGTGGCCGACTATTGTATGTCATTACTATTTTATTTATTTGTTTTATAAAGATATCTAATTAAGGAAGTGATATATTGTGGTATATTTGTGATAGCTGATCTAGTCAGTGCTATTATATTCTTTGCTGGACTATTCTATTACTTCGATCTATTTCTTATCATTTCTATGGTTTGTTTATCTTTCCTTAAAGAGACTTCCCTACTCTGACAACACTCTCTAGATCGCGAGAGAGTATGGTCAGAGCGGACAGTTTCAGACATTTAATTGACCCTCCAACTTTTCTGAAATATCTTTTATATTGCAGGGTCTGTCAATACTTCTTGGTTTATCCTTTGCATTGATAGCTTTAATCAATTGGAGAGGACGATCTAATAGTTCAAATAGTAATAATCAAGCCACTGCCTCTGCTACTTATCCCTCTGGAATCAATCCTGGTGTTTAAACAAATTATCTTTGACTATTCCATAACAATGAATGATACATATTTGAATAATGAACAATCCTTATCATTCTTAGTTATCATATCTTCATATATTCTATTCTTATTCCATTCAATCTAGTCATTCATTCATTCATTCTATCAGGTTATACTTTTATCTTTCATATCGCCATGTCACATTCAACATAATTGTGATGAATTCAAAATGTAAATAAATTCTTCCCCTATACCAAATTATCATTTTTCTCTACTGAACTTTTTCATAAAGTGTGTTGTTCAAACAATCTTTACATATAAAAAGAATTAACTTAATTAGAGAATATAATATGGAGTATTGATCTATAACTTCTTCTTCATCTTCTTTCCATTATCTATCTTATCACATTTCTTGCACATAAAGAATACAAAAGAAACGATTAGAATGAATGAGGTGATGAATGCAATCAGAGTTATTGCAATTATATGTGATCTAAAAATTATTTTATATTGCAATTATATGTGATCTAAAAATAAATTATAAAAAAAAAAAAGAATTAAAATTACCTTTCATAGATGTTCAAATTGCCAACAGGGTTTCCCATAGACACTATAAAAGATATTCACCAGCAATGAAATTAATAGAATAATTTAAACTTACATTGACATCTAATCATGGCGTAATCCGATATATTTATAAACTTCGTATCATTATTCAGACTACCAACAAATCCTCAAATATTATTGATTAATTTAGAATATTAATGATCCATCTATCTACCATCAACTCCACAATAAACTTTGGAAACATTGAAACTATCATACTCTCCTTTATCATTTTTATCTGTTATTCTGCAAATAAAACACCATCATTTAATAGATATTTATTATTTACATATTAAACATACATAAGGAAGCTCTTATCTGAATCACACTCAATTAACCCTTCTTTGAACTAAAATTGAATGAATTGATATGAATGGAGAAGATATATAAACCTTTGAACATTCGTTATAACAGATTTCTTTCCTAGGTGGAATTCTTCCCCAACATGGTTCATATGATGTAACATTACGATGGATACACAACTTAATCTCTTCACCATTCAGATTTTGTTCACTTAAAGGAATATTCATGTAAATCTTTATTATCTCACTGAGAGGTCTTCGGTAACGAATATTTTCCGAAAATCGGCAAAAAAAGTAAAATACCGGTCATCAATTTTTTTTAAGAGAGATGGCCGTTAAGACTCGACCACCCCCCACCCCCCCCCCCCCGGACACTTGTGCTAGCAATGAGAACTGGGAGTCCATACTTGGGTGTTAGGAGTGTCCCCGGCCCTTATTGCACAAAACGGCTGAAATTTCCTGTTTGTGCCCTCAGGCTATTAGAAAAAATAATTTTTAAAAAAACTTTAAAAAATCATAATTTCTCAAATTGTTGAGATGAAGTCTAAATACCATTTGCGATGCGTCTAGGGTGCACAGTGCTTGATAATTCACTATTAGCATCGAATGTGCGTTGATTCCTAAACCACTTTTTTTACTCAAAATTTTTGTTTTTTCGGACAAATCATCCCTTGATTTAGTGACTGCCCAAAATTTCCGACCAGGTATTGTAGCCTAAGCAATTCTGCATTGATTTAACTTAAAACTGGGTTCTTCCCGATCGACCATTTTGTCGAATTTTTCGCTCGAACTTCCTTCATCGATGGTTTTCCCGAACAAATGCTGTATTTTCCAAACGATTGGTGCGGAATTGTGGCCTACTCAAAGTATAGAGGTGAGACCAGTAAAATGACACAAGAAGCACATCACTTAGATCAATTTGAAAATTTCGATTTTCATGACCCGGGGGTCATGGTCCGAAAATTTCAAAATTTCTGAAAACATTTCAAAAAAAAGTTTGAAATGTTTTCATTTATGTGGCTTATTGTGAAGTACTAATGATGTGAATAATATTCAGCCAATGCTCAATGGCTGATCTCTCCTTTCAACCATTTTTTCGAAAATTTTCATTCTGATTGCGTGCGAAAAATCAGAATTGTGTTTGAATCAGTTTCCATCTTGCTTTCTGTAACATCCTATCTAAGTGCTTTGCAATGTACATGATCAATATGAAAATCGTTGAATTAATAGTGAATTATCAAGCACTGTGCACTAGGGTGGCGAGAACCAGTCACTAGTCACTAATTATTCTCTCTCTCCAACTAGTGCGTAATCTTTTCTACTCTCTCTGCTACTCTTCTTTCCCCTGTGGCAGCCGTGCGTTGGGGTCACGGTTGAGTAGCAAAATTACTCTTTTTCTACTCCTTTGTGTTTTTCTCAGCTTTAAGTGGTCCAAATTTGCAAATCTGTACATTTTTGGAATCTACAAGTCAAGGGCTATCCAACAAGCCTAAAATTGGATGTCAAAGAAGATTAGAGACGCCGCTTGGTTGTTTATGACGATTGTGGGCGGAGCCTATCACTATGCAAGAGGTTTATCGGAAGTGCTGGAAAGCATAACATGAGAATTCGACGAAATTTAAAAGTTATCTTTGACAGTCAATTTTAGGCTTGTTGAATAGCCCTTTGCTTGTAGATTCCAAAAATATTCAGATTTGCAAATTTCGATTACTTATAGCCGAGAAAACCCAAAAGGAGTAGAAAAAGAGTAGCTAAAATTACTCACTAATGTTTTGATGATCTCATCACTACTAACCGTCGCGCGAGAGGTCGTAAATGTGCCTCTCTCGGTTGAGTAGAGAGAGACTGTCACTAGGACTAGTGACTAGTGACTGATTCTCGCCACCCTACTGTGCACCCTAGACGCATCGCAAATGGTATTTAGACTTCATCTCAACAATTTGAGAAATTATGATTTTTTAAAGTTTTTTTTTTAAATTATTTTTTCTAATTGCCTGAGGGCACAAACAGAAAATTTCAGCTGTTTTGTTCAATAAGGGCCGGGGACACTCCTAACACCCAAGTATGGACTCCCAGTTCTCATTGCTAGCGCACGTGTCCGGGGGTGGTCGAATATGATCGAGTCTTAGGGAACAGGCCTCTTAATGCGCAAAGTGTTTTATTTTTTTTTCAATAACGTAAGAAATCAGCATATTTGACAAGAAACTGGTGAGCAAACATTTCGATACCATGCGAAAATTTGTTAAAATGTATTGATAAAATCTTCGGAATGAGGTAAAACTTGGAAGTTGTTAATCCAGACGCAAGTGGTTTGATACTCTCCGCTCTTGCAACTCTCTCATACACAAAGAAATCGAGAGAGTATTTTCAGAGGGGAGAATTTCAAATTAGATCGGATGTGCCTTTAAAAGAAGTAGAGTATTTGGAATAACATCATCCAGACTTTTCGATTCGTAGGACTCCACATTTATTTTATAAACCAACCTCAATTCATAGTTTTCATTTTCACATCCGAGATTTCTTAACGGATATGGCTAAATATATTATTGATTAATTTGAATGAACAAATGAATACACACAATAAACTGAATTGGACTACTAAGAATATTCTCTGATCGATGCTTGGATATATCTCTATCATCTGAAATACTTCAATCTTTTAAAAAATATCAAAATAAACATTATAAAATGAAACATACGTAGACCAATCAATACTTGACGTGCAGGAAATTCTGTTGCTAATTCTCTTTTCATAGATTTCCATTCTTGTTTGACTATAATACGAGATTGAAATTGAACACCCAATGACTACAATTAATGATTAATATATTTATTATATTAATGATTATATGCCAATTGTTTTTTATATTAAATTCATTTGTTCCTACATCAAAATATAGATATTTCATCATCCAATTACAGCATAATCCTCCATTCACAATAGAGCTTTGTTCGGAATCTAAAATATTTTGAATTAAGGGAAATACCAAATGAGGATCAAAATGATGATACCAATATGTAATGGACTTCTGCTTTCATATTTCATCGATACATTTTCTTTACCATATTCACATCCACCAATACGTACCTTAATTATCTATTCTTATCTTAAATATATTCATTAATCAATATACATTTCCAATAAATAATTCAACTTTGTCTCCGTTAATCAATTGAGAATTTGATTTTATCCATACAGATATTTGAGTTGTTGAGTTTACAAAACTGAATTAAATTAATTGAACACGATAAGAATGGAAAAGTGGTCAATTTTCGCCTTTATTCAATTCATTTCAGCATTTTTAAAAGATGAGCTGTACAAGATCTGCGTTTAATATTTTGTGAATAAACTGGAAGTTTTGCAAAAGTTATTATCATTGCTAAAATATTATCATTATTTATGTGGACTAAATGATATTGATTTAATCATAATTCGAATCAAAATCTCACGCCAGCGAAAGTATTAATGGCTGTTGATTATTGACATGATTTGTTATTCCAAGTATCGATTTACGTTTAGAGTACGGTATAAAACATGTCTAAATTATATTAAATCAATCGATAATACCAAAATTCAAAGATACTTACACGTGAACTCTCACACGCTGGAATCGTCCCATTTTCGGGACAAAAACTTGCAATAGATGATAGATTGGAGAAAATCAAAATGATTAAGAACATCATCGTAAAGAATATATCTTTAAAATAACATAAAATATAGACATTAAACTTACTTTTGACCAGTCAAATGGATGTGATGAAACAAGAATGACATTTATATTTTACATTCAAAGTGCATGCAAAGCTACATCTATTAATATTATTTAATTTGAAAACAATAAATAAATAATAAATTTATTTATTTATTCACGCCAAGCGATCATCGCTAGGTGGGGATGGAGCTGGTAAAGTCATGACTATTCATACTCCACCATGTAGATCCGATAGTTCTTGTCAAATCATCCCTCCATCTCGGTTTGAAAAGGTTTGAAAAAATTTGAAAACAATGAAGTCAATGAATATTAGATTGAACAGAAAGTTTTGCTCGATTTTTGTTAATACAAGGACTAATGCTGAGTCAGTGATGTGCAACTGGACCATTTTCCACTACCCTCCATACTAATCCATTCTAGTCTCTTTCATGGTTATTACCCTTATTTCGTCCTGAAAGGATATCATATCTTGAAGAGATAAACTACCAAAACCGACCTGTCCAACTTCTCCAACCCTAGCTGTTCTAAAAAAATTTCTAAATACATCTGTTAATCATGCTCAATAATTTGATATAATATGTGCTCTATGTTGAAATAATCTTTCTTATCCATGAATTCAGATATAATTGTGACTATTACTATCCGTTGAGTCATTCATCTTATCTATATATGATGACCATCTTCTTCTTCTTATCTCTCCATTCTTACTCATTTATTTGTATGCTTCACACTTTATTTCCTTCGTTTATAAAATATATCATAATAATACTTAATTGAACAGATTAAAATGGGTTTACATCATCTAACGAGTATGCCTCATGTAGTGAAAGCTGCAGCTGTGGTATGTAATTTTTTTTTTCTTATCAATCAATAAATCAATAATCATATCAGATTGTATCAGCTATATATTTATTAATGGTTGGAATATCTCCATCTATTCCATTTCTATGGTTTCCCATCGTTAGTGGTGCTATTCAAGTATGATCATCTATCCAATCAATTAATATAATCAATAAATATTAAGCTAATAGTAACTCTCCTCGTAGTTGGAATCGTAGTTGCTGAAATGTCGGTGATACTCGAACATCCACTATGGCCACTATCTGTGAGTTTTGAACGGATTATCTACTTATATTACTGTATTCAATATCGATTGATTGAAGGAATTGATCTACTGTGGAGTATTTGTTATAACTAATATTATAAGTTGTGTTATTCTATTCTTCGGAATATTTATATCGTTCAGTTTATTCATTCTTATTTCTATTGTAAGTTCATTTCTTTTTATTTCATACTAAAATGAATATTTCAGGGATTGGGTGTTATTCTGATATTGGGATTTGGATTAATGGGATTGATCAATTGGAGAACTAGAAATATTCCTTCTATGAGCAGTGCTTAATTTTAATTATATTATTATTTTTTGTATATTTGAGTTTGAAATAAATTAATTACTCGATTGTCTCAATGTTGATCACAAACAATAAGTTTGACACAATTTTGTTATCTCACACTCTCACACAGATGAAAAGTCACTTTGAGGAGTATTGATCATCACTATTCACACAATAACTTTTCATAAATTAGGTAGATTTGTAGTAAAGGCAGAATAACCATTCTCTTCATTTCTCTATTCTCTTTCCACAAGAAATATCACATGTTCCTTATCGTTCTGTCAATTCAAATATCATTAATTCAAAGAATTCTCAAACGAATTACATTCGTGATATTCTTTTAATTCCTCAAATATTGTTCATAGACTATTCCTTATTTTCTCAACAATATCTTGTCCTATATATGCGGAATACTGTACTTGTAGCTTCTACGCCCTCCGGAGTGAATTGGCCAGTGATATTTTGGAATTGGTCCCCAAAATATCACTGCCTAGCAGTGATAACCCGAGTGGCTTCGTGAGCCTCGAATAACGGGTTGTACCTTTACCTTTATGTGAAATTCGTTCTCTTTAAATATCCATATCTGAAAAAAGGGAATAATGTTATAGAAATATTTAATTGTATTTTCGTATATTTTCAGGAACCTACTTTGATTTTTTTTAATATTTTAGGCTTTTTGTCATAGTGCTGAGTATTCTCTATGATTTCTATTCATTGTATTATCATGAGTATGTCAATACATTAATTCATCCATTCAGATAGATTCTACTCTTCATACTCTTTCCTTCTTCATTATGGTAGTTCAAAATCCACAAAGTTATACATATCCAATACTCTATAGTGTATAACAAATTTACTTCTATCACACGTTTCACTGTTTACTCATGAATACGTATAAATATTATTATTATAATGCAAAAATGTTTTCTGCAAAAATATACGCATACATATAATACATCACTATACGGAAAATTTCGTTCATCTGCACGCATGAAACAGACTCAAAAATAACCATTTCAATTTTTATTCTTCCACATGCTCGTTCTTTCTCTTGCAACTAGGTGTCAGACACTATTTAATTTATGAAATTTTGCTGTAATTAGTTTAAACACTGTGCATAAACTTCTTCATTACGACACACCGCAATGCGGATGACCCAATGAACTGGAGACCGCGTTGTGTTAATTTCAGGCGCTGCGGTTTCAATGCGAATTTTTGTTCAAGTTTCAAAGCTTCTTAAATATGTTTCTAGCAATTAGTCATTGATAGAAATATATTCAGATATGGAAGGGGATGAAGAACCATCAGTAGTGAGAAGGTCATCAAGACCCGCTTTCGCTGAAGATGGTAAATTGAACATTTGAAAGTTCAAATTCATTTTTCAATCACTATTATTTCAGTGTATGGTACGAAGAAGGAAGATTCAAAGCCAGAAATGTGCGAATCGAGTTTGGCTCAACGTCGATCAGCTAATCTAGTAAAGTTGAAAGATATACGAGAAGGTCTTGCCAATGCTCTTCCTAATCTCCATCAAAAGGATCAGCAAGATATCGTTCGTTCATCACTTTTATCCCATCACTTTTATGCAATAATCATACCACTCATGTCTGTGTCTCTATTCTATCTGTCTATCTATTCTGTCGTCAGTTGGTTGTGAACGTGTCCTCCTACTTTCGTGTCCTTCTCTATTGGCACGCACTCTTCTCTCATCCTCGTTTATTTCAGAAAGAAGAACAAGAACTTGAGTTCTCTTATGATGATTGTGATTCGTATCAAAATGAATTGGCTGAATTATATGCATACTCGGAGATGTTTGATTACTCACATAATGTTAATGCTTTCCGTGCTCTTTGTGAAGAGAAACAAGTATGTTTGTTATGTTTCCCCTTTGTTTGATTATATTGTTAATTGTTAAGATGTTTACTCCATTCTCTTCTCTTTCTCGTGCCCAACAAAAGGCATTCATAGTTGATATCGTATCTCGATTTGAATCTGTTGATTCTGATATACGATTAAAGAGTAGTAGAACACTTCTATACATTCTACAGGTAGACATTATCATTGTTTCTAACAGTCATCCTATTGATCTATTCAGGGTGCTTTTCTTGATTATGTTGATGAAGAAGATGAACCAAAGAACGGATCAAAAGGAACAGGATATCATGAAGTTGATTGTCTTGTTGCTACTGTTAATATGGCATATCTTGCATTCGAAGCTGGTGCTTACTCGGTATTATTCGATTACTGTATTTGTTATATAATAGAGTACTGTATACCTGGTGAACTGATTTGTGTAGAATAAAATCTTTGGTATAATTTCAGAATAGTACGTCTATTTTACTTACAATATAACAGATTACTGTATCTGTAACATGAATGGTTGAATATATGATTGTGTTATAGGGATTGACTGGTCTACTTCGAACAGAATTAGATGTTCCATTTGATATAGTGAAAGGAGAAGAAAGTGGACGAGAGAGTAAAGCAAGTGGATATTCAAATAGTATAAGTGCTAGTAATATGGATCTATCAGAGAATGGTTCGTTTCCTTCTCTAAAATACTATGGATTACTGTATATGTGGGCAACCATTGTCGCTCTAATTAAAATATGATAGGTCGGATGCAGAATAGGGTGGGGTATTGCCAAGTCCTCATGTATATGAATCCATGCATGGAACTATCGGAATTATGATTTAACTTGTAGACGTGATCGTGTATTGAACACCTGAGTTGAGGGACTCCAAACTCTTTTTTTTTGTGAATTTTGGCTAAATCGGGTGGATCAGGTGCAAAAATCTTGTGGGTTTTGTCGCTAACAGCAATGTCGCCCACGTACTGATTACTGTATTTATCTATGTTTTCTAGAACGTCGTTGTCGTCGATCAGCAACTTTAGTTGATAATGAATCACTTCGTGTTATTCTATCATGTTTATATCATATGATTGAGTCTATTCGAAGACCTGAATTGATTGAAAGAGTTGTTGCTACTAATGAAAGAAGATCTGCTATGGCTGCTACTAGAATGAGATTCTTACATGAACTAGGTATACTGTATATGATGAAGTAGTGTATTGATTGAATGAATATTATAGAAGATCCACTTGATCATGTAGGATCACCATTGATAATGGTCCTTCTTGATATGTGTCCTCCATTCTATAATGGAGATTCACCTCATTATCCAATGAGAAAAGTACTTCTTCTTATATGGAAGATTCTTCTTGCTCTATTAGGTGGATGGGATATATTGAGAGAAAAGAAATCATTATTGAGAGAAAAGAATGGATTATCTCCTATTGAAGATACACTACAGGTACTCATTTATGATATTATGAGAGATCAAAGATCAAATAAGAGAATGTTGAAGAAGTATGAATAGATTCATTAGGGATTAGAGACTTTTGTCTTCCATTCCTTATGATATGAATGATATTGATTATGAATTAATAGGTAGGAGCTACACTGAAAGCGTCCCTTCTACGTGATCAAGATTGTCAAATATCACGAGCAAGACCAAGAGCACGATTGGCTATGAGTAGGTATGATAGATTACTGTACTTTTGAGCTCACTAGATTACCCCAGTTACGAGACATATTATAGATTATTGTGTCTATCAGGATTACGGTATCCTATTATTATAGTTACTATATGAATAGCTTGATATCTCAGAAAAAATGAGGTCTAGCCAACCTATCTTGCTGAAACTTGAGACGTTTGAATAGTCACTGGCCAATATATATTCAAAAAAATTTCTGTGATATCTAGTTATTGATGTTTATAAATAGTTAGATATATTGTATGATTACAGACAAGTAGCATGTACTGGAGAAGAAGATGTTGATGATATTGGTGGAGATAATGATGGAGATAATGGAATTGAAAGAGATGATGATAGAAGAATCAATAATGATGATGATGATAATGATAATAGACAACGATCTAGAACATTGACTATGGAGAATGCTAATTCATTCAAGGTATGATATCAGATACTATAGTCAGGGTTATGATATATGTCTAGATTACTGTAGAGGGTACGGTTGAAGTACCGTAATGTTGATGATGAATGAAGGGGGATTAATGATATAGTGTTATATATGAATTGTAGGAATCATATTCATCATCATCATCAATATCATGTAATGATGAGAGTGGAGAACGTACTCCCACAGCTGATAGTCCTTCTCCATTGAATAAGAAATGTATTGGTCCTAAATGGAAACCTAAAGCACGTATTGATGATATTGAATCTTTCATACAGAATTCAAGGTATATTATATCATGATTACTTTGAAATCATTTAGTTATTGCAATACTTGTATATAGCTGTATTCCTGTAATGATGAATTGTTATAGACAGAAGATGTTCCAATATGATCTACCTGGAGATACATCCACTCTATTTGGATTACCTCATCCTATACATGCAAGTGTTGAGATATTAAGGAAACATTTGTACACTTCACTCTCTGATCTACAGGTTATCCATTGATTGAGATTATCGATCAATTAAGATTATTGATTGATTTAGATGAAAAGAGAAGAGGAATTGGATAAATATCCATTCTCAATGAAAGAAGAAGTAGAAGAAACAAAAGCTGAGGCATTGTATAGGTCACAATCAAATTATTATTTTGTATTTTAATATTCTCACAATATTGCAATAATATTTATTTGTAATATAACTATTTTAGAATGATGCTTCCAAATCTATCTCAATATGTGGTTGCTCTTCTTAAAGTTCTTCTTGCTGCTGCTCCTTCTAACAAGGTACAATATCGATTGATAGAGTACTGTATTCAATTGATTATCGATTGATTAAGGCAAAGAATGATGCATTGAATATCCTATGTGATGTATTGACACCGGAAACAGAATGTTCAGATGTTTTATCTAATTCAATATCTCTTGATCATTCTACTAATACTCCTTTGGAAGATTCACTTACACTTACTATTGATATCTATCGACATAAAGAGGTATCATAATCAATATATCTAATCAATACTCATGGATTACTGTAATCATATATGATAGGTGATGGTGAAATCAACATCAGCCATTCTTATTCTTCTTCTTAAACATCTTCGTCTGAATCATATCTGTCAATATGAATTCCTTGCTCAACATATCTCATTGGGTAATGGAGTACCACTCATACTCAAGTTCCTTGATCAGAATATGGCCAAGTATATGCAGGTTCTCATTATTATTATTATTATTATTTTATTATTATTATGTTTATATTATAGTCTCGCCATGAACTTCATCCATACAATTTCCCACAAGCGGCAATTTATTATGTTAGAAATAGTAAGTGCAATTTGATTATCAATTATTGATTGATTGTATTCATTATAGATAAATGGCCTCAATTGAATGCTGATAACGTTGAAGATAATGCATGTGAATCAGGATCATATTCATTATGGAGAAATGTATTCTCATCCATTAATCTACTCAGAATACTTAATAAGGTAATCTAATATCATAATCAATATCGTTTATAATCAATCGATATATTGATTATAGATCACTAAATGGAAACATTCTCGTACGATGCTCTTGGTTGTCTTCAAGTCTGCTCCTATTCTCAAGAGATGTCTCAAGATACGATTGGTAAACTTGATCTTTTATCTTTGAACTCTATAAAACCACTGATTATTCAGGCAATCTTCCAAGTATACGTACTCAAACTACTGAAGATGCAATCACGTTATCTAGGACGACAATGGAGAAGATGTAATATGGATGTCATATCTAGTGTATACTCTAAACTCAGACATACGTAAGAATATTCTAGTTAATCTTTGATCTTTGATCTTTAAATTGTTTAGATTGGGTGATGATTGGGCTTTTGCAAATGAAACTAGAACAAAGTCGTGGCACTTCCGAAATGTTGAGATAGATCTTAAAGCATCTATGGAAAAGTTCAATGCAAGAAGATATGGAAAGTTATATCCTGCATTTGCTATTGGTATGTACTGTAGTTATTGTATACGGTATTGATTATTGATTGATTAAGGAGATTCGGATAGTTCATCGTCATCTGGTGATGATTCACTTGGTTCTATTAATGATTTCATTGAAGTTGATAATTCAGCCCAATCATTACTCGGAAAGAAGGTACTGTATCTTTGTGAATACTGTAAATAAGTCTAATCGATCGATTGATTTGAGGTGGAATTGGGTGATAAGTTCAAGAAGAATTATGAGAAATGGATGGAAAGAGAAGTGATTGGATCAAAGATTGATTGGGATCTTGTATTAGAATGTAGTACGGGAATTGTATCATAGAATAGATCATCTTAGATATGATAATGAATGATTGTAAATAGGATATACCATCATTCATTCATTCTTTCTATATATTTGATATTATTTATCTTGATTCCTAGTTGTAATTATATTATTCAACATTGCTTTGCTAAGTATGAATACGGGTTTCATTCTATACAATCAATCGATAGATTCAATGTCTTTGTTCTCACTTCAATATAAACAATATTTCTATCTTTTTTGTTCAATATATCTTTAATAAGGGCTTCTGTTCCCTTGAATACCTCTCGTGATAGATTAACCTACTGAATGACTATATTTTTTATTTAAAGATTAATCAATAGTTGAGCACCCTCCTTTCCTATATTTAGTATGCTCTCTCCAACCTTCAGACTACTGTCTAAATCGATTAGGTTGGTTGATTCATTACTGTTGTTCATCTATTATTGATTGATTGTAGATGTTATGGATCTGGATGGGCAATTCCTATATCGGGAGGAGTACGGAAAGATGCCCCTTTAGCATCATTCTTAGAAGAATACAGTAGAGTATTCTTTGATGATACCATAACCAAGGATGATCCTACGGTATCTATTCGATCATTGATTGATTGGAATCAATCAATATTCAGGTAGCTCGTCTTCGTGATGGAATATTAGCTGGTCATAGAGCATCTCTAGCCTCTGCTATCACTCTCGTTGAATCAACTAATCCAAGGAAGAGAGCACAAGGAAATGTTCTATTACAGGTATACTGCAGATATTGGATTACTGTAGAATATATCTGATTCAGGAGATGTTGAAAGAAGAAAAAAGACGATTTGATGAGAAAGGAGTAGAAAGTCTTATCTTTAGAGTAGGTACGATACATGATTATAGATTGACAATTGATCTTTGATCTTTGTAGCAATCTCGGGTAGTCCAGGAGTAGGCAAATCATCATTCATAGAAGCATTAGGAAAAGAATTAACAGAGAATAGAGGAAAGAAGGTTGCTGTTCTTACTATTGATCCATCATCAAAAGTTACTGGAGGTATTATCCTGATATGATCTTTGATCTTTGATCTCTATCTTTCTAGGATCTCTATTGGGCGATTTAACTCGTATGCAGAATCTCTCAGTGAATCCTCGTGCATATATCAGACAATCTCCTTCGTGCGGAGCACTTGGAGGAGTATGTTTTGGTTTTTTTACAATATGTAAAGATTAAAGTAAAGATTCATATTCGTAATATCATAACATTATATTATTCATTATCTCCTATTCAACTTGATAGGTAGCTCGTGGTATTCATGAAGCCATCATTCTATGTGAAGGAGCTGGATACGATGTTGTCATCATTGAGACTGTAGGTAAGCAATCGATAATCAATCGACCTACCGTAATACATTGATGGATCGTTGTAGGAGTAGGTCAATCAGAAGTATCAGTAGTTGATATGTGTGATATGTTGACTCTTCTTCTTTCACCTGCACATGGAGATGAACTACAGGTAGATGAATAGATGGTATAATATATAATGATTATATTACGAATAGGGAGTTAAACGTGGAATAATGGAATTGAGTGATCTACTTGTTGTAACTAAAGATGATGGAGATTTGAAGGCTAAAGCTAAAGTGAGTACTATTGTATATCTCTATCTCTTTATTCTTTCATTTCATTTAGATTGCTCAAGCAGAACACATCTCCGCCCTTAAGTTCATGCGTCCACGGTCTCGTGAATGGAAACCAAAGGTGAGATGGTATACTGTAGATGATATCGATTGATTATGAATGAATATAGGTTCTTCGTTCATCAATAATGGATCCTGTATCAGTATCAGCTGTATGGGATGAATGTGAAGAATATTGGAAGACAATAGCATTATCAGGAACACTTATGAAGAGAAGAGATGAACAAATGCATCAGTTAGTATATTATGAATATGATGATATTCAATGATCATATTGATATATAGATGTATGTGGAGACACGTTGAAGGACAATTGATGGCTTTGTTCACCAAACATCCTAATCTAGTTGCTATGACCAAGGAAATGGAGAAGAGAGTTAGATTGGCTGAGGTATGATAAAGAGAAAGATCAAAGATCAAAGATCAAGGATGATTCCAGATCACTCCTGGTCAAGCAGCTGATAATCTTGTTCGAACATTCTTTGGAATCAAACATCAATAGTTTATTAATTCATTGTTTTATGTTATGATATTGTAACCATTTGTGTTTATTTCTGACCATATTATTATATTTCCTTACTAGTCAATATAGATTATAACGGTGCTTAGTAAATGATTATCGATTGATTGGATAATCATTTATTGTATTCCTATGCCATGCTCAGTTTTTGTTCTACTAATACGTGTACATTCATTGTCCTCTCTGGTTACATATTCCCTATCGTAGATCGATTGTGGATTACAGTAATCCAATTACTGCAGATAAATATATTTAGTTGATTATTATGTCACACGGCAAATTGATATGGCGCTTTCTTTCGCCTTGAGTACTGTAAGACGAATTTATGAGGAATACTGTATCACTAGAATTATCGATCGATATATGTAGAATGTCATCCAATAAATATGCTGCTGATATTGCGAAGAGAGTAGCTGGTTGTAAGAAGTGTAAACAAAAGATTGAGAAAGGGGTACGGTATTTATTGATTGATTATTGATTGAATACCGTAATTTATTGTAGAGTGCCCGTCTAGCTAAGATCTCTCCTAATCCATTTGTACAGAATCCTGATGGAGGCCCTCCTCCTGATATGAAACAATATTTCCATATCAAGTTAGTCCGATCAATCAATAAATCTCTCCCCATCTACCGTATGCTTTAGATGTCTCTTCGAGACCTTTATGAAGACTCGAGCCACAACGAAAGTTATCGATGAGCCATTAGATATTGAAGGTTGCTCATTACTCTATCGGATAAGTGATTATTGATTGATTTAGGATTCGGAGATCTAGATAAAGATGATAAAGCAGAGATTGTTAAACTGATTGAAGAGTTGGAAGAAGCTCGATCTGGAAAAGGAGCACCTAAGACTCCTAAAGGGAAGAAGGTATACTGTAGATTTATTTATTTATCTTTATCGATTGATTGTAGACTCCTGCAAAGAAAAGTGGTGATAGTGATGATGATGTCCCATCCACTCCAAAGAGTACTGTAAGTGAGAAGGTATACGGTAGATGAATTTATTGAGAAATTATAGAAGGAGAAGAAGACGGTTGATGAAAGTAGTAATGTAGAAGTGAAGAAGAAGGATGAAAAGAAGAAAGATGAACATAAGAAAATTGATAAAAAGGAAGAAAAGAAAAAGAAAGAAGATGAAAAGAAAGATAAAGATGATGATAAAATAGAAAAGAAGAAAGATGAGAAGACAAGAAAGACTCCTAATGAGGATAGAAAATTCAATTCATTCCATCGTGTATGCTCAATCAATAATATATTCAATCAATAATCTATTGAATTGCAGTTCTGTTTACTATGTGATACAATCTCCAAATTCCCCAAATACACAGATAAGAGCACTGCTGTCAAGAAATATATCAGTTTTGGTATGACCTTTTCAATAATTCTATATTGAAATGTATTTGATTGTAGATCGATTCGATGGTGATCTTCTTACTATCATCAAACTTCTTATTCCATCAATTGATCAACGAGTATATAATCTAAAGGAGAAACAATTGATCAAATTGTTTGCTTCTGTAAGTCGCTATGGTAGATTACAGTATATGTAATGATTGATTGATTGATTGAATGATCAATTGATTGATTGATTGATTGATTGATTGATTGATTGATTGATTGAATGATCAATTGATTGATTGATTGATTGATTGATTGATTGAATGATCAATTGATTGATTGATTGATTGATTGATTGATTTGTTTATTGATTGATTGATTGATTGATTGATTGATTGATTGATTGATTGATTGAATGATCAATTGATTGATTGATTGATTGATTGATTATAGATGTGGGATGAAGATGTGCAGAAGTTGACAGATTCATACAATCAAAGTGGAGATGTTAGTGAAACATTGAGAGAAGTATTTGAGACTAATAAACTATCTAAGGTTAATAAAAGTGATTGGAGTATCATGAAGGTACCCTATGGTATACTGTAATTGTAATTTAATGGAAGATTGTATTCCTCTATTCAGTCCTAATTATATTATTGATATGGGATTATATCGATATAATATTGAAAATGATCCTATCGGAACTAATCAATTTGTGTATGTTTTTATGTTATTTTTTTCTAAATTGCACCTTCGAGAAAGTTTAGAGTGTGATTAAACTCGTCGAGTACTCTTTTAGTTCTTTCCTTTTTGATGTGACGTACAAAGGTCATCAGTGTTCCCTTTCTCGGTGTTTAGGTGTGACGACTTTCTCTTTTTGTGAACTTTTCTCTTCCTCACTGTGACCGAGCACAATCACACACTAGCTCCAGTTGAACTAGGCGCACGCGACGCGACACGCGAACGCGTTGAGCTAGAGTGGAAGAGTGATGAGCGTGACGCGTGTGTGAGCAGAGACGCAGAGGAAAGCGAGAGACAGCCAACATCGCATTCTTCCATTGATTCTGTTTATCAAGTTTATGTTTATAGCTTCTTATCTCAGCCAGGACAACAAGGACTAATCTTCTCTAAAGAGGTTCATTTTAATATCACTTCCGTTAATTTTATTGTATTCATGTTTCATATAACTCAAAAAAAAACACCATGAAGCACATTACAACATATAGTTTATATTGTTATAGTTATAGTAACACGTGCATGCATTTCATTCTTGTACATCGTTTTACGTATTAAATTAATTATAGAACAAAATCCTTGTTTATATTTTCATATTATCATCTTCTCTAAGTTATTTAATTAATGGAAAGTTTTCAGATGTTCAAGTACGCCTCTAAACAGGCGTTATTGTCTACAATTTCTAATTATTGTATGTTATTCGAGAATGAGGGCGTATGGTCATCTGCTGTGGTAATAGCCGAAAGCTATGCTGCCTCAGCACTGCACTGTGTGCCCCAGATCTTCAGAGTTACTGGTATGGAACTTTAAGTTAAGCTGTAAGCGGTGGATTGTAGGATTCCTAGAACCTCTGAATGAAGATCAAAATTGTCAATACATTTCAGGAACAAAGCTTGTTCTTCATGATGGAGATGGAGAACTACACGAAGTTCACGTACACGGAATATGCACTGATTCTGACTATGTAGTCTTCAGAAGGGAAGAAGGTGTCTTCAAGAACGTTCCGGAGGTCGCGTCACCTCAATTGATCGATAAATACGTGGTGGTTGTGAGTAAATTAACCTTACCTATTTATTCAGATTAATTATAAGTATAATTAATAGGGCAAACATTGTAAATTACTTTTTATAAATCGTCATTCATATTAATATTGCTTCATTTTCAGGGTTGTACATTTGGAGAAAGAACATTGTCAGTGAGAGTAGGGCATGTCTCATGTATCTCCACCGGATTTAGTGGATTCTTCTATGGTGACAGCGGAGGGTTACCTGGATACTCTGGAGGTAGTACTAGTAGTAGTAATTTTTTTAAAATTTTTTTTGTATACGACCGATATATTGGCATTTGACAACCAAAGGTTACCTTTTTTCTGTGTGTAGTAGCATTTATCGTATTTTTTGAGGAGGAGCATTTTGTTCTCGAAATGGACATCTATTGGGAGTTGCACGCGGTAGTAACTATCACGGGAACGATACAAAGGCCTATGGTGATGTGTTAGAGCTTATATCAGCTCCACGTGAGTATAAATTTGATATAGAGTCTTTAATAAATTTCGTTTTTTTAGTCATACTGAGAGACATACACATCAGAAAACACGAGCCATACTCTACTTGATGGTAACTTCGAACTTTTTGGAAAGAAAGTTCCTCATTTTCGAAGATATTCGATAATGAATGATCGTAAATAAGATATACTCTTTCATTTATTCTTTCTATATACTTGACTATTTATCTTGATTCCTAGATGTAATTATATTATTCAACATTGTTTGCTAAGTATGAATACGTGTTTAATTCTATACAATCAATCGATGTCTTTGTTCTCACTCAATATAAACAATATTTATATCTTTGTTTGTTCAATTTATCTTTAATAAGGGCTTCTATTCCCTTGAATACCTCTCTACGATATAATAACCTACTGAATGACTATATTTGTTTTATTAAAGATTAATCAATAGTTGAGCATCCTCATTTCCTATCTTTAGTATGCTCTCTCCAACCTTCAGACTACTGAATAAATCGATTAGGTTTGTTGATTCATTACTGTTGTACATCTATTATTGATTGATTGTAGATGTTATGGATCTGGATGGGCAATTCCTATATCGGGAGGAGTACGGAAAGATGCCCCTTTAGCATCATTCTTAGAAGAATACAGTAGAGTATTCTTTGATGATACCATAACCAAGGATGATCCTACGGTATCTATTCCATTATTGATTGATTGGAATCAATCGATATTCAGGTATCTCGTCTTCGTGATGGAATATTAGCTGGTCATAGAGCATCTCTTGCCTCTGCTATCACTCTTGTTGAATCAACTAATCCAAGGAAGAGAGCACAAGGAAATGTTCTATTACAGGTATACTGTAGATATTGGATTACTGTAGAATATATCTGATTTAGGAGATGTTGAAAGAAGAGAAACGACGATTTGATGAGAAAGGAGTAGAAAGTCTTATCTATAGAGTAGGTACGATGCCTGATTATTGATTGACAATTAATCTTTGATCTTTGTAGCAATCTCGGGTAGTCCAGGAGTAGGTAAATCATCATTCATAGAAGCATTAGGAAAAGAATTAACGGAGAATAGAGGAAAGAATGTTGCTGTTCTTACTATTGATCCATCATCAAAAGTTACTGGAGGTATTATCCTGATATGATCTTTGATCTTTGATCTCTATCTTTCTAGGATCTCTATTGGGCGATTTAACTCGTATGCAGAATCTCTCAGTGAATCCTCGTGCATATATCAGACAATCTCCTTCGTGCGGAGCACTTGGAGGAGTATTTTTTGGTTTTTTTACAATATGTAAAGATTAAAGTAAAGATTCATATTCGTAATATCATAACATTATATTATTCATTATCTCCTATTCAACTTGATAGGTAGCTCGTGGTATTCATGAAGCCATCATTCTATGTGAAGGAGCTGGATACGATGTTGTCATCATTGAGACTGTAGGTAAGCAATCGATAATCAATCGACCTACCGTAATACATTGATGGATCGTTGTAGGAGTAGGTCAATCAGAAGTATCAGTAGTTGATATGTGTGATATGTTGACTCTTCTTCTTTCACCTGCACATGGAGATGAACTACAGGTAGATGAATAGATGGTATAATATATAATGATTATATTACGAATAGGGAGTTAAACGTGGAATAATGGAATTGAGTGATCTACTTGTTGTAACTAAAGATGATGGAGATTTGAAGGCTAAAGCTAAAGTGAGTACTATTGTATATCTCTATCTCTTTATTCTTTCATTTCATTTAGATTGCTCAAGCAGAACACATCTCCGCCCTTAAGTTCATGCGTCCACGGTCTCGTGAATGGAAACCAAAGGTGAGATGGTATACTGTAGATGTCATCATTGAGACTGTAGGTAAGCAATCGATAATCACTCGATCTACCGTAATACATTGATGGATCGTTGTAGGAGTAGGTCAATCAGAAGTATCAGTAGTTGATATGTGTGATATGTTAACTCTTCTCCTTTCACCTGCTCATGGAGATGAACTACAGGTAGATGAATAGATGGTATAATATATAATGATTATATTACGAATAGGGAGTTAAACGTGGAATAATGGAATTGAGTGATCTACTTGTTGTAACTAAAGATGATGGAGATTTGAAGGCTAAAGCTAAAGTGAGTACTATTGTATATCTCTATCTCTTTATTCTTTCATTTCATTTAGATTGCTCAAGCAGAACACATCTCCGCCCTTAAGTTCATGCGTCCACGGTCTCGTGAATGGAAACCAAAGGTGAGATGGTATACTGTAGATGATATCGATTGATTATGAATGAATATAGGTTCTTCGTTCATCAATAATGGATCCTGTATCAGTATCAGCTGTATGGGATGAATGTGAAGAATATTGGAAGACAATAGCATTATCAGGAACACTTATGAAGAGAAGAGATGAACAAATGCATCAGTTAGTATATTATGAATATGATGATATTCAATGATCATATTGATATATAGATGTATGTGGAGACACGTTGAAGGACAATTGATGGCTTTGTTCACCAAACATCCTAATCTAGTTGCTATGACCAAGGAAATGGAGAAGAGAGTTAGATTGGCTGAGGTATGATAAAGAGAAAGATCAAAGATCAAAGATCAAGGATGATTCCAGATCACTCCTGGTCAAGCAGCTGATAATCTTGTTCGAACATTCTTTGGAATCAAACATCAATAGTTTATTAATTCATTGTTTTATGTTATGATATTGTAACCATTTGTGTTTATTTCTGACCATATTATTATATTTCCTTACTAGTCAATATAGATTATAACGGTGCTTAGTAAATGATTATCGATTGATTGGATAATCATTTATTGTATTCCTATGCCATGCTCAGTTTTTGTTCTACTAATACGTGTACATTCATTGTCCTCTCTGGTTACATATTCCCTATCGTAGATCGATTGTGGATTACAGTAATCCAATTACTGCAGATAAATATATTTAGTTGATTATTATGTCACACGGCAAATTGATATGGCGCTTTCTTTCGCCTTGAGTACTGTAAGACGAATTTATGAGGAATACTGTATCACTAGAATTATCGATCGATATATGTAGAATGTCATCCAATAAATATGCTGCTGATATTGCGAAGAGAGTAGCTGGTTGTAAGAAGTGTAAACAAAAGATTGAGAAAGGGGTACGGTATTTATTGATTGATTATTGATTGAATACCGTAATTTATTGTAGAGTGCCCGTCTAGCTAAGATCTCTCCTAATCCATTTGTACAGAATCCTGATGGAGGCCCTCCTCCTGATATGAAACAATATTTCCATATCAAGTTAGTCCGATCAATCAATAAATCTCTCCCCATCTACCGTATGCTTTAGATGTCTCTTCGAGACCTTTATGAAGGCTCGAGCCACAACGAAAGTTATCGATGAGCCATCAGATATTGAAGGTTGCTCATTACTCTATCGGATAAGTGATTATTGATTGATTTAGGATTCGGAGATCTAGATAAAGATGATAAAGCAGAGATTGTTAAACTGATTGAAGAGTTGGAAGAAGCTCGATCTGGAAAAGGAGCACCTAAGACTCCTAAAGGGAAGAAGGTATACTGTAGATTTATTTATTTATCTTTATCGATTGATTGTAGACTCCTGCAAAGAAAAGTGGTGATAGTGATGATGATGTCCCATCCACTCCAAAGAGTACTGTAAGTGAGAAGGTATACGGTAGATGAATTTATTGAGAAATTATAGAAGGAGAAGAAGACGGTTGATGAAAGTAGTAATGTAGAAGTGAAGAAGAAGGATGAAAAGAAGAAAGATGAACATAAGAAAATTGATAAAAAGGAAGAAAAGAAAAAGAAAGAAGATGAAAAGAAAGATAAAGATGATGATAAAATAGAAAAGAAGAAAGATGAGAAGACAAGAAAGACTCCTAATGAGGATAGAAAGTTCAATTCATTCCATCGTGTATGCTCAATCAATAATATATTCAATCAATAATCTATTGAATTGCAGTTCTGTTTACTATGTGATACAATCTCCAAATTCCCCAAATACACAGATAAGAGCACTGCTGTCAAGAAATATATCAGTTTTGGTATGACCTTTTCAATAATTCTATATTGAAATGTATTTGATTGTAGATCGATTCGATGGTGATCTTCTTACTATCATCAAACTTCTTATTCCATCAATTGATCAACGAGTATATAATCTAAAGGAGAAACAATTGATCAAATTGTTTGCTTCTGTAAGTCGCTACGGTAGATTACAGTATATGTAATGATTGATTGATTTGTTTATTGATTGATGTGTTTATTGATTGATTTGTTTATTGATTGATTTGTTGATTGATTGATTGATTGATTGATTGATTGATTGATTGATTGATTGATTGATTAATTGATTGATTGATTGATTGATTGATTGATTGATTGATTGATTGATTGATTGATTGATTGATTGATTGATTGATTGATTGATTGATTGATTGATTGATTGATTGATTATAGATGTGGGATGAAGATGTTCAGAAGTTGACAGATTCATACAATCAAAGTGGAGATGTTAGTGAAACATTGAGAGAAGTATTTGAGACTAATAAACTGGCTAAGGTTGATAAAAGTGATTGGAGTATATTGAAGGTATCCTATGGTATACTGTAATTGTCATGATGATTATTGATTGATTCTAGGTTGATCGGTGGCTAACGAAGTTATCCACTTTGAGCGGTGAAGCTGAATGGCAGAATCATTTATCATTTGCTGCTAAGAGGTCAGGATGGATACGGTATTCATATATTGATCTTTGATCTTTAGAATGTCTCCACTTGAACTCATGTATCTCATTCGTCTGATCAAGAAGGATCTTCGTTTCAATGCTGGAGTCAAACATATACTTGATGGTATTGATTGATATTGATTGATTGGATATGTCTACCGTATCCTTAGGTGTCCATCCATTAGCATACGAAGCATTCCAATCTTGTCGAGACCTAGAAACAATCATTCGTCATAAAGAAGAAGGAAGTGATATGCCTGTAGGGATCACACTTGGAACTGCTATAATTCCAATGCTAGTCTGTTACAGTAGTATGATAGATCAAAGATCAATAATGGATTACTGTAGGCTGAACCATGTAAGTCAGTGGAACAAGCAATGTCGTCATGTAATGGAGAATTGATAACTGAAATCAAATATGATGGAGAAAGAGTTCAATTGCATAAGGATGGAGATAAATTCAGATTCTATTCTAGAAGTCTCAAACCAGTACAGGAGTATAAGGTGAAGAAGATTGTATTGATTGATTAGATCTATCAGAGAAGATTGTATTGATTGATTAGATCTATCAGAGAATGGTTTGTTTTATTGTCTATTCTACTATGGATTACTGTATATGTGAGTAACCTTTGTCGCTCTAATTAAAATCGGTTAGGTCGGATGCAAAAATCAAACTAGTGCCAAGTTCTCAGGTGTTTGAATCCATGCATGATCACGGATAAGGTGTACAATTAATGGTATGATCATGCATATCATGTACTTAAATCGTGCATGGATTCTGAGATTTCATGAAAGATCACGGAAATTTCGTGCATGATCAAGAATCATGGGCTACCTTCCATGATCGTTCATAGGTTCAAACACTTGAATTGCTGGAGTTCACACTCATTTAAAAAAAAAGAATTTTGGCTAAATCGGGTGGATTTTGTCGCTAGCGGCAATGTCGCCCACGTATAGATTACTGTATTGATTTATCTTTTATAGAACGTCGTTGTCGTCGATCAGCAACTTTAGTTGATAATGAATCACTTCGTGTTATTCTATCATGTTTATATCATATGATTGAGTCAATTCGAAGACCTGAATTGATTGAAAGAGTTGTAGCTACAAATGAAAGAAGATCTGCTATGGCTGCTACTAGAATGAGATTCTTACATGAACTAGGTATACTGTATATGATGAAGTAGTGTATTGATTGAATGAATATTATAGAAGATCCACTTGATCATGTAGGATCACCATTGATAATGGTCCTTCTTGATATGTGTCCTCCTTTCTATAATGGAGATTCACCTCATTATCCAATGAGAAAAGTTCTTCTTCTTATATGGAAGATCCTTCTTGCTCTATTGGGTGGATGGGATGTATTGAGAGAAAAGAAATCACAATTGAGAGAAAAGAATGGATTATCTCCTATTGAAGATACACTACAGGTACTCATTTATGATATTATGAGATCAAAGATCACATAAGGGAATGTTGGTGACGTATGAATAGACTCATCAGGGATTATATACCCTTGTCTTTCAATCATTATGATATAAATGATATTGATTATGAATTGATAGGTAGGAGCTACACTTAAAGCGTCCCTTCTACGTGATCAAGATTGTCAAATATCACGAGCAAGACCAAGAGCACGATTGGCTATGAGTAGGTATGATAGATTACTGTACTTTTGAGCTCACTAGATTACTCCAATTGCGAGACATATTATAGATTATTGTGTCTATTACGGTATCCTATTATTATGGTTACTATATGAATAGCTTGATATCTCAGAAAAATGAAGTCTAGCAAGCTTATTTTGCTGAAACTTGAGACGTTTGAATAGTCACTGGCCAATATATATTCAAAAAAATTTCTGTGATATCTAGCTATTGATGTTTATATATAGTTAGATATATTGGATGATTACAGACAAGTAGCATGTACTGGAGAAGAAGATGTTGATGATATTGGAGGGGATAATGATGGAGATAATGGAATTGAAAGAGATGATGATAGAAGATTGAATAATGATGATGATGATAATGATAATAGACAACGATCTAGAACATTGACTATGGATAATGCTAATTCATTCAAGGTATCATACCAGATACTGTAGTCAGGGTTATGAGATATGTCTAGATTACTGTAGAGGGTTCGGTGGAGGTACCGTAATGTTATAGATGAATGAAGGGGGATTAATGATATAGTGTTATATATGAATTCTAGGACTCATATTCATCATCATCATCAATATCATGTAACGATGAGAGTGGAGAACGTACTCCCACAGCTGATAGTCCATCTCCATTGAATAAGAAATGTATTGGCCCTAAATGGAAACCTAAAGCACGAATTGATGATATTGAATCATTCATTCAGAATTCAAGGTATATTTTATCATGGTTACTTTGAAATCATATAATTATGGCAATAATTGTATAGATGAGTATGTAGCTGTATTCCTATAATGATATGTTGTTATAGACAGAAGATGTTCCAATATGATCTGCCAGGAGATACATCCACTCTATTTGGATTACCTCATCCTATACATGCAAGTGTTGAGATATTAAGGAAACATTTGTACACTTCACTCTCTGATCTACAGGTTATTCATTGTTTCAGATTATCGATCAATTAAGATTATTGATTCATTTAGATGAAACGAGAAGAGGAATTGGATAAATATCCATTCTCAATGAAAGAAGAAGTAGAAGAAACAAAAGCTGAGGCATTGTATAGGTCACAATCAATTTATTATTTTGTATTTTATTATTCTCACAATATTGCAATAATATTAATATTATTATTTTAGAATGATGCTTCCCAATCTATCTCAATATGTGGTTGCTCTTCTTAAAGTTCTTCTTGCTGCTGCTCCATCTAACAAGGTACAGTATCTATAGAGTACTGTATTGAATTGATTATCGATTGATTAAGGCAAAGAATGATGCATTGAATATCCTATGTGATGTGTTGACACCAGAAACAGAATGTTCAGATGTTTTATCTAATTCAATATCTCTTGATCATTCGACTAATACTCCTTTAGAAGATTCACTTACTCTTACTATTGATATCTATCGACATAAGGAGGTATTCTACTATCTCTCAAATCAATAGTCATGAGTTACTGTAATCATATATGATAGGTGATGGTGAAATCAACATCTGCCATTCTTATCCTTCTTCTTAAACATCTTCGTCTCAATCATATATGTCAATATGAATTCCTTGCTCAACATATCTCATTGGGTAATGGAGTACCTCTCATACTCAAGTTCCTTGATCAGAATATGGCCAAGTATATGCAGGTTCTCATTATTATTATTATTATTATTATTATTTTATTATTATTATGTATATATTATAGTCTCGTCATGAACTTCATCCATACAATTTCCCACAAGCAGCAATTTATTATGTTAGAAATAGTAAGTACAATTTGATTATCGATTATTGATTTATTGTGTTTGTTATAGATGAATGGCCTCAATTGAATGCTGATAACGTTGAAGATAATGCATGTGAATCAGGATCATATTCATTATGGAGAAATGTATTCTCGTCTATTAATCTACTCAGAATACTTAATAAGGTATTCTAATATCATAATCAATATCGTTTATAATCAATCAATATATTGATTGTAGATCACTAAATGGAAACATTCTCGTACGATGCTCTTGGTTGTCTTCAAGTCTGCTCCTATTCTCAAGAGATGTCTCAAGATACGATTGGTAAACTTGATCTTTGATCTTTGAACTCTATAAAACCCTATATGATTCAGGCTATCTTCCAAGTATACGTACTCAAACTTCTGAAGATGCAATCACGTTATCTAGGACGACAATGGAGACGATGTAATATGGATGTCATATCTAGTGTATACTCTAAACTCAGACATACGTAAGAATATTATATTTGATCTTTGATCTTTGAATTGTTTAGATTGGGTGATGATTGGGCTTTTGCTAATGAAACTAGAACTAAATCATGGCACTTCCGAAATGTTGAGATAGATCTGAAAGCATCTATGGAAAAGTTCAATGCAAGAAGATATGGAAAATTATATCCTGCATTTGCTATTGGTATGTACTGTAGTCATTGTATACGGTATTGATTATTGATTGATTAAGGAGATTCGGATAGTTCATCTTCATCTGGTGATGATTCACTTGGTTCTATTAATGATTTTATTGAAGTTGATAATTCAGCCCAATCATTACTTGGAAAGAAGGTACTGTATCTTTATGAATACTGTAAGTAAGTATAATCAAGCAATTGATTTGAGGTGGAATTGGGTGAGAAGTTCAAGAAGAATTATGAGAAATGGATGGAAAGAGAAGTGATTGGATCAAAGATTGATTGGGATCTTGTATTAGAATGTAGTACGGGAATTGTATCATAGAATAGATCATCTTAGATATGATAATGAATGATTGTAAATAGGATATACCATCATTCATTCATTCTTTCTATATTTTTGATATTATTTATCTTGATTCCTAGTTGTAATTATATTATTGCTTTGCTAAGTATGAATACGGGTTTCATTCTATACAATCAATCGATAGATTCAATGTCTTTGTTCTCACTTCAATATAAACAATATTTATATCTTTGTTTGTTCAATTTATCTTTAATAAGGGCTTCTGTTCCCTTGAATACCTCTCTACGATATATTAACCTACTGAATGATTTTTTTTTATTTAAAGATTAATCAATAGTTGAACATCCTCTCTGGCCTTTCCTATCTTTAGTATGCTCTCTCCAACCTTCAGACTACTGTCTAAATCGATTAGGTTGGTTGATTCATTGCTGTTATTCATCTATTATTGATTGATTGTAGATATTATGGATCTGGATGGGCAATTCCAATATCGGGAGGAGTACGGAAAGATGCCCCTTTAGCATCGTTCTTAGAAGAATACAGTAGAGTATTCTTTGATGATACCATAACCAAGGATGATCCTACGGTATCTATTCGATCATTGATTGATTGGAATCAATCGATATTCAGGTAGCTCGTCTTCGTGATGGAATATTAGCTGGTCATAGAGCATCTCTAGCCTCTGCTATCACTCTCGTTGAATCAACTAATCCAAGGAAGAGGGCACAAGGAAATGTTCTATTACAGGTATACTGTAGATATTGGATTACTGTAGAATATATCTGATTCAGGAGATGTTGAAAGAAGAGAAACGACGATTTGATGAGAAAGGAGTAGAAAGCCTTATCTTTAGAGTAGGTATGATGCATGATTATTGATTGACAATTGATCTTTGATCTTTGTAGCAATCTCGGGTAGTCCAGGAGTAGGTAAATCATCATTCATAGAAGCATTAGGAAAAGAATTAACAGAGAATAGAGGAAAGAAGGTTGCTGTTCTTACTATTGATCCATCATCAAAAGTTACTGGAGGTATACGGTATCCTGATATGATCTTTGATCTTTGATCTCTATCTTTCTAGGATCTCTGTTGGGGGATTTAACTCGTATGCAGAATCTCTCAGTGAATCCTCGTGCATATATCAGACAATCTCCTTCGTGTGGAGCACTTGGAGGAGTACGTTTTAGTTTTATTACAATATGTAAAGATTAAAGTAAAGCATATTCGTAATATTATCACGTTATATTATTCATTATCTCCTATTCAACTTGATAGGTAGCTCGTGGTATTCATGAGGCAATCATTCTATGTGAAGGAGCTGGATACGATGTTGTCATCATTGAGACTGTAGGTAAGCAATCGATAATTACAACTCGATCTACAGTAATACATTGATGGATCGTTGTAGGAGTGGGACAATCAGAAGTATCAGTAGTTGATATGTGTGATATGTTGACTCTTCTTCTTTCACCTGCTCATGGAGATGAACTACAGGTATTGAATAGATGGAATAATATATAATGATTATATGATGAATAGGGAGTTAAACGTGGAATAATGGAATTGAGTGATCTACTAGTTGTAACTAAAGATGATGGAGATCTGAAGGCTAAGGCTAAAGTAAGTACTATTGTATATCTCTTTATTCTTTCTTTTCATTTAGATTGCTCAAGCAGAACACATCTCCGCCCTTAAGTTCATGCGTCCACGTTCTCGTGAATGGAAACCAAAGGTGTGATGGAATACTGTAGATGATATTGATTGATTGAATATAGGTTCTTCGTTCATCAATAATGGATCCAGTATCAGTCTCGGCTGTATGGGATGAATGTGAAGAATATTGGAAGACAATAGCATCATCAGGAACACTTATGAAGAGAAGAGATGAACAAATGCATCAGTTAGTATAGTATAATATGAAGATATTGAATGATCATATTGATATGTAGATGTATGTGGAGACACGTTGAAGGACAATTAATGGCTTTGTTCACTAAACATCCTAATCTAGTTGCTATGACCAAGGAAATGGAGAAGAGAGTTAGATTGGCTGAGGTATGATAAAGAGAAAGATCAAAGATCAAAGATCAACGATGATTCCAGATCACTCCTGGTCAAGCAGCTGATAATCTTGTTCGAACATTCTTTGGAATCAAACATCAATAGTTTATTAATTCATTGTTTTATGTTATGATATTGTAACCATTTGTGTTTATTTGTGACCATATTATTATATTTCCTTACTAGTCAATATATAGATTATAACGGTGCTTAGTAAATGATTATCGATTGATTGGATAATCATTTATTGTATTCATATGCCATGCTCAGTTTTTGTTCTACTAATACGTGTACATTCATTGTCCTCTCTGGTTACATATTCCCTATCGTAAATCGATTGTGGATTACAGTAATCCAATTACTGTAGATAAATATATTTAGTTGATTATAATGTCACACGGCAAATCGATACGGCGCTTTCTTTCGCCTTGAGTACTGTAAGACGAATTTGTGAGGAATACTGTATCACTAGTATTATCGATCGATATATGTAGAATGTCATCCAATAAATATGCTGCTGATATTGCGAAGAGAGTAGCTGGTTGTAAGAAGTGTAAACAAAAGATTGAGAAAGGGGTACGGTATTTTTGATTGATTATTGATTGAATACCGTAATCCATTGTAGAGTGCTCGTCTAGCAAAGATCTCTCCTAATCCATTTGTACAAAATCCTGATGGAGGACCTCCTCCTGATATGAAACAGTATTTCCATATCAAGTGAGTCCGATCAATCAATAAATCTGTCCCCATCTACCTTATGCTTCAGATGTCTCTTCGAGACCTTTACGAAGGCTCGAGCCACAACGAAAGTTATCGATGAACCATCTGATATTGAAGGTTGTTCATTACTGTATCGGATAAGTGATTATTGATTGATTAAGGATTCGGAGATCTAGATAAAGATGATAAAGCAGAGATTGTTAAACTAATTGAAGAGTTGGAAGAAGCTCGATCTGGAAAGGGAGCACCTAAGACTCCTAAAGGGAAGAAGGTATACTGTAAATTTATTTATTGATCTTTATCGATTGATTGTAGACTCCTGCAAAGAAAAGTGGTGATAGTGATGATGATGTCCCATCCACTCCGAAGAGTACTGTAAGTGAGAAGGTATACGGTAGATGAATTTATTGAGAAATTATAGAAGGAGAAGAAGACGGTTGATGAAAGTAGTAATGTAGAAGTGAAGAAGAAGGATGAAAAGAAGAAAGATGAACATAAGAAAGTTGATAAAAAGGAAGAAAAGAAGAAAAAAGAAGATGAAAAGAAAGATAAAGATGATGATAAAATAGAAAAGAAGAAGGATGAGAAGACAAGAAAGACTCCTAATGAGGATAGCAAGTTTAATTCATTCCATCGTGTATGTTCAATCAATAATATATATAATCAATAATATATTCAATCAATAATCTATTGAATTGCAGTTCTGTTTACTATGTGATACAATCTCCAAATTCCCCAAATACACAGATAAGAGCACAGCTGTCAAGAAATATATCAGTTTTGGTATGACCTTTCCAATAATTCAATATTGAAATGTATTTGATTGTAGATCGATTCGATGGTGATCTTCTTACTATCATTAAACTTCTTATTCCATCAATTGATCAAAGAGTATATAATCTAAAGGAGAAACAATTGATCAAATTGTTCGCTTCTGTAAGTCACTATGGTAGATTACAGTATATGTAATCATTTATTCATCGATTCATTCATTGATCGATTGATTAATTAATTGGTAGATTGGTTCATTGAAGGATTGATTATAGATGTGGGATGAAGATGTGCAGAAGTTGACAGATTCATACAATCAAAGTGGAGATGTTAGTGAAACATTGAGAGAAGTATTTGAGACTAATAAACTAGCTAAGGTTGATAAAAGTGATTGGAGTATTATGAAGGTATCCAATGGTATACTGTAATTGTAATGACGATTATTGATTAATTTAAGGTCGATCGATGGCTAACGAAGCTATCCAATTTGAGTGGTGAAGCTGAATGGCAGAATCATCTATCATTTGCTGCAAAGAGGTCAGGCTGGATACGGTATTCATATATTGATCTTTGATCTTTAGAATGTCTCCACTTGAACTCATGTACCTCATTCGTCTAATCAAGAAGGATCTTCGATTCAATGCTGGAGTCAAGCATATACTTGATGGTATTGATTGATATTGATTGATTGGATATGTCTACCGTATCCTCAGGTGTTCATCCATTAGCATATGAAGCATTCCAATCGTGTCGAGACCTAGAAACAATCATTCGTCATAAAGAAGAAGGAAGTGATATGCCTGTAGGGATCACACTTGGAACTGCTATACTTCCCATGCTAGTCAGTACCGTAGTATCAGAGATCAAAGATCAATAATGGATTACTGTAGGCTGAACCATGTAAGTCAGTGGAACAAGCAATGTCGTCATGTAATGGAGAATTGATAACTGAGATCAAATATGATGGAGAAAGAGTTCAATTGCATAAGGATGGAGATAAATTCAATTTCTATTCTAGAAGTCTCAAACCAGTACAGGAGTATAAGGTGAAGAAGATTGCATTGATTGATTAGTGAGACAATTCAATCTATCGATTGATTGATTGATTAGTGAGATCTATCGATTGATTGATTTAGATGGAACAATTGAATGAAGTGATAGGGAAAGCCTTCCCTGGAGGTGATAAACTAATTCTTGACTCTGAAGTACTTCTTGTCGATACTTCTACAGGAAAACCACTTCCATTTGGAACTCTTGGTATTCTATTTATTGATTGATCTTTCTGATATATTTATATTTAGGAAAGCATAAGAAAGAGAATTTCAAAGATGCTTCTGTGTGTCTTTTCGTCTTTGATATTCTTCTCTACAATGGAGAAAGTCTTCTCAAGAAGTAAGGCATACTGTAATAAAGATTGTATATCGATTGACTTGTGAGATTACTGTATTGTATTCTTTGTAGGACTCTGATCGAACGAAAGGCTCTTCTTGTTCAACATATGACAGAGATTCCGAATCGTGTTCAATTCTCACAATATGAAACAGTCAAGTATGATTTATTATTGTGGATTATTGATTAATATCGATTCGTGTTTTATAGATTAGGTGATAAGAAACACTTGAAGAAGTTGATATTTAGTGCTATAGATGATGGATTGGAAGGATTGGTTATAAAGGTATAATAATTGATTTTTATATTATTTAAGTATATTAAATGAATAGGACTCCAAATCGATTTATGAACCTGGAAAACGACATTGGTTAAAGGTTAAGAAAGATTATCTTGAAGAGGTATTGTAGCTTTATTTGTTGATTGATTTTCAATAATTTATTTTAATTGTAGGGAGCGATGGCTGATACTGCTGATCTTATCGTGCTAGGAGCATATTATGGTACAGGAAATAAAGGTACGGTATCTCACTAATTGAATTGATCTTTGATCTCTCAATCTTAGGAGGTCTAATGTCTGTCTTCTTAATGGGAGTTCGTGATGAGAAAAGTGGTAAATATCTTACCGTAACCAAGGTTGGAAATGGACATACTGATGATGCATTGGATAGAATCAATAAGGAACTCAAGGATAAGGTATACTGTATTCATTATGATCAATCAATACTAGATGGATTACTGTAGATGAAAAAGATCTTCCGTGCTGCTGAGAGTCTTCCATCATGGATTGAATGTAAGAAGGATGTACCTGACTTCATAATTGAAAATCCCAAAGAGGCTCCCGTATGGGAAATCACTGGTATGATACTGTAGGATACTGTATATGGATAGATTGATTGGATGAATATTGTAGGAGCAGAGTTCTCAAAGACAGGTCATCATACAGCCGATGGAATATCCATACGATTCCCTCGAGTCACTCGGATTAGAGATGATAAGGACTATAAGAGTGCAACTACTCTCAATGAATTGAAAGTAAAGAGATAGAATATGAGTAGACGATTATATTGATCATTCAGAAATTATATGAAACATCAAAGATGAAGAGTGATATCAAAGATGATGAAGAAGAAGAAGAAGAAGAGGAATCACTTCCATTATATAAGAAGAAGTAAGACTGATCTACTTATTCCATATATATCATTCATTTACAGAGAAGTAAAGAAGAGAAAGGTTGTAATTAATGATGATGAATCAGATGAAGATGAAGCGTAAGTAATCAATATTATCATACTTTCAGTCAATAAATTATATTTTAGGTTGAAGAAATCTGACAAAAAGAAGAAGAAGGTTGATAATGATAGAAAAACTCCATGCAAGTGAGTTATGCGTGTTATTTCAATTTTATCGATCGATTATATTCAGATATGGTGCCGAGTGTTACCGTAAGAATGCTGATCATCTTGAACAATTTTCTCACCCTCAAAAATAGACGATATATCTTAAACTATTGTATACCTCATGTCTATGCTTTATTACATTACCATGCCTATCGCGTTGTTATTCAAATCATCTGGGTTATAATTAAAGTTTAATAAATAATTCATAAAGCTTTTGCATACATGATATAATTATCCTAAATTTAATTAGCCACGTGTCATAACCGCATTACAGACCGATCTCACTTATCAAATTATAATTTTAGTATAGTCGTCATTCCGAAATAAGTTGTTAACTTAGACACGGTTCACTCTCCTATAATGGTCGGTCCTATTCTCTTTTTCACATTCATCTCTTCAATTGTCTTCCTCGCTATTGGATGTGACAAGGTATGTATCTTCTTTGTATACCTTTATTAATATTGGACTCACAGAAAAAGGATGCACCTCCACCAAAGGCTCAACAGAATGCTATGGAGTTCAAGAACGAGGGCGTCAAGGGTAAATTTGAACATTGCAACCGTGTTACTTATTATGTGTTATAGATACTGTTGCTGACGTCAAGAGTGATTGGGGAAAAGCTCCAGCCTAAGAAGTTCATCAACTCCTGCCCTTCATGCACAACCCCTATCCAAATACGCTCATTACCACACTCTTGTGAACAAAGCACTTGGAAATAATAGAACTTCATTTCGTACGCTATATTACAGTTAAACAATGGCAAAAAATACGGGCAAATATGTGGAAATTAGCAAATCAAAACGGGTGAATACTTAAAAGCTTTACCACATAGTCTCTGTACAATTCGAGTAAGATATAAAGTACACACGAGGTATATACAGTTAACGATATATGCTACAAAGATGTATTGAAGATCTATGGTTTGGATCACATAAAGTGTTGAAGTGATGGAAAAGCGGCTAAATGATGACAAGAGGAAAGATAAATGGAGAGTACTCGCTGTTTGGAACGAAGAATCAAGACTGACCTTACAAATATTGCACCTATTTTAAGCTGAGGCCCAGTTAGAAAGAGCATCAAGGTCATCTTGTTCTTTACTCTTTGTTGCTTTCGAGGCACTTGGTAGTTCACGTGATGGAACATCAGGCAGAGACACTGGAGTAGGGCTTACCTGTAATGAAAAATCAGTTTATAATATTCACTTTTTTCACTTTCAAGAAATCATCAGTGATTACACATAACATTGATTTAATGTAGTATGACTAAACTCTTCTATCTATGAGTCACCACTATTAACGTTAGAGCTTTACACTTATGCACTAATTTCATATGAAACCTACATCAAGGAGTTGCTTATCGATTTCTTCTTGTTCCAATGCTTCTAATTCAGCGAGAAGCTCATCGTCATCAACAGCAGATCCAAATCCAACGGGATTAGATATCGCTTCAGCAATTTCATTTGCTACTTCTTGTTGCTCAGCAATATCCTCCATGAGATCGTGGACCTAAATCCAGAAAAACTTATTAACAATAGGTATTGAATAATATGTGCATATGCATTGAATATAATTCATTCTAATGATTCTTTAATAAAATAGCACTTAACTAAACTAAACTTAGCATCAATTCCAATTCCTCAAATGTAATTAGTGGTAATTTACCTGGTCAATGTCCATGTTGTTGTGTGCTTGCTTTAGTGCTTTGCTAGCTGTTCCCATAACACTCAGCACTTCAGCATTTGTGCTCGCATTTTCAAGTGACTGAAATATAAGATCACAATAAAAACATACATAGATAAGCTAACTCAATTTACCTGTCTTTGGAATTCCAATGTTTGGAGAACACCATCAATATGACTAAGATTCTTCTCATATTGTCGTTTTCTATTGAGAGCGTGGAGGGCAAGACGCTTGTTCTTCGTTCCGTGCTTTACAGCCGTTTGGATCTCCTGGAATATTTTATTCAATATATTTAACAGAGCAATAGTTGTAAATGAGAGCAATTTTCTTAGAAAATCTTAGGATAGTAAGGTAAGTTGAGCATGGTTTAGTAAAGGCTTAAAACGAAATGACGTTTACCTCTTTAATCTTGTTTTCGAGGAAAGATTGCTTCTTCATCAGAAGCTCTTCTGTATCCAGGAGCTTCTGAATAGATTCCTGCGGGGTAGCCACAGGCTCCTGCTTCTTGCCACCGAAAATCTTTCCGAACAAACTCATTTCGGTGTTTGAAAGGCTCTGAAGTATCAAAAAAATCAATGAAACAATAGTGTTAAAATCGATCAATTAGACAATCATATAATGAAAAATAATGATGGAATGGCAATACGATTGTCATGGTCGGGAAAACATAGAACTCGGATGGAAAACGGTATCGTTATCGACAGATGACTCAGAACCCTAAACTCCGCCCACTTTGTGACGTCACTCTTCTTCCTGTGACTGTGTAGCAGCCCAGCATTCGACGCGAACTGGGCTGCGTTACAATTAAAATTTGCTCTCTCTCTCTCTTCGCGCGAAGGTTCGGTTTCTTTGCCGTTATAGGAGTTTTCTTTTCATATTTAGGTGTTTGCATATCGGTTTCTGATGCTTTATGTACTGAAGCGGTCTTGTCATGCTTTTTATCGATTGCCCGATTGCCTACACGCATTTTATTTCATTTTGAAATCGTGATTTGCATATTTAAGTTATTCAAACATGGATAAGTCCCTTGCTGAAAGAATCAAGAAGCTTCAGGCTAATGCCGAGCAGGTCCGAGTAGGAGGCAAGGTATTGTTTTAACTGAATATTGTTGTTAAAAGTTTAACATTCAACTCTGCAGGGTACCGCTAGAAGGAAGAAGAAGGTAGTCCACAAGACTGCGGCTACTGATGACAAGAAGGTTCAAAGCAGTTTAAAGAAGCTCTCTGTTACCAACATCCCTGGTATCGAAGAGGTATTTTTGCTTCGTTTTCTTTAGCTCCATCGATTTGCTTCATTCCTTGAATTAATATCCATATCTTTCAGGTTAATATGATCAAGGATGACGGAACAGTCATTCATTTCAACAATCCTAAGGTTCAGGCTTCCGTACCCGCTAACACTTTCTCTGTTACTGGTGGAGGAGAAATCAAACGTACGTTGCCAATAACTAGTTTCTCGATTGCGCGTTACATTTATTACAACTGTTACCTTCTCTGATTGATTGATTTTAGAGATCACTGAAATGCTCCCCGGTATTCTTAATCAACTTGGCCCCGAGTCGCTTACTCACCTGAAGAAATTGGCAAATGTTACGAACCTCAGCAAGGCCGATGATGACGTACCTGGTTCGCTTTCCTGCAATAATGTACAGCTATTACCACTGATTTCGTTTTAGATCTAGTTGGAGATTTCGATGAAGCCTCCAAGCACGAACACAAAGACTGCGATGGACACCATCACCACCACGAAAATGAGAACAAGGCTTAATTAGTATCTTTTCACTCTAACCTTCTCGGTGGTAGTATTAAGTCTTCTGCTTTCCCAATAGATCTTTGCCCGAATGATAAGTTCTCAATTCTACTGCTGAGCTACGTGTCCCTAATTTCGTTATGATCCGGAGAATGGTTAACTGTTTGTCTCCTTTTTGCATTGTTTTTTTTTGTCTAATAAGACGGCTAAATTGTTTACCTGAGAGATAAAAAGTAATGTTTTTGATTGTTCCTTAGTTTGTCATTTCATGTGGGAGAAAAAATTTCTCTTTCTTGTTGATAAACTATATGTACATTTTAATTCAATATGATTTGTTCGTGACGTTGGTTCGTTGATATATTTGCAAGATAATGAATTATGTTCAACGAAGTATATTGGTGGTTTAATGCAGGGTTACCTTAGCCGTCTTCGGAGGCAATGGATAGGGAGGTTGCAGAGAGAATCAAGAAGCTTCAAGCTAATGCCGATGCTATCCGCATTGGTGGAAAGGTTATTGTTTTAATCATTCATTGGAGTAATTTTTCTTGTAAACTGCGAAGCTTTAGTGGCTTATGTTCACAGTCGGTGTCATACATGGGGACGCCACTGTAAAATTAGGGCTTTTCGAGAATTGTGTGGAATGTAACCTGTAAAGAAAATTACGTTTAGATGGCATTGAAAATAAATTGAAGGCCTCCTGTAAAATTATCTATTTTTCGTTCGGATGCCCCTTGTAGAATTGAGCCCCATGTATGGTCAGTGTATTCATACATTTTCGAGTACCCACATTGTGAGTGAGCACTTTTTGTCGATGCGGTCAGTTTTGAAACTCGAGACCCATCTAGGAATATGCGGGAGATCGAGATTAGTAAGAATCACCTAAGATCGGGTCAGTTTTGAGTACTTGAGATGTAGATCGGGTCAGTTTTGTTCTAATTTCGGGTCAGTTTATAATTCGCAAAAACAACTGATTGTGAATGGGGCGAAAATGCATGAGTGTATTGGAATTTGATTAATTTGGAAATCCCTTGGTCATATATGTCGATCTGGAAGAGCGCTAGCTCGTTAATAAAATGTTGATTAGCGTTCGCATTAACACAAGTATTAATATTTGAAGCAGCGGCTAAATCTGAAAAAAAACTATAATGGTCTGATGAGTGTAGTGGTTTCGTTATTAAATCGTATTTAATATTATAGGGTACAGCTAGAAGGAAGAAGAAGATTGTTCACAAGTCTGCTGCCTCCGATGACAAGAAGCTTCACAGCAGTTTGAAGAAGCTATCTGTCACCAACATTCCTGGTATTGAAGAGGTACTCTCGATTTTCCTTTAACTTTATTTTTTTTCTTCCAATTTGTTATGATGCTCAACTTGTCAGACACTGTCTTGTTTTGTTTCCCGCACATTGAAATCACTTACTATCTTTATTTTCAAGGTGAACATGATCAAGGAGGACGGAACTGTCATTCACTTTAATAACCCCAAGGTCCAGGCATCTGTTCCCGCTAACACTTTCTCTATTGCTGGTACTGCGGAAACCAAGCGTGAGTAGAATTCCTTATATTTATTTATTTATTTATTTATTCCATCAAATATAATGTGTAGGGGTAATATGTATAAGGGCCGAAGAGGGAAAGATGGATTTCCGTCGCATAAGGCGATTTCGGTATTTTTATATGAAATAGATAAATAGTTTGTTCTTATGAAGCTCACCGTGAAACGTTGATTTAATTGAATAATGTCTAAAAGAATATTGATATAGAGATTACCGAGATGTTGCCTGGAATTCTAAACCAACTCGGATCGGAGTCGCTAACTCATCTCAAGAAATTGGCTAACAACGTTACCACTCAATTCAAGGCTTCCGAAGAAGACGACATTCCTGGTTAGTATTTTTACCTACGAGTCAAGATGGTGGTGTGATGGGAATAATTATGTTATCTATATAATTATTATCAGATCTCGTTGGAGACTTTGATGAAGCTTCAAAGAATGAGGAGAAGAACGCTTAAGCTCTTTTCTTTGTCATCTGATAAAATACTGATGCACTCTTGATCATCCACGACTACTCTCCACTCATCTCAATCTCTTTACTTTAATCTCTTAATTGTTACTTTCTTGTTTGTTTTCCGGCGTAGCTGACCATGAGTAGAGATGCTTTATGACTTTGGTATAGTATCTGTAGCTTTGTATTCCAATGATATATAATTAGAGGTTCACGAAATACAGTACAATCCATTTTTGTTGATGCGTCATTGTTCTTCGGTTTTTATCGTTTCAAAGCGATAAAAATATGTTTTTTATTCGTGTTTATTGGTATACACCGTCTATGTTAGCTCATTATCTATACTTGAGGCAGTAATTCTAATGAATATACCTCTAATTGTATCAGATGAACGCGACAAATCCAAATATTACAAATACTATGAATGGTAATAATCAGGAGCAATTGATATCCATGAAAGGTTTGTATGATTGAATATAGATAAATTTCTTAGATGTAATTACTTTAGTAATGCGATTGGCACGTCCTCGTTTCTCTTCCTCTTATGTTGCTTGTCTCGATCCAATCGATGAAATGAGTTTACGAATCGATAAGAGTTTCCAATATGATAATCAATATCATCTACCTATCAATGATTTCCTTCTAGCACCTACACAATTTGAGTATTGTTTATATGTTATCAATTGATTAGTATAATGATATCTTTTAGTAATATCTATCTAGGAGAGACATTTTCATTCCTTATTAATTGTGCTAATGAATGTATTGATAGAGTACATGAAGTATCAGTCAAAGTAGAATTACAAACTGCCAGTCAGAGGATACAATTACCATCTACATTAAATGTATACTATTATTCTTATCGTTACATTACAAATTAATATTATATATTGTTTTATGAATTGTTATGATGTTGAATAATTCATTTTTGTTTAAGTTGGAAGTAATGGAAGGACATGCAAGTGTGGCTGATATTCTATCTCATGAAGTCAAGGAAATCGGACAACATATGTAAGTAGAATATGTGAGAATATTTGTATATATGGAGATGAAGATATAGAGTGGATGGGATATTGATGTGTAATATAGTTGAGTAGTGTAATCGGTCTCTATAGTCATAATATCGTATTAGGAAATGAATGATAGAACTATCTAGTTATATCTTGTTAGACAGTAATTATGATTGATTCAAATTGATGTTTTCCTTTGAATATCTCAGTAATATTAAATGTGCTTTATAGTTTGGTGTGTTCTGTAACATATAAGACGAATACGGGTGAGAATATGTTCATGAGAAAGTTCTTCAAATTTCCTGTGACTAAACCTATCGATGTGAAGACAAAGTTGTATAATACAGAGGAGAATGCGGTTAGTGACCTTTAATAATGATATATCCTGTTTATGAATAGTTTATGAGACTGTCACAATGTATGAATGGATGATATTCATTGGAATGGGAAGAGATTAGAGATTAGTATCCATCGTTCAACCGAATAATAGACATCATAAGTCATATTTTACTTTTGTTTTTTCTCGTCGTATTTGTATTGAAAGATTTTATTGATCGACTAAAGTCATATAATATCATATTTATTGATTGATAGAGATATTGATTTGAATTTTACAGTCATTTGATATCTTCCTGGAGGCTCAAATAGAGAATGCATCATCATTAGGAATGCAATTAGAAAGAGTATCAATGGAAGCATCTCAATCATATATATCTACCCCAATTGCACCTTTGAATCAATCTATATATCTTCATCCTGGTGATGTATTACAGGTATCTATCATTCACCACATACGTGGGCTCCACTGCCGCTAGCGGCAATACACCCCCGATTTTTTGCACCCGACCCCCCGATTTCCAAAAAAATCAATCAAAATGACGTATAAAAGCTCCATTTTTTGCTTCCTACCCCCCGATTTTTGCGTCCGACCCCCCGAATTTTATTTCCAGCGGCCATGCCCGCCCACGTATGATTCACCAAAACGGGAATATTAACTCAATAAAAATAGTATCCTATGTTTTTTTTGGATATTTATGATGGATTTTATGATGGATTGATTGATTTACGATCGTTCTACAGATTTATGGGATTTCCTTAAAATAAGCCATATTAGCCAGAATGGTTTGATTATTGTTGAGTCGTAGGCGATGGGTACAAATAATCAGTTAGTAATGAAAATGGATTAGTCAGTTACAAAGGAAGCACCACAGGGAACGGAAACGATTGTGTGTGGTTAAGGGTTAAAGGGGAGTTATCTAAAAGTCGTTTCAAAATTTCCAAGGCTCACCTAGCAATCTATTTTTTAAATACGTGCGTTTAATTTTAACAAAAAATGTTCTTCTTTCACCATTTTATTTTCTCGTGTTAAAGTTCGGAAATGGTGATAAAAGAATGAAATATATTTTAGCGGTGCACGTGTTTATAAACATCGATCTAAAAAATCGATTGGTAGGTCAGAATTGCAACTTTTGAAACCACTTTTGGCCATCTCGCCTTCAACCCTAACGACCCTTATGGGTCGCTTTCGGAATCGTTTCCGTTTCATTTGGTGCTTCCCTTGTTAGCTTATCACTTGATTATTTCCTTTAAATAATATTATTATTAATTTAATACTAATCATTGTTTTTGTTGTCAGGTAGTATTTGGTCTGATAGCACGATCATCAGCTAATCCAAAGGAGATAACGAAGATTGGAAGATTAGATATGGAATGGAAGACACGAATGGGTGAAAGAGGAAGATTACAAACTAGTGATTTAGATAGAATTCTACCTGGTTATGGAGATTTACGATTAAAGGTTAACTACTACTACACTACTATTACTATTTAAAATTAAACTGTAATAAAGTATGTATTTTATTTTTTAGGTGGGCGCGTGATAAGGATTTTTTGCCTTCAGCCTTTTTATTTATAATATAAGCCTTGCCTTCCATCAGGACCTTGCGCGCATAGCTTTGCCCCGCACAAATGGTTAAACTTTCCATTCGAATCTGCTGAAAAAAATTGCACAGAACCATGCGCAGCGTGCCCACCTATGTTTTATTTTATTGGAAATGAATCTTTCGTTAATGAATTTCGTTATTTCCGTGTTTTGAAATTAATTTTGAAATATATTCCCTAAATCTGTTGAATGTATATTGTATATTATAGATGGAACGATTACCATCATCAGTTTCATCTCGAGAAGTATTCCAAATTGAATGTAGTCTACATAATTGTTGGTTAGTATTATATCTCTTCTGATGTATCATTATAAGATATATTGAATTGTAGTGATCATTCATTAGATCTTCGTCTTCGTTTTGATTCATCAGTTCAACCATCTATTGTATTCTGTTCTCCATCTGGTATTCCACTTGGACAAATACCACCTAGATCTAGTACTACATTCAATTTATCCATACTTGCTGTTAGTATTGGTTTCCAGGTAATATCATATTTATTATGCTATTTTGATCTTTGATCTTTCTCAGTCCATCTCTGGTATTCGTGTAGAGGATTCATTCGCCAAGCGTGTATATGAATTTGATGATATAGCTCAGATATTTGTTATCTAAAGTTATTTATTTATTTATTGAGTTTTATACAATGTACATTAAAGTCGTTTTGTGATATAATACAGGTTAGATATATATGATAATTGAATTGAATTCCATGAAATGTTCCAATCTCCCCCATTACATTCTTGCTTTCTATTTATATTTCACTTACTTTAATCATGTGTTTCACTTCTCTTATATCGAGTATATCAGAAATGTTATAGTTATAGCCATATATATATATATACTCAATTATATTTATTCGTATTGTACAGACATATAATGATACAATTGCTGTAGGAATGATTGAATTGATATGTAACTGATTGTATAAATAGAATCATTTCATGATAAGACCTTTTTACAGACAAGAAATGAGGGAAATCCCTGAATGATGAGAAGATAAGAGATCAATTATAATTGACCCATGGTCAATCGTGTTGATACATCATGCCAGAAACAACTGAAAGAGTTATCAATTATAGAAATTATTAGTTACCGTATACCTACCTCTTCATGTTTTCGAATCGGTCATAACATCCAATATATGTCATATCGAGCATCGTAACATTGCCTGGTCGTTGATCACAGAAAGTAAGACATCTGATGAATATTACGGTAAGTGAATGAAGGAATACGGTATGTCATACTTGGGACCAGATATGGTAGTGGCTACTCCATTACGTGCACAACATTCTCTATGATCTCTTCCTTGTGCAGCACAGAATTGAATCTCAGCTGAAGCTTCCAATGGACATGCATCTTGTTTGAAGTACATACGAGTCAACTGAAACAAACAATCAACATTGATCTTTGATCTTTGATCTTTGATCTCTTACTGATTCCTTGGTGTATGTATTGAATGTACATTTCTGTAGACAAGCATCAGGAAGTCCTCGTGACTCACAACAGGCCATGAAGGCTGCATTGGGATCCTACAACGATTTAGAGATTAGAAGAGGATTACGGTAGGTGCCATAAATGATTGATCCAAGGACGAATAGATTGGAATGGTTCATAGAATTAGAGATAGCTAGTTTAAATAGATGAAGTATTTAGTAACCTTCCTCTTTGAGAGGACATCTATCTGTCTATCACACTAGTTCCCCTCATCTATCCATTCTGTAATCCTCTAATCCTATGCTTCTACTATCTATTGTTAGACTAGAAAGGATACATGAATAGAGACATTGTCACATCATTCACAAGGACAAATTGATGGATTCATATTGTATTGTAGAGTACTATTCCATCTATATATCTATATGATAATGGATATAATCAATCTAAATAATAGAATGAACTAACGGATGGAATGGGAACATCAGGATTACGGTATTGATTGAATCTTTCTTGTCCAAATAGAGCTGGTCTATTCTGAGATGGAGTAGCTGTGAGTGTTTGAGCTGAATGAGCACGAGCACGACGAACTTGATAACATCCATAGGCTCCTAAACGGAACCATAATCATTACGGTTACTGTAACTTTAAGCAAGGATATGCATTAAAATTGACTAGTGAAGATATGATTGAAATAAGAAAGGTCGATTAGATTATTGTAGTTTTAGTAGAGTTTAATTATAGGTATTTTAATATATATAATACATAATGAATAGATATATGATACCACATGAGTATCCAGATCCACATCCACCTAATCCTCCTCCTATTCCCATTCCACCACATGATGGTGCTACTGGTGGAATTGCACCAAAACATCCTCCAGGTGGTGGAGGCAAACCCAATCCTGGTAGACCACCACCACAGATTCCTGATGCTACACACTGAAACGAATACGGTAGATGAGAAAGAGTACGGTAGATTGTGAACTTACAGCAAAGGATACTGTAGGCAGGGCAGAGAGAAGGATGAATAAGGCCATTGGAGTACTTACAAAGAGGCAGTAGAAGAGTGTACCTATATAGGGGATTGAAGGAAGGTCCGGTCTTTCGAAGGGGGGAGGAGTCCCCTCAGGGACATAGATACTGTAGAGATTAGAAGGGATAAGTAATGGCAGATGAGTGAGGTCAGTCTAAGTAGAGGATAAGATGACTAGAATCATTCTATACCTCTTACTCTTTATACATTGAACTAGATACATTCTTATTCTCATATCAAATGAGTGTTAGAGTTATCATAACATGGCCTTATAACTATAATGATGAATATGATAATAGTGATGAATGATGATTATGTGATGTAATATGGATAATGGCAAATGAATGATAGTTGTATTGTATTAATCTATTCAATCTTATAATGATCATCTGTATCTGGTTTGGTTGAAAGAGAAAATGGACACTCTCACTATCATCCATCAATATTATTATTCGTTCTCTTTCAACTTTCACAAATTGTGTTTATTTCAAGATGAAATTTTTGGACTATACCGTCAAAACGAAAAAAAGTGAAACATTTGTGACAATTTGTGACAAATTGTCACAAAAGTTCACAAGATTTTGAAAATTTTGTATCGTGATATCAAAACGCGGTTGCAAGTATTTAATAAGATAATAGGATGTTTGAGCATCATTGGGCTTCCCTAATTGACATGTGAAGAAAACGCTTTAAATAATTCCCTGGGAACGCTGTTTGGTGAAACTGGTATACGGTAGGATTTTCTACAGTATACCAGTTTTGCAACCTGACCCATGTCATGATCCAAACAGTGCAAATTCGCTGTAGGAAGTCATGTAATGAAAGATACATCCATGATTAGACGAATAAAGTGCGATGGGAGCAGTTTTACTGTACGATTCTACAGTATGCTACAGTATACCAATTTTTCTCCGTGGCACTCACGATTATTTATTTCACTTTTGTCATACATTACTCCATTGGGCAAACACATCCACACTAAAAACCCTGAGAAAATCCATCATCTAGTGCTTGAAAAAAGATGAAAATAGGCACTTTGTGAACTTTTGTGACAATTTGTGACAATTTGTCACAAATGTTTCACTTTTTTTCGTTTTGACGGTAGATATATATTTTTGTAAAAGAAGAATATTTATCTGTTTTTAAAATTTATATTTTTCCTAGATTGACTTAATCTTTGATCTATGATATATGGCTACATATAATCATATTGGTAGGTAAGAATACCAGTTTGGTTAGTATGAGTGTTGTCCTTAAAACGAGACGAGAAAGGGTAAAAGGATGGTCATTGATGCTAGTTCTATTACATGCATCATTTCATTTCTTATCTTTCTATTTGCCTTTGTCAGATGCCGTCTAATGTTGACTAGTCCACATATCCATCTCGTATATCCATTGAGCGTATACTTACATTACCCATTTATTTACAAAAAAATTAAAATATTAAAAAAAATAGAAGAGGATACATAAAAAACGGTGGAATCGAAAGTGTGCGGCAGCGACGAAATAATGTGCACTCTCTACTCTGAATTGATTAGCCCCGCCCATTTCTGTCTGGCAACTTTACGATGAGAGTTCTACTTCTCTTTGAGTGCTATTTCACTTTGTTTGTACTAAGATAATAGTTGTTAAGATCGTTATACAATTTATACTTTATTTACAGGGTAATAGATCTGATATAATAGTGAAAATGAGATTGGTGAGTCTTGCTCTACTTTTCATCGTCATTGGAGCAACTCTTGCTAGTCTTCCTCCTGATCCATATGCTGTACTTGGATTGAGGAAGGGAGCTAATACCAAAGAGATAAAGAAGGCATACAAGCAGCTTGTAAGAGAATGGTTAGTTGTTGCCATTTGGATAGTTTGACTGGACTTAATCGTTTTATGATTCATTTCATTTACAGGCATCCGGATAAGAATGATTCTCCCAGTGCTGCTGAGAGGTTTATGGAGATTAGTAAGGCATACGAAACCTTGAATGATCCTCTCAAGAAGGAAAGGTATCAATCTATGTATTTTCTATCGCTTTATTTAATTGTGTTCATTATAATGTTGTTTCTACTCTATTTCAAACGCTTTATTATAGGTATGATAAGTTTGGAACGTTTGAGGATGGTCCACAGCAAGATTATAACCCATACGGATTCGATCCTTTCGTTAGTTAAATTTTTTGGTAATCTTAAATCAGGATGTGTCTCCATGTTTATATTGTTTGATGATGTACTCTGTCAAACCATGTCATGATTATTTTCTCTTTAGTTTGGTAGCTTCGGTCACTTCGATCAGGGTAATTCATTCTTCTCTAAACATCGAATCGGACTTCGTCAATATAGTAATACCATTCTTGAGAAGAGTAACACTCAAGTATGTCTCATTGACTTATCTTTATCATCTATCAATAAGTTATTCGTCTTCAGCCCTTCATCATCTTTGCCTATTCTGGTTACTGTCGTACTTGTTTCACTCTTGAGCCCACATGGCAATCTGTAGTTGAAGATCTTGAACCACTCGGTCGGTATACTGTAATAGATTAGGAGATATTGATTGATTGTATTCATTGTAGGTTATGGTGTTGCTACAATTAATGCGATGACAGATGCAAATCTTCTAGAGAAGTTGAGAGTATCTCGTCTTCCTACAATTCTTGTATTGATTGAAGGACGAGCTATTCACTTTAGAAGTGATCCAAGAGGAATATCTGCAAGGTAGGAATATTGATTATTCATGTACTCAATATATCTATCATTGTAGATCCATTCGTATCTTTGCTCGTGATGTTATCCCTGATACATTTATACTCAAGCTTGGATCGTATGATAAACTAAAACGATTCCTTGATCAGGCTAAACCTACCAATAAGGTAAGTTTATTGACTGATGAATTATCGATTGACAGATTGATTTATCGATTATAATATGTAGGTATCAGTATTAATCCTTGGTTCATCTCCAACTCCTCGTCTTCGTTATCTTCTATCAGCAATGAGAATGAATGATATCTCTCGATTTGCATATGTTCATCTTGGAGAAGGAACTCCTGAGGTACTGTATATTCAACTATTGATTGATTGATCCTTTTGTTCTTCCAGATAGAACAAATGCGTGAAGCAATGTCAATCAAGTGTACTCAATGCGAGAATATTCTAGTATTCAATGAATATCCAGAGGTAAGTGTCAACTTGGTTTTGTTGATTTAAATATTGATCCAATTGAGAATGGACCAATCGGTCGTTTATCGATTAGTAAAGCAAGTGAACTGACTAAAGAATCTCTAAACAATCTACTTGATACTCATCGTTTCCTTCTTCTTCCTCGAGTAAGTCAATCAATACTTTGTCATCTACCGTAATCTTAATCAATCGATTATAGATCTCCTCACCATCATATCTGGATGCATTATGTCCTTTATCATCTCGTTCTTCTCGTATTCTCTGTGTATGGTTGATATCAACATCACCAACTGATGAATCAATTGATTCATTCCGATCATTCTTATCAAACAAATATAAAGGATTTGCTAAGAAAAATGTAAGTATTATTGATTGATTTATTGATTATTTGATATGATGAGAAGGGAGTATTAGACTGAAGACTGACATTGTATCATTGATTCAGATTCGTGTAGCTTATATCTCAGCCACAGCTCAATCTTCATTCCTTCGTCCTTTTATGGATTCACGTAGTAGTCAAGTTGAGGTATTCATTCATTCATTCATTCATTACCATATCTATCATATCTTCTTAGAATGATTCTCGTGACATCATAATGTTATGGCGTAGTGAACATACTCGTGCTCGTTTCTCATGGTTCGAAGGGGCGTGGTCTATGAAGAATACGGTAGAATCGGGTAATCGATTGATTACAACCATTGATGATGTTAATACTGGAAAGATCAAGTTAGACACGGGAGTTGTATTCGGACAAATGGTATGATTATAATAGTTATGAAAGATATGATGTGTTTGTATAGGAAGATGAACATATGGCTAATATCTTTGTTCGTTTCTCTCGGAAAGTTGTACGATTTGTTGAGAAGGCTTGGTTCGAGATAAGCAAGGTTTGATTAGATTGTTGATCTTTGATCTTTGATCTCTATTCTATTCAGGAAGAGACATATCCAGTCATGTCTGCAATGTTTGCTTTCTTTGCCATTCTCATTGGTGGATTCTGTCTCTCTCTTCTTTTAGGTACTCACTGTTTTAATAATAATAATAATAATAATAATAATAATAATAATAATAATAATAGGTGATGATAAGAAAGATGGAGTTCGAGGATCATGTCCTCCATTTGGACATAGAATGAATTCATCATCAAATGATACAAGTACATGGCATCCAGAAGATCCAAAGATGAATAATGAAGGAGAAACATTAACTCATCCCAATGAATCTATTGAAGCTATTAAAGAAAGACGAATTAAAAAGTATACTTTCATTATATATCTATAGTAGATTACTCTTTCTCATTATTGATTACTTCAGAGCATATTCAATCATGCATCCTCTTATTCATGAATTAAGAGCTGAATCATATTTTGGTATGATTAGACTACTCAAACCTGGATGCAGGTAATATCGATCGATTGATTTATTGATTGATAACTATTGTATATCTTTAAGATCGATAATCATTTTGGTTGATGCTGAGAATAAACAAAAGCTGTTGGAACAGTTTTCTCTTTCCATCTATCCACTAAGGAAGTAAGACAATATTGATTTGTAGATGGATTATTGATTATTGTTTATTACAGTAACAAAACATTCTCATTTGGATATCTAATGGTAGAGAAGAATCTTGCATTCTTCCGTAAACTTCTTGAACATACTCTACCTGAATCTACTGATAAGAGTGCTCCCAGTATGTATGAACGATTGAAGGTACCGTAATCTAATCATACCGTAATCATGATTTATGATTCGTTGTAGGATATCAATCCGAAGCAGACAGTGGGTACGGTACTCGTATTATGTGGATGGAAATTATACTTCTGTATCTATCATCCAATGCATGTTACACATGGAAAGAAGAATCTTATGGGGTATATCTTATATTTTATTAATATTATCTATAATTAAAAAAAAACTTACAAATAATCAATTTGATTAGTATTATCTTTAGATTGGAAGATGATGGAGAGACAGATGATGGATTGAGTGATAGTGATGAAGGAGAAGGAGATTATGAAACTAAAGAGGTACTCTACTATATCCATCTATCCTATTCCCTTCATCTTTACCTTATCCCATATACCTTGTAGTGATATCAATTATAGATTCGTCGTCGTCATATTCGTCCATGTGTATCAAATGTATTGAATGGATTTCCTAATTGGTTAGATCGTCTATTGGAAGGATCAATAAGACGATATTATATACCTGAATGGCCTGATAATCTTCATTAGATCAATCAATAATATTCAATTGTTCTTATTCTTCTATTACTTATCTCATTCATACTAATAACCTCTATGACAACTATCGTTCATTATGTTAATTATCTATCTGACTATGAAAGTAGTCGGAGTGTATTTTGTGATACCTCTATGTCTTCCTCTCAATCTCTCATATGCTCATACTCTTTCATCCTTAGCCATTCTCATTACAACTACAGTAATCAATGTAGATATCGATTGATAACTATCATTTCTTCAATCCCATTTATATTCATCTGACGAAGTATCCTCTTATATTAATCGATGAAATCGATCAATAATTCATTCTTAATGAACACAATTCCTCTCTCTTTCATCTATCTTCATCATTTCTTTCTCTAGTCTCTTCACCTTTTGTCTAGTCTTCTATTCAAGTGCATTATATATCTATTTATCGATTGATAATACAATCCCATACCTCTCTATATGATCCCATCTGATCTACTTTTGTCACATAATAATTGGCAGTCATGCCACTCATATGTATCATAATAAGAGTCTCAAATAGATAAATATATATTTTTCTATTTATATATTTGTCCTCACAAGTGAACAGTTTGAATCTGTCGAATTTTATCTACAGGAATGAAGATTCAAAAGAATTAGATGAATTAGTTATCTGAATATATTAGTAGTATGAGAAATGTTCATCATCATCTATTGGTCACTAGAATCCTCTTATCTATCTCTCTTCTATCTCTCATTTCCAATATATTCTCAAGTGAGGTCTCTTCCTTCATCTCCATGACTACTCAATACAACTCATTCCTTCTTCATCTTATTTTATCTATATTCGTATTCTATTTATCGATTGATTTATTCCATTCATTCAATGACTTTCAGATGGTTAAAGAACCAACAACAGTAAAGAAGACATTAAACGCTGGAAGAGGAAAGTTACCAGATTATTCAGATGGAACTAAAGCTATCTTCCATTATGATGTATGATACATTCAATCAATAATATCTTTTTCATCTAATCGATAATCTCAGGTGTATAAACCAAACGATGTTACCAATGGAATGCCTGAGAGCAGGTGAGATTTTCATTGATTTGTGTCTTGATTAGATTAGAAAGGATTACGGTATATTCAGGGATGATTATATATTGATTGATTCATCTCGGAAGGATTGGCCTCATGGATATGGTGCTCCTATGGAAATTGTATTTGGAAAGAAATTTGCACTTACCATATTCGAAACTTGTCTGAGGAGTATGCACATGGGAGAGGTACGGTAGATATTGATTGATCAGAGATTATATTGATTGATTTACTTTGTAGAGAAGTCAATTCGATGTTAGCGAGAGTGAATTGTATTCATTTCCGATGACTGCAAAGAAATTGAGAGATATTGCAAAGTGAGTGTATACTATACTTTATTGATTGATTAGATTATATTGATTGTTTTATAGATCTCGTAACGATCACAAAGGTCATGCTCATGAACATCATCATGAATCACATATGTGCGCTGCTGCTCTAGCTGGAGGGTACTGTATCATGATGGACTATTGATTATTTTATCGATTGATTCATTACAGTACTGGATATCCTGAACTGGATGATCTCATGAAGAATCCATCTCCATTGAGAATAATATTCGAAGTTTTACAAGTGAGTAAATTATTGATTGATTATTCAGTGTGTCTACAGTATCCTTCAAACCATAGTAACTTATAGATAATCGAACCTGGATCTTATGAGGCCGAGAGTTGGCAATTGAATCCTGAAGAGAAATTAAAGAGTATTGAGGAATATCGATTAGCGGGAAATGATTTATTCAAGTAATCAATTAATTATATTTTATTTATACATTAATCATATAGACAGGGAAAGATTGTTGAAGCAATCGATAAATATAGAGAAGCACTTGGAAGAGTTGATACTCTTTTATTGAGAGAAAAACCAGGGGAAGAAGAATGGAATGAACTCGATCAGAAGGTATACTGTACATGATATTGATTGATTGATTGCTTAATTGATTTATTGATTGATTATAGAATATCACCCTCTATCTCAATCTATCACAATGTTATCTCAAAATAGGCGATATGGCTGAGGCTGAACAGACTGCTACTGAGGTTAGAAATTGATCTTTGTTTTCTTTTTGATCTTTGATCTTTGATCTTTGATCTCTTCTCAGGCTCTTGATCGTGATGAGAACAATGAAAAGGGATTGTATAGAAGAGCAAAAGCGAGAATTGGTAGATGGAAGTTAGATGAGGTTATCTATTTCATTATGATTATTGTATCTTTCATTTGTTTATCTTTAGGCAGATGAAGATTTGTGTCGTCTTCTCGAAGTGAATATGAATATGAAGGATATGGTTGAAGCTGAGAGAAAGATCGTAAAAGAAAAGAAAGAAGAGAAATCAATAAGTGATAAGAATATAGCTAAAGATATGTTGAGAGGACTTGGAAGTTAGAATTAGATTATTCATCTAACTATTATATATTCATACATTCGTATCATTCAAACGGATTGTGCAATTTGTATTATACATATATTTATTATTTTGTACTTTTCTTGCCATACAATCTAAATTATTTGTTCTAGTCTTCCCTCGCGATAAAGTACTCACACTGATCTTTGATCTTTGATCTTTGATGTATGAAGAAGTTCCGCCCTCTATAAGATATCTTTGCTGAACCACTTTTATCAAGGGAGATTTTTCTTTTAGATGATATTGAAAATATTGTTATCCTTCTTACTTTATCAATTTATATCATGCGGACCTATAGATGCAGAGAAAAGTAAGGTATGTAGATTGATCTTTGATCTTTGATCTACTCTTTATTATGTCCTAGAATAATCGATTAGATCATTTGGAAGGAATACCAATAGAAAGAGATGGAGAATTGAATAAGAAATATCGAGATGAAATATTACTTGGAAGTGATGAAATAAGTGAAGATGATAAGAAAACAAAAATAGATGAAATGATTAAGAAGTAAAGAATATTAGTTGATCTTTGATCTTTGATCTCTATTCAGAAGTGATATGAATGGAGATGGATTATTGAGTGTAGATGAATTAGAGAAGAGAATACATTTAATGAAGAAAGAACATAGAGATGAAAGTGAGATTGAATCTAAAGATCTTATGGAGAAAGTTGATGAAAATAAGGATCATACGGTATACTATATCGATCACTTCCGTTATTGACTTATTGATTGATTTAGATCAATTGGGATGAATACTCTAAATATTTCATTGCCAAAGAAGGATTCGAAGTGAATAAAAATACAGGAAATATCATTGGAATGGATAGTTAGTTGCATATGAAATAGTTATTGATTTATTGATTGTGAAATCACACATACTCTCTTTGATGGTCTGAAAAGAGTAGTCAATATATTAATTGATTTGATATTATAGATACTCATCAATATGAGGATGAGAAGAATTCATTTAATCGAGCTGATGAAGATGATGATGGAGTGTTATCTAGTTAGTCATTATGATACTGTAGTCATATCTAATCAATCAATAAATCGATAGAAGAAGAATGGACAATATTCCTTCATCCTGAGAATTCACCATCTATGGTTGAGAGATTTGCCAAGGAATTACTTGAATCATTAGGTACTGTAGATGATTGAATGGATTACTGTAGTATTGATTGATTGAGATAAGAATGGAGATGGAAGTGTGAGTAAAGAGGAGTTTATTGATCCACATCCTGGTGAAGTTGAAGAATCAATGAAAGAATTAGAAGAAGAAGATAGGAAAGAAAGGTATTACAGTATCATGAGGATAGACGATTACTATTGATTACTGTAGAGAAAGAGAATTCAATGAGGATATCGATCGAAATGGAGATGGAAAAGCAGACATTCAAGAACTATCTATATATGTTGATCCATTACATGAAGATAGTGCTAAGAGAGAAGTATGTTTTATCTTCCTTGATCTTTGATCTTTATCTCTCATTTAGGCAAATCAAATTCTGAAACTTTCCGATGAAAACAAGGATGGATATGTATCAAAGGAAGAACTTTTCTCTAAACATTTTCTTCTGAGAGAGAATTCTCTTTTTGATGCAAAGAACAGCTTACATTATGATTTTTAGTTTTTTTTTATGTATAAATTGATTATCGGGATAATTATTACGTGTTGATTATCGATTGATTCACTTTAAATGTTCTGTGATTATTATTTCATTTGGATTATATTCGATAAACGAGTTTTATTTCGAGCTACTTAGATAGAACGGAGAGAGTTGTATAATCTTTATCGATTTATACTTCTATCGTCATTACTCCTGAATATTCATTGATTTATTGATTAATATCGATTATTTTGTGTGATACCTCACTCTTCTCCTTTTCACTCTCATTCTTCTTCTTTTTCTTTTTATCATTTGATGAACTCTTCTTTCTTCTCGATCCTCCATTTTTACTAGTAATCTTCCTAAAATAATTCATTAATCAATCAATAATTCAGATATAGATACCGTACCTCTCTTCATTCTTGGTAGATGATTTCTTTCTATCTTTCTTCTTATCATCTTCAGAATCATCTCTATCACTTTCATTCTTCTTCTTCTTTATCTTCTTCTTATCACTCGAATCCTTAATCTATTCATTTACAAAGAACACGATACATAATAGACGTTACCTTCTTATCATCATCACTATCATCATTATCTTTCTTCTTATTCTTTCTATTATTCTTCTTATCTTTCTCACTATCTTTCTCATCACTATCATCTCTCTTCTTCTTTCCCTTCATAGATTCCTTTTCACTATTTCTCTTCTTTTCTTTCTTCTCATCCTCTTCTTTTTCCTTTATCTTTTCCTTTTCACTTTCTTTCATCTTTTCCTTCTCCGATTCTCTTCTTCTTTTAGATGAATCATTTCTCTTTTCGGATGAATCTTTCTTCTTTTCTGAAGATTCCTTTCTCTTCTCAGATGAATCTTTCTTTTTCTCTGAAGATTCTTTTCTCTTTTCGGATGAATCTTTCTTCTTTTCCGAATTTTCCTTTCTCTTTTCAGATAAAACCTTCTTCTCTGATCCTTCTTTCTTCTTATTTAATCGTGGAGAATCTTTCCCATTAATTCTTTCCTTCCTTTCTTGTTCCTTCTCTTCTCGTTCTTTTCTTCTTCTAAATCAATCAATATTATCAATCATCTACAGTAATCATAATCGAACCTTTCACTCGCTTCCTTTTCCTTTTCTCTTCTTCTTTCACTATCAACTCTATAACATCAATCATTCAATTTGTATAGACGCTAAAGTGTCTTACTTTCTGCTTGAATCCTTATTGTTGCTGGAAATAGATAAATGAATCGATAATGTCACAATGATGTACAATATACCTCAAGTCCTCACTCTCAGGTACACTCTGTCCTTGTGATGTAAATCCAGTCATCTGAACCATTTAAGTATTGTATTATTTAAGTATCGATTGTATGTAGTGAGAAACAACGATATTGTCATAATAATCATATTTATTCGGATCTATTTGACTTAGGTGAATGGTTAGGTCGACTCTTAGCTCTTGATCGACTTCTAGATCGATCAGATCTATCTGATCGATTTTTTGATCTATCGGATCGATTTTTTGATCTATCAGATCGATTTTTTGATCTATCGGATTTAGGTGATTGGTTTGGTCGACTTTTAGGTCTTGATCGACTTTTAGATGGATCAGATCTATCAGATCGATTATTCGGTGATCCTTTCCTTTTGTAGTCTTCATCCTGAACATAGTCGGATTGTACAATCAATAAATATAATAACAGTATTCTTTTATCTAACCGACTTTGCTCAGGAATGACCTACTCTATATTAATTAATATTGTTTACCTTCTTTCGTTTATCAAACTTTCTATTCTTTGAACCTCTGAAAGTGATCTTTGATCTTTCGTTTCCATTGTTTGATTTTACTCACCTTTGCTTCTTTCTCTTTAAGAGAAGATCGATAAGAACATTCAATATATCCATCAATATAGTAACACCGATGGCTACCTGTCAATCAATATATTGATTATCGATCAATCAATCAATACAAACCATTGTAATGGATAAAGCTTTTTTATCAATTTCATTCGTCTCGGAAATGAATCTCATAATTAGCATAATAATTAGATTAACTATTCCAATTCCTCCAGCTACAGAATGTAATGTTACACCCTTTAATAATATCGATTAGATTACGGTAGATATTGATTACTGTAGAACTAACCATAATAAAGTTAGACTTCTTCCATAGCATAACTAGAAGAGAGTGGACTACATGGACAATTACTGAAATCAATAAACGTTATCGATTGATTCGATTATTGATTGACTAACAATTAATAATTGCAAAGATGAGTGCAACCAATCCAAGAGGAGTATTTCCCAGAATGAATAGATGAGGAAATACTGTCATAAGAGAAGCAGTCTGAAGAAGAAATAGATCATGATATATTAATCAATCAATAATATTAGATACCTCAGCCATAGTAAGGGTAAATCTTGAGAATTGAGACATGTTGAATGGTCTGGAGAGAGTAGACCTCTCCGACCATCAACAGTTATAATAAATGAAGGGAAAATGATTGTCATCTATTATATGTTCGTTATCAATATAATATTCAAAATTAACTCAATCAAATGAAATGAACGTATCAATTATGCATGAATAAAACTTTATTGTGTAATATATTAGCGTATATGTATATAAGAATGAATATTGTATAGATAATAAGATGGGAGAATGGAAGGAGTGCACCGGTGTAATAGAGTGCATTGGGTAGAAGGTTGTTTGATGAAGATTAATACACTCGTAATCAACTATCAATGGATTACTGTAGAAGACAAGAAGGACAGATGGATTACGGTAGGGGGTGAAAAAGAACATACAAGGATTGATTGAATTCCCGATTCAAATGTGCAAACTATCACAATATATAGTGGGTGGTCTATTAACAGTGAGAAAGAGACTGTGTACAATAGAAGAGGATGAATAAATAATATTGATTGATTGAGATTAGAATAGATTCTTGACATCCCATATGTACACAACTCTATTCTGTCCAGCTGTGGCTAATCGTCCATGCATTTGTTGAAGATGAATAGATGTAACTCCTGTACGTACTTCATGAGATACTGCTAATGGTGTCAAACTGAAAGAATTCAATCAATGAGAGTATACTGTATCTTCAATTAATACAAAATAAATAAAAGTAAAAGATACTCAAACTTGGACGGATCATCAGTCATCTTTCTATGACAACTCTTACATATCCTCACAGGCAATTCAAATCCCATTGGAGGAAAAGTTGTTCGATTATTACAACAATTATCACACACTGCATGACCACATGTACGACAATGATGTTGACGTAGTCCCACTACCTTAATATCAATTACATTATACAAAGTACTGTAACCTTTTATGAGATATGAGAGCCAGTTACAGTATACAGAACAGTGAATCATACATTCATAATGTAGGATAGATCCACTATATACGACTCATTTTCAGGATCACCCTCTATTTTTTTTCTCATTTTTATGAGAAAAATAACGATTTTTTAAAAATCTACCCATTATATAACAAAAATCGTGAAAGCGCCGAAAATGTATGAAGTGAATAGAGTATACCTTTCTCTGCCACATAGTCTGTAGATTCCAAAAGAATGGAGCATCACATTCTTGACAAGTATCACAAGTCTGCCAGGCTGGAGTCTCAACTCTATCTGCATCCATATCCCAACACACCTTCAAGTATTCAAAATAGTTTGAAAGAAGATATAGTATTAAGCTGGACGTGTTGCTAGTATAAGGTGTTACCCAATCAATCAATCAAATATATCATAAAGTATCAATGTTCATAACTGATTGAAATGAGTATCACAATTAGTGTGCTATTTTCAGAGGTTTAGCGAATATTTCCTAATTTCAAAAGTGCATAACTAGAATCAGTTAAATATTTCTCTAAATTTACCTGATCATTTTTTAATCTCTGCAAAATCAGATTAACTTATTATAAATTTGAAATAATTGAATATAGTAATGTTAATGTGAGTACTTACAAGTCTTCCAGAATCATCAACAGAGAAGAGTCTTCGTGCTGCTGAGGCAACAGCCAATGAACTCACTCGACATTTGTGACTACTGGAATCAATATATTATAGATTATTGACAACTTCAAAACTATCAAGAATGAATGGACAAATAAGACATAAGAATGAATCATACTTCAGTTCATAGGCTTGTCCTTTATTTCCTCCAATATCCCACATTATAACGAGATTATCAACTGATCCACTGAATAATTGTTGTTTGACTGCATCCCATGCAAGAGATGTTATGGCTCCTACAACGATCAAGAGATTACTGTAGTTATCCTATAGATAATCAATCAATATTATAGAGAGTTACAAACCGGAATGTGCAGAAAGTTTAGAGATCAGTTGAGGAGAAGATCCTGTGAGACGAAGAACACTTACGTGACCACTGAATACCGTAATCATTAGATTATTGATTGAATATAACATCAATACCGTACCCATTATCTCCAATAAAGACAAAGGGAAGATCAACAACCATTGCAGTACAAGCATGTTCAACCATGAATGATCCTGAATAGATATTATCGATTGATTAGATTATGAAGGAAATAAATATAGTACATACCCATCTTGACTGCTGTCTCTGAACAATGCCAATACACATATTTATCTTTAGCACACGAAAATACAAGTTCTTGAGCAAGAGCGAGATAAACTGAGGCAACGGGACCAGCATGAAGACTCCATCTAAAGATAGAATAGATGAATCATATCGAAATATAATGAGTCCTACTAAAAAACACTAAGAATGTCTTGCATAAGTGGGCAACCATTGGCATACATGAATGGACACTACAGGGCGCAATGCAAAGGAAAAATTGACTCTTTTCGTAATCAATGTGGATGCAAATTGTTGTTGCTTTGATGCTGCAGCCAGCCACACTTGCAGATTTGCAGCCTGGCAAACGGATTTTTCCGGATGTTGCCCAAGTATGATGCCAAGAACCAGTTATCTTATTGATTAGAGTATAGTGTAAACTAACTTTCTATTTTCCTCCATAGAATTACAATCTTCAGCAACTTGAAAATCGATAACTGTACCATTGAGTAGACCAACGAGTAATCTAAACAAAACATAATGAAGATAATCAAGAAACAAATAAAGAATACCTATTTGTTTCCTCATTAAATGATACACATGTAGGAGGTACAGGCATGAATGTATGGATGGAAGGCCAGAACTGATCATTATCCCGTTTCATGTACAATCGAACCTAGAACAATGACTATAAGAATTGGATGATTCATAATGAATACAAACAGATCGATCATCAGAAACAGTCAATATTGCTTCTTCTTTTGATAATAGATAGACTCCATTCACACGAGCGACATGTCCATCGATTTTGTACAGAAGATCTATATGAGAATTAAAAATAACAACAGTAAAGTAATAAAGCTAGAAGGAACTTACTCGGTTTCGCATTCTCGCCAAGAGTCGAGGCTTGTGAAGAACCATTTGGTCGTGAATTGATAGTAGCTGCCATTATTCACATCAAATTATTGATGGAAAATGAATGAAAGGTGATTGATTTCCTTCCAGAAGATGGCACGTGTCTACAATTACTTTGTTTACGAGTAATGAAAAGTAAAGATCAAGTCAGAAACGAGGAAATGAACTTCAGGCGATGATTATCTAATGATGACATTATTTACAAATCAAGAACCATCAATCAAGGTACAGGTTAGTAATAATAAATTCGTTGTCAATGATTGTTGAGCATAATCGTAATAAACACCGTGAAATAGTTTTAACATAGGAGCCCGATCCGTGTTTTAGAATCCAAGTTCTCTGGAGCAAACATAAACGCTTGGGTCAGATTGAACTTTGTTGAAATTAAATACTTTTCTTGTTTTTTTCGCTACATGCTTATTACATTCAAACTTATCTGTACTCTTTTGCATCACGCAAAGTATTACTTTGATTGGGTAAGAATTCAGCAATGTGGGTCATCGTTGTTTGTATATTGTCACTTGTATATTGAAACGTGCATTTTAGAATAATTTTAACTTTTGTTTATAGTTTATTACATGTTCTGCTCTCTCTATCTTTTGTTCCCATAATTGCTCTAGGGCTTTTAATGGTCTCATTTCTTATCAAATGGGATGATTAATCATATCTATGCATTCTTGTTCATTTACGTGACGTTGTATAGAAGATATGCTTTATTTGTTTAGAGGTAGAGACGTTCGTAGTTTCTTTGGGTGTTCATTTGGATCATTGAAGAAATAGAGAAAAAGTGTTCGGAAGAAGTGGGTGATATCGATTAGTTGTCTCAGTTTTTCTTAGTTGAAGAAGAGGAAGGCTGTTCAATCCATGAAGTTCTCTTTTCTCTCTCTACTCTTCTCTCTTCTCTATCTCTCGTTCACCTACTCAATCTACACTCTTTCCATTCTTATCGTCTCTCTACCGCACTACATTGTTTATCGTTGTACCGATCGAGAGTAGAATAGAATAGAGATTCATCGTTGTTAGTCATGAGAAATGATTTCATTTGTACATTAAAGGGGGATTTGATGGAAGGATCAATACCATCCTTTGATCATCTTCTTAATAGTCAACGTAGACGAACTCTTCTTGGAACGAATAATGATCCCGTTTGTTTCCATTTCCATTTCAAGTTCATTCTATTCACTATTAGAGAATGAAATGATTTCATTTGTACTCTATCAGTCATTGATATTATTTATAGTTTGGTGGATTTACTCTGCCCTTCATTCGATCAGCATCATGTAATGTAGAGAGTGCATTAGCAACAAGACAAGCCATCCCAAGAGCTAATCCTGATCATCTACGGTATTCATTATTGATTGTTTATATGATTATTGATTAGTATTCAGTCCAATCTTCGAGAGATATGCATCGAAAGAAAAAGATGGAAAGAAGTTAATGACCTCTGATGACTTCATTCGAAGGTATGTACTTATCTATTTCATTGCTTTTATCATAATGATTATGGTAAACTAGGGAAAATGATTTTATCTTTCAAAAATAGATATGGTGTGAAGAGATACAACTGTGAAACATTGATGATGAAGGAATGCGAAATAATGCCCCTATAAATTACATGATATAGTGTGACAATGTGATATGGGAACCATTAGCAATACCATTGTTACGATATAAGGTACAAAAATACTTTAAACTGTGACTGCACTGCAATATCTTAGTGTGCCACTTCATTCGTTTACATCTGTGACCTATATTGATTGTTGACTTTATCTTCAATGAGTATACTGTAGATCATAAAATTTTCTATTGATTGATACGTTGTTAATTTCAGATTCCTCGGTCTATATACAGAGAGTAATTATAATAAGGAATCAGTGAATATTCTTGCATCAGCCGCTGATACAACAAAAGATGGAGATATATCATTTGAAGAATTCTGTGCCTTTGAGGCCATTCTATGCAGGTATACACTCAATATCTATTCATTTGTCTCTTTTGATCATTCATATGAAAGAGTTAAGTATATCCGTAGAATTTGTACTTATTGAATGTTATATCTCAATATCTCAACATTTTTCTTCTTATTAAAATATAATAATTTCGGAGATGTTTTTATAATTTTGATATTGTATATTTCTTTTCAGTCCTGATGCTCTGTATCTAACAGCCTTTGAGATCTTCGATAAGAATTCATCTGATAGTATTACTTGTGATGAATTTGAACAACTCATTCGACATACACAACCTCTTCATGATATGCCTTTTGATTTTGATTCTGATTTCATTAAACGATACTTTGGAAAGTAAGTCTATCGATTGGTTAGTCTCAAGCTATAGTAATCAATCTTAAAGGGATAAGACACGATCGATTGGCTATCATGCATTCTGCCAACTTCTTCATGATTTCTATGAAGAACAGGGAGTACAAGCATTTAAGAGGTACGGTAGTATACTGTATGGATAGATGATTACTGTAATGTGATAGATACGATACTCGTGGTGATGGATCCATATCATCTATGGATTTCCAGAAGATTATGACTACTGTTAAAGGTTATTTCATTATTTTAATGTTTTTTCCTTAAATTATTAAATCAGTAAATGAATTAGTGTTATCACATTGATATTATGAATGTACTCTCCCTCTATTCTGAATGATTGATTGATCATATATGAATATTGATTATATTGATTTTTAGGTCATCTTCTAACTCAATTCGTTCGTAATAATCTAATAGCTGTATCTGGAGGGGGAGCAAGTGGGCATAAGGTAAGGCCCTTCTATCATTATTATCATCGTTATCATTTAGTTCATTATGATTAGTAGTTATATTTTCCCAGCTATCAAGTCTATTTCATAGTGACAACATAGAGAGGGTACTGTTTAGTTCATATTGTGAAGTGTCGTATACAGTAGTCGATGCTTTCAACCATATAGAGCTATCGTGAAGTGATTGTATACCGTATGCTATAGTATCCTTCATTGGCTGTATATTTCAGTTCTCTTTTGCTCATAATCAAGTGAGTTGTCCCAATTTGTCCATTTGAATCAGTCAATCAATCACTATTTTATCACATATATGCTTCCACTCTCACTATCACCCTCACACACAATCACTATATTGATTATTCATTAAACGGCAACTCATCCCTTTTGGCTATATAGACTCGAATGCTTAGTCCTATCAAAAAGTTGCCCCACGCCTGAGATAGCATGGATCGATGTCTGATTTCCCTCATTATCATTTCTCCATATCTTTCTTCTATTCTTTCATCTATTCTTCTATTATCATTATATGATCTATCCATTCTTTGCTCGTTCTTTGTTCTTCTTTCCACAATTGTCCTTTCATATATGTGTGATCTGACCTTTGATCTATTGATCTATCTTATCTAATCTGATATCTTCAGGTCACATTCCCCTATTATGCAGCATTCAATTCACTTTTGGCTAAGATGGAACTCATCAAGAGAGTCTATGTATCTCTTACTAGAGGAAACTTTGATCTCGAGGTATTTATTTTACTGATTTATTTTTTAAAGCGTCGGTAGCTTGTGAATTCATAATTGATCTTTGATCTTTTGAGGTGACAAAGGAGGAATTCCTTCAAGCTACTCAAAGTTATGCTCAAATCACTCCATATGAGGTTTGTATTTTTGATTATGGATTACTGTAGGTATACGGTATCAAATTAGATATCGATTGATTATTCAGGTCGAAATTTTGTTCCATCTCTCAGAATTGGCTCATCCTGGAGTGAAAACTCTATCTCTCACTGATATCGAGAAAATTGATCCAGAACGACTGAAAAGGTATACTGTAACTGTTTATTCAAGAGATGTTATTGATCTCCGCAATTTTAGGGGAGCCAATAGTTTGGTCGAAGTGGGGCCAATAATTTGGTGGATCGTAAAAGTTGACTCTAAAATTTGGCTACCAGACAAGCCCCACTTTTAAAGTTGAGTCAATAATTTGGTGGTTGAGCCAATAATTTGGTTCGAAGTGGGGCTAAAATTTTAGACTAAAATAACAGCCCCACTTCGAACCAAATTATTGGTTCAACCACCAAATTATTGACCCAACTTAAAAGTGGGACTTGTCTGGTAGCCAAATTTTAGGCACCCAAAAATGTTCGACCAAATTATTGGCCCACCTAAAATAGCGGAGATTCATTTATTGAATGTTTGTAGAGTTTCTCACATAAATCGAATCACTAATATCAAAGCAGTTCAATCAAAAGAAGAAAGAGGAGTCGGAACTGCTGTTCGTTTTTTAAATATTTACTTTTTGTATTATTAAAATTATATATCATAAATATGAATATAACGTATATAGTTCCAAAGCGTAATATCCCAATTGTTGTCTGCAAAATTTTATAAAAATATAATATATTTAATTTGCTTTATTAATGTGATCAATAAATAAATGACTACCGTAATCAGGTTCTCGAGTCCCTTTATCGATTTGCAATGGGATCAATAGCTGGAGCATGCGGTGCAACTGCTGTATATCCTATTGATTTAGTAAAGACGAGAATGCAAAATCAACGAGGAGGAAATCGATCATTTGTAGGAGAAGTAAGAACTTATTCATTGATTCATTTTATCTCGAATAAAATATTCTGGAATACGGTAGATCTTTGTAGGTGATGTACAAAAATTCGTTCGATTGCTTCCGTAAAGTGGTGAAGTTCGAGGGTAATTTGATCTTTGATCTTTATTGAATACAGTAATCCTTCGATAGGTCTTCTTGGTCTATATCGTGGTCTTCTTCCACAGATAGTTGGAGTAGCTCCAGAGAAGGCTATCAAACTGACGATGAATGATTTCGTTAGAGATAAATTCAATGATGGAGGACATGTAAGTAGAAGAAGACTAAAGGAATTATATTGTATTTATTATATATTCATTTGATTACATATACATATTATTTTACCTTTCGTCAATACCTTATCGTGCCAACGTATTTGATCATTAAAATATAGTGTGACTGTATTGATCGATTAAGTAATGAATAATGTATGATGATCTCTATAATATTCTAGATTCCATTATATGGAGAGATCATCGCTGGTGCATGTGGTGGTGGATCTCAAGTTATATTCACTAATCCATTAGAGATCGTAAAGATTAGACTGCAAGTAGCTGGAGAGATTCAATCTCCTGGTCATAAGGTACCCATACTTTATTCATTTATTGATTATTGATTGATTGATTGATTGAGTCTAATCGATACCATCTATAGGTTGGAGTGAGTTCAGTCATTCGTGAACTTGGATTCATGGGATTATACAAGGTGAGTGTCTACAGTACCGTAATCCTAATATACCGTAATCCGTAATGTAATGTATACCGTAATCATACCGTTATCGTAATCCATCATACCGTAATCCTTGATATATCAGGGTGCTCGTGCTTGTTTCCTTCGTGATATTCCATTCTCAGCCATCTATTTCCCTGCCTATGCTCATGCTAAACTAGCATTTGCTGATGAAGAAGGTACGGTATCTATTATACTGTATATGATCTCTGATCTTATTGATTGGATATGTGTTCAGGACACAATTCACCAGGATCATTGTTCTGTGCAGCCTTCATAGCTGGAGTTCCTGCAGCTGGATTAGTTACTCCAGCTGATGTTATTAAGACTAGATTACAAGTAGCTGCGAGAGCTGGACAAACTACTTATGCTGGAGTTATTGGTATCTTATTGATTTATTCTTTATCATTTACCGTACTCTATAGATGGAGATAGAAGTATTGATTGATTGTAGATTGTGCCCGTAAGGTGTATGCAGAGGAAGGATTCAAAGCATTTTGGAAGGGAACAGCAGCTAGAGTATGTAGAAGTTCTCCACAATTTGGTGTTACTCTACTCACTTATGAGGTACTGTTATTTATAACAAAAATAATATCTTTTTGTTTATTTTATTATTGTTATTAATCATATTTTATATCCGTACATGAGAAGACTATTCATATTTTCCATTCTATTTCTCTATATTTATGTATTCAATTCATATATTATCATAAATAATTCTTTCTAGTGAAAAACATTCCCATTCGTGGGAATAAAATGTGATTTAATCATCGCTACCGTATTGTTATTAATATTTGAATAATAATATTATTGTAAGGTTCTTCAACGACTATTCTATGTTGATTTCGGAGGTATTAAACCAAGTGGATCTGAGGTGAGAATAGAATATGTAGAAGAAGAAGAAGAATGGGGATGGTAGGAAGGGGATAAACCGAAAACAGAAGAGGATAACGATTATTGATTATGTATTAGGTGACGACATAAATAACGCTCGTTTTTCACTCTCCAAAGAAATTATCATAAAATTTTAACAAAGCATGATGGATTCTGGAAATATTGTCCATTCGAATGGATGACCTTTTGCCTTCTATCCGGCAGTTTATGGATCTATTCGTGATAAAAGGACTGGGGTTAATTCCGCAAATAGGTGTCGACTACGGTATGGATAGTGGTTCGGTATTTGAAGCTTTGCGCTTTGAGGAAGTGATGGACAGCCGCGAAGAGGTGACAACCATAGTCGGCAAGGTCTAGTAAGTACGAAGGGTGGTGGAGTAGAGTTCAGTCATATTCCGTTAGCTCAGCCTGGGTCGTTTTTCTGGTATGATGTCGAGCGTTGTCATGTTGAAATTATATCCGAGTGTCCTTCCCGCGTGATTGTTCGAGGTGGAGTCTTAGCTTCCTCAGTTGGAGAGTGTAGACATGTGTCGTGATAGTCGTACCCTAGTGGATGAGTTCCCAGTACTCGACTCCCCGTACCAGCCACCAGATGCATAGCATCACTTTTTTGTGGTGAAAATCGGGTTTGGGGACATCTGCTGGCTATTCGCGCTGACCAAAGCACAATCTCCTTGGCTCTTCGTAATCGTATAGCACCCACTTTTTATCACCGGTTATAACGTTGACCAGCCAAACAAGCCGGCGACGTAAAGTTAGAAAAGTCTTTGCCATGCCAAGTCGGCGATCCTTGTCGTAGTCGGCTAGGACGTGGGGTAGACATCTTCCCTATTTTCACGTATTTCCGAGAGTGTGAATGCCATGTACCACAGTGCTCTGGTTGACCCCAAGTGCCATTGTAATATCACCGGTATCGGGATACGGATCAGCCTCTACCTCTTAGAGCAATCGATCCAGACCCACTTCCAAAGGGCAACCGGGTTAGTCTTCATCTTCGATGAAAAAGTCCTGTTTCTCGAATTTGACGACCCACTTTCTCATCGGTGTTATGTGAGGCACATGTGAGGGGTACACCTCTGCTAGGCGAGGTTGGAAGTCGGGGCGTTTCAAGCCGGAGAGGAAGAGGAATACAATAACGTTGCGATTGAGAATTCCGTCGCGGGCAAAATCGTGCGGTTTTCTCGCCTGGGGGACACGCGGGAACTGAATTGAAAACAACTGCAGGATATTAGAGGGACAGCCTATCTAGTATAAACAGCATGGATGATGGCAATAACAACAGAGCAAGAACGAGGCGACTGAAGTTGAGAAACAAAACGAGCGTTACTTATGTCGTCACCTGATATTAGTATGTGAAAAAAGTGGAGTGGTACTTAGAGAGAGAGAGAGGAAAAGGAAGAGGGAGAGAGATGTAGTAGAGTAATCCACTTTCCCCACTATATTTACCACTATGTTACTCATATACTATTGAATTTCCAATGTATACAATATATGAAATTGAATGGATAACGTTACCATTCATAGTATTCATTTAGAAGGAATATGAAATAATTGATAATGAGAGTAATGATGAGAGTAGATGGAATATAATGAATGAATGAATGAATTCATCTTCTTATAGGTATCAATACAGAAGACAATGATGGATGAAGCATCTCTTAATCCTGATCATATCGGTATCGTTCATTTTATTTTAACCATTTAAATGTTTTGTTCATCTCCATATGTATAATCTATTTGAGTATTGATGATTCAATCAATCAATAATGACTATTATTATTATTATTATTATTATTATTATTATTATTATTATTATTATTAATCTCAGGTGGATATCGTCTAGCAGCAGCAACATTCTCTGGTATCGAACATAAGTTTGGATTGTTCCTTCCACGATTTGAAGTACAAAAGTAGAATGAATGAATGAATGGAAGGAAGGAATTAGATATAGAGTAGTATACATTAATTATCCTCTAATTCTTCTTCTTCTTTCTTCGTCTTTGTCTATACTATTCAATTGAAATAAATCAATAGAATAGAATAGATGGACTAGTTCGATATGATACATACTATACATAGAGATATTCTTACCGTACTCTTCCCTACCGTACTCTTCCTACCTTACTCTTCCCTACCGTATACCCTCACTTGAATTACTGTATGTTGTATCTGTCATTGATTGTACTAGGACAGAGTCCCTCCCTTTTCTTTGTTTAGTTACGAGTTTGCTCATTTTGGTATACGGCTGTTACTATTCATCAATGCCTCTATCCATCCCCTCGATAGACTACATCTCTCACTCCTCATCCCTTCTTTATAGATGATAGTAGATAGCTATCACATATTATTATTATTATATTATAGTACATTTTTGTTTCCTTTCCAATTAGCAATTACTCGTTAACTATTTCTCTCATTTTTATACATGTTTTAGTATCTTTTTTTTCCTTCAATTTCTAGTCATAGATAATCAATAATATCTTTTGGAGTATTGTTGTGTATGTCTAGCTATCGATTGGTTTCTAGTCATTTATTGATTGAAACTTTCTACAGTATACCTTTGACTACACTTTCATTGTGAATACTGTAATAGGAATAGAAACCAGTGTTGAATGAATACTCGTAGTAATGTGAAGGGGAAACAAGAAATGGATGATTGGTAGATCAAACGTGTAATCGATAATCATTATATTGATCGATTTCATCCTCTTCTATTAGTGATGTTGAAGGATCGAGAAGAATTGCGACAACCATAAAACCTAAAAGGGACAAATGTTGATTACGGTATAAATGAGCACTGACAAAGAATGTTTCACTGTGTACGACACATTAATTTGTATTTATGTGTGAGATGGTGAAGATAAATGAATAAAGTAGATGAGAATAATTGATAAAGTTAGAAGACTAAAGAAGAAGAAGTTAAATATAGATAGAGTATTGAATTTCATTCCTATGTACTATTAGATTCTGTATTCTCAGATAGATTTCGTGTTTAGAGAATATGTTCATATGGTTTGTTTTCGTATTTCGTCCACTACCCAAATAACAAAAACTTCACACGAACACCACAACTTCTACATTCTTTCTTTAACTTAAAGACTTTAAGTCTAAAATTTCATTTTTATAAGATCAAAAATTTAGAAAATTTTGTTTGAGATTTTCGAAAAAAATGGATAAAACCATGTGGGCTATGATTAGTGACTCAATTTGAGAATCAAAAAGATCTAGCATCAGACTTATAATTACTCATTGTTAGTCTATTGTACTACTCAATAGTACAAAATAGAAAATATTTTCGAAAATTGTTGTAAGAAATGATTAGTCGTTGTTTTGTTGAGTCTGTCTACTGGAAAGTAAATGAATGGTCTATCGTTAAGAGACCGGCTCGGTAAGACTCGAGCATTTTGACCCCCTGCCGGACATTCGCGAGGACTTTCGATCTGGCCCTCAATACTTTCATCATAGACACATACCGGGGGGAGACCGATGAAAGTTATAGTGAAAATGCCCTTAGGCTCAAACCCGGCTCACATATGTCGCATAAAATAAAAAATTGAAAAATTCATAACTTTTCAATCGTGATAGCTAGCAGCGTTATTTCTTTTTATTGGTGAATAACATGTCATGCGCCCTTATAAACACAGCTGAGCAGTAATTTCATATCGTTCTGGATATGTTTTTTCGTGTATGATTTTCCGATTTTTCCTCTTCCATCCTCGTTGAAGAGAGACGGCAAGCATTGACATAGTACATATTGTAGCCCTGACACTTCTGTACATGATGGTCACATTCCCTTGGAAATCCAACTTTTCTGAAGCATCGAGAATTGCAACTGAATGTGAGATATGTGTAATTTGCAAAAATCGAAAATTAAATTTCTTGTAAATCGCAAGAGTAGTAGGTAGCTTTATTATGCCTTTTTACTTGTAGTGATGCGCCTACACAGAAAAAATATTCAAGTAGACTCAGACTAAATTTTTAAAAATTTTTAAAAATAATTATTTTATTTTTATTTTTTTCAACCCTGACATTGAGTCGACCGTCAAGGCAAGTTGATTCATAGGGCGGATGGTAGCTGATGCATGTCCGTTTGCGAAAACAACTGCCACGAAAAGAATCGTCGTTTCGCAGATCTAGAATTTATTTTTTTAATTATCAAACTTGAATATTTATATGTTTCTTTCACATAAATCGGTTGGAAGGTGGCGTATGGCAACCAAAGCTGTACCATTGTTATCAGTAGGAGTGTACTGTACTGCACTACCGTAACCGTCAGGAATCACGAACTAACTTTTTTTCAGTCGACCCATGATTCACAACCATGACCCCGGGTTCATGGTTGAGAATAGCTGAGGTCGAAAAATTCATGATGATCCCAGACCAAATACTATTTGGCAATATATCAACAGTGAGCCAACTTCTAGTTTTCTGGATACCGTAACCCAAAATACAGTAATCTAGTTACCGTACCCTATAATAATGTGGTGAAATTCTCGGAAAATTCAAGTGCGTGCCTTACAATTACTGTAGTTTGGGTTACGGTATCCAGAAAACTAGAAGTTGTCTCACTGTTGATATATTGCCAAATAGTATTTGGTCTGGGATCATCATGAATTTTTCGACCTCAGCTATTCTCAACCATGAACCCCGGGTCATGGTTGAGAATCATGGGTCGACTGAAAAAAAATCAGTTCGCGATTCCTGACGATTATGGTATTCAAGTACAGTTCACTCCCACTGATAACAATGGTACAGCTTTGGTTGCCATACGCCACCTTCCAACCGATTTATGTGAAAGAAACATGTATTTTTTCAAGTTTGATAATTAAAAAAATAAATTCTAGATCTGCGAAACGACGATTCTTTTCGTGGCAGTTGTTTTCGCAAACGGACATGCATCAGCTACCATCCGCCCTATGAATCAACTTGCTTTGACGGTCGACTCAATGTCAGGGTTGAAAAAATAAAAATAAAATAATTATTTTTAAAATTTTAAAAAAATGTAGTCTGAGTCTACTAGTATATTTTTTTCTGTGTAGGCACATCACTACAAGTAAAATGACATAATAAAGCTACCTACTACTCTTGCGATTTACAAGAAATTTAATTTTCGATTTTTACATATTACACATATCTCACATTCAGTTGCAATTCTCGATGCTTCAGAAAAGTTGGATTTCCAAGGGAATGTGACCATCATGTACAGAAGTGTCAGGGCTACAATATGTACTATGTCAATGCTTGCCGTCTCTCTTCAACGAGGATGGAAGAGGAAAAATCGGAAAATCATACACGAAAAAACATATCCAGAACGACATGATATTACTGCTCAACTGTGTTTGTAAGAGTGCATGACATGTTATTCACCAATAAAAAGAAATAAAAGTCCTAGCTATCGCGATTGAAAAGTTATGAATTTTTCAATTTTTTATTTTATGCGACATATGTGAGCCGGGTTTGAGCCTAAGGGCATTTTCACTATAACTTTCATCGGTCTCCCCCCGGTATGTGTCTATGATGAAAGTATTGAGGGCCAGATCGAAAGTCCTCGCGAATGTCCGGACCATGCTCGAGTCTTACCGAGCCGGTCTCTTAAATGATGAGTATATTCTCATGAGATCTCAATTCATTTCAATTGTTTGAACAATCCAATCATGTTTTGTTTAGCAACCAAATGATCTTAGAATGTCTACCAACGTTCTTTTCAATCGGCTATCCCATCGAATGTTTACTTTACTGCTATGTCAGCCTTTTGTTAAAATAAAAAGCAAATCGTTCAATAACAGTAAACATACATAAGTGTAAGGACTAGTTTAAAATAATATAAAGTCTATATCATAGTCTCTACACTTTCCCTATCTTACTAACTGCATCCCATTTTTGTTGGAAAAATTAAAATGTGTACATATATCGCCGGATGAATATGGTGATAAAACGTAGTTATTATGATTAAAATGAATAAAAATACCCGATATGAGAAGAATAAATGAGATAGCTCCAATCAATATAATTATTCCCAATGGAGTTGATGTAGATGATGATAACTGAGATGATTTTGATGTTGAATCTGATGATAGAAGAAGACGATATGTCTCATCTATAAATATTCATTCATTAGATCATCAAGAAATATTATTGATTCATCATTATCCATCTCTAGTCTTATTTAATTTATACGTTTTATGCGCAATAAAATACGATGATAGAGAAAAGAATTGAAAAGAAAGTTTAAAATATAAATTATTGATTATTAAGTTGTTAGTCTTAGTTTGTATGCAACTTAATGTCAGATATAAAATGTATTAAATAAAAAGATTGATTGTCTGAATTGAATGAATGAATTCTTACCATTTGAATGATCAATTCTTTGTTCATTCGATATTAGAATAAAGATTAGAAGAATTGAAAAGATAAAGAGAACAAGGAAAGATACACGCAGCCAATAACGCATCCATCAGAAGGATATCTAAAGAGGTAGAGGTAGAGGGAGAGGTAGAGGTAGAGGTACGGAGGGAGAGGGAGAGGGAGAATTATATATAAACGCATATATGGAATGGTGTAAATATGTATAGTGTAAGAAAGACGAAGAAAAGAAGAAAGGAGACAAAAAGAAGAGGAAGAAGAAGAAGAGAATGAATGAATGAATACTAATAGAATAGAAGAGATCAGTCTATGTGTCAATTGAGAGATAGAAGATTATGTGAGCCGATTGACTAGTTAGAGAAGACAAGTTGAAAAAGGAGAGGGAGAGGAAGAGGGAGAGACAGGGAGAGGAAGAGGGAGAGACAGGGAGAGGAAGAGGGAGAGACAGGGAGAGGGAGAGGGAGAGGGAGAGGGAGAGGGACAGGGACAGGGACAGGGAGGGAGAGGAAGAGGGAGAGGGAGGGAGAGGAAGGTGGGAGGAGTCATAGATCGGTACTATTCGGTTATCTACTACTTTGTTTCTCTCATTGAATGTATTTCCTTTTAAAGATATTGAATAAAGAAGAATGAAATATGAATACATTGATGAAAAGAACTGGAAGAAGATGGAGAGAAAGACTGGAAGACAGGGGATGAAGAGGGAGAGGGGGAGAGAAAGGAGAGGGAGAGGGAGAGAGAAAGGAGAGGGAGAGGGGGAGAGAAAGGAGAGGGAGAGGGAGAGAGAAAGGAGAGGGAGAGGGGGAGAGAAAGGAGAGGGAGAGGGAGAGGGAGAGAGGGAGGGGAAAGAAAAAGGGAATGGAGGGAAATTGAAGAAGACGCATTCATCTTCTATACCAATGGAACGAAATGACTAAGAGATGCTAAAGCATGAGGAGATGATGGGGAGAGGGAGAGGAAAGGGAGGGGGAGAGGGAGAGGGAGATGAAAAGGGAGAGGGAGGTTAAGTACCCTCAGGTTATAAAAGTATCTATATGTGATTATATTTCATTTAATGTGTAATAGACTGAATGAGAATTAATCGATTTTATTGAAAGACAATGATGATCTTTCATGAAAGAATGAAAGGAATGAATTAACAATACCCAATATTGATTGATTGATTATTGATTGAATTACAAACACGTTTGTCTATTATTAGATATTGATTGATTTGTCGGAGAAAACAATCCACATGCAGTACTCTCTGATACAGAATCTGATATTGATCCTTCATTCTGAAAGGGATACTGTAGTCACTAATCGATAGAGTAATCTACCGTAGTAGTAAGTAGACTAGTCTCTTCTGGAATAGTATCACATTGTCCATTTCCATTCCATATACTTTTCTTCTTCTCAGGTACATTATCATTCATATCAATATCATCTATTCTTTCATTCATTCCTCCTTTTCTTCTTTTATCTTTATTTCTCATAGATGCTTCACGTACCCTAAATTGTATCTTTAAATTATATAATTATATTAATTATAGATACCATTTGAATGCATCTTTGACTCCTTTCTTTCTTGAACACATTCCATATTTGAAACACAGATAAATCACTTCAATTATAGTAAGAAGAGAAGCTCCTACGAATAGACCAAGTGCACCTCCTACGTCACCTAAAACATGTTGCAGGTTGATCGTGGTCCCGTGGTGTAGCGGTTAGCACTCAGGACTCTGAATCCTGCGACGGGAGTTCAAATCTCCCCGGGACCTTCCTCTTTTGCTGATTTTTCACTTACATGCCAAACTCCAGAATGAGTATGTTTGGTATTGTCTCCAATGTTCCAGATGCATTTGATGGAGAAAGATGTTTACCATTGCAAAGTTATCGCTACAATGATTTCATTTCCTTTCTCTCTTCTCTTTCTGTGGTTGCTTACGATTCAAATTTGTCTCCAAAGTCGTATAGTTCGAGGTAGTCTGGTAGCTCTTTCTTGAATAAATTATTATATGCAGACTGAAATGAACACATATGACATTGTTTATCTTCTTCTTCTATTCTCACTTGTAACTCTCTCATAGCTTTTTTGAATTCAGCCAGCATCTTCCTACTTTCTTCTTTAACTTCACCAAGGGAGCACTCATGCATCTCCACTAGTATTCTAAAGAAGTAAATCAAACAATCTTAGACTCTAAAATGGGGGATCAAACTTCTCAAATTTCTCATTGTTCTCTGGACTCGATTCAGCAAAGAAAAGTGTAGCTCCTATCTGTAATGAAATAATTCAACTTATTATCCCGCTCTTTCGAGGGGATTCCAAAAAATGAGTATTACTCATAGTTTGATCCTTTGCACGGAAATCTTTAGTAAAAGGCGAAAGATTTTCTCGGATAATTGCAAAGGATCCAGAGATAAGAAAGAAGAGAAATGGAGAGAGGTATATGAAGAGTGAGGCATACCCCAGACGGGTTTGGTCACAACGAGAAATGACTAGATAGTGACTGACCTTGTATGCAGTACCTGTCTCCATACTCTTATTCATTTGTTCCCATTCATTCGATTGGAGTTCATGTATAGTCTTCATCAATAATTGATCCAAATCTTTCATTATTGGAGCTGACCATCCCTTAATCAATCGATATCTTGGATATTTTATATGCAAATGATAAATTGATTACATCCATGAATTCTTCTTCAAAGAAATGTCTCATTTGTCGACTTTGCATCTTCTCAGCCCAAACTCTTCGTTGTAAACCTCCTTGTTCATACTATAACTATTGATTACTGATTATTGATAAATCAATATTTGTAACCTGTGAAGTCAATTCGAATATTCTATCCATTCTACTGAGATCTGTATGAATCTTCGTTGAATATGATGATGAATCATATATTGACCACAATTTCTCAATGAAAGAAACAACCTAAAGCAGATCAATAAATCAATATATTATCGATTGATTCATACAGAAAGAAGAATATCTCAAAATAGAAGCGTCCCTTACATATATGGATAGTATCCATTGGTTATCTTCAAACGGTCTGACTAATCTGTCATTTAGTGGCAACCATACCCCCAATGGCCGATACACGTTATTTCTATTAAATTGTATTGATTCATACCGTATTCCATTCTTTGAGTAGATCTTCAACCTTTTGTCCATAATATTCTTTGAGAGCTCCAAGAGTCTTGAATCGATCAGGTTGTCTACGAAATGAGACAGGATCTATTAACTGAATATTGATCTTTGATCTTTTCATATTATTATCTGGTATCATACGGAATGAATATGTCTGGTTCTTGATTCTTCACTTGAAGGTGGAGGTCGACTCAATCTATTTGATATCGAATTCTCCTAGATTACTATTTTGATTACGATTTGCTTATTATTAGCAATTTGAACGTTTTGAATCATTTCTTACATATCATTAAAAACATTTTAATATCATGAATATTGTTGTATTATATATTATACAACTTACTCCACTAGATAATCTTGCAAAACATGAACTTTGATTTGTTAATCGATCATATGGTCCAATTAATTCATTCTCATGCCATCCCCAATGAGCATTGATTATCCTGATATTTATTAATTATCATTATCGATTGATTATATGTATTCATACTTTTCCATTGATTTTCTCAATCGCCCAATAATTCTCTTTGTTCTTTCTCTAACATCTTCTTGATATCGACTTTGTTTCTCAAATGCTCTATGAGCTTCTCTTTTGATTCGAGCAACCTAAATAATAATTTCTACTAAACTATAGTCAATTAATCACTTACCTGTTTATCATCTAAATACCGATTATTACTATTACATGTATAGTGTTCCTTTCTGATATCTCCCATGTACAACTGCAAAAAAAACAATTTAAAGTAATAAGAAAAATCAGCAAAAGATATCGCAGCGGGCAGGGTTCGAACCTACGCGGGCAATGCCCAATAGATTTCAAGTCTATCTCCTTAACCACTCGGACACCGCTGCTTGTCTCTACTCGCACCCATTCTGTCTCTCTACTCTATGGGCGAGAGTGTAGGGATAGTGAGAGTGCCTCTTTATCTCAAATGATATAATTACTAACTTCATTTTCAATATCTTCTTCTTCAACATCACTTTCATCATCTTCTTCTCCTTCATCAATCAATGGAGGCATTAGATTACGCGGTAATCGATTCATATCCTCAAATAAATAGCTTTTTTAAATTTTATTTTTATGCTCACATTTTAATGAAAAAATTATTGTAATATATCATGAAATATTTATTTTAAAAAAACTATTCACCTGCCATGCAGTGAATTCAATGCTTTTACACGATGGTCGACATCCTTTTGCATTAGCTCCTGCTTCACGAATACGTTCAATTGTTTGAGCTACACATTTGAAGTAATCACCAACAGTACAAAAAGGATAAACACCTAAAAGCGAAAGTTCAAAGATCAATATAAACAAGGAGAACCAGGAGGTTTTGGTGCACTAATGCGCTCAGAAAAAATGTGTAAAAATCTATACACCCTTTAAATGTGTTCTAGTGAAGACATGAAATTGTTCTATCGAACACCCTCATGTGAGAGAACGTAGTTCATGTAGCTCATCATCTCAAATTGTATTTGTATTGAGGGAAATGTGTAGTTACGAAAAACTCGAGGATCTCCATCTTTAAGAACGGGTCTAACCTGGTGAGTCCCTTTGTTCGAATGCACGTATAAAACTGCATTTACAATCTTTCTCAATCTCTGACAGATAATTTCGTAGTACACATGTTCTAAGATGATTATTGAATGAATTGATTGATAAGATATCAATACCGTATATTATCGATCGATGAGAAATTTGCCATCGATTCTCTTTCCTTGTCTCCTTCGTCTACACAAGAAGAACCCGAGAGTTTATGTCTCTGAAATTATTGATTTGAATACTCAATAATGGATAATAGATCAATAATACGTACATGTTGCATTTTGAATGGAATATCCATAGAGAATCCAGCAGGAACATTCACTCCACTTAAACTTGTCTCTGGTACATCTGTTTGATTATAGATCAATATCTTCACTCCTATAAGTATATTGATTGTATCAACAGTGAACTAATCGATACCAGGTAATCGATTCGTTCTAAATTGTTCTGAACAAGCCTCAATTCTCTCATAACTCTCAACATTCAATAGTAAACGTAGACCATGACCGGATCCTGAACAGATCTTCTGATTACTGTAATGAACATATTATTGATCGTACCACTTCCACTGACATGAAATGGTTTCATTTGATTAGTATTGATAGCCCAACATAATCCAGTCATGGTCCAAATGGGACGAAAATCAGAAAGACGACAAGCACTACCATCAGGCCATGTGCAACTATAAATATATCAATAGAATGATTTTTCGTTTCCCTTATCAATAACCATTCGGATTGAAGACAGGAAGTATCTTTACCTTTACATTTGTTTTCGTTTTGTCTATGTATCTTGTTATTATAGATTGGGTCTATTACATAGAGATAAAACATTTTCCAATCTTATTGTTAGTCAAAAATATATCTTACCCCAATATCATTCTCGACTTAGAATGAGCAGCATTTCTTAAAAACTTGACTGCATCCATGTCCCATGCATTCAATAAAACCTATAATACAATCAATCGATAATCATTCTTTCAATCGATTATTGTACAGTACCCGTTCAAATACAGTAAGTGTACTATTGATATCTTCTCCCTTTGGTCCCGCATATCTATTCATTAACCAAGCGCCCGTGATATAAGTTAACCTTAAAATAGATAAATAAATTAATAATCTTCAACAATTAATCAGTTATTCATTAACCTGAATTGATTATTATTACAAATAGCAACAGCTGGAAATGGAATCTTAGTTGGATATTCTGCCTGATGAAAAGATAGATTACGGTAATAGATGGAATAATCAATCGATACCTCTACATTTGTGGCTATCGGATTTCTATAGTAAAATTCAATTTGTAGACTAATTTGAAATAAAGCAAGAAGAACAAAAGCAACGATAACTATTCCCCATGAGTATCTTAACACGATTGATTGAGGATACTGTAGTTATACATAAATCAATACTTACCGTATACAAACATTATCATCTTTAAGATGACGAACTCCATCCATATTAGCATCATGAATTATATTGATTATCTGAAGAATCAATAAAAATAATCAATAATGTCATAATCAATCAATAATCGGTAGTGAATACCTCTCCAGTCTTTGTGTCAGTGATATCTGATCTACTCGATAATAGATTATCACTCGATCCAATTGATCTGAATGAACAGTTGTGCAACAATGGATAGAAGAATAATGAGATGAGATGAAGAGGAGAATGAAATTAGAGATCATAATGATTCACTATTTTTCCATTTGAGATTACCCACAAAACACTACTTTACTATATTTTCAGACTCTTAAGTTTCATCATAATGCTGAATGGAAAGAAACAGGAAATGAATGAATGGATAATTATGAATGAGTAGGAAAGATAACGAACAATCGTATTCGTTCCTTCTCTTCTTGATTATCAAATATAACAGAAGTTAGACGGGCTGCCGTACGAGGCATTGATATCTACATAGAGGAATTGATGAGATCTTAATTGAATTATCACGTTTAAGTTATTTTATTGGAGGAAATGATAACGCTAGACGAAAGATCACAATAATAATGATGTACATAAAAGAAATTAGAAAATGAATAAAAACAAATGGTTACACGAATATTTGTAGTTAATGTAAAAAAATTTCTTTTGATGAAATACTATTAAATTGTATCATAGAGAACGCATTGGTAGCCAAATATATGAGAGAAGGTATAAAGTTAGAACATCATTCAATGACTTCATCATTTCCATGATTCAGTATGAAAGAGTCTTTCATAGGGACAATTGGACTATGAAGAGAGAGATACTAGAGTGATATCACGCGTGTCGCGTAAGGTTCGAATAAACGGTGGCACATTGAAAAAATCGAAAACGAGCAGACATCATTTTTTGGTAGTCCATATGGTCCCTAAGAAGGTACCGTCGAGCTTTTTTGCATATCTTCATTTTCAACGTCGAGAGACGTCGTCAAAATTTTTGGACGGCGAAATCGGCCGACTTTGGAGCTCTATAGCTCTTAGGGGTCTGGTTTTGGTATCGAGTCGTCAACAGAAGAATTTCCCGCAATGTCAAGGAGTATACGCCTGCATCATTGCCAGGTCGATATTTTAATTAGTATTTTTGTAAATCGTTTTTATTGATTAGTTTTCTTAAAAATATAGAAGCCGAAATTTTGCAATAGCTTAATCGATAGATCTCGACCAGAGCTTTTCAATGGTATGCTGAACTTATACTTTATTTAAGTGCGCTCGAAAGTTATGACCATTTCAAGGTTTTAATTGAGTGCGATCGCACGAGAGGAGAGCGGCGCAGCCAGTGATCTACCCACTCTTATACCTCGTGTGACCAATTCGCCCTTTTGAATTAGTTTCACTGTTGTTCTAGTACATAAATATTTAAGTTATTTTGAGAACTTTGGAATATTAATTTCTATAATTCAAATCACGAATCATAAGCTATCGATGAATATTAATCGCCATTAAGACAAATTACAATATGACAACAACGAGACTTCAAATTCACAGGAATATTTCATCACATTCTTCCTCGACTACCATCCTAAAGATCTTCGTATTGTCCTAGAATCTCTATGTCCTTATCCTCCTCATCCTTTCCCTCCTCCTTGATGACGTCATCGTCTAATCTCCGATTCATACACAATTCTTCTATTCCTCATCGTGTTAAAGTTTACACTTACTGATAAGTTCAAGGGTGTTCTCTTTTCTGATTTTCATAATCACAGCAAGATATTTCGACAAAAATAAAATCAACAAAAGATATCTGCTGCAAGGAGGATCGAACCCCTGACAGTCAAAAGTAAATGCTGACACCTTAGCCACTAGACTACCCAGTCACTTGTTGTGAAGGTTGATAGGTCAGCTCACCAACCAATCTGGATGGTTTGTGTATGAAACTACACGAATTTCCTAATCAAAAAAAAAACTTGAAATGATCATATCTTTCGAGCGCACTTAAATAAAGTATAGGTTCAGCATACCATTGAAAAGCTCTGGTCGGGATCTATCGAATAAGCTATTGTAAAATTTCGGCTTCTATATTTTTAAGAAAACTAATCAATAAAAACGATTTACAAAAATACTAACTAAAATGTCGACCTAGCAATGATGCAGGTGCATTCTCCTTGACATTCCGCGGAATTCTTCTGTTGACGTCTCGATACCAAAACTAAATCCTGAAGAGCTACAGAGCTCCAAAGTCGGCAATTTTTAGCGTCCAAAAAGTTTGACGTCGTCTGTCGACGTTGAAAATGAAGATATGAAAAAAAAGCTCGACGGTACCTTGTTAGGCACCATATGAGCTACCGAAAAATGCAATAATATGTGGGGGTCAAAAAATGTGCCAACCACCCCCAGATTTTACTCGATTCTTCAGTGACACGCGTGATATATAGACGGACACATTCATCTCATCTATCTATACTTCCTCTCTCTATCTCTTCATCGAGGTGCAACTCTTAGTCTTTCCTCATCCATCTGCTAACTAATTGACAAGAAGATCACAAAACGAAGAATATCATGTACTTTTCAATCACAAGTCTAAATATTTATTTCCTCGTCTTTGTAACAAAAATAATTAGTGTAATAAAAGATAATAGATACATGATTCAACTAGTAAATGAAGGGAATGATTGGCCTGAATATATTGAGCAATGAATAAAGATCAAAGATCAAAGATCAAAGGCTATAAATGTGTTTCTCTAGAATCAGTCGATAATACAATACGAAGGGTTTCACTTATTCTTCTTTTTGAATGCCAAACTGTTCTGAAAATAATTTTAAAAATCATTGAAAATATGTATAATAATATTGAACTTACTCATTATTAGGCATAAATATGATATTACTTGTTCCAATTTCTCGACTTCTTTCTGTTATTGATGGGAATGCATCATCAATTATCAATAGAGCATCATCTATATTGGATGAATCTGATAAAGTCATTTGAGATTCTTGTTGAAGTGATACACGAAATGTTCCCTCATCAGCATTTGATATATCTACAATTCAAAGATCAAAGTTCAAAGATCAAAGATCAAAGATCAAACTGACAATCAAGAAATCTCCAATCAGTTGAATATTGATAAGGTAGACATGGATGTTCCATCAATAATTTCTGTATCATTTGTCTTGCTTTTATCAATTCCATTTCAGTTTCTGCTTTGATTGTGCCAATCTCGAAAGCTATAAAGTTTTTAACGTTATGAAAGTTGATCTTTGATCTATGATCTCTAACCCGTATCTTTTAATCTTTCGATGGAATCCTTATATGTATCGTAATCATGTCTTCCAACAACAAGAACAGGAATGTGTACCATAACAGAAGTTGAAGATGAAGGAGGAGTCTGAAAAGATATCCTTCTTTATTATGATAGATTAAAGGGACAGTAACCCCTCTACTTTTCAGTGTTTGAATTCCCGCAATTGTTCCCCAACGCGATAACTCTGCCACAGATATAGGAAATAATGACAAAAATCATTAGCAAGGGTCGAACCCGCTCGATCGTTACTTCAACTGGACACTTACCATTAGACTATGGGTGTCAGTTGAAGGTGCTATTATAAGGCGTGAGGTAAGGCTTGATTGGATCGGTATATGGCGATTTGCATATAGCTAGCTAAATTATCGGTGTGACATGCAAAACTAGTATGCAAAATTACTTTTCAATCAATGTCAGGCAACACATCGTATGTCGTGGCAGAGTTATCGTTGTAAGACGCCAATTTTAGATTGGCGGGAATTCAAAACTGATTTTCCGGACTTTGTTTTTTCAAGGGGGTTACTCTCCCTTTAAATTTATAATAAATACATGAGCGCCGACATGGGGGTGACCCTGTAAAATTATGGAATTTAAAAAATTGGGTGGACTCCCCCCCCCCCTGTAAAAATGACGTTTAGGTGACATTTGAAAAAAAATTTTTTTTAGTGCCCCCCTGTAGAATCGAGCTCGATGTATCCAGCCCATGTATGAATTTATTCATCCACTCGTAATCTAATTAATTTCATGTGAATGAATATAGATAAATAAGAATAGATAAATATAATAAATAATAATGTTAATATTATTAGTAATAATAAAATAATAATGTGTACCTTCTTCCTTTTATTCTTTCTAGTTAATGGTGATGCACATAAAGATTTCTTCTCTCTTCTTAACATTTGAACTTTTGAATGAAATGATAGAGTTATTAGAGATGGAGCTAACAGACATGGCTCTCCATCAACCTTAATCAATCAATAATTATAGTTATTCAATCGATAATGATATGATACCTGCATAGGTATTGCCTTTCTAGTTCTCATAATAGCTTGACTACATTGAGCTAATCTTTCTCCTCGTCCTCCCATTTGTAATGCAGCTAGTGTAGCTGTGGTGAATCCGAGTACTTCGATCTTCCCATCACAATAACTCGCCTACAGTACTCCCTTACACTATTGAATACACCACTACCGTATACCTTATTCGAATCTTCTTGTTCCTGTCCCCATGGAATAGTCCCTCCGGCATAATAAGTTATATTATGAAACAGAAGACAGTGTAGTTTAAGCTCTTTGATCTTTGGAGTCAAATCGATTCCATCGCACTGCAATCTACAGTAATCTATATATTATTGATTAATTCATACCTCTAATTCTACAAATTCCGATAGATCTTTCCAACTTCTTTTGAATAAATCAATAGTTCCTAATCCACCGTAAGCTATTCTATTCTTAAGACGACTATTTAACATTTGAGGATTTGCACCTGAGAATGAATCAATAAATGTAATAAGTTTCAATAATCATTTTCTCATAAAAATATAATAGTCAAATAGATATTACTTCTAGAATGATGAAATTGTAATGCTACATGAGCATCCGCTCCTATTGAGAAGTAATTGTTCATTACTGTTAATGGAAGAGCTGATTGAACCTAAATGAAATTGAATATTGAAGAGATCATATTTATTAAAATATTATTTAGATAGTCAAATAGAGAAACGTGATAGATCTTTCGGCCCTGGATTAAAGATCAAAGATCAAAATATGAACTGCAAACCTCTTCGTCTTCTTCTTCTAATGGACATTCTACATTAGCAGTCACTCGTAAACTCCATCTTCAAATTGATCTTTGATCTTTCTAATTAATAAATATCTTCTTACCTATCTAAATGGGTTACGGTAGTTTCATGAACGATAGAAGTCAATAATTGAGACAATGGTTCATCTGAGAAAGCTCCACCCCATCCGAGACATCTTAAATACAGTATATCAATAGAATGAATCAATCGATAATCAATAAACCTGCTTAGATCATTTCCTGTTCCGAATGGCATAATAGCAATAGGAGGATAGGCAGGCCAATTCAACTGAAATCAAATCAATCGATAATTGATTCATCATATACAGTATACCTTATCAAGTGTTGCCAGGACCCATCCTACAGTACCATCTCCACCACAGACAAGAATACGAAGATGAGTGAGCACTTTACGATATAATTCCAATCTAAAATATGTATTGCTATTTTTAGAAAAGATTAGTTATTTGTATAACAGGTTTATAAATCTTTATAATTATTATCATAAAAAGTGTAAAATGATTTCATGATTGTAACCTATGAATTGTGGTGAGAAGAGTTTTTTTTTAAAGAAAAAACTTTTCTGACTACAAACAGTCGAACAAATTTTTCTTAACATGATCTACAAAATATGAAACGTCATTCTTTTAAATAAAGAATTGTGAAGAGAATTTTCTTACCCAAATTTGGGTCCTTTAAGTGCAGTTATATCGAATACTTGACGGGGATTAAGAAGCCAACAAAAAGTCTAAATTAATATATTTAATCAATATCTATCTATCTATCTATCTATGATGTATACTTGTAATGCCTTAGCTCCTTTATTTCCTCCACTCTTTGGATTGACAAATACAAGTAATGGTTGAGATGGACAACCTAATGATGAATCAACTCGACGAATCATAAATGTCTTTGACTGAATATACAATGAATGAATGAATGAATGACTAACCATGACCTACCTTCGGATTTGGATTTTGACTATTTGACTTTCTTTTCTTTGTTGCACGTACAATCCATGAAGGGGGAACAATCAAATCTCTGAATAAATCAATCAATATTAAAAGTATGAATATACTTTTATCTATTCATCTATATCAATAGCTTTCCACTCACCTCAATCCTCCTCGATCACATTTCTCATATAGTTTATTATCTTGAAAGCAATTCTTGACATGAAATGACTCCTTACACCATGAACACGTCACTGCCATTGGATCCTACAACGAATGATTACTACTATGGTATACTGTAGTCTATTGATCGAACTCTTCTCTCGTTTCCTTTGAAGAACATCTTCTGATGAAAGGCTTTCCCACATCCAGAACAACGACCTTCATACTTCCATCTACAATTGATCTTTGATCTTTAATCTTTGATCTTAGTCATACCTATGAACCCAATGATGTCCTCCTAAAGCATCAATAGGTTCTCGTCCCTTTCTATGAGGTTCACGAAACGTCGTTTTACACACAACTGATGACTGTAATTTGTACAAAATTAAAGTTATTAAAAGTTGTTTCCTTCAATGAAATAATCAATGGGGGTGTTTAAAAATTGAGCAACTATGGTATTAAAATGAATAAAAAGTAAATGTTACATGTGATAGATGATTGATACAAACAGAATGAGATACAATATGACATGAACTACATCGGAGCTTATCTCCACTTCTGAATATATTCATTATTAATATAATCTTATACTTTGAAATTATATTTATATATACATATTTATAACAATTAACATTGAAATGTGGTTTGATAAAATGAAATGATGATAATTAATGATAATGAGTGATAAGCCATAGCGAGATTTCTTAAAACGAGAAACAAAATAAAGGATGAATAAAGATATAAACATTCAGGGAATCTCTATTCCATTCACAAAAAGTCGGAAATAGTCCTTTTTTCTTGGATATTTTGTATTTTCCTCTTATAAGATTCGTGACCATCATAAAATCTATTTGCTTCCTACGTTTTTCTAAAGACTAGTCACAGTTAGTGTATTCCTATTTGTCATGGTATCCAAGTAAAATAATGACAGCACATATTATGGTCAAATAATTTTGCACTCTTTCAAATTCCAATTTTTCACATATATTACGGATTTTAAAAAAGCGCTTTCAAGAATCGTTCTTATAGATACAGTATAGCTCGGTCAAGCTTTGTCGACATAATATTATGATAAATGTTATAAAATAAATTTGAAGTTATAAAAAGTTAATACCTTTCACATTTTCCTCTATCTCCTAGATAACATTCAGTATCATCAGAAGATGATGATGATGGTAACCATAAATGTTCTGTTGCTTCGATCTATCAATTATTGATTGATTTATCATGATTATTGATTAATTAAACCTTATCATCAGTCCAAAATCGTGCACTTCGATGTTTATCAGCCGGAGCTCTTTCACTCATTGTTGTCTTCGTCGCTGGAGATTTAGCCAAGGCTCTTCTGAAAGATCAATAATCAATATATACTCTTATATGATAATATTGATTGATATTGATTGATTTGTAGTTTGCCTGAATAGAATAGTAAGATGTTCAATTCTAGAAGGTCTTCTTAGATGAGAAGATGAAGTAGGATCATATGATCTACTTCTTATAGTTCTTATTGATTCAGATGGAGTTGGAGGTGAAGAATCAGCTGAGGATATTGAATATAATTCCAATTCTCTTTGTAATGTTGATAGATCGATTGAATTGGATCGAGGAGGATTATCAGAAGATACAGAAAGTAGTTGAATAGGATGAATGAGAGGAGATGGAGATGGAAAGACTATATCATCTATATCATGATGAGATGATATTGGTGATGCTATTGATGATGCACGGGAACTGAAGTCATTATCTATCAATTATATCAATTAGACCATACATTCCTTACAATATTTTGCCTTTTAAAGTATCGATAAAAAGTTGTAATAAATACTGGATATTTATGTTGTATCTTCTTCTTCTTCTTCTTCTCTTAGAGTACATATAGAAAAAGAGTAAAGGAAAGGAATAGTAAACGATTTGACTCCCATAGATGATGTATAAGATGCCATCTTTCTCTCCTCTCCCTCTCCCTCTCTCTCCCTCTCCCCATCTCTCTCCATCTCTCCCCCTCCCCCTACCTCTCCCTCTCCTCCTCTCCCTCCCCTCTCCCTTCCTCTCTCCAATTTTTCCTCTTCTCACCTGGTCTAGTCCGTCTCATTCATTTCCTATACCAATTTCCTTCACCTCCTGACACCTCTTCTTCCTCATAATGTATGGAAAGATTGTAATGAGAGAGAAGGAGAGGGAGAGATCCTAGAGGGAGAGGGAGAGATAGAGGGAGAGGGAGAGGTAGAGGGAAGTATTAGTAAGATAAAAGGGTAAATGCAGCCATATTATCATATGGCCCATTGGCCATATACTTTAAGTTAGTCTAACCTTCATCTATATTCATTTCAATTTGTATACTATTTCATTGACAAATTGAGAATACAATGAATACTTTGAGAGATGATCGAATCTTCGATTGTTTAGACTATAAAGAAATGATATGATAGAGGGGAAGAGAAGGAGATGAAAACAAGACTATTTTGATAGAAATGAGATATTATAGATACATTATATAATTCGATTAATAGAATCAATATCTAATCATATCAATAGATCATTCTATAACTTTTCTCCATCTATTCTATCCTTGTTTCTTAACTCTCTCCCTCTCTTCTCTCCTTCTCTTAGATTCTAATCTATTCGTCAATGTAAAATGTAATCATAGACGTTTATGGAGAAGAAGATATCGACTCGGATTAATAATCTCTCCCTCTTCTTATCCTAGAGGGAGAGAAGGATAAGGAATATTTAGATATAGAAGGAGAGGGAGAGTCATAAAGAGAGGGAGAGGTAGAAGGAAAGGTAGAGGGAGAGGGAGAAAAGTTAATATATCTGTGAATGACAGGGAACTACAATTGAATAGAATGAATGAAGAAGAAGAAGAAGAAGAAGATGGAATCATATGATAATATACATAACATATATCAATAATAATAAAATTAATAAAATAATAAAATTAAAATAAACCTATCAGATGTTTGTAGACTACATCGTTCACTACTACTATTATGTCTAGTATTTTGAGTATCTTCATCAGATGAAATCGACGATACAACAATATCAGGAGTTTGGATATTTCTTGAATATTCATTATTATCATTATCCTTCTTTCCACTTCTTCCTCCTCCTAATCTTCGTGCCAATCTACTCACAGCTGATTCTATTTCTACTTTCAATAAACTTCGACGATATTCACCCAATAATGAACAATGGATACAATAATCTTCCAATTCCATTTTATCATCTTCTGATTTCTTCTCTTTCTTTGATTCTCTTCGTGATCCATCACTATCATCATTATCAGTTTCTCCATCAGAATGAAGTCGATATCGATTAGACGATGATGATCTACTTCTTCTTTCACTATCCAATGATAGAGTAGACCATAGAGGACGTTTCTCTCTTTCGATTACTCTTTTGGTTGATGACTTAAAGGGAAGAAGACGAACTCCATCGGAGAGCTTACGAAGTTTTGTACTCATATCATTGAAGAATATGAAGATATCAATGAATGAAAAGGGGATTCAGAGGAAGAGGGAGAGGGAGAGAGGGAGAGGGAGAGATAGAGGGAGAGAGAGGAATAGGGTGAGGGAGAGATATAGAGAGAGGGAGAGGGATGAAGATATGACGATGAAGAGGAAGAAGTAGAGGATATAGTGCCCGCCTCCATTTATGAGAAGAGATACATATGAGGACATCAATAATATACTCATTCTTAACTTTTAATCCACTTCACTTCCATTTGATCTTTGATCTTTGATCTTTGATCTTTGAACTCTTACCTCCAATGATCCGATAAGGATGGATAGAATTGAGATATTTGAGTAGATGCCATCTCTGGATTGGAAATCGATAATTTAGCCATTCCAATTAGATTTGATCGTTGTCCAGTCCGCGATCTCAATCAATCAATAATTCATAATCGACTACAGTATCCCTAATGAGTACCGTAAGGGTGCAGGTGGTCCATCTTCAGAACTACTTCTATCATCTTCTCTTTCTCCCAATATATCCATATTCATCTCTTCTATCTCCTCATCTTCAAGTGAATTTGACCAATCTGGAAGAATATCGATTGATTTACCAATAAATACAGTATACCTGAATCTATTAGATCGGCTAAGGATACACGACGAGGATTGGTCGATTCTACAAAAATTATAATAATTCATTTAAAATAATTTTATAAAGCGGTATAATGTTTCAGATTTATGTAAATAAAACAAAATAAATTAATATTGAATAAAATATATCAATTAATAAATTTTTTAAACTGATATACATACATTTTATATAAGTTTCATCTAATAACATTTATATTTTATTATTGTTTAAATATTAATCTTGATGTAATAATCAAAATAATGAAGGAATTACATGACGATGAAGAATATTTAGATGATTAAAAGGGAAATAAAGTGTAATTACCAATAGGAACTTGTAATAGATTAGAATGAATATCATGCCATAATGCAATAGCTCCAATGAGTCGATGAGAGAAATGAGGAGATAATGTTGATCCTTAATTATATCATATTTATCAACAATATTTTCGTGAACAAACTGGGATGGCCGCTATTCTACATATCGTACACTATTTCTTTTTAGTTGACTGTATCGATCACTAGAATCATTAATGAATCACTGCTTGAAGTTCAAGCAAAGCGCGTTTTTTTTTGAAAATTGGAAATTTCGGCAATTTGTTACGAACCCGCGTGCATTGGTTATGAAATGAGCGGTTGTACCACTGCACCAAGGGTGCACGCTTTTACTTTTTATTACTTGTCCTTTGAATATTCTAGTTGTTAGAGACTTGAATGAACATTCGAGAGTCTCCATGTTTAAGGTCTTTTAATAGAACTCTTGATAAGGTTTTACCCTATTGTGATAATCTCTAACTAATATATCTATGTATGCAAAATTATTGACGAATAACATATATCTACAATATAATATAACATTTTGATCTTAATATACAATATCTTTAAGAAATTGAGAGAAGAAAGAAAAAGAGACGAGTCTATCAACAAAAAGAGATTGATGATTATTGAGAAGATTAAACCGTATATCTATTTATATTTTAGCACATGCTTTATTTTCAATAAATCCCAGATTTTATAAATCGTAACAATTTTTAATTGACCTTGATCTAATGTAAATTAATAGTTTTTTTTGGAAGATCATAAGAGAAAAGTGTAACAAACTTGTAGAAGATGGATATCGTTTCCTTCTATGTCGTTCTTTCTTTTCTTCTTCATTCATTCTTCTCTCTGATTGACTTCTTATCGATGAATGGAAACAACAAGAAGATTTACAAATTGATTCCATCCCATACAACACATTCTATATCTCTCCTTATGTCCTTATCCTATCTCTCCCTCTACCTCTCCCTCTATCTCTCCCTCTCCCTTTACCTCTCCATCTACCTATCCCCCTCCCCCTCCCTCTCCCTCTACCTCTACCTCTATCTCTCCCTCTCCCTCTCCTTCATTGTCTTACCTTCGTATTCTCCACCCTACCATCATGTCATTCTCCATTAAGAGATCTTTCAAGTGAAAAGAAGTTGGAAGTCTTCTTGTTGAGTTCGAGGAAACAAGATTTCTTCTATAATCATTCATTCATTTGCAACAAATATTACTATTTTTATTCAAATATTTCAAGAATACAGAGAGGGAACCAACCCCTTGTATGAAAGAGTTTCATCAGTCCATAAATGTTCAGGGTACAATGAACCATCACAACAATGCCTTTTTCACAGAATGTACAGTTCAGCTCTGTCGATTTGTTAGATAACACGAGCTCCGAAACATTTATTTTAGCGATGTAGGAACATTTTTCAATTCTCAAAGTCTTACTCATGAGTTTCAATGATAAAAAGTTCTTCTAATGACTAAAGAATATGAAATACAACTTATATTAATGTTAAAAAAATATGAAATTGCAAATCACTCAGGTCTGAAAATAATGGGTACAAATTTACTGAAAATTCCAGTAAATTAGCACCTATTATTTAGCACGAGTATCTCTGAAAATCTCCGATAATTCACATTTTCAGACCAGTGTGATTATTGAAAATTTAATTTTCTTATTGATTGAAATTTTCTTTTTTTTTACTTAACAAAACTTTTTACAACAGAAACTCAGAATTCGAGAATCGAAAAATATTCATACTCCGCTGAAATAAATGATTCGTCCAAATGCGCCCATGGCGCTTTTTCAACACAGTGAGAGCAGTCATTGAAAAGTTGAAATAATGCCCAAAAAATGACGGTATGATGCCCAATGCAATTTGTACATGTTGACAACTCGACGAAACTGTAGTGTATTTAATTTGAATATGTTGGACGATAAAGGATGACAATGGAATGGAGAGAGATAAGGAATGAATGAATATCATATATGTATGAGAAGAATGAAGAAGTTGAGACAATATCAACGTCCATATACCCTCTTAAGTGTTCTCTCTCTCTCTCCCTCTCCACTCCCTCTCTCCCTCTCTCTCTCTCTAACTCTCTCTCTCCCCCCCCCCCTCTCTCTCTCTCTCTCTCTCTCTCTCTCTCTCTCCCTCTCTCTCTCCACTCCCTCCCCCCTCTATCCCTCTCCCCTCCCTCTCTCTCTATCCCTCTCTATCCCTCCCCCCCCCACATCACACATTCGAACGATAAAGTATGGGGTTTGACAATTCTGTAAGGAAAATAAAAGATAGAATGATTGGAAAGAGAAAATGGAAGGTTTTGTTCATGGATGACTAAATAGTATTTAGAATACAATGAAGTTCAATCTATCCAATAGAGAAAATACTCAAATGATCCTTTATTATTTCAAATTTATTCTCATCAAGCCATTTTCTTCGAAGAGAGGGAGTACTAAAATTGAGACAACTCATAATAATAAAATATTGGCATATCAAACATATTTAAAAAAGTGTACTTCTGATGGAAAGATCCAGTGATTAGTAGTTGTTCTCTTAGAAAAAGATTTAGAATATTGAATATTCTTCCTTTTCCTTTTGTTTATCTCTCATTATGTCTCTGAAGTGTTCTTGATTATTCGTTTATAGATAGAGAATACTTCTTATTCTTCCATGCCATATGTCTCCCTTGTGTTAAGTGAGAGATAGTGTATGATGCCATCGAGATACGAAGGCTGAGGGAGAGGAGGAAGAGGGAGAGGGAGAGAGAGAGGGAGAGGGAGAGGGAGAGGGAGAGGGAGAGGGAGAGGGAGAGGGAGAGGGACAGGGAGAGGGACAGGGAGAGGGAGAGGGAGAGGAAGAGGTAAAGGGTGAGGGAGAGGAAGAAGATATCGTAGAGGTAGATAGAGAGAAGTAAGTGATTCTTCTCTTTCATCGCCCACTCTCATTCATTCTTCCTTCTTCATTTTGTACTATGAAGTGGCCACTTATTTTAATCTTCTTATTTTCACTGTAAGTATATCAATATAAAAAAAAAAGTAAATCATACGAGTACTGTAGATATGGGAGAGATCATTGGAGTACTGTAGATAGGATAGAGATTGTTAGAGTACTGTAGATGGAACAGAGATCGTTGGAGTAATGTAGATGATAGATATTATATTGGGAGCATTTATGGATTTGATGACTAATTTTAACCATACGAAATAAGTACAATATCCTCTGCTCTTTCACTACTGTATCTATTATTGATCTACAGTATCCAATATGACTACAGTATCTTCAGTGTATCATGTCAACTGAAGGCTCAACGTGCACGTCGATTAGGGGCGGAGTCACAGATTCTGAAGACGTTATCATCACGAGCATCAGAAGAGAGTCGTCCACCTGTGAGAGGTTGTACTGAAGCTCCCTCTCCATTCATTATATGTCTAAAAGGTGAAAGAGATCAATGGATTTACCAATCACATACACTTTCTATACACTTTATTCATTTATTCAAAATTCAATGAATAGAATCCATTGATCAATCGCTTCTAACAACTTCTGCTTCATTTTCATTCCCTCTGAGTGTCATTTATTGTGAGAATCACAATCCGGAACTTCATTTTATGGAACAACCACATTTTCAGGAAGAATTTTTCTGGACCAATAAACTAACTGTAAAGTTAGTACAAAACAAAATGGTTTCCCATTTGTAGTACGGAAGTCTCAGATTGTCATTCTCCTTATTTATTTATTCATTCAATCAATCAATACTATTCATATTATAGAATCAGCTGAACATTCATCAATCGTAGTTCTAACTAGTCTTTATATCAATAGAATTGAATGGGATACTCCCATGGGAGCAGTAAGTTCATTTAATCAATCAATATATTGATCAATACGAATGGTTTCATCTATCATGAACTTCTCTTCTTCTCTTTGTCTTCTTATTCGACAGCTGTTCTCTCCTCCTTCGTGTAATCCTCAACTATTCACACTATAGAAACAATATAGTACTTTCACTCTTAAAATACTTCATGAATTATTTTCGTCGACTAAGAATATAGATAGTGTATTATAAACATGGACTACGATTGGGTGATAGTTAAAAAATCTACGTCAAATCGAGAGAACATTTATGTCTACCAGTATTTAGAGGTCATGCTTTCACAATCCTTAATAGAAAAATATTTACATTTTACATTACATTACATAGATAGATAGTGTATTAAAAAAAAATAATAATAATACATCATATTAAATGTATTTATCAATCATTATAGGAAGTGGATCTATATCTCAGACAACAATGGGAAGATTCTCGATTGGCTTATGATGTTGACCCTAGAGAAGATATTGATGAGGTCAACTGAAACATTTCTTTTTAAAATGATTCAACTTATTATCCCGCTCTTTCGAGGGGATTCCAAAAAATGAGTATTACTCATAGTTTGATCCTTTGCACGGAAATCTTTAGTAAAAGGCGAAAGATTTTCTCGGATAATTGCAAAGGATCCAGAGATAAGAAAGAGGGGAAATGGAGAGTGGTATATGAAGAGTGAGGCATACCCCAGACAAGTTTGGTCAGGGTGAGAGAGTGAACACTTTTCACTGTGCATAGATGGACAGTATAAAGTATTCGTTTAGATCACTCTACCTGATTCGACCGAGATCTGGGTTCCTGATACTTATATCACTTCTGGAAGGTTATATTTATATCCATTATTTATTTTATTTGATTAATTTTTTCTGAATAATAAATATATTCAGGGAAAAGTCATTGGATAATGATAGAAAGAGAATAATTGTAGAGAAGAGTGGACATGTTCGTTCAAGTGAGCAGTATGTTTCTTCGCTATCTTTTTTTTTTTTAATTCAGCCTTGATTTTTGATCTTTGATCTACAATCTCTTATTTGAAAATTGATATTTAACAATTTTTTAAACAATATTTTTACAAAATTTTTTTTAGTTTAGTTTAATTATTTGAATACTATAATATTATGATAGACTATGTTTTTTATGTTTAATGTAATGAACTCCTAGACGTATCGTAATGGTTTCAACTTCAACTTCATCTTCATCTCCATTCACTCCTACTCGTACATTCACTATTCGTCTATCATCATATAAATATCCTATCGAAGATATTGTATATCTATGGGCCAATTCACCCCCTCAAGTTGTTCCCGTTGAGGTAATCAATAATCTATCAATCAATAAATACCGTATCTTTCAGGTATCACGTGAACTCCTCTCAGGACCACTCCAATTCGAGCATGCCGTTGCTGGAGATTGTGTGGGAAACTATTCGATTGGTATAGACAATCAATCAATATGATGTTTAATCAATCAATAACAGGAACGTATTCATGTATTGATGTTGTTGTTACATTCAAGGGATCATTTTGGTCGTCATTCTCTCGTTTCTTCCTTCCTACTTCTCTACTTGTCAGTTTAATTAATCAATAATTGAATCAATGAAATCAATAAATGACTATCAGGTAGTATTCTCATGGCTTCATATGTGGTTACATGGATCATGGTCAGTTCCTCGTTCTCTTTCTGCTTGTCTTCCCTTCACTATCTTCGCTACTCTATTCGTAAGTATCATACTGTATGAATACCGTATCCACTAATTACTATATTTATTGATTAATTTAGTTGATCTCAACTCCTAAATGTTATCAATCATGTTGGTTAGTCTTCTGTCTCCTTATCACCTTCTTATCTCTATTGGAATACTTCGCTGTTCTTTGTTGTGGATTCAGAAGGTACATTATCGATTGATAAATCAATCAATAAAATCGATCTTATTAAATAGAACATTGACTCGTCTACCATCACATACTGAAGAAGTTGCACATAAGGCACAGAATGTTACCAATGCAGTTAGTTTAATCATTATTCATCTATCACTCATGTGTTCAAAATTGTCCAAAGTTTGTAGAAAAGACTTTTCACTCTATTTTATTCATTCTTTCCATCTTTCATTTCTTTTGAATATTGTATACATCTAACGAACCTTATCACTTCAAAGAACAACGATTCTTCAGATATTGATTAATCGATTAATCTATTGATATGAAATGATAAATAATGAATTGATTAAAGGTATCAGATATGACGAATACATCATGTACTTCAGCCATATCTCCATTAGATGCAATTGGTAGATTGGCCTTCCCTCTTCTATTCATTATTGTTTCCATTCTATTCGCTTTTCTATTCTAATCAATTAGTTAGGTCATAGTCTCGTTTATCATTCTAATCAATCATTTATCATCTCTATTATATAACTAATTATTGTTATATCATTCTGTATAGTATAAATAGATATTTCGAATACAAGTGTGGTACAATAATTTTCAAATGTATCGTTATACGCAAAAGTGAATGAAAAAATATAATAGAACAATGTAGACATGGATAGAAGAAATGATGGTTGGATGGTTCTCGAAAAAATCTTACGACGAAAATTTTTAGAAAAAAATCGAAAACGCTTTTGAAAATTAAAAAAAAATAAGATAAACCACTCCCTCATTTTGTTGACTCCAAAATATGTAATTGCGCTGGAATGGTCAATTCAGAAGCTACTTAATGATTAATCGATATTCCCACTCTCTATTTAGATCTACGTGTGCACAGACCTTTCCTCAACAAAATGTATATCTATATTTATTATTTGTCGGTAAAGTTTGGAACAAGAACAAGTGGTATATCAAACTTTGATTTGTTTAAGAAACAATAGAAAAGGATAGATTAGTTGATTAGTGGGATATAAGATATTTAAAGAGACCATTAGACTACTAGGTAGATAACAATTCACCATTCAATTATAAACAATGAACAATGATTGGGAATGCAAAAGATATCAAGGAAAGATATAAGATAGATAGATAGATGACGAGGAAAGTAAAGCATTTCATGTAAGAGAAGGGATCAAAAGGGAATATCAACCCATATAGGCAAGAAGATAAAGGGGAAAGGGATACAATGCATTGGTAATAAATGACATAATGACTAGTTTCATTGGCTAAGTTCAATTCAATTCTAATATACATATTATACATTCATTATTCTTGATCTCCTCTCCATTCCTTTGGTACTTCTCCCACATCAACATACATATGGTAGTATAATGGACGAACGGTTGTCTAGAAATCAATCAATAGATCAATAGGTCAAATTGAATAGATACCGTATACCTTAACAACATTCCATTTATCTTTCTCATTTAATCCATCAGTGGCTACTCGTTTATCAGCCACTTCCAATAGTTTATAGATTAACTTAGGTGCTGTTCTCTTTCTTTTTACATGTTTAAGCATTGAATATCTACAATTGAACATTATCGATTCATCCTCTCATTGATCAAATACTTCTCACCTTCCTGTATCAGGATTAGGCCTTTCTATCGTATAATTTAATGACAGAATTCGCTTGCCTATAATACAATAAATCAGTCAGTCATTTGATCGATCAATCAATCAATCAATCAATCAATCAATCAATCAATCAATATACAGTATACAAGTACTGATACCCATATCGTCGTCTTCTCCACCCCATGCCCAATACATATTAGAGTATCCATTAACAGTTCGATAATCATCCATTGATATGGCCAAAGCTCCGCCCACTATCTCCTTGTACCATAATCTATACAGATACATATGATACTGTATGAATACAATAGGATGATTCCACTCACTGATATCCCAAATTGCTCACGAAGGCACCCAAATGACGTGGAACCGGAGGGCATGAATACGGATTACGATCATCCTAAATCAATCAATAAATGAATAAATCGATATGGTGTGATCTAGATACAAACCTGAGGGAACATATCAACATCATGGAATATAACACAATCAACATTGAGTTTCTCAGCGAGACCAAATGCAGCATTCATAATACGTCCCTTGTTGAAGAGATCATTACCCCACTAGAATAGAATAAGTAAATAGATTGAATGATCAATGATAAACAAAGAGAAAGAATCTATATTGTTTATGTGCTCAACAAAAGTTACGAAAATAAAAGACACTTCTTCCGATTTTTCTTTTTTAAACAACTTTTGAAGTTAATGATACCTGTTCAGTAACTATGAATCGAAAGTCTAATTTCTGTCTCTTTAGAATAGGAATAAGAAAGTATAATAGACGATTGAGATGGGATTGACGATCACGATATGGAATGATTATTGCAACCTTCAATCAATCAATAATATCTCTATTCAATCAATATCATCTACCGTACCTTATGTCGTGGTTTACAATCAGTAGGTGTCCATTGTCCTCCTGGAGCTATTTCTGGATGAACAGATTGTACTTCTGATTCTTTTAGATTATCGATTAGTAGAACAGCTTGAGGAATAGGTCCTTTCATATCTGGATTGTTCTCTACTTCAGGACACATCTCACTCGTATCGTAACTCCTACAATCATCACATACAATCAATATCTCATGAATAGTATTCTACTTCCATTACTAATATAAAGGAGGAATAGAATGAGTGACTCACTTGGTCTTGGTCTCTTTAACATCATCTAGAGTGAGATATTGAACAGTTTGTTTCATATTCTCTACTTCTTTATCTGGAACTGCTTTCGATAGTTCATCCACTCCACTACAATATTCATTATTGTTCATTTCAATTGGATAAAGCGATCTAACTTGTGATACAAGTCCATTTTCTGATCCATATTCTTAGCCGCATTTCCATTATATTTGCTATCTAGAGATAGAATATCACGGGGAAGTTTACTGTTTCCTCTGAAACAAAGAACAAACATTAGAGTCAATCACAATTCATTCCAAGCCATTACCTATCCAGAAGAAATAGATACCGATCAATAAAAATGTAACCAAGTGTGAATATAATTACTAATAAACCAAGGGTTTTCGGGTGAGCTGAGAATCGTTTGAGGGGGAACGTCCAGCGAACCATCCCTGAATATTAAATACATATTATACTTTTGTATTTTTGAACGAAAGAGAACGAATGGCTGATAGAACGAGGAGAAATGAATGGGGTAAAGTGAAAGGGGAGACATAGGTAATACATAATGTTATGAATGAACAATTGAATGTAGGTACTCTCCATTACTAGTTTCGATCGATACACATTGTGACCGAGAAGGGTACACATTCATAGTTAATCTGGATATCGTTCGAATCGGATAAATCTCACAAAAAGTAATGGACACGACGACCAGACATAATGAAAATGGGCCTTATCTCAATAGACTAAAGTTTAGTCTTCCTTGAACACCTAACCAAATATGTCACAAGGATCACGATGATCTGATCTCATATATCTCATCAATGGATCTTTGTGGCATGAAAAAACGTAAGGATTCATAGCACAATAATAAAAGAGTGGCAGTTTCAAAACGTTTTCACAGTAATATTAAAGATACAATATTTGGTCAAAGAATACTACTCGTAAGTATTCGTGAAAGCGCTTAGCATACATTTCGCGTTGTCGCAGCAAATGGGTAGTAAAAACTTGATCAAGATTGATCACCAATTCATGTCACGAACATAACTCGCGATAACTCCGGCAAGGAGGAGTTTGCACGCGTTCCGTGCGCGATTAATATGCGCGGCATATGAACTAAACAAATTATCTGACTGAATTTTGCTTTCTATGACGTTAATCTTAAGTATATTTTGTTTGCTTCCACATTTGAGTAGCATAGAATAATATTACATAAAAATATACCAGTTTTATTAGAATATTTTGCATTTAAAAAGTCAGTTCGTGATAACTAGTGTCAAATCCTAATACGAATTTAACGGCTTTCATTACAGATTTCATCTAGGGTGGTCACGGGGCAAATAGTATACTTCACCTACTTCACCTTGTAACCCTACTTCACCCTTCTTCACCACACTTCACCTTCATTCACCCTTCTTCACCCTACTTCACCGGAGTAATTTCTAAGTATTTAAATTTTAATATAAATTCAATATTTAAATAATTTTTAAATTGTTGGGTTTGTTTTAAACTTCATGTTGTAATTACAGATTAGTAACGATCTACGAGTTAGTAGAAGTAGAGAAAATGTTGAGCTATAAGTAAATGGTGGATTCCGAAACGTAAGTCTAGTGATTAAGTTAGTTTATTTAATTATCGCTTTAGATCACATCTTGTCCATCATTTAATTCTTTAAGAATTTATTTAAGATAAAGGGTTGATCTTTGATCTTTTGATCTCTTATTGATGATCTATCTCTAGATGGATCGATTATCAATAGCAGCTCTATTTGATCGTAATCAATATATATATATATATATATTCTCTGTTATATTCGATATTTTATTAGCTACACTTTTATCATATGTAGCTGTTAATGTTGTATCTACTCGTAAGTCCTCGCCCATTTCTACCGTAATCAACCGTAACTATTGTTCCCTTTAAGATATCTACCGTGATCTCTCGTTGTTTTCGCATTCGTCACTGCAAGTGCGCATGCGGGTATATCTATATCTTCGACAGAGATCAAAGATCAATCATGAGTTCCTTTTCAGTTTTCTCTTGTAAAGAGTGTTCAACCATATGCTGCTTCGCCTACTCATGGATTTAACTGACAGGTATTCTATTCATTATTGATTCAATACCTTGAATACGATGAAATATATGATTATCCAGATAGATGATTAAAAGATGTCCATTTCATTCTAACTCTTGTTCATACTATCAACATCATTATTTATCTAGGTAGCATATTCTCGCTCATTCTATCTCTTATGCTGTCTTCAATCCTTCTTCATCTTCTTGTTCTTCAAAACATTCGGGATACAGCTGTTCCATGGAATTGGAATGTTTATCGGTAATGTGTGTGGACTACTGTAATGACGATTTTCGATCGATTTCACCGTATCTTTTAATTCAGAAATTCAATGAAAGCAGTATTCAAGAATGCCGATCAATATGCACTTTTCATCTTCATCCTATTATTGAGGATTGTTTCCAGGTATACTGTAGATGGAGTGTACTATGCTTTATTTTATCAATCAATAAATCCATCTATTTCAGATTTGATATCATCGTCCTATTCCTAATTCAAATCAATTCAATCAAGGTTTTCATAAACTGGTCTGTTTTATTATATCATCTACAGTAGTCTTGGAGAATCTGTAGTTCTTACTGTAGTTACTTTATGATTACTGTATCTACCGTATATTATCGTAATATTTTAAGCCTCGTGATTCAACTCTGGAAGGAATTGAAATTCGATTTAATAAAGTAGAAAGAATTTGTGTAAACTTCAATTATTATCTAACTATCCATACAAAGAAAGTAGCTGCTCTTATAAGTAATCATTCTTCTCTCAAGTAAGTATATCATTCTTCTCATATCTGAAAGATGATTAACTATCCTATTCAGACAATTGTTCCCTGATCTTCAAAGTAAATTGAAGCCTAGTATTATAAGGAAAACAAGAGTAATCGCTAATAATTGGATAATGAATACTAATCTGAAGTCAGTTAAACATATTAAAAGATAAGAATATTGATATTATTTTAGTTGTCGATTCATTGTTGAGAAAGCATTGGCTGAGATTCCGAAGAAATTGAAACAGAAGAAAGATGATAAAGTACTTGATTATTATAAAGCATTGAAAAGAGAACATGATGATGGTAGAGAAAAGGTATTATGGATATTGAATGACTTAATAGTAAGTATATCTTATAGGAAGTGACAGATAGAAAGAGAGAATGTGATGCATTGAGTAGTCAACTCAAACAAAGTCTACCGAAAGTGAATAGGAATCTAGTTAAGGTAAGTATATATTCATTATATGGAATAGTATTCATTCATTCATTCATTGAAGGGTGTAAATAATGCATGGAAGAACTTATGGGATCTACAAAAGACATGTGAAGGGTCGATTATTGAATGTTTGAAAGTTGAATTTGGAGATAGAATTGGAGATAGAATAGTTTCATTATCTAGAGAGACAATACAGAAGATTAATCATATCATATCTAAAGTTGGAGTGCAAAATGGAAATGAATATGGTAATTTATATGATTGTATGATGTTGATAAGAATATAATGGATGTATAGTATAGAGCATTATAGGAGATGAAAGTATTGATGTAGGAGAAGAAGTAAAGGAAGATACACATATAAGTAGAGTAGAACAAACATCTCAAGATAGAATGAATGTATGGAATAGAGTATCACTCAAGTTTGTATTATTTATCATCTATTTCTATATATTATATTATATTATATTATATATGTTGTCTTACCTGGTATTAACATATTTTCAGTACATTCAATAGCAATACGGGAATATACAAAGCTACTCAGAAGTTTACAGTTGATAAACGAGCAGATAAATCAAGTAAATCATTATGATTACCAATAAAATAATTTATAATATTGATACTAACATTATAGAATATCTTGAATGCTCTGAAGGTGTGGATAATAAAGTGAATATGGATAATAATTCATATGAATGTTTTATTGGACAAAAACATGGACTTATTCCAATATTTGTATTGACTAAAATGGGATCGAATATAGAAAGACCACACTCTACACCTATTATACCATTGAAATCATCTATTACTTCAAATGAACAACCAACTATATCTCTATTGGGTACACTCACAGAAAAAACCCTTACAATCTAGGGTTTGTTGCCCTAACTCATGTACCCCTGTGCACCAAACACTCACCTGTAAGGGTTTCGAAAGCCTTGCGGGTAAGTGTTTGAAACCCTAAACGGTTAGGCTTTCGAACCCTAAACTGGTTGCGAGTCGCCTACGAATCATCCTCGCTCGGAACTCACAGGTTCGACCCCGGCCGGTACATATTCTTTTGCATATTGTTTTCCGATGTTGTATAGATTCGAAAAGACTGTGTGAGAAAGCACAAAGTTTATTACACATACATGTTTGGTTAAATCACAGGGAGAACATTCACATGAAAGATGACACAGGATATGATACAGTGTGATACAGCAGGGATAACATTCACATGGAAGATGGCAGAGGATATGGTACAGTGTGATACTACATGATGATAAATGAAACGATAGCTAATCAATTACTCTAGATATTCTATTACAAGTTTAATAGATAAGCTATTGATCTTTGATGAGATCCTCAAATAGACAATGTATGGATTGGTTTTCGTATGTGTTGTGTTAATTCTATTTCAGTATATGAATCTTGAAAAAAAAGGAACAATAGAGACTTACTTCCACCTGGATCATTCTCATCGTGATACTCATTATAATGCTTGTTCCAATATACGGTAGATTTGAATTCAGGTAGAGTGGAACATAAATAACAGACAAGCTAAATCACATACTTATAATTAAACATTTTTTTTAAAGTCAAACCAAACTTACGTCAGCTTCTTTTTCTCCTGGATGGAATCGACGGAAATGAGAGGTTTTATTATCAGCATTTATAGTGCAACCGCAAGTCTTATATGGACATTGAAAGGAGTTCATCTTTATCTGTATTCCATAGTAAAACAATAAAATACGATAAATTTAAATAAAATATTAAAAGAAAATTTGATTAACCAATAATGTATACAAGGTAATGTTATGCACTGCTTCTTTTATATTCAGGGTTCTCAAACCCTTACTACATCGGGTTTAGAACCCTTAATACTCAGTGTTTCAAAACCCTAGTGGGCGGGGCCTAGCGATCGCTGAAAGCCTTCATGGTAAGGGTTTCACAGAGCGAAAGCCTTAGGGTTTGTGCTAGGGCTTCAAAGCCTAAGGGTTTTTTCTGTGAGTGTATAGATTTATTATTATACTATATATTCAATATCGATTGAATTGATTTAGAAATGAGTACTCCTGTTATTAATTCTAGTCTTCCTGTACTGAAACCTCAATTATTATCTCGAAGAGTCTCTTCCATCTATTGCATCGGATCCATTTGGTATATTATCTATATATATTAATAAATGAATGAAGGAATGATTATAGATAATCCTTCATAATCAACAATCATTCGTCTTCTCAATCCTTCATCTATTTCTAATTATTCATTTCCTCTTTCATTATCTTCAATTCAATCTTCTTCTATTAATCCCCAATCAATATCATCTCCATCACAATCAATATATCCTTTCTCAATCAATTCCTTTATCAACATCATGTCTTCAATCAACTCGATCATCATCATTATGAACTAATTCTAATCCATCATCAGTGAAGATGTAGATACCCATCCAACACTCCTTCTATATCTGAGATGTTGGATGAACTTCATCTGGATGAAAGAAGATTCTATCGAAGATATGAATGAATGAATACAAATTTTGGAGAGAGAAATATGTTCATTCTTTTATCTTTTGCTTGCTAATGATTATGCAATCGATAAAAATGTCTGTTGTTGATTACTGTTGAATAGTGAATGGATATATTTGCTATGTTCGCATGATCATCTATTGGTCAAGCATACATATATGTATGTAGGAATCATAAACTATATTCGCTTGAATTGGAAGCAATTAGATCATATCGATCTATTCACATTGTCTAGATATATTCAGTCATTACTATTCATTAATGAAACAGCTCCATATGTTGCTAATGAAGATTGGAAGACTTAAAATATAATAATGTTCATGTCTTATTTTTTCTTCCTACAGTTTTTGATTGATCTATTCTTACACTATATATTACATGCACTCAATTTCATAACGTCTAACATAGCGTATTCGTTTTGACTGTTCATTAACATATCCAACGAATAAAGATTCAATCCTCCATTAAAAATAATAAATAATTTTAGAATTCATGAAAGTGGTGAACAATGGTGAAGTAGGGTGAATGAAGGTGAAGTGTGGTGAAGTAAGGTTAAAGGGTGAACTGGGTGAAGTATACTATTCGCCTGGTCACGGCCTCCCAAAAGTTGGACTGGAAAATGGGCAGAATCGTCAAACTTTTTTCTACAGTAGATAAGGAATGGCGCGAAAAGGTGTTTGAATTGCCTGCCGTACATTGCCCGTGTCGTGGTACAGTATACCTTGATTTTCGTGGTAGAATTTACCGGCCTACTTTTGTAGGTTTAAAAATCAGGCATTTCCCTGCTATTCAGGCAATATCAGGGCCTCCGTTGTAAGAGTCTTAATTCTTTCCTGTTATAACATGTTTTGATCTTGGATTACAATTTCTGTTTTGCTCTTGAATATCACGGTGTGACAGAACAAGAGAAAGCGACCGGCGGAAAAATTAGAAATGACCGAATGTCTGGCGTGTCTGCACTCTCACCTCTCTCGTGCCGTCTGGTGCTCTAGCCCTTGATGCACCCTGAATCACAAGATTCTCTTACAAAAATCAGGGAAAAAATATTTTTTAAAAATTGTGCCTGTTTCAGGGAATTTGTTTTACAAAAGTCAGGGTTTATGCGTGATAATTTCAAAGGTCTCACACAGAAATTGCCTTAGTGATCACGAACTACGGTATTTATTTGAAAAGGTCTCACACAGAAATTGCCTTTGCGATCACGAACTACGGTTTTGGCTTCCAGTATACGGTACCCCCTAAAATTTTAAACTTCCGCCTACTCTGCGTCTCTACCATTCCGCCGGTCGGTGTGTCACACCGTGATATTAAGTTCTTTTTGCATATTTGACTTGTTTGTCGTTTCATGTCGTTTATTTTTGCACTTCTAAAACTTCTATTTATCTGTTGCAGCCTACGACGTGTACTTTTCTCTGTATTAATTGACTCGACCATTTCAGAAGGTCGAATTATGACTACCGGTAGATCTACCTATTCTTATTTATCTCCATTGTAGTATAATATAAATGAATCGATTCAAATGAATGAAACTCCATATCGTTTATCGTTTGTATTCGACGGAGAGAAAGAAATGAATGAAGTTAGTTATATTGATTTGAACATGTGATATTCGATTATCGATTGGTTTATAGATAGCTAGATTTGGTGAGCTTCATGTATAAAAGATGATGAAGGACGGAAGAATATTGATCGAACTGAAGGATCGACGAAATCTTATGATGGGTACGCCGTTTATTGATTGTTTTTTCATGTTTAAATATAATAACCGTATGTTTCTATTTAGTCTTTTAATCGCTCAAACTCGAATCCAATCGATTGTCATCTTAGTATATACAATAGTGGAGCACGACACCCATCTCTAAGATATCGTTGGAAAGATTTGACGGGTACGGTAGATAGTACTATATCGGTTGCTTGGAAACTACTATGAATCAGTAGCAGCCTACGACGTATACGTTTCTCTTTACTAATTTACTCAACCATTTCAGAAAGTCGAATGATGACTATCGGTAGATCTACCCATGCTTTTTAAACTTCGGAGAAAGGAATTTCCGTTGTCCCACATCAATTTTGGTAAGCGTGTGTCTGCTCTCTAAATCAGCGCCTACTTCTCGTAATTTATCATTTAATATCCTTCCCTTCTCTTTCGTTATATCGTCTATTTCCAGAGCCTTCTCCGATTCAATGATTAATGGTTCATCTACCTTCATCGTGCGCTTTATCTCTTCCACTATCGATTACACGTCTTTGGGGACTTAAGAAATGATAGCCGATGGCTTGCTGAGTTCACATAGGACTCCGTCTTCATCATCAACAGGATCATTGTTTCTCGACGCCATATCAGTAAGTAATCTAATAACTAAGTCTCCATTATCTTTCCAAGTCTTACTCGTAGGAGTTACTGATTTAATTTTTTTTTCTACCTTCCCATCGTTCATTCATTCTTATCTCTACTGTCTCGTACCTAATAAGTTTCTTTGGTTTCAGGTCAGCGTTCAGTGCTTCCAATTTGAGTGGTGTGATGGCAAATATGATGGATACACTTGTTACTACCTTTATTGATTAGAGTTCTGGCACTAATCATTCACGAAAAGGTACCCCTGGATAGAGCCAGGTACTACGTTTTCAGGTGGTTTTTTGTCGCTTGATCTCTGTTCCTTAACTATTCGCTTTCAGGGTTAATATCAAGTTTATCAAGATGTCATAATGGCTCAAATGCACGGAGGGCAATTTCCGTATAAATGGATACAGACTTTCCGTGAATTTCTCTTGCGATAAATCGTTATGACTGAACAGTGCTTTGGATCGTGTGTCACTGATATGACTACCAGAACCGTGTTGCGTAAGGAAGAAAGATGTAATACTAATTGTCTTGATAAGCATCTCAAGATGATCCAGAGAATGTCACTTCGATCCCAGGAACACCAAATGATGAATGCTGAAGCAAATGGAGCTCCCAGAGTCTGATATTTGATCTATGATCTTACTTTCACTAGTCGTGTTCCATTAGATATTGTTATGACTCTGTTTACAATGATGAATTGTTGATTAATGAATTGAAACTGTCAACAAAAGACATACCTTTCTCATATGACCTAACCATAATCTTATTTTCTACTGTATTATCAGTTCCCCCTTGTATGCTTCGTTTCATCCCGATATTTGTATTTCGTGAACTGTATTTTTGTGATGTATGTCTAATGTTACCACATTATAAACATTTTAAGGATAAATGCCATGATATCTGTTCTACGTGTATTGTTTATGTTTAAGCAAATCACGGACACCTAAAACAGCCCCAGAGGACGAGTGCAAACTTTCCGAAAATAAATTACAGTATGCTAACAATCCCTACGAGACACAATGAGCACGAATGAACAGCATACCGTATGACATTTTCCGAGTTTGACAAGGGCCGGCCACGAAAGTGAAAAATTATTCCATATACTTTAGCATAATTTAAAGGGTTTTCGTGGTAGGACTCAACACGCACCAATATTTGGCAATTAGCCAACTTTGCGCGACGCGACCGCAACGCAACCTAGACTCGTCCTCTATGTTTCCGTGCAAATATCATCAAAGAAACCAGTGAGAGAATGTACGAAAGAAACTGCTATGTAAGAATTTATTTAACATATTTTAAGTTTGTTCCTTCTGATTTCATGAGCATCTAGAGTCGGAAAATATGTGTGAAACATGTAAAAACCCAAAAAAAATGTAAAATATCATTTAAAACACTAAAAATTAAAAAGTATTTTGAAATTCGCGCCACGTTGCCTGAACCATATCCCGGCTTCAGGACTTTCCGGCTGCCCATCGCTTCTCAGGTAAAACAACGCATACATTTTACAGCTAGAAAAAATACATTTGACAGCTACAACGCATGCATGTGAAATGTCACAAAAAATACATGTCACAGCCAGCGAAATGTATTTTTTGTAGCTGTTTTCTAGCTTTTTCATAGCTTTTAGCTGTTTCACGCCTTTTCTTTGACTGTGAAATACATTTTTTCTAGCATTTTTTAACAATTCCTTGCCTTTTTTCTAGCTGTTATTAGGCTCTTTTCTACCTTCTCTATTCTTACTCGTTCTATATTCAGAATTACTGTCAGTGAATAAAAAACGATTTATTGACGTAAATATGTATGGTTTTTAAATTAAACAAACGTGAACCTGCCAAGGAACGAGAACAAACGATGAAACGATCACAGCAATAAAAATCTAGCGGTACAAACGAAAAACATCATGTATCGAAATTCACAATTGTTAAATTCCTGCAGTATTTCCTATACAAGATAATCAATTCAAATCATATTCTAATATATTCATAACGAGCATACAATACAAGATATCATGGCATACATTGTTTCAATTTCAAGTTCTCCTTCAAGATTCCTTATTATATCATCATTGATGTAGATATCCCTTTTAATCTTAATTAATCAATCAATTACCCTCATACCTACAGTACCACTTACAAGAATCGATAGCTTCAATCGATAATTTTTCTCTTTTAATACATCGATCCTCGCAGCTTCTCCTCTCATTACTTTAGCTGCCATCTGCATTTCGTAATGGTTCCTAAAAAAAACAAAATAAATTCTGATAAAACATTTTTTCAATCAATCAACCAATACCTCTAGTATAGCAGTTCTTTCATGTTGATGTTCATTTCCATCTTCTCTTCTCTCTATATTTCTCAATCTTTCATTCTATTCTTGAATATTTCTCAATTGATTCTTCAATACATCAATCTACAACAAGTATGTTCATCTCTTCTCAATCTAATCAATAATTTCTATCATCGATCTCTATCACCTCCTTGAGTGAAAAAACTCTTGCCTTCTAAATGTAATATTCTCTTCGGATAGAATATATACTTGTCCTACTGCTTGAGAAAATTCAACTACGTTTGAATTTTGAAGAAGATATTCGCTAATCGATAAATCAATAAAAACCAACTTGATTCTCATATGTTCCAATCCCTTTATCATCTCTACCACTCCATTCTTCTTCATTTTAAATTCCTATTCCTCAGTATCCATGTTCTCTTCAATTTGGATCACCTGTAATCGGACAACTATTTCATGATATAATTGAGTTTCACACGAATAACTTAACTAACTTAACTAATACCCAATTCTTTTAGTACATTTGCATGCCCATTATCATCTATTTCTATTTTAATAGATAATATATAAGGTGAAAGAAGACTATCGATTGATAATGAAATATGAGTACGGAGCTACTTACTTGTTCTTTTAATTCTCAATGTTATGGTAGTGCACGAGGTGCTGTGGCTTCCTCACTCTGTAGTCCTTCCATTATCCATTGAATCGATTAAAATGAATGGATATGGAATTATATTGACAGAGTATAAATCTGGCCCGAAGGTTGTTCTTCATCTTCTTTCATTCTCTTCTCATATACATGTATATTCCAAGTCTCCAGTTGCACTGAAATCGACGTTGTATAGTAAGTCTGAACAAGAAGCAATCTTGTTCCGCGAGAAATAAATCAGCAAAATACCATAAAAATAGAAAGAAATCAACAGCTAATTGTCTACCTTACATTTGATCCAATTCACACAAGGATATGGACAGCTCATGGCGGTGGGCAGCGGGGAATCGCGAGATAAACTTCGTCTACAAAGATTTATAAACATAGCAATCAACAAACAAAATTGGCTTGAGAAATATTTATATAGAGAAAAATATACCTTTCTTTCTTCGAGAAATCAGTAATCGTCGTATCCTACGACGTTTCATAACGTTACCCTACGGAATAAATCACTAAGGATCCACGCGTACACGGAAACATAGAGGACGAGTCTAGTTCGCGTTGCGGTAGCGTCGCGAAAAGTTGGCTAATTGCCAAATATTGGTGCGTGTTGAGTCCTACCACGAAAACCCTTTACATTATGCTAAAGTATATGGAATGATTTTTCATTTTCGCGGCCGGCCCTTGTTATACTCGGAAAATGTCATACGGTATGTTGTTCATTCGTGCTCATTGTGTCTCGTAGCGAATGTTAGCATACTATAATTTATTTTCGGAAAGTTTGCACTCGTCCTCTCGGGCTGTTTTAGGTGTCCGTGGCGTAGGACCCCTAATTTTGGGTTCTGATGATTCCTAAATTAGGGGTCTGCAGACCCCTAATTTAGGGGTATACTGTATTCAGTTTGCGATAGCATGTTTTCTCGTGGCGTTGCTTATTTGAGTTATTATTATTCCATTTCTTGCCTTACTCTTCACAATTCTATTTTATTCAGATACCGCCCTTTTGTTTGACCAGCATTTGTTCAACTCAGGGAAGACTCTATCAAGGTATAATCAAGATAGTTAATCTATTAACGAGTAAAACTATTGCTATCGGCAAGTTGATAATTAATCACTGGTCCATGTTTGCCATTGCAGCAATAGCATCGAAATCTGCGTTCATCGAGGCTGTATGTGTGCTGCTGGGTGATCTACTCGCACTCGGACACAATGATACGGTATCTGTTGATCTTTAATGTTTGATCTTTGATCTTCATGTCTTATCATTGCAGTCCGCTTGTGGCTTGCACACTTATAATGGTTTATTTATTTTATTGCACTATGATCTGATATTGTAAATGTTTAATATTTGATCTTTATAACTAGGGGCGATGATCTTTCACATTAGTTCAGCCTCTGGAATAGCGGGGCAACAATGAACCACCTCTGGAAGAAGTTCCAGAAAAATGATTGAATATAAAGAGGGCGCGGCGGATGTCAGACGGGTTTGGTGGGATGCATTAGAGAGGATGTGCGTGCGCGATGGCATCCAATGATTCTCTCTGTCACACTCTCCGCTGCGCTACCAAACCTGTCTGAGGTGCGCCGCTCTGACTAATGAACTACGGTCTGTTTATTGTGACAACACGCCAAAGCGCACACCACAGTGTTGGTAAAGTCGCCTCGGCATCTCTGTTGCCCCGCTATTCCCATCTCTTTCGCATTTTGAACTAACGTGCTTTACTTTGCGATCATGATCTTTGATCTTTCCTAGGCTCGTAATGCGTAGTCATTGCTCGATGCAACTATGTGGCCTCTATTGGTCTAAAAAGGCCACGGCCGATGAAGACCTCACTAGTATCACGATGAGGAACGCGCTGGCTACTGTAGAACGCCACATTGAGGAAGAGGTACGGTAGCTTTAGATAACGGTATCGTAGTAGATGTAGAATGGTTGATATATCATATCGTTGAATTTCCGTTTAAGAATAGAAATATGGCGTTAAAGATGGATGGCTGCAGAGGCCGTATGCATGAATGTCGACTAGCGATCGACAGCCGTGACGTCACAGCCGTAGGCGGATGTCGTTTGCCAAGACCCTCCCCCTATGCTTGTGACGTCATATTTGTGTCGCTTGTCGACGTTCATGCATACAGCCTCTGACTGGAATTGGCCGTTGTGAAATTTTTACAAATTGACTGATCTGAATTAAAGGTTGTAGCCTAAAGTTGAATGTTGCAACAACAATTAATTTCAGTGGCGGTTGAGCTGGAAGCACTCACACAAGAAGTACTGAAGAAACGAGCGAACAATGAGTCAGTGGAGGATTGAATGATTGTCGCTAAAAAGGAGACCCAACAGAGGAACAAGAATATGAAGTATGCATTTCGGCCACTTACCGTATGACATATGAGCGGAGGGGTACTGTACTCGCACAAATACTTTAAAAATCAGATGGATTGTGGTAGTTGCGTAATTACAAATGTATGTTTATAATACTTCATGATGGATGACGTAATTTGTTACTGTAGGGGGATGGAGAGTGCAAAGAGTATATCGACTGATTATTATCCTTGTAGGAGTGATCAGAAGCGTCTGGCAGTGATCGATCCGAGGGCCGCAGCTACGATGAGTAAACAGAAGAGGAAGCACGTAAGTAAGAAGAGAAAGTTGGACCAGATGAGTATCGATTAGTTGTTGCTTTGTTTGTGATGACCAAGACGGGTTTAGCGTTTATATTTGTATTGATTTGTTTGTTCTTAGTTCTGTTTAATCGTTGTTTTCCCATATTTTGTACACAAATTCCCAAATATTTGATTATTGCTTTGTTTGTTTGTTTTTTTTTGAAAAATTAATAAAGTTTTCTCGGCGATTTTGATGAGAATTTATAGTAATTACTCGATTACTACAAATGACATTATCATAAGTTAAGATTTACAAAATGCTGTAAAATGCTTTCGTGAATCAATCAAAGCATCAGTGGCAGTATGCAAGAACCGTTTTCCGGGAAAATGTGACGTCATTAGCGTAGGCGGACGCGTTTTCCAAAAATCCTCCTCCGACGCTAATGACGTCACATTTTCCCGGAAAACGGTTTTCCGTTGTTCTTGCATACGGCCACTGATTTCGACACGAAGCAGGAGAATTGGGCGAATTTTCGAAATAAGAGAAAGTTGGGACACCTTTGTCGATCTTTGGGCGATGAGTCTTCGACCCTATATTGAAATGTAGATATTTGTTCATAGATGATCTCCGTTGATCTTCGGATCGTCAATCTTTGATGAATATGTTGTATATTAAATCAATCAATCCGACACACGTTAATGTAGACCACCAATATTCTCCTTTACAATTCGTGATCTCTTCACTGATACTCGTGTCTTTTTTCGCCACTTGCGCGCAACTTAGCGGCCACATGCGCGCCACTTGTTGCACGGTGCGTCGCTATTGCGGCGCACGTGCTCACAAGTAGCGCGCAAGTTGCGCCTATATGCCGCGCAACGGGCGATGTCGTGGCGCGCCACTTGCGATACTGGCTACCCCCCCCCCACCCCCTCCGTCCCCTTCATCCTTTACTATTCTTTCTGTAGGAAACAAATTGTTGTATTTGAGCTATTTATTGCACAAATCGACATCAAATAGACAATAACACAGGCGTAGAACCAATACAACAAAAATATTGATTGTATGGGATGAGGAAGAGGAAATAAAGTGAAAGATACAAATACAAAGAAAATGAAGACGATAATAAGACAAAATCAAGTAGTTTCACAATTACAGAAACTAATGGGAATGGAACACAGTTGGGATTGGGTAGTCTACTTGTATGAAGAGCAATCAATCAATAAATATGTTGGGATGGGATTAATGTATGTATACAAACAACAGTAAGATAAGGAAGCAGGAGCGACTTGAGCAGAGGCTTGACTTGGCTTGGAACGGAGAACCACCAATCGAGAGCAGAGCGGAAGGAGGAACGATCCATGTGTCTGTAATAACACATTGATCGATCGATTTATCAATTGAATAAATAAAGGAGAAGCTAGTATACTCTAGATTATTGAAATGAAAGATCTAAACCATACAAAAGCACTACTCACATCTACCATAGCCAAAGTATTCCAATCAATCCGCCCATATCTACCATATCCAATGTGAATCAAATTATTCAACTCATAATTAACTACTAACACTACGACTAATCATTTTGTCATATCTACTGTTTCCATCATCAGGCTCATATCAACCGTTTCAAAAGTCATCCTCTCACCATGTATCAACATGTGGATCGATTGCTTCCATCACTCCGAATATAATGACGTCACATCAGTCGATAGATGAACCTTGACCACGACTGAAATGATGAAATATATAAATATACATTTGAAACGTGTAGAAATCGATCCTCTCAAGAATATAATGTAACAAAATCAATGACATCGGTTGTGCTCCCGTACAAGAAGGCTATATTTCTTCCGATTTCGAAACCAATCAATAAATTTCTCCCAAACCGAAATTGCACAAGCGATGTAACTCCATCAATATCTTCTTTTGGTTCATTACTAATGTTTAAACTGATTTATAACAAATAAGAAAAATACGAAATAAAACATAATGTACCTCCATGAGAAATCCCCAGTCATATTGATGAGGGGTTAGAGGATCTCGAGAATTCTTGCTGAATGGTGAATGAATCTGAAAGTGAAGTCGATCCTTCAGTAGTTTGATTGTGAATACAAATAGATAGAGATTCCTAAGAAAAGGCCAAAACATCCATGTACTAGTGATTAACTAACTGGAACAACATATGTTCCAATAAATAGAAGTCTGAACAGCGAATACCTTGTCCAACTGCGAGTGAGATGTAGTCCTCCTTCAGGGGGTGTTCATCGATGTAGAGGACCTGCAGAATAGTCAATCAATAATTCTCGATGAATATAATAGGTATTTGTAATACAAAACTTGTTCAGTCAACGACATCTCATCACAGAGAATTTGGAGCAAGCGTGCGACAAGTATCGGGCAAATTTACTGGGAATATCGCCGCAACCTCACCCAAGCTTGCCCGACACAAAACAAGTAAAGTATAATTTGCCGGCTACTTGCTTCATCCTTGCTCCATAAAAAGAGCAAGGCTGAAACAAATAACCAGCTATTATCCCTAATTGCTGGTTATTTGTTATTTGTTAAACGGAGCTCTAAAGTAACAAGTTGCCAGTAAATTGCTTTGAAACTTTCGTCGTGAAGGCAACAACGGAGAATTAATTCGCAATTTACGAGACTGTTGCATATTTGCGGCGAGCTTTTTTTTTTGCTCCAGATTCTCTGTGATGACAACCAGACAGACGGCCAAGTTGTTGCCGCAAAATGGCCGTCCGGGCATCTTCGATTGGTAGTACGGCTATAGGATCAATTTAGCATACGTTGTTACAGTTTACTAAGTGCCTGCGCTTCCATGCAACATCATAGCGTGCTACAATTGTGTGCATACGACTGCAGGCACGTAAGAGAAATGTAACACCGCAAATCGTATGAACTCAATGAAAACAGGAGTAACAAATAAGTTTTAAAAAAAAGTAACCTCGTAAGTTCGTGCCGGAAAATCCTCGATCTCTTACTCTTCATACTCGCCGGACGACGGTTCCTTGCACGAGGCCGTGACACTGGCGACTAGTTAAGCACATATTATTATTGCATCAACAGTGAATAGATACGTGAAATATAAAAAATTAGAAAAATAACGAAAATGCGAGGAAAATATTCAATTTGCCGAAAGTGCGCGATTTACACGATAAAGCATGCAGCAAAAAGTTGCACTTCGGGCGCGCAAGTGTTGCATATGTTGCGCGCAAGTGGTGTTTGTGATAACTTGCGGAGCAAGGTACCGTAAGTTGCGCGCAAGTGGTGCATATGTGGCGCGCAAGTGGCGAATAGTATACTTCACCCAGTTCACCCTTTAACCTTACTTCACCACACTTCACCTTCATTCACCCTACTTCACCATTGTTCACCACTTTCATGAATTCTAAAATTATTTATTATTTTTAATGGAGGATTGAATCTTTATTCGTTGGATATGTTAATGAACAGTCAAAACGAATACGCTATGTTAGACGTTATGAAATTGAGTGCATGTAATATATAGTGTAAGAATAGATCAATCAAAAACTGTAGGAAGAAAAAATAAGACATGAACATTATTATATTTTAAGTCTTCCAATCTTCATTAGCAACATATGGAGCTGTTTCATTAATGAATAGTAATGACTGAATATATCTAGACAATGTGAATAGATCGATATGATCTAATTGCTTCCAATTCAAGCGAATATAGTTTATGATTCCTACATACATATATGTATGCTTGACCAATAGATGATCATGCGAACATAGCAAATATATCCATTCACTATTCAACAGTAATCAACAACAGACATTTTTATCGATTGCATAATCATTAGCAAGCAAAAGATAAAAGAATGAACATATTTCTCTCTCCAAAATTTGTATTCATTCATTCATATCTTCGATAGAATCTTCTTTCATCCAGATGAAGTTCATCCAACATCTCAGATATAGAAGGAGTGTTGGATGGGTATCTACATCTTCACTGATGATGGATTAGAATTAGTTCATAATGATGATGATCGAGTTGATTGAAGACATGATGTTGATAAAGGAATTGATTGAGAAAGGATATATTGATTGTGATGGAGATGATATTGATTGGGGATTAATAGAAGAAGATTGAATTGAAGATAATGAAAGAGGAAATGAATAATTAGAAATAGATGAAGGATTGAGAAGACGAATGATTGTTGATTATGAAGGATTATCTATAATCATTCCTTCATTCATTTATTAATATATATAGATAATATACCAAATGGATCCGATGCAATAGATGGAAGAGACTCTTCGAGATAATAATTGAGGTTTCAGTACAGGAAGACTAGAATTAATAACAGGAGTACTCATTTCTAAATCAATTCAATCGATATTGAATATATAGTATAATAATAAATCTATACACTCACAGAAAAAACCCTTAGGCTTTGAAGCCCTAGCACAAACCCTAAGGCTTTCGCTCTGTGAAACCCTTACCATGAAGGCTTTCAGCGATCGCTAGGCCCCGCCCACTAGGGTTTTGAAACACTGAGTATTAAGGGTTCTAAACCCGATGTAGTAAGGGTTTGAGAACCCTGAATATAAAAGAAGCAGTGCATAACATTACCTTGTATACATTATTGGTTAATCAAATTTTCTTTTAATATTTTATTTAAATTTATCGTATTTTATTGTTTTACTATGGAATACAGATAAAGATGAACTCCTTTCAATGTCCATATAAGACTTGCGGTTGCACTATAAATGCTGATAATAAAACCTCTCATTTCCGTCGATTCCATCCAGGAGAAAAAGAAGCTGACGTAAGTTTGGTTTGACTTTAAAAAAAATGTTTAATTATAAGTATGTGATTTAGCTTGTCTGTTATTTATGTTCCACTCTACCTGAATTCAAATCTACCGTATATTGGAACAAGCATTATAATGAGTATCACGATGAGAATGATCCAGGTGGAAGTAAGTCTCTATTGTTCCTTTTTTTTCAAGATTCATATACTGAAATAGAATTAACACAACACATACGAAAACCAATCCATACATTGTCTATTTGAGGATCTCATCAAAGATCAATAGCTTATCTATTAAACTTGTAATAGAATATCTAGAGTAATTGATTAGCTATCGTTTCATTTATCATCATGTAGTATCACACTGTACCATATCCTCTGCCATCTTCCATGTGAATGTTATCCCTGCTGTATCACACTGTATCATATCCTGTGTCATCTTTCATGTGAATGTTCTCCCTGTGATTTAACCAAACATGTATGTGTAATAAACTTTGTGCTTTCTCACACAGTCTTTTCGAATCTATACAACATCGGAAAACAATATGCAAAAGAATATGTACCGGCCGGGGTCGAACCTGTGAGTTCCGAGCGAGGATGATTCGTAGGCGACTCGCAACCAGTTTAGGGTTCGAAAGCCTAACCGTTTAGGGTTTCAAACACTTACCCGCAAGGCTTTCGAAACCCTTACAGGTGAGTGTTTGGTGCACAGGGGTACATGAGTTAGGGCAACAAACCCTAGATTGTAAGGGTTTTTTCTGTGAGTGTACCCAATAGAGATATAGTTGGTTGTTCATTTGAAGTAATAGATGATTTCAATGGTATAATAGGTGTAGAGTGTGGTCTTTCTATATTCGATCCCATTTTAGTCAATACAAATATTGGAATAAGTCCATGTTTTTGTCCAATAAAACATTCATATGAATTATTATCCATATTCACTTTATTATCCACACCTTCAGAGCATTCAAGATATTCTATAATGTTAGTATCAATATTATAAATTATTTTATTGGTAATCATAATGATTTACTTGATTTATCTGCTCGTTTATCAACTGTAAACTTCTGAGTAGCTTTGTATATTCCCGTATTGCTATTGAATGTACTGAAAATATGTTAATACCAGGTAAGACAACATATATAATATAATATAATATAATATATAGAAATAGATGATAAATAATACAAACTTGAGTGATACTCTATTCCATACATTCATTCTATCTTGAGATGTTTGTTCTACTCTACTTATATGTGTATCTTCCTTTACTTCTTCTCCTACATCAATACTTTCATCTCCTATAATGCTCTATACTATACATCCATTATATTCTTATCAACATCATACAATCATATAAATTACCATATTCATTTCCATTTTGCACTCCAACTTTAGATATGATATGATTAATCTTCTGTATTGTCTCTCTAGATAATGAAACTATTCTATCTCCAATTCTATCTCCAAATTCAACTTTCAAACATTCAATAATCGACCCTTCACATGTCTTTTGTAGATCCCATAAGTTCTTCCATGCATTATTTACACCCTTCAATGAATGAATGAATGAATACTATTCCATATAATGAATATATACTTACCTTAACTAGATTCCTATTCACTTTCGGTAGACTTTGTTTGAGTTGACTACTCAATGCATCACATTCTCTCTTTCTATCTGTCACTTCCTATAAGATATACTTACTATTAAGTCATTCAATATCCATAATACCTTTTCTCTACCATCATCATGTTCTCTTTTCAATGCTTTATAATAATCAAGTACTTTATCATCTTTCTTCTGTTTCAATTTCTTCGGAATCTCAGCCAATGCTTTCTCAACAATGAATCGACAACTAAAATAATATCAATATTCTTATCTTTTAATATGTTTAACTGACTTCAGATTAGTATTCATTATCCAATTATTAGCGATTACTCTTGTTTTCCTTATAATACTAGGCTTCAATTTACTTTGAAGATCAGGGAACAATTGTCTGAATAGGATAGTTAATCATCTTTCAGATATGAGAAGAATGATATACTTACTTGAGAGAAGAATGATTACTTATAAGAGCAGCTACTTTCTTTGTATGGATAGTTAGATAATAATTGAAGTTTACACAAATTCTTTCTACTTTATTAAATCGAATTTCAATTCCTTCCAGAGTTGAATCACGAGGCTTAAAATATTACGATAATATACGGTAGATACAGTAATCATAAAGTAACTACAGTAAGAACTACAGATTCTCCAAGACTACTGTAGATGATATAATAAAACAGACCAGTTTATGAAAACCTTGATTGAATTGATTTGAATTAGGAATAGGACGATGATATCAAATCTGAAATAGATGGATTTATTGATTGATAAAATAAAGCATAGTACACTCCATCTACAGTATACCTGGAAACAATCCTCAATAATAGGATGAAGATGAAAAGTGCATATTGATCGGCATTCTTGAATACTGCTTTCATTGAATTTCTGAATTAAAAGATACGGTGAAATCGATCGAAAATCGTCATTACAGTAGTCCACACACATTACCGATAAACATTCCAATTCCATGGAACAGCTGTATCCCGAATGTTTTGAAGAACAAGAAGATGAAGAAGGATTGAAGACAGCATAAGAGATAGAATGAGCGAGAATATGCTACCTAGATAAATAATGATGTTGATAGTATGAACAAGAGTTAGAATGAAATGGACATCTTTTAATCATCTATCTGGATAATCATATATTTCATCGTATTCAAGGTATTGAATCAATAATGAATAGAATACCTGTCAGTTAAATCCATGAGTAGGCGAAGCAGCATATGGTTGAACACTCTTTACAAGAGAAAACTGAAAAGGAACTCATGATTGATCTTTGATCTCTGTCGAAGATATAGATATACCCGCATGCGCACTTGCAGTGACGAATGCGAAAACAACGAGAGATCACGGTAGATATCTTAAAGGGAACAATAGTTACGGTTGATTACGGTAGAAATGGGCGAGGACTTACGAGTAGATACAACATTAACAGCTACATATGATAAAAGTGTAGCTAATAAAATATCGAATATAACAGAGAATATATATATATATATATATTGATTACGATCAAATAGAGCTGCTATTGATAATCGATCCATCTAGAGATAGATCATCAATAAGAGATCAAAAGATCAAAGATCAACCCTTTATCTTAAATAAATTCTTAAAGAATTAAATGATGGACAAGATGTGATCTAAAGCGATAATTAAATAAACTAACTTAATCACTAGACTTACGTTTCGGAATCCACCATTTACTTATAGCTCAACATTTTCTCTACTTCTACTAACTCGTAGATCGTTACTAATCTGTAATTACAACATGAAGTTTAAAACAAACCCAACAATTTAAAAATTATTTAAATATTGAATTTATATTAAAATTTAAATACTTAGAAATTACTCCGGTGAAGTAGGGTGAAGAAGGGTGAATGAAGGTGAAGTGTGGTGAAGAAGGGTGAAGTAGGGTTACAAGGTGAAGTAGGTGAAGTATACTATTTGCCCGCGCAAGTGGCGATTCTGATAACTTGCGCCGCAAGGTACCGTAAGTTGCGCGCAAGTTGCGAGAAAAAACCCGAGTATTACTGGATTTCTAGAAGGGCTTCTAGATGGAGATCTACTCAACTTCTTTTTTTTTGTGCCACCGATGTTAATGTTTGCTGAATATTTCTGAGACATCCTATTATAAAATCAATAATTAATTAACGAAAACAGTAAGCAATGTATTTAAATTTTTTAAATTTGTTTTGCTTATCTCGTATTCTAACACGGCGGTTCAATGAAGAGAAATCCCTACATTTAACTTTGGCTTGAAGCCTCTTGCATTACGAAAAATCGGCAAAGTTGATTTGCACTGGGCGGGATTCGAACCTACGAGGTTCGGAAAGATACACAAAAGCTCTACCCACTAAACCATATCGGCATGTCTCGCGAATCGTAAAACTCGATGATAGGTCTAGTCAGAAGCGAGCGCCCAGATATACCGTAGTCAACTTTCGCGCTGGGAGAACCTAAATGTTTTAGTGCTTATCATCACTCAGTTTGCGATACTTTCTTTCTCCGGCAAGAGCTTCTTAGTTACTATCATTGAGCCGCCGTGTCTAAACCCTAAATTAGTGTTCTTCAGATAGCGAACGCCTATGTGACCCTAAATTAGGGCTTTCAAGATTGTTTCTGGAATGTTTTAATATTGAAAGCACTAAATTAGGGCTTTCAAGATTGTTTCTGGAATGTTTTGATATTAAAAGCTCTAAATTAGGGCTTTGCAGACTACGTAACAATGATTTTAGAACTTCAACTAAAATATAACTTATTTTAAGGATTAAAAAAGATGAATGCTTAAATTGTGTTGTAGAAAAATCGAATGATACAGATGGGCTGCAATAAAATTATATCATAGTTCGAGTAAAACAATACAACAATGATTCTTTGTTAACAAGTCAGTTATGTCTGTACGGCAATATACTATGCGATCCTCTTCCCGCTCATCCACCCTACATCATTTGATCCCACTCTGATCTTTGATCTTGACACTTGAGTGGACGTTATTGAAACATAATTGACCATCACGAGGGCCATCTTCTCCTTCCCTCCATTTCCCCTTGTCCATTCTCCCCCATTTTAATTTCTCCTGGTTCAAATTCCTTCATTTTAACTCGTTTTTTTTTGCTTGTTGAAATATCTCTATAATGTATGATAAAGACCTAAAAATATAAATTATACTTGATATGAGAGCATCACGAGGAGAACAGATCCATGTATTGATTGGAATTGAATGATCTACATACTACTACTTCTTTATGTCGGGTTATCATGATCTCTCCTTCTTTCAGTATAAGAAACATCTTCTGGTAGAGTATGTAGAAGGCCCATGTAGAATGAGCATGAACATGCTCTATGATAACTAGATTCGGGAACGATATGAAGAAACTAATAGAAAGTATTGAACAATCGTGATGAACAACCACTTACTAATACAATACAAATATTTAAGAAAAATCTATATTCCGCCTTGATCTTTGATCTTTAGAACTCTTTCTATCTCTAGCTCACTCTCATTCGCGCGAATCGCATAACTTTCGTCTGGCTGGTCGAGTAATCAATGCGCTCTTTTGCCGCATTTTTATTTTTACTACGCGAGTTAATCTTATTTATTTATTTATTTACTTATCGTACAGCACAAGGGTGATACTGCGTGTAGATAGATATTCACGTTGACTGAAAGGCGTTGAGTACAGTAGGCCAATATCATCGGTTTCTGTAACATTTGTAATACGGTAGATCGAAATCATGGATTACTTTAGCTTATGTTATACTGTATGCAAATTTTCACTAGCTCTTGTCAAGATAACCTTATCGTGTTAACCATGACGTAAACCTGCATATAAAACTGATTCACGATACGACTTGGCAACCGATTACGGTGCTGTAACGTGCTGGATAAGGAACGTCAATCTTCACGGTTACTGTAGGGGGGGGGGGCGGTACGGTCGATATCCTCGATTATCGTAAGATACGGGGTACACTTGATCTATATCCGCAATTACTGTAAAATTTGAGTTACGGTATTTGTTTATCCTGCAATACTTTAGCATACTGTAGCGTGGATTACTGTACTTTAGTGTACTGTAGGACAATCCTTGAAAGCGCATCAACAGTTTTCAGTCCGTTCAAAAAGCACGACAAAATAGTCATTGAAAGAGTCCAGAATTATTTCACAAGAAGATTATTTATGCGTTGTTTAGCCATACTTGGAATACTGTGCCCGGTAGTGCACATACAAACACCCAATTGGGCATAGAATCATTAGAAAAGAGCAGAGAGCACATTGATTTAAGGACGGCTATGAACATTCTAAGAGGGAAATATAAACTTTCCAATAAAAAATCCCCCTACTTGCGCCCTTATACCACACGAAACAGGCTCAATTTTAACAAACCTGGATATAGATTTCATAATAGACATTACAGCTTCTTCCCTAGAGCGTCTTTTGGTGCAGCCTGGGAACCAAATATAGTTCCCATAATTAATTAATTATTGTAAGTAAATCTCTACTATTCAAAAAGAATCGTCCCTTGGTCTTTCACCCCTGAGTAATTCAATAACGTTCGCATCATTATGTTAATTATCACTTTTTTTACTTTTTCATCATCACACGTTTCATTGTATATTCGTGAATACGTATAAATATTATCATTTTTATAACCACAAGTTGTACACGACTTGGTTTTTAGCGTATTTTCTCTTCATTTTTAAATAATAAAAGTTGTGTGCTGTTTAAAACAAACTGATTAATCAATAAATAATTTGTTCAATATTTAAATAAAATATCTAAAAAAATGATATTTAAATCAGTTTACGATAATAAGAAACAGTCAGTTCACGATAGCTTTAAACTACAGTATGATTCATAGAGCCCTAAATTAGGGCTCCTACGCGCGCCCCAGATCCTTCCTCGAATAAATACGCAATTATAGCAATTTAAGGTTAAATAACTAAAAAAATAGAAAATAAATAAAATTTAAGATAGCGAACGCAACGCGTTCAGCACTAGCCGCAGCGCGCAGCATGCTGTGTCACATGCATGATTTCAAACTTTTTAGTAACTTTTTGTTAACTTTTCTTAAAAAGGCGGAAAAAAGGTTTCAAAAAGTTATGATGTCCAGCAATTGCTAGCAATTTCGTAGCTGTTAACCTTGACATGCATTTTTTCTGCCTATTTTCTGACATTTAGCTTTTTTTTAGCTGTAAAATGTATGCGTTGTTTTACCTGAGTTAGTGCATTTCCAATCCAGATTTTTGGCTTGTCTGGGAGGCCGTGGGTGGTTGCTCGTTCTCCAAGGTAGAAATTGTGGTTGCATCATTTTTACAAGGAATGCGTACACAAATAGCCGTCACTTCTTAGTTTTACAATGATCGTTCTTTGTAGTGATAGAAAGAAACACTTTGACTGCTATCATCGATTCATTCACTCGTGACTATGATACTCTTACAGAATGGACGCGTCTCTTCTCAAATCAAAGGCCGACTTCCTCAAAGCGGCATCGAAGACATCTGCTGTACAAGTACGACCACAACAACCTGAATACAGCACTTATGACTCCGAGCAGGTAAACTATAGACTTTAATTATGATTTACTGTTATATAAGAGTTATTTAGGTCAAGAAGAAGAAAAAGAAGAAGTCCTCTCATAAAGGAGAAGATACTGGCGGCAAAGTATTGGATAATTGTATCGATTATTCGTTTTGATCTATTTTAATAATCTAATTTTAGTGGATGGGCCAGAGTTCTCTGCAGGTGTGAATGCTGGATTGAATTCTACCAATTTCGCCGTAACGGCTAAGATCGTTGACTATATGAAGGTTCGATTTAATAAAATATCTTACAATTTATTAGCTTATTGGTTTTAGAAACGTCTATTGAATCAACAACCATGGCCTTTGGCTCTTCAAGAGATTTTAGATGAGATTCAAGTATTTGATTTGAGTAAGAAGAGTCTTGAATGGTTAAAGGATGTTAGTTTGTATTACTCTTATTCGCTCTTATTCATAACATCATTAACAGACACTACCTAACAATCCCAGACTTGAAATGAATAGTGATGGAAAGTTTGTATTTAGGCCGCCGTATAAAATAAAAGGAAAAAGTTCTTTACTAAAGGTATGTTATTGACAATTGAATTGTTTGATCGATTAAGTGTGAGTAGGTTCTTGAAAAGCATCATCAAGATGGTAAAGGTGGAATATTATTATCTGATCTATCTGAATGTATTCCCAATGCTGATAAAACTGTTGAGGTAACATTGATCTCTTTATCAAATTGATCTTTGATCTTATTCATTATAGTCTCTTGGTGCACAAGTGATAACTATTCCAACTCAAGTGAATAAGAGAAAGGATAAAGTTTACTTCTACAATGATCCTAATACTGATTTTGAAGTTGATGATGGTTCGTTATTATTCATTGATTAGTTTTCATAGTGATATAGTTGTATCATCACTCAATCATTTCAGATTTCAAATCATTATGGAGAATGATTTCTGTTGATCATTTGGATGAGAAGAAGATTGAAGAATATCTTGTCAAACACGGTACACATTTCATTTATTTATCTTTATTTAGTTAACGATCAATTATATCATATCATTGTAATATCATTATCATTGCATCCTCTATGTACATATTGATTAATAATATATAATCAGGAATCGATACAATGCGTGATTTGGCTCCGAAGAAGAACATGGCTGGTCCTCCAAAGAGGAAACAAGCAAAGAGAAGAACAAATGTTAAAGTTCATAATGAACATCTTGCTAATGTTCTTGAAGATTATGCATAATTTATTTGTATTATACAGTTGATGTTGATAAACACTTCCTTGTTCTTATGATTCATTTATTGATTTTTTATGAGGATGTTATCCTGATTACCGTATCTTTCCCAGTATTGATTGATGATCTTATGATTATATCAGATGAGATTATCTCGTCTACTTCAATGTACCATATCATCTCTTCCTCGTGGTAATTATGCCTCTCTCACTTCATCTGATCTATCTATATTTGAAAGAATTATTGGGAAGAAGAATGTAAAGACTGAAGATATAGATAATTATACTATTGATTGGACTAGACAAATGAAAGGTATGACCTCTTCCAATCGATATTGATGATATGGTAGATATACTGTAGCTCCGATATACTGTAGGCATACGGTATCTATATTGATTGTAGGTCACAGTGAATGTGTCCTTCTTCCATCTTCAACAGAAGAGACTTCAGAAATACTCAAATATTGTTCAGAGAAGAGAATAGCTGTTGTTGTACAGGTACCGTAATCCATTCATCCATCTACAGTATCCTTCATTATATTGATTGATAGGGTGGTCGAACTGGATTAGTTGGAGGAGCAACTCCAGTTCATGATGAACTTATTCTATCTACTGATAGAATCAATAAACATTTCCATCTTGAATCATCTTCCGGTTAGTTTCATTTGATTACGGTATCTACCGTACCTATTGTATTCTCATCATTTCTATACTTTAGGTGTTCTCACTCTTGATTCTGGTTATATACTTGCTGAGGCTGATAATCTCCTTGCAAAGGATGGTTTCATGATGCCATTAGATCTCGGAGCGAAAGGAAGTTGTCAGGTATACTGTACTTACTTTGCTCGATCGATTAATCGATGGAGTACTGTAGATTGGTGGTTGTGTCGCTGCAGGAGCTGGTGGAATTCGTTTGTTGAGATATGGTTCCCTTCATTCTCATCTACTAGGAGTTACGATGGTCAGTCGATTACAGTAATCATTAAAATATTGATTGATGATTGATCTCAAATGGAATCTTCTTACAGGTAGACGGTAGAGGACGAATTCTGAAACTCGGAGGAACATTGAGAAAGGATAATACTTCCCTTCATTCTGGTTATTCTATCAATTGATGGATTACTGTAATTGATCTTTGATCTTTAGCTCATTTATCGATTGGTTCAGAAGGTCAATTGGGAGTAGTAACAAGTGTTACAATGGGAGTTGTTCCTCGTCCTCTTTCTATTCTCTCAGCTATGTTTGGTGAATTGATATTTCTATTAGACAAAATCTAAACAATTAATCAATATACAAACTATCTTAAAGATGTTCTCTAGTTTGATGAAAGTCGTTTAAATGAGAAAATTGTGATTAATATTACTAGACCCATCATTTATACTGAATATGAATATGATTAAATGAATGAAATATTGATTGATTCTCAGCTGTCTCTTCATTCTTTCATTGTCTTTCTCTATTATCTCTAGCAAGAAGAAGACTTGGAGAGATTATATCATCATTTGAATTGATTGATGGAGAAGTAATCTTTACTCATTATTCATTCTCTTATTCAATCTTCTATCATTATAGACAATGAGATGTCTTGAAGATAATCTTAATCTCAAGAATGTATTCGATGCTAAACACAACTTCTATATTCTAGTGGAGACACATGGTAATTATTCGTCTGTGATCTTTGATCTCTACCGTATCCGTCATTTGATCTTTGATCTTTACCGTATCCCTTGTTTGATCTTTGATCTATACCGTGTCCCTCACTTGATCTTTGATCTCTACCGTATACTTCCTTTGATCTTTGATTTCTACCGTATACTTCCTTTGATCGTTGATCTCTACCGTATCCCTTGTTTGATCTTTGATCTCTACCGTGTCCCTCACTTGATCTTTGATCTCTACCGTATGCTTCCTTTGATTTTTGATCTCTACCGTATCCGTCATTTGATCTTTGATCTCTACCGTATCCGTCATTTGATCTTTGATCTCTACCGTATCCATCATTTGATCTTTGATCTCTACCGTATCCCTCATTTGATCTTTGATCTTTACCGTATCTCTCCTTTGATCTTTGATCTCTACCGTATCCCTCATTTGAACTTTGATCTCTACCGTATCCATCATTTGATCTTTGATCTCTACCGTATCTCTCCTTTGATCTTTGATCTCTTCTGTATCCCTCATTTATAGGAAGTAATCATGATCATGATACATCGAAGTTAGAATCATTCGTAGAAGAAGCATTGAATGGAGAATTGGCTGAAGATGGAGTAGCTGCTAATAATGAAAGTGAACGAAATTATATGTGGAGACTACGGTAGGGATATAACTAGATTACGGTAGATGTAGATGGGGTACGGTAGGTGCAAGTTACTGTATATGATAAGGAATATGGTAGATGGTGAAGAAGTTGATCAGATTGAGATAGAGAATCAATAGAGGATATTTATAGTGAAGAATCACCGATTGCTTGTTCCAAAGATGGATACATATATAAATATGATGTATCTCTACCTCATGAACACTTTTATCGATTGATTGAAGAAACAAGGAAGAAAGTTAAGGTGAGAGAAACAGTTTATTGATTGATTGATTGGATAATTCAATTGATTTGTAGGGACGAGGAAAAGTTTATTCATACGGTCATTTGGGAGATGGAAATAATCATTTGAATGTTACAACGAAAGAAGAAGATAAAGAATTGAAGAAAGAGTAAGTATTTATACAATTATTGATTAGATTCTATGAAATCGATATTTGGATTTTCTGATTATTTTGTTTATAGGGAAAAAACTACTGTATATATCGTTCTTTATCATTTAAACAACTTTAATATTTGAGTATCGTATTTTCTTAATTGATATTATTGATTATATCTGTTGCATTTATATGAATTACCGTAATCTCTTTAGATTATCTCCATTTGTATACAATTGGGTTGTATCTCATGGTGGATCAATATCTGCTGAACATGGAATTGGTCAATTGAAAAGAGATTATCGAACACTAGGTTAGTACTACTCTTTCATTATTGTACTAGGGATACTGTAGCACTCTTGATTACTGTAGTAGGGACAATGTAATATTATTGGTTACTGTACTTGGGATACTGTAGTCCTCCATAATCTGATTACTGTAGATTGTAATATTACTATAAATTGAAGGTAACAGTAGTTGGGATACAGTAGACTGTAGTTGCCTTGTCATATAGTTGGGGGAAATAGTAATTAGAGTGTGAAATGTGATTGAATTGAATGTCATCTTCATCTTCTTCTTCATTCTTTTTCTATAGGGAAATCTCGCGAAGAAATTGAATTGATCCAATGTATCAAGGGCGTATTCGATCCATATAGAATACTATCCCCATATAAAATGATTCCATCCAAGACCAATTGATAGATGCTACAGGTTACGGTAGATTATATTGATTGATTGTTGATTAATTTGTATTATTGTATATTCACATATGTATGTCTTGATAGAATATATAGAGATAAAGATTCGAGGTTATCAAATGGAATATGGAGAGGGAGAGGAGGAGAAGAAGGAGAGGGAGAGGCAGAGGGAGGAAGAGGGAGAGGTAGAGATGATAAACTTTCTCTATCTCTCTCCACTTAAATGGTCCATTCACTTCTTATTTGTTCCATTCCATTTATAATCCCGATAAGGAATGCATATGTATATTCCTCCATCACATATCCCCTCTCCCTCTCCCTCCTCCTCCCCTTCTCTCTCCCCTTCTCTCCCCCCCCCCTTCCCTCTCTCCCCTCTGTCACTAACGCCTCATTTGATTGAATTGCTTCATTGACAGGTGTGAAGAAATGAGAATGACTGGTATGGGAGATAGAGATACTTTCATCCTTTATGACATATGATGAAGATACAGTCAACTCTCCATCTCCCTCTCCCTCTCCCTCTCTCTCCCTCTCCCTTTTCGTACCATGTGAATGTTGTTGAGATGTCTTAGAGATAGAAGATACATTGTATATTCATTGTTCTTCTTCTTCCTTTGCGTGATACATTATAGAGTAGAGGAGGACCTATTCTTTCCATTCTACACATCGACAACTAAATGATAACCGGTCAATCAAAGAGGGGAGAGGGAGAGGGAGGGGGAAGAAGGAGAGGGAGAGGGAGAAGAAGAGGCAGTGAGAAGATGGACAGATCCTGTATCATGTATGAGATCATCAAGGGAAGGGATACAGAAGGAGGGAGAGGGAGAAGGTTAAAAGGGAGAGGGAGTAACACCGGAGGAAATGATGAATAATATGAGAATATATTAGAATGTTTGAATATGATTGTGATATGTATCAAGGGGGGAGATAAATAGACTAGACTATAACTATGAATCAATCAATACATAGAGGTGAAGATATACAGTATATTATTGTATTCTACAATTCTTTTTCTTCTTAGGACTTCTTTGACTTTGAACTGATCGTTGTTCCTTCACTGATGATGATTCTATTGATTGACATTCCGATTGTTGATATTTCCTGAATCAGGAGAATAAATTATTGATCCATTAGATTAGTACAGTACACCCCGGATGAGATTTGTACATGCGTCCCGTATTTGCGCGCATCACATATTTTTGCGTATGAATATTTTTCGATTCACAAAGTCCTAATCATGGGTTTCTGTTATAAAAAGTTCTTTTAATGACCAAAGAAAATGTATTAATAAGAAAGAACAATTAAAAGGGAAAAGAAACTGGTCCGAAAATGATTGCTACTAATTTACTGGAAAGGTGTACTGTATTATTTCCGTATAGATTGTCGGAAGATATTTTTGAAAATTTACAGTACTTCGGATCTGTGAATTTTATTTTAATTGTTTTTCTCATTAATATATATTTTGCTTGATCATTAAAAGAACGTTTTATCACAGAAGCTCATGATTAAGAGTTTGAGAATCGAAAAATATTCATACACAAAGGATATAAATGATTCGCGTCGCATCTACACAACTCGACCAAATAATGTATGAGACTTATGTGGCCCTTAACAGTCTCGAAAAGATAAGAAAATCCGAAAGAAAATGTGTAACGAATGAGTGTTTAGATGATTATGATGAATAAACAACTATCATCGATCGGAAGTTACTCTTCTTTCTCTACTCATGGATGGTCATTTCAATCTATATGAAAGACTACTTCTCTCCCTCTTCCTCTCCCTCTCCCTCTCCCTCTCCCTCTCCCCCTCCCTCTCCCTCTCCCTCTCTCTCTCCCTCTCCCTCTCCCTCTCCCTCTCCCTCTTCATTTATTCCATCTAACTCTGCATGTAATCCTACAACAGCTCTTGATACTTCTAGCAGTATAGTTAGAAGCAGAAGGGGAAAAGATCTTTGTCATCATAGTCTAGAATTTCTCCCTCTCCCTCTGCCTCTCTCCCTCTCCCTCTAGGGGGTAAAAATGGATCGAGATAAAGAATATGTGGTATATCTTACCTTACTAGTCGTACTAAATGATGAAATGATTGATCAACATTCATACTTAATTTGGCTGAACATTCAACATATGGAATACGTAGACGTCTACCTAATTCTTCTCCTTCTTCACGTAATACCTGTAATGGATACTGTAGTTGAGAGGATACTGTACTTGAGAGGGTACTGTAGTCTATAGAACAATATCGATTGACTAGAGTCTTCTCTAGTTCTTCATAAAGATTACATATCCTTGTATTTTCATTCCTTTCCCCTCGAGTCATTTGTCTTATGGATGATAGAAGAACCAAGTGTTGAGAGGAGAACGATGAAGAGGGAGAAGGAGAGGGAGAGGGAGAGGGAGAGGGAGAGAATCTAAGAAATATATGCAACATAAACATAGATGGAGCTTGAGACACAAGAGCACTTCTGAATGTGAAGAACAAAAAAGGAAATAGAAAGAATAAAAGATATGAAAGATAGAATATGATGGATAGGAGGACATATGTATACATAAAGGAGGAAAAAAAAGTTAATAATGATGTATTGATTGAATGAAATAATGAATATCGATCGATTGATTGAATGAAAGAATGAAAATCGATTGATAAAATGAATTTAAATCGATAGGTTCATTGAATAAATATCGATTGATTGAATGAATGAATATCGATTGATAGAACATACATGTCTTTCAGCATCAAGATCAGCTTTATTTCCAATAAGAAGAATAGGGAAATCATCTCGATCTTTAACACGACAAATCAATTTGTGAAGACGTTCAATTTCTTCAAAACTGAAATGAATCATTGAAATAAACCATATCATTCATTCTATTCTCCTTTTATTCATTCCATTTTTTTCATCTGAAAGTTTTCTTAAACTTTAATAAATGATTAATATTGAAAATGATTGATTATTGAAAGAGAAGACTGTTCTTTCGGTTCATTGATCATAATGAATGAATGAATGAATGAATATATTGATTGAAGTGGAATAAAAAGAGGGATTAGGATTGAATTTCAATCAAGGGAAATCAATACTATTTGTCACTGTTCTCATTAGTACACACACTCTCCAGGTGTCCCCTCATCTCAAATCTCTCCCTCTCCTTTTCTCTCCCTCTCCTTTTCTCTCCCTCTCCCTCTCCTTCTCATTTCTCTATGCTTCAACTGATGCAACCTTGTATGGAGTGTGTGATTTGAGTGATCACATCTTCTTCTTCTTCTTCTTCTTCTTCTTTTCCTTCTATGGTTTACGATGTAATCGATTGAACAAACAACGAAAGTGTGATTAGAAAAGAAGAAGATGAGAATGAGATAGAGAAGATGATGATGGTGACCCATTTGGAGATATACTCCTGTGATATACTCATTGAGAGAGAAGGAGAGGGAGAGGTTGAAGTAAAGGTAGAGGGAGAGGGAGATTTTGATAAGTAAAGGTAGAGATAAGAGTGATAGAAGTAGAATGAGAGTACCTATTCTTATCTGTAACTGCAAACACAATAAGGAATCCATGACCAGATCTCAAGTATTGTTCCCTCATTGTAGAGAACTCCTCTTGTCCTGCTGTATCCAATACTGGAATAGAGATCAAAGATCAAAGATCAAAGATCAATCAGAAGATCAAGGATCAATGATAATAAAAAGTAATAATAGGGATTGAAGATAAATATTGATGAATATGATAGAATACCTTCGAGTTGACAGATATCATCATCCACGAAACATTGTTTGGTATAGGAATCTTCGATTGTTGGATCATAATCAGTCACGAAATATCGCTGAAGAAGACAAGGTAGTTGAGGGAGAGGGAAAGAGAGAGGGAGAGGTTGAGGGAGAGGTTGAGGGAGAGGGAGAGGGAGAGAGAGGGGGAGAGGGAGAGAGTTAATATACCTGTATAAACTGTATAGTAATAGCAGATTTGCCTACTCCTCCACCTCCAATTACAACTAATTTAAGTCGATTCGTGGTTGATTTCTTGGACATTTCTTCTCTTTCTTCTCTCTCACTTTTGCCCCTCCCCAACCATCACTATCCCCCCCTTTAACTCCGCCTTCTATTCTATTCTCTCCCTCTCCTTATCTCTCTCTCTCTCTTTTTATTTGTTTAGATCCCGCCTTCTTTTGTGTAGAATGATCCATATAATGAGAGGATTGAAATGGTCAGAGGAAGAAGAAGAGGAAGTCTTATCGGATTATATCAGATTCATGATAAGAAAGTCATGAGAGGGGAGGAGGGGAGAGAGAGGATGAAGGAGGAGGAGAAGGGAGGAGAGAGAGGAGAGAGGGGAGAGGGAGGGGGAGGGAGGGGAGAGAGAGGATGAAGGAGGAGGAGGAAGGAGAGAGGGGAGAGAGGAGAGAAGGGAGAGGGAGGAGGAGAGGAGGAGGAGGCTGTAAATGGAGAAGAGGGTCCCCTTTCATCTGAATGAATAACAAGTACACTGAAAGAACGGTATACTGGTAGGGAGAGGGAGAAGAAGGAGAGGGAGAAGAGGTAGAGGGAGAAGAAGGAGAGGGAGAGATAAAGAGAGAGAGGGAGAGGGAGAGAGGGAGATGAAGGAGAGGGAGATATAAAGAGAGAGAGGGAGAGGGAGAGAGGGAGAACAAGGAGAGGGAGAGATAAAGTGAGAGAGGGAGAGGGAGAGACAAGAAAAGGGATCGTTCTATAGGTAGTGTTCGAACGATGAAAAGAATGTAAATATAAAGGAACGGCTCCAAATAAGAATCTCCCCCCCCCCCTCTCATCTCCCTCTATCTCATTCTATTCTCTCAATATTGATGAATCGTATACAATAACAACTCTTCACCTAAATACCAAACCTTCTATTATTTTACTATCGAAGCACGTCATCGAGAGGATCCCAGTGGAGTACAGAACGGAGTGTCGAAAAAGAAGTTAGTAACATATCTAGTATCCTGGTACCTTGTTCTTATTTAGAATTAAATAAACGAGAAAAAAGTTGTATCCCTTCTAGAGAAAGGGGAGAGGGAGAGGGAAATGCAAAATGAGAGAGAGGGAGAGGGAAAGTGGAGGATGTAGAGATAGAGGACTAGGAGAAGTCTAATTGAGTCTTTCGATTCTCTTCTTTTTCGACTACTCATTCTTCTATTTTCAATATCCTCACTATATATTCATCTCTTCTCTACTCTTCTTCTTCTATTTACATTATTTCATTGTTCTCTATTATTTCTTGAATGGAATTGACGATGACGTCACATTTGTATTCATCTATGATAATCTCTTCTTCTTCATTCAATATGGTCCATCTTCATTCATTCCTCTCTATAAATATGGTTGCTAAGGTAACATAAGGGGGTGGAGTAGAGAAGAGATAGAGGGAGAGGGAGAGGGAGAAGGAGAGGGAGGACTCAGAATCCTATCTTCCATCGTTTATTTTATCCATGGAGTCACTATCTAAACTGGATAATCTTAAACTCGAAGGTTCATCTCCAATGACTTCTCATATAGCAAAGGCTAACTCTATTCTGGGTGGATTCAAACTGTAAGTATCTTATCACTTATCACCTTCACTATGTACTTATCGATTAGGTCGATTAAGGATGACTTAGATGATTAACTAAATAAATCTTTGTGTTCCAGTAATTGGATGAACTTCGTGATTCATCTACGGGAAAAGTTCTATGGCAAAGTACAGCTGATCTTGCTGATCCTACTAAAGAACATGAAGGTTATCAATCAATAATCATTCAATTACTCTAGATTATTGATCATTTAATCGATAGAATCTTTGTTTGATGAACGGACATTTTTTGTTTAGTTTATTAAAGATAATGAATTCAGCTCACGTTCCTCGATCAGTTCTCAAATGTAAAAGTGTATCAAGGGAGATCAATTTCACTTCTGATGAACTTATTGAGAAGTTTAGATTGGAACAACGAGTTTATCTCAAGGATACTGTTATTGAAGGTAAGATGAGGTAGGGGATGATGGAAGGAGAGGGAGGGGAGGGAGAGGGAGAGATCCTAGAGGGAGAGGGAGAGGGAGAGATCCTAGAGGGAGAGGGAGGGGAGGGATATAGTGGAGGTGGTAGACGACATCTTCTTGAATACGATTCTTGAGGGGAAGTCACGCAATTTACATCTTCTCTCTCCACTTTAGTCATTTGAAGTGAAGAGAAATAGAAGGATCGAGAAGATGATGAAAAATATGAGAGAATAAAGATTCAAAGATTTATATCATATATAAATCAATCAATATTCATTATAGAATGGTTCTTTGATTTTGGTTTTGTTATTCCTAAATCGACTAATACGTGGCAAAGTGTTATTGAAGCGGCTCCTCAAGGAAATATGTTGCCTCCATCTCTTCTAAGGTATAAAGATCAAAGATCAGATATGTATGGATACTGTAATGAATCAAAGATCATCAATAGATATGTACATTGACAATAGATTCATTAATGGGAACAGCATAACGACAATTGATTCTTTCAAGAATATTGCAAAAGATCAAAGATTAATAATGGTAAAAACCAAGAATGAATTTATAAAAGATCAAAGATTATTCGAAAAGTGGTTCTTTAACTACAAAAAAAATTAACATTTGAGATATCATTTACTGTAATAGGAATGAATTCATTTCAGTGGTAATATCGTCATTGAGACGAGTTTCTTTGATGACGAACTACTTGTATCCAAATCTACTGTAAGAATATACTACGATTGATCAATTATCGATTGATTGACTTGAGATACGGTAATCCAATGGATACTGTATCTGTTCATACATATTCACTCTATTGGCGCTTGAGATTCCCTTATATTATTAATGAAATGAATATTTTTTATTTGTGTTCTTATTGTCGTCTCTATTAATAACGTGTCTTCAAAAATGTTTTTGTAACTTTTCACTTAAATAATTATTTAAAAGATTAAATGTGTAGTATTTATCAATGAATCACACAAAAATATAGACGAGAATGTGTATTTATCTCTCTCTCTCTCATTGTAATAAAAATACCATCCATATATGATAAAATAAAATGAGATTTAAATGTAATTATGCGTTTTAAATGTAATTTAGTTTTTAATAAATTAAGCAGAATTATGAATTTACAAACTACAATACATATGATCGAGTTTTGTACATCATTTATTTATTAGTCAGTAGCTAATGAATATTATTCGGTTCGTAACATCTCCATGAGCTTCGGCAATAAATTAACTTTTCTCTCCGATGAACAAAAATATATAATTGAAAAAAAGTATTTAAAATGTAAATCATTCTTGTCCTGAAAATTAATGTGTAAAATTATTAACTTTTAAGTATAGTATACAAAATACTTAAAACTACTTTGAAAATTAAAAAAAAAAATTTTAGCCTGGCTTTTAATTTTTTGTTCAACTTACTGCAATAAAAAATATTCATTATCTATTAATTATATAATATACTAAAGATAAACAAAATGCGACTAAAGAATTGTTTGCTATCGTGAACCGAAAGTACAAAGCTATAAGCTCATCTTGGGCTGACTCTCACCACGAATCTCTTCCTACGGTAGGTGATTGATTTGGTGATTTTGGTGAACTAAAAATCAGATTATTTTGTTTATTTTTTTAATAAATTGCGTTATTGTGCCATATTTGCTATTTCTTGTCGAATACACAACTTACATTCATTTTTATAGGGTTCGTTTACTCTTTAATTCATATCACAATGGTCGCTTGGCGCTCAGTCGGAATCAACTACGTCCGTTATTCGCAACTCGCAGCTCAAGTCACCAGAAAGTGCCTCAAGGGAGATGCTGCAAAGGAAGCCGCCAAGAAGCAGCCTGCTACTGTTAAGATGACCAAGTGGGAAGCTGGAAAGGCAATCAAGAATTCCGATTAAAAGTCTGAAGGAGCAGCAGCAATATTCATCGATCACATCTACTGACATTCCTTATTTCATTCCACAATTTGTTGTTAAGTGTTGTGTCGATGTTCTTGCCTCGCGCTTTCGATTTCTTGTAGATGATTTGAGTTTGTCAGAAAGAATGAATAAAGATTTTTAGGCGTACCTCGTTGGATTGTGTGCACGGGGGAATCGGGCATGGCCGATCTCAATCAATTCGTGCATCCACATGGAGCATTCTACGAGTCCATCTATCAAAGAGTGAGTATACACATGTAGTGGTTGAGCCGTTCTGTGGTTGGTTTTGCATATGCGGGTATTTCATCTAAAGGGTTTGGCATTTATTTGTGATGTTCAGCTTGATCCTGCTGGTACTGGAATAGTTTCTGCTGGTCCGATAGTGGAACTTCTTAAAACGTCCGGACTGCCTACTCAGCTGCTCGGACTGGTGGGTTGGTATTTGAATCAATATGGCATTGATTTGTACATTGATAGATATGGGAAGAAGCAGATTACACGAAAAGAGGTCATCTAGATCGAAAAGGAGTATTCATTGCACTCAAATTAGTTGCTGCTGCACAGGTACACTTTAATATATATATATATGCCTGATTAGTAGTGTTGTTTAGTCGAATGTATTCTGCGAATATTTTCGGTCGTATAAAATTTAGCTTTTTAGTCGACCGGTAGTTTTAGTCTGGACTAAAAATGACATTTTATTCAAGACTAAAAATTAGTCGAGACTAAAAGTGTTCAAAATGCGATTAAATTAACGATTAGGGAAAACCCTTCCATTACAAAGAAGCGAAGAAGCGGACCACTCAGCACCAAAAACTAATGGAAAAAGAATGTCTATTCTCAAATATATTCGAAAATATTATTCGAGACTAAATGCAAATTTAGTCCAGACTAAATTTTATTCCATCTAACAACACAACTGATTAGTCGAGACATGTACATTGAATAAAAAAATCAGGCAGTCGATTTATTAAAGCCTGTAACTTTCGTGTATATCGAGATATGTGAGTTCACACCATTCTCATATCAGCTAAATATGTTAATTTGAGGCTGGACATGCACCATCTTCTGCAAGTCTCAGCCTACAGTTAGGTCCTCCATCGTTATCTGGATTTGCTCCTCCTCCAATGGGTGGACATTCACCACAAGCACCTCAAGGAATCAGTGGATGGGGAATTAATCCTACTGATCAGGTATCATTCCCTCATAATTATAAGTACAATAATGAATTTATAATGAAATGTTTATTGTATTGTGAATAAAGGCGCATATTTAGGCAAAGTACGATGCCATATTCGATTCTCTAGGTCCAGAGAATGGAAAGCTACCCGGAGGAAAGGCTAGTATTTGTTTAAATATTTTATTTATATTATTCATTATCGATCTGTATCGCAGTGAGTTGTGTTTTAGAGCTCGTTATCTTTTTGACCACGAAACAATGGAAAAGAATGAGATTTAACGATAAACGTTTTTATTTTAATCGATGCAATTTTTGTTTAAGGTACGACCAGTTCTGCTGAATTCTGGACTGAATGCAACTGTGCTTGCAAAGATATGGGAATTGGCTGATCAAGATAAGGATGGATTTCTTGATAGAGTTGAAATGAATGTTGCACTCCATCTTGTATATAGGTATATAGTCTTGTTATCTTGCCTATTATTGATTATGAAGATGGCAATATGATTTAAATAGCTGCATCAATATCGATTGATTCTAGAGCATTACAAGGAGAATCAGTCCCTCGTTCACTACCTGATCATCTCATTCATCCAACGAAGTCTATGCTATCAAGACGAAACTCTGTTGCAAGTGCATCGGGTATGTATTAATAATGTTATTGTTATATCGAAAATCAATAATCTTATGTATAAAATGAAGTTTCATTCATCAAAGAACTATACAATTAGTGATAAAACCTATTATCACTGTGAAAAAAAGATGATAAAAAGGGAAGAATATACCAAATTAAGAAGAATTATATTGTAGGGACTATTCGATCTCGTACAGGAAGTGTAACTTCATTAAATGAACTATCTCAATATACTCCTACTCATGGAGCATCTGTACCTCCTGGAATCAGACCATATTCTGTACAAGCTGCACCACCAAGACCACCATCACTCACTCCTCAACATACTGTATATATTTATTGATTGATTACTTTAGATTAGAAGGGTATCGATTACATTGATTGTTATTATAGGGTTCTGTGGGATTGAACAATCAAGTGACTTCATCATCAAGTACCAATTGGCCAGTGAATGTATCAGACTATGCTGAACACTTTGCAACTCTTGATACCGATAGAGATGGATTAGTAAGAGGAATGGATTGTAGTTCATTCTTCATATCTACTGGATTACCTCAACATATACTTGCTCATGTTTGGTATGTCATTCTCATTATGTCATTGTATTGATTGATTATTGATTGATTGATAGGAGTTTGGTGGATATGAATTCAACAGGAGCTTTATCATTGGAACAGTTCTCATTAGCATTATATCTAATATCTCGTATGACATCATATGGAGAGGAACTACCATCGACACTTCCATCTCATCTTATACCTCCTTCATTAAGAACACCCTCGCAATCTAATCAACCATCTGAACCTACAACTCCACTTGAGGTACTTTTCTTATTCTATTTTTTTACAATTAACAAAATACTTAATTATGTAATTTAAATTGTATATATTGTAGGATGATGATGAAGCTATGGCTCTAGTGGCAGATATTTCAAGATTGGAAGATGATAGAAAGAAGGCAGAAGAAGAAATGATACAATTGGAAGGAACAATGAAAGCTAAACAGAATACAATGAAACAATTACAAGTTGAATTGAAGACTCTTGAAGGAACTGTCAAACAATTGGAGAAACAGAAAGCTGAAGCTAATCGGTAAGTGAAAGATTACTGTATATTGATTGAATACGATATTCATATATTGATTGATTGTAGTCGATTGGGTGAGATGGATGAACAGAAGAATCGATTGTTAGCAGCTGTTGAAGGACATAAGGCTAAAGCTGCAGAGACACAGAAGAGAATGGAGAATGTTATGAAGGAAAGTGAAAGAGCATCTGCATCTAGAGAGGTATACATTATATTATATTATTTGTATTATTAGATTTTGCAACGCTTTATGGTGTCTAGACGTAGCGGCCGAAACACCATGAAGCACAATTATTTTTTTTTCAAAGTTCACGTCTTAAAACTTAAATTTATTGTGCATGCAATCTTATACTTGTACAATTTCATTTATTATAGGAGGATACAGCAAAGATGACTAGTCTACGTGAGGAAGTGATAAAACTAGAAAGAGATGCAAGTGCAGCTGAAGGAGAATTGAGAAGTGAATTACATTCACTTGAGGTTAGATTACTGTATATAACAAAGTTATTGATTGATTTCCGAATGTTATAGGGTACGGTAGGTGAATTGTCTCGTCTGGAACGAGAGGCAACTTCACTTGAGAAACAAAAGGAGAAAGCAGAAAGAATCAATGGACAGATTGAATCTACTATTAATGTATGTTGATCATTTATGTAATGATATACTGTATATATACGCATTAGTTTATATATTGTGATCGTTGATAGTCTTTACTTCCTTTTATCTTGTTCTGTAGTCTGATCATATGATTACAGGAATTGGATACATCATTATCAAATGGAACTCATTGTTCAGCTCTTATGGATGACTTTAGTAGATTCTCATTGATTGATACTCCTTCTACTTCATATTCTATCAAGAATAATCCATCTGGTTAGACTTTGAATTTGTTACGAATTATTTCATTATTAGTTTCATACATGGGCGGGGTACCTGGAGCTCGATTCTACAGGGGGGCATCCGTACGAAAAATGGCTAATTTTACAAGGGGCCTTCACTTTTTTTCAAAAATTTCATCTAAATGTAATTTTTTACAGGGGGCATTCAATAAATTTTCGAGAAACCCTAATTTTACAGGGGGCACCCCCATGTTGGCGCCCATGTATGATTAGTTTATGCAAATTTAGAATTTGAAGACGAAAAGTGTGATGAAGGAATCTTACAAAGTCTTATTGAACTAACTTTATATGTATACGAAGTATAGATAATGAATGATTATAGATGTATTTGGTCATGATGAATCATCTCATCCTCAATCATCATCAACTTCATATGGAATGAAAGGACCACCTCCTCGTCCTGCTCCTCCTTCTACTAAGAAGAATACTGTTGATGATCCATTCGCTAATGCGTATCTTTTTTTCGTTTATTGATTTTATTCATCTTTTATAGAAAGAATAGAATGGAGATATTATAGTTACTTGAGCCTCAAATTTATTATTGATCTTTGATCTTTCATATATGTACAGTATTCAATAATGAATAATATATAATATATTTAAGTGATCCATTCTCTGGAAGTGATCAACCAGCATTCGGTTCTAATGGAGGAAGTGCTGCATTTGCTGATTTCGCCAACTTTGGTCAATTCGGATAACTCCCATCCCATCGACCCCTTTCATCAGTATTCCACCCCCACCCCAACCACTTACCATACTCACCCCATTCCTTATCTCTATTCTTTCCTTTTATTTAATCTATATAGTTGTGATAGTCTATATATTGCCATTCTCTAATCTGCTCTTAGTTCTCTCAATATCTCGGTTATGATCACTTAACAACCATACTAAGATATTATACATTCACTATATACACTATATGTATTCCTATTCATTAGATGTTTTTCTTAGCCAAAATGCACTCATAGACACTTAATTTATTTTATTTGTAACATTTTATAAGCTCAATCGAAATTCACAGATGTAGGTACTAAAATATATATTTAGATTAATTAATAATTGTATTAATCACCCCCCTTCCCATTCTCATTGACTAGATGCCGATGTACTAAAATAATGAATGATATAAAGAGTATCGTAGTATAGTCTTGATGTATACATTTATCATAATACTATCTATCCTATTTCAGATATTGAGAAGACCTTATACAGCTGCTCACTCTCCCCTCTTTCCACCATTATCTCCTCTTTCCTTCTATTCGATTGCTAGAGTGTCAGACAGACAGAGTGAAAGGGTAGAGACACAGAGTAATCTGCAGTGGACTCCGCCTTCTCTTCTTCTAGAGAGAGAGAGAAGTGGGAGGAGTTTAGGATGAAGGGGAGAGGAAGAGGGACAGCCTTGGTCCGTCGGATAGAGAAGTCGTGAGTGAAAGAGTTGAAGAGTAGAAGACTTCTATTCCTCCCTCACTTCATCTATCCTGCTTATACCCCATTACATATCTACTTATTATTACTTGTTTACCATATATGTCATCCTATAGATATCACTATAATCTATCCCTCAGATTCATCTACCGTAATCCTCTGTCTCTTATATCACATTGTTATCGTATCTTGAACTGATCAAGTCGTTGATTACTGTAATTATTATAGAAGGTCTCAATCAATCAATAAGATGTCTGCTGTTGAAGAAAGAGTAGCAGAGAAGAGAAGTCTTGAGACGGATAATGGAAATGATGAAGAAGTTGTTGAGAAGAAGGCTAGAGTTGACAATGGAAATGAGGTATGTACATGGATCATAGAGGGAATCAGGTAGAGGTAGACGGAGAGGGAGGAACTAGGAGGGAGAGGGAGAGGGAGAGAATAAGGGGTAGAGGGAGAGGGAGAGACTAAGAGGTAGAGGGAGAGGGAGAGACTAAGAGGTAGAGATAGGGAGAGAGAGAATCTACGAGAGAGACATATGAAAGAAAGAAAGAAAGAGAGGGCAGTGAACAGATGGAGTGACCATAGAGAAAGAGATGAGAGAGTATAGAGAATGAAGAGAATATAGACGATGAAAGAGTATGAATAGAGTATATGAAATGATGAAAGATAGATAGTTAGAGAGGAGATGAGAGAGTATAGGGAGTGAAGAGATTTTAGACGGTTAGAGGGAGAGGAAGAGTGTATGTAGTATGGTGAGAGGAGAGGAGATCAGAGGAAGAAGGGAGATAGTGTGTGAAATGGGGAGAGCACGTGAGGTGGTGAGAGAGTGTAGTAGAATGGGAGGGTGTCTAGAGTGTTAGAGTGGGAACGAGATAGTATTGTAGAGTGAGAGAGTGCCTAGAGGGTTAGAGTAAGAGTGAGAGAGTATGGAGAAATGAGAGAGTGCATGCCAACTGCTCGATTCTTCTTCTCCTCTTTCCTCTTTATCGTCCTTGAATAAGAAAAGAATGAATCACATTCAATATAAAATCAACCATTACAAATCGATAGATTAATCAATATTGCATATATTACCGTATACCTTGATTGCAGGGAGAGGCTGTGAAGGAGAAGGAAATCAAAGGTACGTTCACACCTACCGTAATCTTTTATTCCAATCAATAATCATAACTTACCGTAACCCATATCTATGTAGTATTCTAACCACATATTAGCATATCTCTCTCACTCTGAATCTCTTCTATCTTTCATCAGAAGGTTGTCATCAGAATGAAAGTATTGACTAGAGAAGAAGAAGAAGAGAGATAGAGAATAACGACTACTCGTGTCTATGTTAGAGTGACAGACATACCAGACACTAGGGCAGAGACGCATACTTTCTTTTCGAGACTTACACATACGTTCAAATATCTTTCACAATATCTTATCGTATATTTCTTGTTTTCCCAAGTGTACAAATACATATGTACTATATCAATCTCAGTCGATAATTATTAATATATTCATTATATTATTTAAAATATATGTAAGAAGTAATTTAAAATAATAAAACAAATTGCAGAAGTAGTTGGAAACGGAGAAGAAGAAGATGGAGAGGAAGAAGTAGATCATGATGAGAGTAGTGGAGGTGAAGGAGAAAGTGAAGATGATGATGGAGAAGGAGAAGGTGAATCAGGTGATGAACAAGAAGGTGAAGGAGATGGTGATGGAGATGGAGATGGAGATGGAGATGAACAAAATGATGATGGAGATGATGCTGAAGAAGATGAAGAATAGATTGAATCTATTCTATATATCAACTATAATTACTCATTGATCTCTATTTATATTCATACCTATTTATGTTCCATTTGTCCCTTTTTATTGTTTAATAAACGACTCATGGATACCTCATACAACTACTTCAATCTATCTCATTGTCCCCTTCCCCTTACCTTCATCCACTAATCTATATACTATACCTTATTATGAACTAAACAAGTTATCTGTTCATACATTTGTTGTTCTTCATTCTATGAGAAGATAAGATAATAATAATAAGGAGGAGGAGGATTATAAACTATTACTTATACTTATACTCATTATACAAACATACACTGTATACAGAATAATTCATAAACTAGAAACGAATGAATAACATCCAAGATATGCTAAGCTTCATCAGAAGATATCATCATACATTTTAATTTACACATGAAATGGTATGAACAATCCTAATAAATGAATATTCGACTATTCATAAATCTACTCATAAAAAAAATTTATTTTCTAAATCACCCTTATTTATTAACCCCCAGGGAATTAATATGTTAATTCGGTTAATGATGAAAATTATTCGAATACTGTTTCTTGAAGAATATTTCTTTGTTGTTTGGACATTCGAATTTTTTATTATAAAATCGGAAATTACGATTTTATTTAGCTTTTTAAAAATTTTTACTATCGAAATTGCTAACTAAATAGAATAATAATGTATTCATCAAACATTTCATTGTTATAATTCTTTTCCTTTTTTTATTCGTTCGTCATCGTTTATGAATTCTTCAAAGATTCATAGTAGTCATCCACGTTTATCCATCACAAATGTTTTCAAATATTGTTCGAATGAGTTTCGATTTTCAAAAATCCGACTAACTAGGGAATGGTTTCCGTGATGGTTGAAATTACGGTTAGTGACCTACAGAGCGATAATCAGCATGGTCGACTTAGTAAGAATCAACAGTCAAAAGCTGCAGTTGATCGTTTTTTAAACGAAACCCGTCGCATATCGGCCGCACGAAAGACAGTCAAAAATTTTTTTTAAGCATTTTTTTTTCACTTTTTGAACACGAGTTCAATTCCCCCGACAGAATTTTATGTCTACATGGTAATTCCAGCAAAAAAATTGCTGTTTTAATGGAAATCAAGTCTAAAAAATCTTCTTTGGCTGTCTTTCGTGCGGCGAATATGCGACGGGTTTCGTTCAAAAAATCGATCAACTGCAGCTTTTGAAAGTTGATTCTTACTAAGTCGACCATGCTGATTATCGCTATGTAGGTCACTAACCGTAATTTCAACCATCAAAGAAACCATTCCCTAGTAAAACAGGGCTAGATCTCAAGCGTCTTCTGATCCTATATTTAAATTGTGATTTTTGCTGAAATTAAAAATGAAATGATTTGGTGGTAATTACAAAATTTCAAGCAAAAGATTCTTGATGATGCATTTTATTTAAATTAGTCAAATATTTCTTTGTATATGACTACTGATTATAATCGAAAATGTTCTGTTACGTTTTAAAGGGACTGACACCTTTCTCAGCGGTCTCTTCAATGCTCTACGCTCTCTCGTTGTTAGAGAACATAGAAATAGTTTGCGCAATGAAGAGGCATTGAGAGAGTTCACTCTCCCTGGACTCTTACAGTAATCCCGTACTTCTCTCTAGTGTACACAAAGGTTCATTCCTATCATTCTAATAATTTCTTTCCGTTAAGAGTAACTGATCAGGGAAGGACACCATGAACTCCTTCATTGTATTGATAGTGAAGTTAGAATGATTGAGTGAATGATGATAATGAACTTGTTCATGGAAAGGAAATGTGAGAATAAACCTTGTTTATTAGTACTTATCTATTGTCTCTTATAGGTATGACCAATCTAGACATGGAGAGGAAGAGGGAGAGGGAGAGAATGGAAGAGGAAGAGGAAGAGGGAGAGGGACAGAGGGAGATGGACAGAGGGAGGATAGGGGCGGTCCTTTCTACCCTAAGGGAGGGTAATTTCGGCATGTCGTTGTAGATGTCATGCATCCTTTTCTATTCTCTCATCTTACAGTAATTCATATACTTTCAGATGGGCGTACATCGCCTATTCAATCTATTCATTATACTATTACTCATATCAGGTATGAATATATCTTATATTCTCTATCCTCTTCATCCTCTTCATTCATTCATCTATTCTATTACGTATCTCTTCCCATTCCAAGCTCGTTCCCTCATTCACTGATACTTGCCTCTATGAAGAGATAGATTGTCTTTGACCAGTTCCCTCCTTTCCTCCCTCTCCCTCTGTCTCTCTCTCTCTCTCTCTGTCGCTCTCCCTCTACCTCTACCTCTCCCTCTACCTCTCCCTCTCTACCTCTCTCCCTCTCTGATCATCTATCATCTATCTATTAGATACTCTTATCTCTTCACACTTGGTTGTCACAAACGATAGATATATCATCTAATCTCGTTTACAATGAAAAGAACATCGTTCGTGTGAGTCTCGTATAGATTACATACGAGATTTCATGACATAATCAACCCGTTTCATTCCATTTACTATCTATCTATTTGATATAACCAATATATACAATTAGATTCATTCATCATCTTATTCTGTCTAAATATTATACTTGATCATTACATTAAACATTTAATTTAATTTATCATAAATACAAGAGATGTAGAATAATTTAAAGTATCTGAAAATACTGTGGAATGATCTTGATTAATCGCTAATGATTTATAGTGAATGTTCACTGTTCCGAAGAAGAATTGAATGAAGATGATGGATCGTCTTCATCTTCTCGTGAATTATCCCCTCCATCTCCTCCATTATCTCCTCCTCGTATGATAATAGATGATTCATTAGAAGGAGGTTCACCTCCAGGGGGATCTCCTCCATCTATGAATGGAAGTCCTCCATCTATGATGGAATCAATGGAATCAATCAATGGTCCACCTGGAATGACTAATGAGACTATTGATACTGTTCATGAAGGTAATGGACCTAATGATGAAGGAAATATGAGATCGATCGATGCTAATAGATCACCAAGGTATTCAATCTATCGTTTCAAAATATATACAATATTTGTACTGTCTAACATTTGTTTTAGAACAAAAGAATACGGTATAACAATATCGTATCCATAGTATTTTCATGTGTGAGAAGTGAGAAATAGTTGTGTGGTATGAACAGATAGATGGATTCATATAAGGGATTAGAAAGTATATAGAGAGTGAAAGGACCAAAAAGGTTGAACCGATAGTTGTCTCATATGGAATGAAAGAGATAGAGATCAATGGCAATTCATTCCATTGTCTTCAATGAAATGATTGTAGAGATGAGAACGATGTAGATGAAGAAGAAGAAGATGAAGGAAGAAGTAGAAGAAAAGGAAAAGGAAAGAAAGATGATGAAGATGATGACAAAGATATGAAAGATGATGGAGAATGCAAAGATAGAAATGATTTATGCAAATTCTGGTCATCAATTGGAGAATGTGAAAGTAATGAAGAATGGATGAATAGACATTGTCCTATTAGTTGTGATCAATGCAATGGTAAATATTATATATTATTATTTATTTTATTTTATTTGTTCATAAAAATAATTTCCGAAATAAGACAATGCAGTCAATATTTGAAAATGATTTTGAAAAAAAAAAGAAACATAAATGATAAAAATTATTGAGTGATAAAATAAAGTTGATTACAGCCACGGCTCCATGTATTGATAAACATCGTCTATGTCATTTCTGGGCTTCAATCAATGAATGTGTTACCAATGCTGTATGGATGTTATCCCATTGTCCACTATCATGTAAAAGTTGTAAAGGTAAGAAGAATTCTCTATAGTATATCATAACAAGTTATGATGGAACTAATCAAGTATGAGGGTTCCTCTCATAGTATGGTCTTTTGAATAGAACGTTCCGTTCATTGAAATGAAAGTAAGAGTGGATCATTCTATAACTTGTTCACACCTTCTTTTATATATAAAAGAGGTCACTTCCTATTGAGGTGAACCTGTTAATGGTCATATCCCTCCTTCTACTGGAGACTTCAAACCATCTGATTGTACTTTCATTACTACTCATGAAGGTATCCATAGAGATCAAAGATCAAAGATCAAAGATTAATCATTTCCGATACATCAAATCGTCGTACAATCTCCATCAATGATGTGAGACAGAGTGCAGCTAACTTTGGATGTGCTCCCACTCTCACTGCACCGAGATGTTCAAGGAATTTATGTTATCATCTCAAGTTAGTTTTTCGATATTGGTTTATAATGAATCAATACAATGATAATTTAAGATTCCGTACATTTGATGGAACATGTAATAATCTTCGTCGTCCATTAGTAGGATCAGCCTTCTCTGCTTTGATGAGATTAAAGAAACCAATATATGATAATAATCTCAATGCTCCTACTTGTTAGTTTATTACATTCAATCTTTTGATTTATTTTCATACTAGAGAATATTGAAAAAATATTGATTTTTCTGAAATTTCGAAGAAAAATGTTTTTTTTGCAAAAAAATCATTCTTATTTAGTTGAGTGGTATTCTGTTTGATCTTATACGATAATATCTAATAATGATTCAATTGAGCCTCCTTCACTCGTATTCGTCCTTCTGCTCGTGAAGCTTCTCGTCTTCTTCTTGCTTCTCCATCAGCTATTCCTCATAATGCCAATGCACTTCTCATGCAATGGGGTCAATTCATGGCTCATGATCTATCCAAAACTACTATGCTTAATAATCAGGTTTATATATAATCTGTTATTTTATTGATCAAGTAACCGCCACATATTATAGTTAAATTTAAAATAATTTTTGAAAAATTTTTATGAAAATACGAAAATGCTTTGAGGAATGCGCTGCTTGCACATCCGCAGGAGGAAAATGTTTCTCCGTATTCCTTTCAAGAGGAGATCCAACGTATGATCTTTGATCTTTGTTATCTGATTATCATATTGATCTATTCAGATTTGGTCGTTTTATGTGTCTTCCAGTTGCTCGATCAGCTCCTGTTTGTGGATCAGGAACGTCTTCTCCTAGAGAACAATTCAATGAGAATACTGCGTTTATTGATGGATCTATGGTATTTTGGTCTTTAATCTTTCATATTTTAATCTTTTGTTGTTTGATCTTTGATCTTTTGTTCTTTAATCTTTGATTATTGATCTTTGGACTTTGATATTTATGATTGATCTTTGATCTTTTGTAGATCTACGGTAGTTCTGATCGAGATCAATTTCTCTTCCGTCAAGGTCAATTCTTGAAGACAAAGAATATCAAAGGACGTCAATTTCCTCCAGTTGATAATAATAATAATGTAGTAGCTGGTGATGATCGAGCTAATATCTTTGTTGGATTAGCTGCACTTCATACCATATTCCTTCGTCTTCATAATAAGTATCATATCAATCATGTATTCATAACTTTCTTATTCTTCTTTGTAGATATGCACAAACTCTTCAACGAGTTAATCCTCATTGGGATTCAGAAAGAGTATTCCATGAATCACGAAAGGTTCTTGGAGCTGTACTTCAGAGGATTACTTATCATGTTTGTTATCTTATCTTATTTTCTCCCCCGGTTATGATAAGTTTCACGTCGTAAAAGTTCATAAAATATTTGATTATTCATTGTAGGAATATCTTCCTCGTGTTCTTGGAGAGGAATACGGTAGATTACTGGGGAAATATCGTCATTATGATAAGGATATTGATCCAAGTGTTGCCAATGAATTCACTAGTTGTGCATTCAGATTTGGACATGGAATGATTCAAGTGAGATTATTGATTGATTAGAATCAATAATTGAATAATGAATGAATTGAGGAATTCTATCCCTTCCTCGATGATAAATTCGAACAAATCGGAGGAATTCCATTCAATGATGGAATGTTCAAGAGTATTCATATATTGAACAATGGAGTTGATCCATTATTAAGAGGAATGATCACTCTTCCTGCTAAAATGCCTCAGAGGTACTGTATCAATATGAATCGATACTTCGTGTCATTCACAATGAATAAGGATTCTGTGTCAAATAGGTTCACTTTACTGAGAAAAAAATCATTTTTATCACAGATCAAAAAAAACTTTTGTCTAAAATAGCTATTCGATCTAAATTCTACTTTATCAATCATCATTTTAACTAAGTAGGAGGTATTGATAATCATCTCCATAATTTCAGATTAACTCCAGCTGTAACAGAGAGAATCTTTGGTAATTCTGATCTAGGATCAATCAATATTCAACGTGGAAGAGATCATGGAGTACCTGGATTTGTTGCATGGAGAAAGATGTGTGGACTACCTGAAGCTAAAGATTTTGATGATCTTGAAGCTACTATCAAGAATAAAGTTGTATTGAATAATTTGAAGTTGGTCTACAAACATGTTGGTAAGTCAAGGGGAAATCAGTCAAAAAAGTAGTTTGCCTCAAAATGCTTCGAAACGGCATTTTTCGTTATTTGCAACGACGGAACTATTTACATATTCCCATTTTGCGAGCAAATTTCTTTGTTGTTGATACTTGTTGTACATTTGCGATACATTGAATGATCTCTCGAGAAGGGCGAGAGAGCATATGATATTGAGAGAGTTGTGACGTTTTCGTCTCCAATCAATTTATCTGTATGAAGTATTGATTAATTTCAGAGAATATTGATATGTATGTCGGATCAATTTTAGAAGAACCATATAAGAATGCATTAGTAGGACCAACACTTGCATGCATCATAGCTGATCAATTCAGAAGAACTAGAGATGGAGATCGGTATGATGAAATTATTGATTGATTCTTTAGATTATTGATTGAATATTGATGCAATTGTAGATTCTACTACGAGAATGATTCAGTCTTTACACCAGCTCAAAGGAGACAAATCGATAAGATGACGATAGCTCGTGTGTTATGTACAACTGGAGAAGCATGGTCGAGAGTACCTAAACATGCATTTGATACTTTCATGCCCGATAGAGATAAACTCACTAAATGTGATAATATTCCTGATATTGATTTCCATGAATGGAAAGAGGAAATATAATTCAATGATCTCTTTTGTCTCTTCCTTTGTGAAGAATATTCTAATAACGAGTATGTATATTATAGGCTTTTATTCCTCTTTTACTCTAATAGTTTATAATATCTATTATTAATATTCAACTCTCACTGTGATCATAATCAGGGTGAAAGAGGCCATATCTGACTAATTATATCATAAATATGATTTCAAATCCAGTTTGATGTATTTTATGACGAGTTCAAATGTTAGATTAGAAATGATTAGTTTCGCATCATTTAGTGTAATAATTCAATTAATCAATAATATTTACGATAAACATTAATTTCTTTCGAATATATTGTTGTCTATGAAATATCTCTAACATCGACATTGTAAGCATCGACGATTGAGACAGGGATGTGCATTTTACGTTTTACGATTTTACGAATTTTACGATTTTACGAGTAAAAAAGTCGTCAAATTAAGTTGTACGAAAATTTTGCGAAAAAAATTTTACGCACATCCCTGGATTGAGATCATTCAAGTACTGGACGCTATGGTCGATGGTATTTTGTTATTGTAATTTGAGCTTTGTCTTCGAATCTTGAAGCTGTTTTTCCCCAATTATAGCATTGACCATTGTTAATCGTTCAATGATAGACAGATTATGGGTGTAGAGTAGAGATCCGCAAACGTGCGGTCGTTCAGAAATGATTTCTCACTAATTAATCAAAGAGAAATCGCGCGCACGGTATTAAAATGATAATTTTAAAAATAATCGTGCCAAGTCGCGCAGTCGATTCATTCTCATTTATTTCCATTGAATTAACGGTTAAAAACAACCGATATAAAGCCTGAAAATTGCTTAAAAATGATGCCAAAAATGAACGAAGCTGCACGGTATTATGAGTCAAAATCGCGCTGAATGACTTTATATCATTTTAATAACGAACAATACCGAACCGGTCGTTCAAATGCACGTTTGCGGATCTCTATCTCCACTTATTTCCCATTGAAAAAATATTTACCTTGAAAAAAAACAAAGATTAGATCAATTTTGCATTAGATCACTAGTTGAACAAAACTTCTCTAACTCTCTCCAAATCTCATGTTCTCTCACCACTCTCTAACCTGATTATGAGAATAGCGTTCTGATGAAGGTGGCGAATATTCTATCGAATTTTGATTTTCCAAAATTGTTTTAACTCTTTCTAATCAAGTTTTTAAACAACTTTAAATTTTTGTGACATCAATTTTTGTTTGACGCGAGTGAAGAAATATAGCACAATTGGATAGATATAATAAGTCATTATTTATTCGGATCTCCCATGTAATTTTACGTCTTAAATAGTAATGAACAATATAAATAACAATTTATCATTGAATAATAGTACAGAATAGTTTAATCACGTTCTTTTTTATCAGGACATAAACAATAAGCTCCATTCCTTCCATGTCTACCATTTCTTCCATTTTGTCCAATCATTCCATCTCTTCCATTCATTCCAGGAACTCCATCAACTCCTTTCAATCCTTCTTTACCTTCTCTACCATCAGATCCAGGTTTACCATCCCCTCCTGGTGGTCCTTCTATTCCTGGTTGACCAGGTGGTCCTATGGGTCCTGATAATCCTTTACCAGATACAGTACCATTTCTTCCTGGATTACCGGTTTCTCCTCTTTTTCCAGATGGTCCTTTAGCTCCTTCTATACCGTGATCTCCTTGTTCACCTGCTACTCCATCTTCACCGGGTATTCCTGGTGCCCCTGTTGCACCGGGTAAACCGATGGGACCAGAATGACCCTTGGGACCAGGATTACCAGGACGACCTGGAGGACATTGTACACATCCTCCTGGTACATCGAATGTAGCTATCAAGATGACTCCTGGTGCACCGGGACGTCCATTTTCTCCAGCAGCACCGGGTGTTCCACGATCTCCAGGAGTACCAGGAGGTCCACGAGGTCCTGAAGGGCATCCACGTGAGTTGTTCACACAATTACATTGATTTGATGAAATTGAACGACGGAATCGGAAGAGTTCAGAAGATGAAGTGGATGGGGATTGAGATAATGGGAAGAGTATTGACCAAGCATCATCAGATATTGATCTGAATATTAATATATTACAATAGATTAAAGATAAATATTATCGAAACAAAATTCAAATGAAAATAAAATTATAACAAAATAAGGTTATACCTGAAGTCTTGAACTCCAGAGAAGATTTCATCGTGGAGAGAATTGATATCAAGAACAATATAATGAACAACTCCAATAGATATGAGAATACATAAGAGTGAAGCACTAGCACCCACTGGTATGATTAAACTCATTGTGAATATGTTTATGTCTTGTCTAATAATTTCTCCCTTATATGGAGAGTGTAGAGTGGATCGAAATGCATTCGAACAACCTAATAACGTTTGGAATTCATCCCGGACAGAGGCTGTTAGTGAAGCCATTATCATTATTCACTCTCACTATCTTCTTTCTATCCTTGTCGTGTTCTCTAACTTCAATACATACTTCATCTTTATTTCACCGGAGCATAAATATTTTTCAATTCTTATCGTTAAATATTAATCATTAATGTAGGTGATGCAAATCTATGTTTGTGACTGCTCAACTATTACCGAAACAGTAAATTGCACTGGTCCAAAATGGTAGCCGAAAAAACTTGTTTTCAAATTTTTCAAGGTCTTTATTAACCAGATGAACAACAAATAAATAATGTAATGAAACATCAAAAAGATATGCATAAAAATTCAAAAACTACCGTACCCAAAAAAATCGGAAAAGTGTTATTTACCTTTTAATAACTTTTTAGCATTGATGTATTTTATGTTCCTTGGCGAGTGGTTATAAAAACAGCTTCATATCAACGATACTCATAATTAGGATTTTAAGAATCGAAAAATATTCATACCCAGGTGGAATAAATGATATGCAACGGGCTGTGCAGCCTGTACCCAAAACGAGACAGTGCTTGCTATATCATATTGTCTTAATCTTGCTCAAATATGCTATAAAATACTAATTTAAAGTGAAAATGAAACACTACTATCAACGAAAAAATACAGTAGAAATAGAATCACACTGTTCCGAAAAATACTAGAAATATTCGCAAAGATTAACTCCTGAGTGGAAAATACCTGTTTTGACCAGAGTACCGTATGCTCACTCTTTCTCTGTTCAATTTTCTTTTTTGGTGTTTTCTTTCGCATTTTTCGTTTTATTAAGTTGATATCGTGTTGTTTTAATGTAATTTTGGACCCCAAGTATCCTTTCGTTTAGTACAAATATGCGTTTTCATAGTTACCTTCATTTTTATGTTGTTATCTTAATTTACGCTGTTGAAGGTAAGATGGTCAACGTCCCGAAGAGCAGAAGGACGTTCTGCGACGGCAAGTGCCGTAAGCACACCGTCCACAAGGTGACCCAGTACAAGAAGGGAAAGGACTCCGCTTTTGCCCAGGGTCAGTAATAAATTTTTATTATTCGAATTTACCCTCTTTTGGACCATTGGTTAATAACAAACTAAAATGTTGTTGAACTTCTTCTTCATCGAAGACAAGTCACTATTTCGAATAATGCTTAAGCAAAAGAATCTGCGATGTTACTTCTTGTCTTTGTTAGGATCATTAAGGCGGTCTATGAACTGAAGAATTCGTTTCTTAATTCTTTTTCTTGATAATCATTACTAGAAAATGAATTTTCGGCTTCATATTACATGCACATGATAATTGTTATTTTTATTGCAAACTCGTTCAAATCTGACCAGAACTACTAATCTAAGTGGTTTGTATCGAAAGCAAATGCGGTTGATCTTTAGCTTGCTGCTTTATCGCCGTAGTCGATCATCTGCGTATATTGTATTAAAGTATAAAATTAGTGTTGGATTTCTAACACTTATTTGTATTATATAGGTTGTAAACACGCAAGTGATTTGATATACTCTTCCTTGTATCTATAATAAGTTGAACTATTGGTACAATGTGTTGATTGAAAAGAACCTTCAGATTAGAACATTTATTACCATCTTGTGTCTATTTGGGAAAATAGCAGTGGTATCGATTGTAAATATCAGAGACATTCGATTCTCATAAAATAATCTAAAATAAAATAATTTATTCTCTTATAGGACGTCGTCGTTACGACCGCAAGCAGGCTGGATTCGGTGGACAGACCAAGCCCATCTTCAGAAAGAAGGCTAAGACCACCAAGAAAATCGTGCTCAGAATGGAGTGCGCTGATTGCAAGCACCGCAAGCAGCTCCCCATCAAGAGATGCAAGCACTTCGAGCTTGGAGGACAGAAGAAGTCCAAGGGAGGAGTCATCCAGTTCTAATCTGTTTGCTCGTTCTTGTTGATTTTGATTAACCCGATAAATTGTCGTGGTTTTACTCGTTGTTACAACATACACGTTATATATCGAAGTGAATATCTTATGTGAATATGAACATCTGAAGGAGTGAATATCGTTATATATCGAAGTGAAAACTATATTAATGACAGTAAAAGTGGTGTTCGCTGGTTCAAACGGTTGGGTGGATGTTTCAACTTCTTCGACAAGGATCTGAAGGTCCGTTCAGGTCATATTATTTTGAAAAATCAATGGAAATGCAGATGTCGTCTGCACTTTGAATCAATCTTCCCCAAGTGTGAAGATTGGGAGAGATCCAAAATCATGCTCAGTTGCATTGGGATTGAATGCTGTAGCTGTTTCAAGAGTTCATGCTGATCTTTCATGGACGTCGGTATGTACAATATTTTTGCACTTCGATTTCGTTAGCGGAAGTTTTCGTTTAGAATGATGTCACTCTTACTGATAATTCATCATTTGGTACAATAATCAATGGAGATAAGATTGTCAAGGTATTCTGAAATGAGAATGACCTGGAATAACTATGTATATCTCAGAAATCGAAGCTTTTATTTGGAGGGGAAAGTATCAAGATTGGCCAATCAACATTTACATTGATTAAAGTAGAGGAGAAAGTGACTCAATCTACTGTATCTAATAGCCGAACTCGTGTTAATGAATCGATGAAACCTAAGGATAATAAGATCACTTCATTCTTTAATCAAGTAAATCCTTTTTTCATTTGATTTATATTATACAAGTTATACGTACCAGTTATATTATACAAATTTATTCAGAAGAGTTCGTTTCTTCCCGAAGATTCATCATCTACAGTAACCACTAAACCTCGTGTTCTAGTTAAGGAAACACCTTCAGAGTGAGAATCTCCCTTGCTAGATACAATTAACACATATCATTTAAGGAGTCTGTCCCAAGTAATTCCTCAGCTTCCATATACACGAGCTAAACCTACAGTAACGAGAAATCCTCGTGTTATCGCTCAGGAAACACCATTAGAGTATATTTCATTCGATACATTTTCGTGTATAATTGGTTGTGTTCAGTAGTATCCCTCCATCGAAACGTGCACCTATTGAATCATCCAATAGAACAACGAAAGGAAAAGCGAGACGAATCAATCCATTATTTGAATCCGATGAAGAAGATGATATTATTCCTATTGAGAAGAATCATACTGTCATTGCTAATGATACTCCTATGGATGAGTTAGTTTCATCGTTATATTGTAGGATACTGTATTGATTGGTAGATACTGTAGATGGAGATTGTATTGATTTGTCTAATAATAGATAATTTCAGTTGTATAATAGAAGATGATATATTGAGTCATCGTCCCCTTCCATCATCATCTATAGCTACTCAAGTGATTCAGAGATCACAGATCAATAATCGATCTACTCCTGGTTAATCAATATCTATCATTTATCATTCATCTACCGTATTCAGATGGATCAGACAATGGTAATGGACCTCCTAAGAAGAAAATGAAATCTTTATTCTTCTCATCTAAACCTATTAAACAGAGTCATCCTCAGCGTAATGAAGAGAAGTAAGAGATTTAAATGATTTTATTGATTGATTCCATACGATTAATCATTCAGATGTATTGTACATGATAATATAGATGATGATGATATAAGAGTAATAGATGAGCCATTGGTGAAGAAAAGAAAAGATAAATCTCCTCCTCCTTCTTCTTCATTCTCATCTGTTGTTCATACACGATCAAAGAGAAATGTTAGAACTCAAAACATGTATGTTTCAATTATTCATATCATCATATTATCTGTCATTAAATTAATAAATTAATTATTCAGTCAATTCAATGATGATGATGATGATGATGATGAAGGAAAGGGAGATGAACAATTTCCTGATGTGGTGCGGTATATTATTTAATTTTATTAATATTTTGATTCGTATAATTTATGATTAAGACGATTATTGGTGTAGTATAGAGAGAGGAGGTGTTAGTGTGCTCTTTGATCTCTATATTAGTTAATACATTCACATTTATTCATATTAGAGAATGAAGTTATTGGAAGATGAAGATGAAGAGAGAGACTAGACTAATTCATTCAATCTATCTACTCATGTACTACTAATACCCTATCCTCTATATCCATCCATCTATCTATCTATCTCATGATATGAACTCCAGATAACACTTGCATCGATGTTGTGTTCATCATTCAATGATAAAGAAGACAAATCAATGAAGAAAGATGGTAGTATTGGAATAGATGATGATGATTATGTTGATAAGAATAAAGAAGAGATTGAGAAAGTTGAGAAGAGAATTGGAGATGAAACACTTGATATGAAGACACAGGTAATTATAGTGATGATATAGACCACGCCCCTTTCTCATATCCATTGTATTTGCCTACAATCCAAAAGTATATAGAGAGCTACAAGAGGGTCAGCTAAAGTGCCTTCACGACAAAACGTTCGTACGAGAGCCACAAGAGAGCAATCAAGTCATACTTTTTTTTGATCGATAGAGCAGGGATGGCGCTACATTTTTCCAATTGACCGCACCACCATATCTATTACCGTAACCCCGTCAGACTACGGTAAAAACTAAAAAGTTCTTGAGACCAACGGATATTAAAGATGGAGCGACGCGGTTTTCATTTTCCTATTTAGTAGGACGCAGCGCAAAATTCTGTCGGATGGAATTTTGAAATTCGACCTAATATTAATTTTAGGTCGACTCAAAGTTTTACAACTGGAAAATTTATGAATTGCTTTGATTTTTCTTGACAATATGATCAATTCGACTATGGAGAATTCAGTAAAGTACAAAAGAGCTAATAATTAATTGAAATTATGAAAGAAAATTGCGTTTTAAGTTACAACTGTACAACTTCATCGCCAATTTAAATCGTTATTTCAACGAATTGATTTGCTTTTTCTTTACAATATAGTCAATTCGACCATGTAGAACATGATCCAGTAGGAGAAAAATAATAATTAATATAAAATTACAGCAAAAATTGCATAATTAATTTCAATCACACCATTATTATTCATATAATTTTTTGTGCACGATGGACTATCAAGTGGAAACCTATCTTACGGTAGATTTCGTGTGAGTCTTCATTTTTAGCATTTTCTTTTTTTTGTTCATTTTTTGTTTGTTTTCTCGTTTATTATCGTATTTATTGCTCAAATTTTATTCATTTTACTTTTACATCATTTATTTTACATCATTTATCAAGTTTATTGCTCATTTTCACATTTCGTCATCTTTTGCTCATTTTTAGCTTGACTTTTTCCCCATATTAATTATTTTCATTTCAGTTAGAGCACCTAATCTACAACGACGAATGGAAGTATTCTACTCTCGAGCCTGGTGGGGAGCCTATTTTAACATCTATTCCCATTCCATAACAACGACTACGAGTGAGTATTCCTACTTATTATGTCATCATATAATTTCGCCGTATTCTTCATTATAATTCATATATTTTGTGGTTATATCATTATTCTATTTTCATCATTATCGTTAGGTTAATTAGTTTTCGTCCAGGTTTGGAGCCAACCTAATGGAATCAGCAACTTACGTTGAGGGAGCTACTATCAACATCGGCCACGGCATCATCGAGGGTAGCCTCTACCATTAACTACGACGTCATTGAGAGCCCATACAACAACTGGAAGTAAGATTTCTCCCTTAAATTTCAATATTTTCTTTTTTTCACCTTATCATAATTTACCATATTTTTTGCTCATTTTACTCTTATTCATTGCAGATGTCAAGCAAACACGATCTTGATGGGAGCCGCGCCTCTATCCGACGAACGAGATGGAGCTACCAACGAAGACGAGTGAGACGGGGATTCCACATCATCGATGGGATCACAACAACTTGAAGTAAGCTTTCTTATTTAAATATCATCATTTTTAATCGATATCATCACATTTTCATTTGATTTTATTTCAGGGATAACTTATTTCATTCCTGTGATGGTCGCTGACGTGAGAATACTGGAGACGAGGTACGACGTCATCCACCATGTCCTGTGCTCTCTCTTCCATTCAGTTTGATTTTGTATCTAAGAATGTTTTTCTAATTGTACTGGTTCGTATGTTTATATCTGTTGATAAAGCTTATTTTGTTAAAGGATCAGGTTAACATGTCGCACTAATTGATTCACCATATCCAGTGTAGTACATTGACCGAGCGACTGATCATGATGTGAAATGAAGAGAAAGAAAAAGGGAGGGAGAGAGGAAGATGGAGGGAGAGAAAAGGTAAAAGCATATCCTCGATGGATAGGTTAGATAGATATATTAGATTAGATAAACAAATAGGTGCGGGTTACGGTATTTAGATATCCACCGTTACTGTAAGATGAGGGTATAATAAGTCACCCTCCACGTTTACAGCAATAGGTTAGATGGAGAGGTTCGATAGATAGGTCAGATAGAGAGGTTAGATAAGTTAGATAGAGAGCTTAGATAGGTTAGATAGAGAGGTTAGATAGAGAGCTTAGATAGGTTAGATAGAGAGCTTAGATAGATAGGTTAGATAGAGATGTTAGATAGGTTAGATAGATTAGATAGAGAATGCATTTGGGGTAATCGTTTGCCAGGAAAGTGTATCGGGGTAACGATTTGCCAGGTAAGTTTGCTCTCAGTGTAGATAGAGAGGTTAGATAGGTTAGATAGAGAGGTTAGATAGAGAGCTTAGATAGATAGGTTAGATAGATAGGTTAGATAGAGAGCTTAGATAGAGAGGTTAGATAGAGAACTTAGATAGACAGGTTAGGTAGAGAGGTTAGATAGAGAGCTTAGATAGGGAGATTAGATAGGTTAGATCCAGATGAAAATTTGCAGAAGCATTGTTGAAGGCGATAGAAAATGATATGTGAAGTCGAAAAATGCAGCAGTGCAATACCCTAGCCGCAGCGTCTATCCAAACTTGGTCAAACTTAGTGCGCATTCGCCGCATTCTGAAGCAATGAATGAAACCTTATTGGTGGCGCAGTTCCTTCGTACAACAGCTTTGATGTTATCTTTTCGGAATCTTTTTGTCTGTAATGTACGAGATACTTTCCAATGCATTCACCAATCAAATTGATACCATTCTTCAGAGATAGGAACAATAAATTCACATTGTTGGCGGCGAATGCGCGCCAACAATTGACCAAGTTTGGATGGATGCTGCGGCTCGGGTATTGCCCTGCTGCATTTTCCGACTTCACATATCATTTTCCATTGCTTTCAACAATGCCTGGGCAAATTTTCATCTGGATTGCTTTCCGCGAGCTGAAAGGATTCCCTTGTTAGATAGAGAGCTTAGATAGATAGGTTAGATAGAGAGGTTAGATAGGTTAGATAGATAGGTTAGATAGAGAGATTAGATAGGTTAGATAGAGAGCTTAGATAGGTTAGATAGATCGGTTAGATAGAGAGCTTAGATAGGTTAGATAGAGAGCTTAGATAGATAGGTTAGATAAAGAGCTTAGATAGGTTAGATAGAGAGCTTAGATAGGTTAGATAGATCGGTTAGATAGAGAGCTTAGATAGGTTAGATAGATCGGTTAGATAGAGAGCTTAGATAGGTTAGATAGAGAGGTTAGATAGATAGGTTAGGTAGAGAGGTTAGATAGGTTAGATAGAGAGGTTAGATAGGTTAGATAGAGAGCTTAGATAGATAGATTAGATAGAGAGCTTAGATAGGTTAGATAGATCGGTTAGATAGAGAGCTTAGATAGGTTAGATAGAGAGCTTAGATAGATAGGTTAGATAGGTTAGATAGAGAGCTTAGATAGATAGGTTAGATAGAGAGCTTAGATAGATAGGTTAGGTAGAGAGGTTAGATAGGTTAGATAGAGAGGTTAGATAGGTTTGATAGAGAGCTTAGATAGAGAGCTTAGATAGGTTAGATAGAGAGCTTAGATAGATAGGTTAGATAGAGAGCTTAGATAGGTTAGATAGAGAGCTTAGATAGGTTAGATAGATCGGTTAGATAGAGAGCTTAGATAGGTTAGATAGAGAGGTTAGATAGATAGGTTAGGTAGAGAGGTTAGATAGGTTAGATAGAGAGGTTAGATAGGTTAGATAGAGAGCTTAGATAGATAGATTAGATAGAGAGCTTAGATAGGTTAGATAGATCGGTTAGATAGGTTAGATAGAGAGCTTAGATAGATAGGTTAGATAGGTTAGATAGAGAGCTTAGATAGATAGGTTAGATAGAGAGCTTAGATAGATAGGTTAGGTAGAGAGGTTAGATAGGTTAGATAGAGAGGTTAGATAGGTTTGATAGAGAGCTTAGATAGAGAGCTTAGATAGATAGGTTAGATAGAGAGCTTAGATAGATAGGTTAGATAGAGAGCTTAGATAGATAGGTTAGGTAGCGAGGTTAGATAGATAGGTTAGATAGAGAGCTTAGATAGATAGGTTAGATAGAGAGCTTAGATAGAGATGTTAGATAGGTTAGATAGAGAGCTTAGATAGAGAGGTTAGATAGGTTAGATAGAGAGCTTAGATAGATAGGTTAGATAGAGAGCTTAGATAGATAGGTTAGGTAGAGAGGTTAGATAGGTTAGATAGAGAGGTTAGATAGGTTTGATAGAGAGCTTAGATAGAGAGCTTAGATAGATAGGTTAGATAGATCGGTTAGATAGAGAGCTTAGATAGATAGGTTAGATAGATAGGTTAGGTAGCGAGGTTAGATAGGTTAGATAGAGAACTTAGATAGAAAAGTTAAATAGGTTTGATAGAGAGCTTAGATAGATAGGTTAGATAGAGAGCTTAGATAGATAGGTTAGATAGAGAGCTTAGATAGATAGGTTAGATAGAGAGCTTAGATAGAGATGTTAGATAGGTTAGATAGAGAGCTTAGATAGAGAGGTTAGATAGGTTAGATAGAGAGGTTAAAGAGGTTAGATAGATAGGTTAGATAGAGACGTTTGATAGAGAGGTTAGATAGATAAATTAGATAGAGAGGTTAGATAGATATGTTAGATAGATAGGTTAGATAGAGGTTAGATAGGTTGGATAGAGATGCTTTTTTGTACTTTACTGTGCTCCCCATAGTCGAATTAGTCATAGTGTCAAGAAAAAGCAACGCAATATATCGAAAGAACGATTTAAATTGGTGATGAAGTTTTGGGTCGAAGTAAAATTAATATTATGTCAAATTTCGAAATTCCATCCGACAAAATTGTGCGCTGCGTCCTACTAAATAGGAAAATGAAAACAGCGACGCTCCATCTTTAAAATCCCTTGGTCTCAAGGACTTTTTAGTGTTTACCGTAATCTGACGAGGTTACGGTAATAGATATGGTGGTGCGGTAAACTGGAAAAATGTAGCGCATCCCTGCTCTATCGATCAAAAAAGTATGACTTGATTGCTCTCTTTTGGCTCTCGCACGAACGTTTCGCGTGAAGGCACTTTCGCTGACCCCTCATGTAGCTCTCAATATACTCATTGCTTTAATCTATTTACTAAATATCAGTATTGCTGAGAACAAAACGGAACACAATTAGTCATTAACAGTGCTATCTTTCAAGCAATAAAGCGATTTAGGGGGGGGGGGGGTCCGGGGGGTTTACCCCCCGGCTTAGATGCGCCGTAGGCGCATCTAGTATATAAAAGAATAAATGAGACTAGTTGTATAGTGTTTGATGTGTTGTAATATGGATGTTTACAGTCACAAATAATTTCATTCACTGATGGATTGGTTCGATCTCAATTGGATATGGATGAAATGAGTAATAGAAGTACTCTCACTACACAAGGAAAAGGATTTAAGAAGTTTACTAAGGTTACTCTATCACTATTATATATGTGATTCACTCTCAAAATTTACATCACTTATAATTAAGAAAAATGGAAGTAAATAAATATGAATTTGAGTGATTTTAAAGTTTTGATATTTGAATGTTATGAGCTACAGTAATCTTCATTTTAATTTTAATGCATTCTAATTCGATATAATAATTATGATTATAGGCACGTCAAGGTCGATTCTATTCAATTGAATCATCTCGTATTCATATCATTGGAGGTTCTTCTGATCTCATTGACTTTCGTAAGATTAATTATTGATTGTCATTATATCCTTCCCTTACAGTATATATTCCCCCTCCATTCTGTTTGTATTCTTTAATTGATTCATTCCATACTTTATACTTGCTTTATTCACATATACGTTAGTGTTTATCTTCATACTGGTTCAATACTATAATCCCGTTTTCACTTTCTATCTCCACTCAGATTTCAGAAGTAGTTAATGCTAAACTGCATCTTCAAGTCAATAAATCTTTTTATCATTATTCAACTGAGACTAATTCATGTGACACGTATATAAACACGTAATCAATGAGGATTATAAGTAGATTAAGACATACGGTATATACTGCCATCGAATGGATATAGATAGTATTGATTGGGCCCGTGATAGGTGATACGGTAGATAATAGAATAAAGATAAAAGTGATACTATATCTATAGGAAATCAGGAGTCTTTGGTCTTATTGCATCTCCAACGGTTAGAAGTGTTTGTCGTTCTGGTAATGAACGAATTGAATTACCCGATGTATGAGATTGTACTGTAGGTGAACGTGGTCTGAACGGATTATTGATTCATTGAGAGATTTATTGATAGAAAGATTATTGATTGATTCTTACCTAGATGATATGACAACAGATATTTGTGATGCATTAGTTGGACTACGGGGTCGAATAATAGATCCAGGCCTTCCTGGACGGGAAACCTGTAATGATATGATATGGGATGAAGGAATTCAATATATAGATATATGTAATCATCAGACCACACTTCTTCCCCCTTTCATTCATCATAAATTACTTGAGATAAATCAGTAGGAGAACGTGGTCTTCCTGAATCTCTAGATACTTCAGTTGGTGAACGAGGTCTCATCATTGTTGATACTCCATCTCCTGTTATCATTGTATTCGGAGTACGAGGACGACATAGACTGAGATATCATTATTGATTGATTAGAAAGAAGAAAGATGATCTACCTTAGTTGTGATACATCTCTACTCATATTAGGAGTGATTATTGATCTACCAGGTACGGTAAGAGTATTGTATGATCCTCCTATTCTATGATGATTACGTGTTGATAACATTGATGCTGATGAACAACTTCCCATACGAGAACGGAGATCCTCATTACCCTGATTATTGATTGGTTCAAACAAATATCATTACGGTAGATCAAACCTGTAATCGATACTTCATTCGATTATAGGCACTCTTGAATGTGGCACGGAAGTTTTGAGATATAAAAGCATAACAAACGGGATTGAGACATGATTGACAATATGTCTGAAATGGAATATGGTATGGAATGTCTACAAAAGATTACTGTAACTGACCAATGCATTGAAACCCATTCTCATATGTTTAAGAGAAGATGTATTCGATGTTCTACAGATATATCCAAATGAAGTGAGTAATTCATCCACTGAATATTGATTGATTCAAATATTATTGATTAGTAGATCAAACCTATTGAAGGAAGCCAACATATTGTATACATGACTACGATAGATATCAACATTTGAACGATCTGAAAATTATCGAAATGAAAATGAATAAATGAGGTAAATTAAAACAGAACCTGTTTCTTATTACTCTCTGCTACTCTACTGGACTTCTTCGAAGTATTCAATGAAGATATTGTAGCATTGGCTGTTTTGTAGCTTCTATAAGAGAACAAAGATATGAAGAGATATAAGAGATATAGATGAAACACTAACCTGCATGCTACAATGGGTATAGATGAATACGATGTAAATGTTACCGTATCTGTTGCGGCTTTCGAAAATGCTACCCTGAATAAGGAAAGATTAATTATTGATTTATGAGAGATATTATTGATTACATAGCAGCTGATAGTAGTTTACTATTCTTATTTGATGAATATACAATGAGAGATACTCGAGTATAACAGATAGACATTGTTACTATTGGAAAGATGATAAGAAGTAGTAACTGAATATCGATTGATTATCCATTTATTGATTAATGATTAATCTACCTCGTATATAGCATAGACCCGATTTAGAGTAAATTTACTAACTCCGAAAATGTTATGAGGAAATCTGAAATGAATCGATAATGACTACCGTATATTGAATTACAATAATCCCTTACTGTCTATGACAAAATGTTGTCTTAGCATTATTCTGTAGGGTAACGATATAATCGATTCTAACTGCAGATGGAATTGCAAGAATCGCCGAAGCTAACCATACTAATAGAATAACCTGAATTATTGATTGATTAGAAGAGATATTTTATAGATAAATATAAATGTTTATTGATGAGGTCCACGAGAGAAAAGAAAGCAGTACTAAAATATCAGAATGATTTATTTCCAATGGCTTTATCTTTGTTTTAGGGCGATTTTTTGCAAACTAGATAATTTATACTTACTGGAACTGTCTGTTGCTGTTCATTTGATCTGCTATAATACTTGGTACCTGGGTTTAACTTTTTTTCGATTTTTGCAAATCATGAAATTCGAAAAGTTAGGTTCACCAGACCAAACAAAGTAGCACAAAGCAACATTTTTGAATGCCAAATAAAAAAAGCCAGCGTACATAGGGGGGGGGGGGGTGACATTTCGGCAACCGACATTTCGGCAACCGACATTTCGGCAACCGACATTTCGGCAACGGGGCATAACTCGGTTCGTAGGGGTCATAGAAACTTGGGATGGGTATCATTGTGATCAGCATCAGTAATGCACTGTTACATTTGCCTTACGTGTCTACGCCGTAACCCCTCCGTCGCGTCGGACGGGCGGCGGAGGGGGTTACGGCGTAGGCACGTAAGGCAAATGTAACAGTGCATAACACTACCGTAATCTACCGTAACCCAGTTCGGTGGGTCAAATCAAGTTCGGTGGGTCAGATCGGGGATAACTCGGTTCGTAGGGGTCATAGAAACACGAGATGGGTATCAATGTGATCATCATCAGCAAGACTACCGTAATCTACCGTAATCCAGTTCGGTGGGTCAGATTAAGTTCGGTGGGACAGATTTCACTAAAAATTGTCGGAACAGCCACTACTTGTGCGAAATCATTATCAGCTATTGTAAACTACAGTAATCTACCGTAACCCGGTTCGGTGGGTCAGATCAAGTTCGGTGGGTCAGATTTAACCAAAAATTGTCGGAATGGCGACTACGTGTGCTTTATCATTATGAGCTATTGCAAACTACCGTAATCTACCGTAACCCGGTTCGGTGGGTCAGATCAAGTGCGGTGGGTCAGATCTCAGTATAAATTGTCCAAATGGTCATTATGTGCGGGGTATGATTTTGAGTTATTGTAAACTACCGTAATCCACCGTAATCCGGTTCGGTGGGTCAGATCAAGTGCGATGTGTCATATTTCACTAAAAAGTGTTCAAATGGTAGTTTACAATAACTCATAATCATACCACGCGCATAGTAATCATTTGGACAATTTTTAGTGAAATCAGACCCATCGCACTTGATCTGACCCACCGAACCTGGTTACGGTAGTTTGCAATAGCTCATAATGATATCGCACACGTAGTGACCATTCCGACAGTTTGTAGTGAAATCTGAACCACCGAACTTGATCTGACCCACTGAACCGGGTTACGGTAGATTACGGTAGTTTGCAATAGCTCATAATGATAACGTACATGTAGTGGCCATTCCGAAAATTTTTGGTTAAATCTGACCCACCGAACTTGATCTGACCCACCGAACCGGGTTACGGTAGATTACTGTAGTTTACAATAGCTGATAACGATTTCGCACACGTAGTGGCTGTTCCGACAATTTTTAGTGAAATCTGACCCACTGAACTTAATCTGACCCACCGAACTGGATTACGGTAGATTACTGTAGTGTTGCTGATGATGATCACATTGATACCCATCTCGTGTTTCTATCACCCCTACGAACCGAGTTATCCCCGATCTGACCCACCGAACTTGATTTGACCCACCGAACTGGGTTACGGTAGATTACGGTAGTGTTACTGATGCTGATCACAATGATACCCATCCCAAGTTTCTATGACCCGTACGAACCGAGTTATGCCCCGTTGCCGAAATGTCGGTTGCCGAAATGTCGGTTGCCGAAATGTCACCCCCCCCCCGCGTACATAACGTACGTACTTGATTTTTGAAGCAAGATTTGATTAAAATAATTTTTTGTAAATAAGAAAAATCGAAAATCAGCCAAATTTTACTTATTTTTTACGGGAGGGAACCAAACTCAACGGTTTTCAAATTATGGCAATAGGGTCTACACAAGTCTTGAATCCAATTTCTGGCTTAGATAATGAAATTCGCGAATTTTTTATTTTTTATTTTTTTTTATTTTGAAATTTTGAATTCGGAAAATTTCTTTTTCGAATAAGATTCTGATACATAACATAAATAACGATAAAATACTATTCAAGGATGAGCACGCACCTTGAAAATTATAAGAAATGGTCTTAAAGGTGGTGTCCGGGGAATATTTTCGTGAACAAACTGTGAAAACAGAATGATAGCAAAAGTTATTCTACATACCATACATAAATTATTTTATGCTAATTCAGCTTATTGATCGCAAGAATCGTGAAAGAATCATGCTTGATGTACAGGCAAAGGCGCGAAATTTTGAAAATAGGAAAGTTCAACAATAGGCTTCGAACTCGCGACGTTACGCTTACAAGTGAGCACTTTTACCACTGCGCTACGGGACTGTTGACCGGTCGTTCTAATTTCTTGCATATCACTTGTCCCTTGCATAATAGATATACTATGCATTTGCATCAACATTCGAGGGCCTCCATCTTTAATGATTCCAGTGCATAAAGAAAAAAAGAAAGAAAAAGCGCGTAAAAGAATTTTTTGCTGAAAAAATTGCAGTCTAAAAATGAAATGTGCACTGCACTTGTCAGTTATGAATGGTCTACGCATACTACATATGTATCTCATTGAGGCAAAGACGAAACACATTTTAGAATATGAACACAGAGGTTTTTGATGATGTCGCAGAGTAAATTTTTCTATTGATTATGACAGTTCCGGTAAGTATAAATTTTGTATATTCCAAATTTCAGATTTTTATCTTCTTTGGCTGAGAAGATAGAGCTCATCATATTGCTATTTTATTAAGTCCTCCAAAAAATTCTTTGGAGTTGATTTTCGTGATCAGCATCAAAAGTTGTCTTAAACCTTCGCTAAGAAACTGTAAATGAAAATCTAAAATAATAGTACCACCTCTGATCGATTGTTCGTGTACTCGTCATATACAAATGGAGAACATACGTCAGCTTATAAATTTAAAGATAAGATGAACTTTCAAAGAGTGCATTTATCATTTGCTAATCTCTAGTTGGAGATAAGGTGCATCAACTTTAATCAATATACCTTCTTAGCCCTTCCAATGGATGACAACCACATGTTCTTCATCGGATAAGCAATTGCCATATATCTAAGATTATTGATTATATTGATTATGTATTGGAGTAGACGGATACACTATGATCTACCTTCCACTCTTTCATATTCAACTTCTCTCTTTTGCGTTAAGAAGACGAAATGATTTCATTAGAGTAGAGAAAGAAGAGAAGCAATATATTGGTTTTGAATAAGAGGAAGAAGGAAGAGGTAGAGGTAGAGAGAGGGAGGGAGAGGGAGAGGGAGGGATAGATTGGCTTCTACCTTTTCCTTACCTTTCAATAGCAATCATAGTCATAGTAAGAACAGAACAGAAACAAGTAAATTGTTGAATATAATGAACAGAATAACAAGCAAATCTTCCCAATGACCACGAATGAGACATGTACTTTACAAACTGAAAGGAATACTGTACTTTGTATCCTATCTAATCGATTAATCGATTACCATTATGGGTACACATATCCATATTAGACATAAATCTGCTGTACTTAGTGAAGCAAGAAATACATTAGTCACATTACGCATTCGTTTGAATCGATTAACCACAAATATGACCTAATAAATAAGTGAAGATTATGAATGATCGAGCTTGGACACCTCACATCGCGTTGACTGCGCGTGCTTGGACACCACTTACCAGAATGTTTCCGACGGTTCCAACAAGGAATACCATTAGATATATGAGTGCAGGTGGAGCAATCTCCATAATATACTCCAAATTCACGATAGTCCCGCATTTATCTTTACATAACTCAAAAAAATATTTATTCGTAAAAATCCATATTTTCTTATTTTTTCTATTGAAAACAACTATAGAAAGATAACTTTTTTTCAATTATTCCTATCATAAACAGAGGCTATTATTGATGTGTGTTGCAAGTATGGAAAGAATGTTGAGAGACAGTAAACTCTTAGTCTTCATTAGGTGACAAGTGAATGAATTGAATGTGTTAGTGACATTGAGTTGAGATGGATTAGAATGAAGGGAAAAGAAGGATAGAAAGATGAAGACATCTATATCCCCATATCACACCAATTCATTCACTAAATCTACTTCCCTCTTCATAATAGACTATATCACTATGCATAATAAGATAGTCCCCAAGTAAAATTAAATACAATATCTATAAATATATGCAAAATAAAATAAATATATACAGGATGATGTTTGTCCATGAATTGATCACAAAGACACATTGATTGAGTGAAGTTATCATATCGTAATAATAACATCTCCTCTGTTGACTTTTCATTCGCATCAACAGAGAAACACACAGCATCTTCATCTGTGTCATTCATACTACGGTATACTGGAACAGGAATACTGTAGATTACGGTAGTCAAAGATTACGGTTGATAGTGAAAATCGATAGAGCGGATATGCGAATAGATGGGAAGGAAGGGAGACTGGCTTTCTAGATGGGAAAAGATTATGGAGATATAGAAGGAGATATGAATTGAGATGAGAAATATAGAAGATAAGGATTACATGGGAAATGAAGAAGAAGATGATACAAAGATATCAATAGTGTATACATCATTTAGATTAGTTCATATCAATGAATGAATAAGACTCTTTATATCTAATTTCATTGAATGAAAGAATGGAGTAGAATATTAATGAATACAATTTGTAGTAGATTCAGTGAACTATCACAAATCCATCCATTCCATTCCATTATATGATATTAATACTGGGAAGAAAATGAAGATGAGATAAGTAAATAATAGATGATATTGTTGTAAAGGATATATTGAATATAAAATAGTCATATATGATTATAATATATAATTAGATGAGGAGTGGGAGGGATGAATGAAGAGGATTCAATGTATATAGAGAGAGATCAATATAAGGATATCGTACTTTATCTTCAATCAACAATGACATCTTCTAATTTAATAACAGAAAACAATGAGAAATAACAATGAATATAAGATAACAAGTAAAGTGAAGTAGAAGTAATAGATGAAAATGGACAAGTGTGAAGGAAATAGATTTAATCTTCTTTCCTTTACATATGACTCCGCCCATTTTTCATTTATCTCATATATTACTATAACTACTACATTATAGTTCTTCATTTGTAACCATATGTTTCTTCCTCTCAGGAACGAATGGTACCTTAATCATATCAATATATTCTATTTAAGAGTTCATTCAATTATAGATTATAGAAATACAGTAATAGATTATATCCAATTCCCTCTCCATATATAGTCAATGACTTCATTCATATCTATTTTAATCCATTTCAGATATCAGATCACAATTATACTACATTTCATTATTCCCACACAGTTTCAACCAATTTACTGTATTTCCATTTCACTTATTCTCTCATCTTTATTTTGACTAACGTTAGATAATGAATATTTAAATTGCAAGAATAATAATAATAAAAATAATAATAATAATAATAATAATAATAATAATAATAATAATAATAATAATAATAATGTATGCTTACTTCTCCTTCAGCAGCATGTCTTCTTCTATTAGACTCTTTCTTCTTCTCAGATTCACGTATAATACGATGTTCCTTCGATGCAGCGAATACTGACTTCGGAACGTGTCTGAAAGATGAAATGAGAATAAAGAAGAAGAAGAAGAAGATGGAGATGAGTCATGAGAGGATACAGTTACATTCATTAGATATTCAATCTATCTTTCTATTAATTATAAACACAATAGATATTACTACAAACAATATGATTCACTTCATCAATGCAACATTTACTATATTCACTATCAATGAGATTGAAATAGTATAAAACTAGAGTATATTAGTATAATACCATACCTATGTCGTGCAATTCTCTTAATCTGTGGATGTTCTTTGTATGTTTCTCTCAATTTGGCTGAATAATCAAGAGCTGCCTTTTCACGAGGATTCAACTGTAATCATTCATTACTGTAGGATAAAGAATACAGATAAAATATTTAAATAAACAAAATATGAAATATATAATACTTACAGGTCCCATCTTATCACTTGCTTTACTCTTCCATACACGAATATTCATTTCTTCACTTCCACTTAGAACTAATTTATTATCCATTGAATAAAGAACTGATAATACTTGTTGCATTCTCTTTGTATGATATACTTCCCTGTAATAATATATCCATTCATTTATTATTAGAGATCAAAGATCAATTCATACTCTTTTCTTATCTATTTTAATCTCCATTTCATATATCGTTTCTCCTTTATCAATCATATTATTCTATTTCTATCTCTCATTGTCATCCTCTTCCATATAAATATTATAATATCTTGATAAAGATATGCTACACGATACATCTCGAACAATCACACTCTCATCACCAATACACAATCTACAACCTCACAGAGACGCACAAGACTACAGTAACCCATGATCATAGGTCGAATAGCTAGGTAGGTTATCGGTTTTCAAAATTCGGTCAGGTTTTTCGATTTTTGGCAAATTTGGCTCTAAATCCGGTAAGTTTTTTTTCCGGCTTTTTTTTTGCAATTTTGGCTCAAAATCCGGTCAGGTTTTTCGATTTTTGTGAAATTTTGGCTCAAAATCAGGTCAGGCTTGGTACTTTATAACCTACTTTTCGACCTATGCCCATGATTGAAACTTGATAATATTAATAACCGTAGTATGGATAATATTGCACCTTGAATGTCCACTGTGATTAGGGAAGATTCGGACTGTTCGATCATATGAACCAGATACGAATTCCTTACCTAAAGCAAGAAAATGTCATGGCATCAAAGGATACTGTAATGCTCAAAGATCAAAGATCAACTAACCGGTTGGAGAGAAATCAACATCAATGACAGCATTAGTGTGACCAGTATGAACCATCTTTGGATGTGAAAGATGACGAAGATCAAATGTATACAAACTGAAATCAATCAATATATTCATATAATCAATAACACAATCGACATTTTGGTCTATTAAAAAAACTGGATCACATATTATTCTGTATAGAATGATAACTGATATCTCACCTGTAATCGTCATTAGCAACAACAAAATCATTAATAATCATAGGATTCCATGAGATTGAATTAGGACGAAGTTTCATTGTTACCTGTAATTTTCACTATACAGTATAGCAGATTCCCTCATATGACATGAGATCCCGGGATATTTCATCTATCCCCTTCGAATAATCGATTATTTTTAAAATGTTTCTCGCGCGGAATTAGCGAACAATGTCAACGGGGTTGTACTGTATGATACTTCAATCAATAAAACTATAGACTAAGTGATGATTGCTAGTACCCTTCATCCCTACTATAAGATTAATCAATATGATCAAACCTTTTTCAATGGAGCATTCGCTCGTGTATCCAGAATCCATATCGATCGATCCATTGTAGCTCCAACTATTATTGATTCTTCGATTGGATTTCCCTTGATAAGACAAAGATACATTGATAATGAATTAGAGGGATTGGATACCTTGATGACATGTATGGTATTCACTCCTAGTTTGTATGTCCTAACTGGAGTATCTCTAGCTGGTTTCCATACTGATACATCATCTCCACATGTAACAAAGTCAGTTGATGCAGCCAGATGAGATACACCATGGGCTACTCCTGAATATAATCAATTGATATATCATTGTATAAGGTTCAAAGATTACCATCAAGATTGATAGTATTGAGTGGGACACTCATTTGTTTTCCTCCAATAGGATGAGGTAATCTCCATGTCTTCAGATGACAATCATTTCCAACACTCACAAATGATCTTCCTTCCACGGCATCCACAGAGATTCCTATTTACAGATACAATATAAGGCGTATAATCAATCGATAATAACCATTGAGTGGTCCATTGTGTGCTTGAATTGTTGAAAGACAATTTCTCGTCGGTAAATCCCAAATACGAACCTCAAATGGATATTGTTAAGAGATAGAAGGATGACATTAGTTTAAGAGATTGAAGGATGATACGAGTTACCTGTCCATCTCTTCCAGCTGATAGAACAATGGAATCTCTCAATGGAACTTTAGCCATAGCTGAAACTCCTTCCGTATGGCCATCAAGACTTGCAAGGAATGGCTTAGCGAATACTCGTTCCAATTTAGTTGCGTTCAATGCACGAGTGTACTCAGTCTGCGCTCGGAATGGATCCTTGGGTAGGTTGTGATTGCGAACCACTGAATCATGATCAAAATGAAATAAAAATTTATTAAGTTAACCACTCACTTTTGTAGATATCATGCTTCGTTTCTCGTAGGTAATCGTCAGGATTACGTGATATCACTTTGACTTTCATACTGAGCTAAAAGAAGATACTTATTATGAGTAAACGAGGAAATAAATAAGAACGCAAATTATGGAAAAGGAAGCCGTTTAGCATACCGTCAATTGGTTAGGGATTGTCTATTTACTGGGACTGGCTCTTACTGTGGCACGTCAAAAGATACACTATTTACTGGCAATCATGCCGGATCTTTCGACGATTTTTGGCTCATTTATTTATAATAGGTTGAATGTTATTTATTAATGTATAGTGATGCATCTATATAAATAAAAATATTGAATTAGAATGGTAAATTCGTCGTTGACTAAAAAAATCATTGTTGCGCTCAAATAATCGCCCCTTGAGGCGCGGCGCTGTCACGCGTTGCGTGTGTTCATAAGAATTTGTTCGAATTTTTTCGTTTAGCTGTGGAACTTTTATATCTCGTTAAAATACTTTCCATTTCGATTATCACAAACGATATACTCTTCTGAATATTGCCAGTATAGCTATAATTCATTACATTTTCTTTCAGATCATGGGAGATCATAAGAAACGTAAAAAGGAGAAGAAGAGATCTCGATCTTCTTCAACTTCTTCATCTGATTCCGATCATGGATCGACTTTTGACAGAAGACTTCTCGAGGAGAGGAAGAAGAGTAAAAAGGTATGCAAATCGTTTTTGATCTGAATTAAATTTGTTTTATAGGACAAGAAAGCAGAGAAACAACGAATGAAAGATGAGGAGACTCCAGAAGAGAAAAGAGCACGTCGATTAGCTAAAAAGCTAAAAAAGGTATTCAATATTAATACTTATAATACTCAACAACCATACACTTGTAGTGGTTTTCTTAATGATGTGGCTATTTGTTATAGGAGAATAAGAGAAAGGAAGCTAAATCACTTCTACCTGAATCATTGGAGTATACGAATACTAATAACCCATTCAATGATGTTAATCTCACTAAGACATTTGTATGGGGAAAGAAGTTGGAGAAAGAAGGAAAGTCAACTTATTCGGAGAAAGAAGTAGAGCGAGAGTGAGTTTATACATTTCATTTCTGAGTACTATCTATCTCTTCATTCTAGAAATCGTGAACGAATCCGTAGAAATATGAGAGAAATGGAGGAATTGAAGAGAAATCGTGAACTAAGACAAGCTGCAAGGTATTATATTTGATCTTTGATTTCTACTGAATCTTTTATTTTGGAGATTACGGTATCCGTTTCAGAGAGGATATGGAAGTAATGCAAAGAGATGCAGATAGAAGATCTCATTCTGATTGGGCTAGAAAAGATGTTCAGTTTCAATTAGAACAAGCTAAGGTTAATATTTTATTGAATTGAATTTATCATATCAGACTTAAGTAGAAATGAATATTTTAATAATTTTAATTTTATCGTTGTTCAATGAATTTGATATTTCCTGGGTATAGGTTCGATCTCGTCTTCGTATTCAACAAAATCGTGCTAAAGCGATTGATCTACTAGCTCGATATATTAATTTTGGTGATGATGATGAAGAAAAGAAGAAAGATGATGACGAATTTGAATTAGAAGATCCAACATCATATTTGAAAGGATTGAGTGAGGATGATTATGAGGATTTGATTGAAGATATCAAGGTAGCTTTAATGTCATTAAACTGTTCCTTATGATGATTGGTTCCTTATCATATCATTTGTTAAGGTGTACATTGCTGTAACTGGAGTGAAAAATATGTCATGGTGGAAAGATATGACTACTATTGTCAAGGATGAGTTCAATAAACTCAGGTACTACAAAGAATAACGAATATCATCTATATTTATCATATACCATTTATTCGGTGTTACATTTTCGAGACGGGAACATGCCTTCTTCCGTGTGACGGATCAGTTCACGTAATTTTTTGAGCCTTGGTTCTCGAGTAGAAAACCGCAATGGGCCATAAAATTACTGTGAAGGGTTATCCATCGTTACATTTCGATGATCCATAATATTATTGTAAAGTTTTCGATAGTCAGTCATTATTGATCGATTGCTACAGTAGTTTCTTACCGTGTCTCCAGTGATACTGAACGTTTTCCACTTGAGACCTTGAGACTCCAAAATTTACGTGGACTTATACGTAGCGAAATGTAATCTCTCATTATGGCGTGCTCTCATAACATCGCACTAATTTCAATTCAATCCTTATTTGTACGATTATACCTTACTAAATAATTTAAAATATCGATAATCATAATAATAACCAATTCAGAGAATCTCGTTCTGGTGGTTCAGTTCATTATGCAGTCAGTAAAGATGTCACTGCTATATTCAAGGTTTCTTTCTTTTTTTTGTTGGAAATGACTGTTCTTTAACATTAGGCGGAATACATTTTATTTACTAAATAATCAATAATGCATCCGAACAATGACCGTATAGGTAGAATATTACAAGAGCATTCATTCATTTTCTTCCTTAGGTTCGATAGGTCTTTTCTCCATAATGAACCTAAACACTCAATAAATCAATAGTCAATCAATCAATACAACTTACTTAGGTAGATCCTCTTCATTAGGCTCACATTCAAAATCATAATTATCATCTTCATCTTTAACTCCAGCTTCTTTTGCTATCTCATCCAATAATTCTCCAATCTCCACATAAACTGAATCTTTCACAATCTGTACTCCACTCTGTTCATCGATCTTCAATCAATCAATAATCAATATTTATCTACAAGATGGATTATTGGTTACCTTCTTCTTAATCAATTCCCATTTCTCTCCCAATCCGTCAACAACATTCGAGTTCCTCTTACATTCTTCCACCTATATCAATCAATCAATATAATCTCCTCGATACAGTATACCTCATCTTGATATACAGAATCCCATGGTAATGATCCAGTATGTAGAAGAACAATGAGATATAAAAAGGCTTCTAGTTCATCTCCACGTCCTAATCCATAATCCTTTTTATGAGATCGAAGAGGAGCAAACAGTGAACCACCAGTCCATGGAGCTGCTGCGTGACCCTATAGTATACTATCACGATTACGGTATATTAGGAGTACTGTGGACTACGGTATTCTAGGGGGGATTACGGTATAGGATACGTACGATGTATCAAAAGTACAATGATTAGAGTGGAATAACTTACAACAGAAGTGGGATCAAGACGAATATTGGATATATCAGCCATGAATAAATGTCTAGATGCAGCATCCAAATGGAATAGTTCAATATTGAGACAACGAGCAATATATCCCATTCCATGAATATGACGAAGACAATAGAGAATATCCTTTCCTAGACGAGCTACCGTACCCAAAGTGAATGTACGAGTAGAACGGAACTCGAGACATTCACGAAGAGTTGGTCCTGCACGGAAATACACCTGTGATGAAGGATTACGGTAGATGAAAGATAATCGATGATACTTACAGTAAGATAATTAAGACCATCCATACTCCATGCAGAATGAACTTGAGAGAAGAAAGGCCATAGACCACGACTTTCAACCTGAGTTCAGTTAGTGATAGGATATGAGGAGATTACTGTATAGAGTATATGGTACCTTATCAAGGAATACTTTCTCCATAGCAACAATAGCACTCTTATCAGTAGCTACTCTTAGAACAAGTTCTTTATTATCAGTGAGTGCAAGATATGAAGCACCAACTCGATCATCATATCCTATTCTTTCGAAGATCTATAATCATAGTAGATCATCACAATCAATATAGTCATTATAGATATTACCTGGAACCTACACATTTCGTACTTTTAATAGTTTAAACGTGGAATGACTAGATAATAGGCATGCGCAAAATTATATAATTATGGTAATCTACGCATGCTAATGTAAGTTGACGTGGCTGTTCTGATTAGACAATAGATTTCATTTGAATGTGATTCCAACTGATGGCTTTGTTGGATCGATTAGTCTAATGAATATTACTATGTATAAGTTTATGTCAAGACGTGACTTTATAAGTAAAGTTATATAAGATATATAAGTACTAAACCTGAGCATCTCTAATCTTGTGTTCATTCGTGTAACATGGAATACCATTGACGAATTGAACACCATCAAGTGGGATATCATCGATGGACTGGATAAAGATCAAAGATCAACTTATAGTAGATTAGGGGTAAAGATATAGACATACCTCGACGTTATCGGGTCCAAGAGGGAGTTCACACTCTTCAACAGCCGTCATAGTGAATGAGAATGAGAATGAATGAATGAATTGAATTTATATATGGATAGATATAATAGAATATGATTAACATATATGTTTATAATTTATGTATATATGGATATGTATATTTTATGTATGAATTCAGGGAAAGAGTTTGACTGAATTGGAGACATTGGAGAAACAAATAAAGATGAAAATAGAAGGAGGAGGAGCAGGAACTGATGTATCATATTGGACTACTTTACTTGAACATCTTACTATTCATATGGCTAGAAAGAAGATTAAGGTAAGGAGAAGAACATATCTATTCATTCGTTCAAATTACTTAAATGGTTGTAAATTCTAATTAATCATCATTTATAGGAAGCTCATGATGAAAAGTTGAAGGAGAAATTGAAGAGAATTAGAGAAGAACAAATGAAAGAAATGGGAACAGACGAAGAGAATCAAGTATGATATATCTAATATTGATTGATTTATTGATTTAATGTTGAGGTAGTGAAAGTAGAGAAGAAGAAAGAAGAGAAGAAAATAGTGGCACCACGACCAAAGAAGGGACATGCTACTATTGAATGGTTGGAAGATGATGATATTGATGATCAAGAACGGGAAAATAGGTACCGTAATCTATGATCGATGATCAGTTAATCGATAATGATTAGAGAAAGTATCAATTGATTATTGATTGATTGATTATAGATGGAGAGGAATTGGAGATGAAGAAGCAGAAAGGATAACACTTGAATTATATTCAAAAGGATCATATGATCCTAGTTATTCTCGAGAAGATGATGCTATGCCTGGTATGGAGAATATTATTGATTATGATTAGTCTAATCAATTCATTTGAAGGAATCGATATTCTAGAGGAAGAAACTGATGAGGCTGATATGATGGAACAAAGATTAAAGAAGAGAAAGACTCCTGCTGGTGTTAGTAATACTATGGTAAGTGGATGGGGAGCGGAGTGATGATGGTACAGTGAGTGGTGGGCAGTGGAGGGATAAGTGGACAGACACTGTTTAAGGGAGAGAAACCTTGCTCAAATACCGTAATCTAGTCAACATCCAGAAATTTTGTTGCGCGAATTATAGAATTTTCAAAGAAAAAATCTGTCCACCACAAATTGCTTAGGTAAAAATATTTTTATAGTTAGAGTCATCATCTAAAATGTGACTCTAGCTCTGAAATGTATAGACTCATCTAAATTCCATGCGGGTGTAAGATGGTTCATAGACTAATTGTACACTCATTGATTTCAGACTCCAGCCGATGCAGCTATGAGGAGTTTGGCATTGGAAGGAATGGATGCTGATGAGAATATATTCAGTTCTGAAGTACAAGTCGAAGGATGTGTATGTCCATTTATTGTTCCATTGATCTATATCGATAGATTATTGATATGATTACAGAAAGATCTATGGACAGACAAGTATCGACCTCGTAAGCCTCGATATCTCAATAGAGTACAGACTGGATTTGATTGGAATAAATATAATCAAACTCATTATGATCAAGATAATCCACCACCTAAGATTGTACAAGGATATAAGTTTAATGTATGTATAATTTGTATATTTGGTCCATTTGGTTCCCGTATTACTTGATATAGTGAAACACGAAATGAACAAGTTCTTGGATCGTAGATTATTTTATTTTATTTTTTAGAACTTTGGTTATTTTCAGATCTTCTATAATGATCTACTTGAAAAGACTGAAGCTCCATCATTCAAAATCTATGATTGTAATGAACCTGATTTCTGTGAGATTCGATTCCATGCAGGACCTCCTTATGAAGATATTGCATTTAAGATTGTCAAGAAAGAATGGGAGGTATGATAATCAATACATATTACTTATATCAATTAACTAATCAATAATATATTGATTATTTTTATCGTAAAGCCAGATTGATTGTAACGAACCTGATTTCTATTTCTCAAAAAGTTTCGGTTGTATTTATGATGATCAGATTGATACTTACAAGGAAGACTCATGAGAATGAACAATCAAACAGAGTCAGTAGTAAACAAGAGGGAATATGAAAGAAAGAGAGGAGAGATATGATAAGTCTTCCTTGTAGGTGTTAAACTTAATTGATGTGAATATGGCGGAAACCTTTTGAGAAATAAATATCTATAAAAATCTATATCTATTTTAATATTTTAATTTTAAAATGAATAATATATGATTCAGGTAAATCATAAGTTCGGATACAAGTGCCAATTCCAAAATGGAGTATTCCAATTGTGGTTCCAATTCAAGAGATTAAGATATAGAAGATAATGAATATATAATATCTTGAATGATATCGAATGATCTCTTCAACATCTTCAATCCATTTGTTATATACATTTGTTTTATTGTTAGAATTAAAGTTCATCAATTGTTTCCTCATTATAAATGTGAAGATAAATTTGATACGAGTAGAAAGAATAGTATATGATTCAATTGTAGCTATCAAGAATCAATATATCTTTATCGATCGTATCTTGAGAGAGATCAAAGATCAAAGATTAGTTATTGAAGTTTCAATGGTTTCTATACGAGAAGCCATATTCGATGTACATGATGTCACATTCCAAATAGTATCCATCATATTATGGATAGCTGAATTGTTCATCTCTTTATTCATTGTGAAGAAAGTTCCATGTAAGAATCGATAATCTACACCTTACTCTACAATATAACGTACTCTATCATACTGTAGATACTGAAATCGATTGGTCTACATATATGCAACAAGTTGCACTCTATGATAAAGGAGAAAGGAATTATACCAATATAGGAGGAGATACAGGACCATGTGTGTAAGTAGACATATGTTCGTATTTATTGATTTTATCGATTGATATATTGATTGATTGTATTGATTAATTCTAGATATCCGGCAGGTCATTTGGTTCTCTTCAATATATTATCATCAATAACAAATAAGGGGAAAGATATTCGATTTGCACAACATTTATTTATTGTCTTCTATATGATCAATCTTGCTTTTGTATTTAGATTATACTATAAGAGTAAAAAGGTATTTTTCATTTCTTCCAATCAATATATACATTAATTATCGATTGATTCACAATCAGATAGCTCCATTTGTATTGATCTTTCTTACTGTAACTGGATACCGTATCCATTCAATATTCATGCTTCGTCTATTCAATGATCCTCTTGCTATGCTTCTATTCTATGTTGCACTCAATTGTTTTGTATCACAGAAATGGTTTACAGGATGTATATTCTATAGGTATACTGTATTCTATTCATAACTATATTGATTAGTATGATATGATCTACATTATAGTTTGGCAGTATCGATCAAGATGAATATTCTTCTCTTTGCCCCTGCTCTGTTCTTTCTTCTTCTTACTAATACAGGATATGCAGGTGCAATATGGCATATAGCTATCTGTGGATTGGTTCAAGTAAGAGAGGATTACGGTAGTTGATGATTACTGTATTCATACATTCCAGTTGGGACTCGGTATTCCATTCTTAACTAAAGATCCTATTGCATATATCAGTAGATCATTTGATCTTTCTCGTGTATTTCTATTCAAATGGACTGTTAATTGGAGATTTCTTCCAGAAGAATTCTTTCTTGATTGGAGGTTATCGATTAGAATCCAATATCAATTATTGATTACATTTATTCTTTTTAAATATCTTGTCACTTCTTTAGATTCCACAAATTCCTTCTCTTCCTTCATGTGACGTCTGTTATGATCTTCGCCTTCTATATGTGGTTCAGGTACGATATCTGTTGTATACGGTAATTGATGATTTATCCAATCAATACAGAACTCATGGAGGATTAAGGAGATCATTAGAACATCTTCATCATGGAATAAGAACACGAATTGGTCCAAGTGGTATGAATCAATCAATATAATATTTAAGATTATTGATACAATATTATAATATTATTTAAGATGCAATGTATGCACTATTCACTTCTAATCTACTTGGTATTGTATTCGCTCGATCATTGCACTATCAATTCTATTCATGGTAAGAGTTGATCTTTGATCTTTGATCTTTTCCTCTTTAAGGTATTTCCATCAACTGCCATTCCTTGTCTTCTATAAGACTCGTCTTGTCAATGGTTCCGTTCCATGGATATCGATTGGTGTCAAGTGAATATTACAGTATCAATCAATGATCATCTAATCAATCAATATTTGTAGGGGTACGGTACTTGTCATGATAGAATACGCATGGAATGTGTATCCATCTACAGTACTTTCTTCATCTCTTCTACATTTTGGACATGCTTGTATTGTTATCTATCTTATTCTAAATAGAGATAGAGTAGAGAAACCATCAAAGAGTAAACTCTTCTAATCTTATGTTATATATTATTGATTGATTGATTTATCCATGACTATTACCATATTATATCCTAGTCCATTCTATTTATTTCTTTATTTATATCTTATATTTCTTCTTTCTTGCCATGCATGTCGATACTTTATCAAAGGGATTATATTATAGTTATTTATTTATTAGCCTCAGCATGGTTGTTATATTACGTGCACTTTACCTTTTGATGCTTTGTCATTTATATCTGTGATACCCATACATGTAGTCAAATAAAGTGTTCTATTGTGGTATGATTACATTGAAGTGATGAATAAGTTTGAACCTTTAGTTCATATCTGAATGAAGAATATTACATACTGTATACATCATATCAACTATTGAGTATATGTGGGCATTTCATCCGATTTAACTTCATTATTCTATTACTGTGATCTACAAATCATTTCACTCTCCTCTTACATTCCCTTTCTATCTATCGGCTCATAGGACACAGAATACTATAATGAATTGTATATTGTATAGATGACTCGTCTTCTTCCTTCTCTTCCTTATATATCTCATACATTATGGAGAATATCTTCATCATCTTTCTCTTCTTCTTCATCTCCTCATCAATCTACATCAATATTCGATCGATCATTAAAGAGTAAACAACGAGATTGGGCAGCTAATCAATCAGATATAGATCATGTACCGTATACCATTTATCTATCCATTTATTGATTCATTCATATAGGTTGAATATATTCGTGAAGAAGTTGGATGGAGAGTAGCTGATAAGGTATTCATTACAATATATTGATTAGGTTAACTCATATCCGTTTAGGTTTCTGATCTGACTAAACATTGTGAGAATGTATTAGAAATAGGAAATGGAATGATCTCATCACATATTGAATCAGATCGTGTCACTAATATAACTCTTATTGACTCAAGTCAAAAGATGTTAGAAAGAGCCAAGAGACCAATCGATCCTAAGGTACTGTAGTTATAGTTGATCGATATCGATTGATTCCTTTGTTCAGGTTAACTTTACTCGTGTATTGGGGGATGAAGAGAGTTTATCTGCTGTAGATGGACAACAATTTGATCTAGTTCTCACGAATATGGCTGCCCATTGGATCAATGATCTACCAGGATGGATGAGGTATTGATTGATTGAATATCTATTGATTGCTGTATCAATAACATTTTGTCTTTATAGGAAAGTATCAAGAATTCTGAAACCAGATTGTCCCTTAATAGGATCAATGTTGGCTGAAGATACTCTATTTGAATTGAGATGTAGTCTACAATTAGCTGAGGTATTCTGTAGATGATCGATCAATAAATAATGTATAAATGAATAGATGGAGAGATTAGGTGGAGTATGTGCCCATGTATCACCATTAGTTCGTCCCACCGATGTTGGCTCACTTCTTGGATCAGCTGGATTTCAATTGGTTACATTAGATTCTGATGAGATTGAGGTACGGTAATCATTTCATCAATCAATATTATTTCAGTAATCAATCAATATTCAAGGTGTGTTATCCTGATATGCTTCATCTATTGATTGATCTACAATTAATGGGTGAATCATCAGCAACATTTGCACGTCCTCTCACGTTACGAAGAGACATAGCCATAGCTGCATCAGCCATTTATAAGGTATTCTAGTCTATTCATTACCGTAATCCAATCAATCAATCAATCAATACAGGCAATGTACAGTAAGAATGATGTGTATCCATGTACATTCCGTATTCTATCATTCATTGGATGGAGTGATGGACCAACTACACCAAAAGCAGCTAAGAGAGGATCACAAACTCATTCATTCAAAGATCTTTCACTATAGAATAGAATAATGATTACTTATGTTATTTGTACAGGTTATGGAGAACTTTATAGAGTTCATATTGTTATTAGATTATTATCAATTGAAACATAAAATGTATTGAAATTGATGATTTATATGATTTACATGAAATGCTTTTGATTGTGTACATGATACTCATGGATCACATTATATATGTGTATGATAGAGACAGATTACAGTAATATGTTTATTAGAGACTAAAACGTCTTCTTAGAATGATTATGTACACAACTTGAATCGACGTAGACAATGGTAAAAGGATGAAAGACTAATCAGATTGAGAATGGAGAAGTACCCATTATTGATTGAATGAACCCGATAGAATAGGAATGGATCCGTATTGATTGATTGAGATGAGATTGATTGATTCTAATAGACTATTGTATCATACAAGTAAAGCATCTCCTGATATTCTTGCATGACCTCCTCCTGATTGAACTAATTGAATCTCTTCTATTGAATGATAATGACCACCAACTAATGAACCACCTTCTGGACGAATCTTAATATTATCGATTGATTATGGTAGATCACTAATAGATAGATCAATCAATACTTACATGGAATGAAGTAGGTCTTGTATCTCTATTAGGATAAGGTTCAGTCGATAGAGGTAAACCACCATTTGAATTCCATTGAGATGAACTAAAATACAAATATGGATACTGTATCCATCAATCGATATATTACCTCGATGGTAACTCCTTTGTTGTACTCCATCCTCGTTGAGCACTTCCACAATAGGCTGAATCAATCGATGATGAACCATATCTACCGTATCCCATAGGAGGATCATTATGAGAGGAAGCTACAATAGTACGCCATACAGTAATCCATAATATCAAATGAATTAATCAATAATCGTACCATGATTATGGATATTGGCAGAAGATGTAGTGGGTACGTCATCATTATTCCATATTCTTTGAGATGCTCTCAATATCTCTGATCTACTTGGTCCTCTGACTACATAATCATCGATTGATTGATTATCTGATTGTGTCTCTTCTTCTGATTGACTTCCTTCCATCTCATGAACCTATCAATCAATATCCTATGATACAGTAATCTACCCTAATCAATTTACTTGAATGGGTGTAGGACTCTTTGGATCAAAACTAATCAATGAAGTAGTCTTCATCTCTCTTTGTTCTCTTGATACATTCATTGATGTGTTCAATTGTTCGGATGTTGAATTATGATTGGATGAATACTGTAATGAATATACAATCAATCGATATATTCTCAAATCTACCGTACTCTATCACTTCGTCTATGATCATTGATTGGTCCTCTCTGGAATCTTCTTTGACTAGGTCCTCTAATAGTTTCTCCACCTCCTCTTCTATCATCTATTCTATTTCGTCCTCCTTTATTCAATTCTGCATACAATTTCTTATCTCCATTAGATAATTCTGTCTCTGTTGTACTCAGAGTTCGAGATCCCTCAATCAATAAATCAATATCAAGATGTCTTGTATTCAATGACATTCGAATATTCATAATATAGAGATCATAATAAACTCAATAATTATTCTATTCTACTTGTATCATTGTCTCATCAATGTTCATAGATATTGAATGAATGATAGATACCTCTCTAACTCCATATATTGATTCCATTCCAGTAGATGGTCTCATTCTATCATCTTCATATACTCCATTTGCATATCCTCCATGAGAAGAGGAAAAGTTCACTCCGCGTTTAGGAAAACTGTTCAAATATCAATTGATTAGTCAAGAGATCAAAGATCAAACTACAGTATACCTTGAGGTATGATGACTTGTCTTACTGTGACGAAGAGCTGGAATCGGAGGAGGTGGAGCTTTAGTCTTTGAACACATATTCACCTGAAAAAGATCAAAGATCAATATATTATAGATATGAGAAGTAAAAGAGGACTTACGATAGAGAATATGAAGGAGAGAAAGGCGAGAGCGATATTGAGTATAGCAATTGAGGTTTCGATGTATTGGTAGGGCAACCAACATTCTTTCTTAATTTAATAATAATTAATAATAATAATAATAATAATAATAATAATAATAATAATAATAATAATAATCTTTATCACATTCGCACATTGGTGCGGTGAGTCATGGCAGGGGTCCTGCATAGTAATATAATAATAATAATAATAACAATAATAATAATAACTAATAATGCTATTGATAATAATAATCTACATGAATACCTGTATACTGTATCCAAGTTCATGATCATATACAAATGGACACCATGGAGTATATCGAAGAAAGAATGAATAAGAGAATTGAAGACCCAATGAGAGAATAGGACGAGATGGATCACCCTATATCAACACATATGAGATAAGATAAGAATAGATTTATCACAATAACTAATCAATATCTTATAATATATTGATAGAATCATTGCTAATTAGATATATTTATTAAAAATTATCACATAAACGTCCATACATTTTCGAGGACCCACAATGTGGGTAAGGATCAGTTTATAATTTATGAAACGATTCACTTTATCACATAGCGAAAAATAAGCAATTTTACGTTTATAATCGGGCCAATTTATCACAATTACGGGTCACTTTATAATTCTGAAAATGTTAGTAGAACAAAAATGTACGTAAACCCTTATGAATATAGTTGAAGAATGTAATCGATATTAACCAAAATATATAATAGATAAATAAAATAAACTCACAAGATATCCTAACCACCAGACGATAAGAAGGCCATTGAATGCTATTCCTAGTAGACAACCTAAAAAGATCAAAGATCATCCAACTACAGTATATCGTAGATCAATTACAGTACCTATGAGATGAACTCCTATAAGACTCTTTCTCCGTTGATGAACTCCAAAGACGCCAATGATGCATAGAAGAAGCTAGAATAATAACAATTATTGATTGATTACTGTGATTATCGATTGATTCATATGATCAACATGTGTATTAGTCTCATATCCTCATTGTAATCATCTAATTCGATCTCATCTCTACATTCCATCTAATACAAGTAGTAATACTCTCTCAATCTATCCATATAGAATAATTGAAATGAAGACAACTAAACTACCGATTATCGTCTATTAATATTCATTCATAGTCACATATTCTCTCAGACACAGTAGCTTGTATCATAAGTTATTCTAAGAAATACTAGTTCAATCCATAGGTTTAATGGTTCTCTATTCTCTTTAGAAGATACGAAACATCAAACTGATTATGGAGATGAGTACAGTATTCCATTCATATTTTCAACAGTAGATACATATTCAAATGGAATATGGAACATTGATCTCATTGTTATTCTCCCATAGTATGAACAATGTATGCCTTTCTCATTAATCTCTTCTGTTCATATCCAATAGATTACAAGGGGGACAGAGGGGAGAGGAGAGAGAGGGAAGAGGAGGGAGGGAGGGGGAGTCAGCAGCAACTACCAATCACTTGTGCACACAAATCCATTGGATACTCTAGAGAGGGGGACCAATTACATTCCCCCCTCTAGCATTGACAGAATAATCAGAGCATATCGGACATGTGTCTCTATATTCCATCCATATCCCCCTCTAGTCTATTCATCAATCCAAATCTCTTTCTATCGGAAAGTGTCTTCAGATGTCCAATTTGACTGGTTTCGTCCCTCCATCATATCTCCCTTCCCTTCCCTTAGAGTACTCGAGATGAAGGGAAGACAGAAGGAGAGTCAAATGGAAGAGAAAAGGATAGGGAGAGTGACCAAATAGTCACCATTTCCTACTCTATCCCAATAACATATAACGCAAGAGGGAGAGTAAGCGCCATCTGACAATACTACTCCATACTACTACATTTCAACTTCATCTACAAAATAATGAGGGTTGACGAGAGAGTAAAGATCTCTTCCCTCATACAGAGTAAGATCTACAATCTGGATTGACAGTAGAGGGAGAGGGAGATGGACCAGAAGGAGAGAAAGTCGCATACTCAACTCCAATGGAGCAAGAGTGAGAATAAGATAAGCAGAAGATGAATGAATAGAGATAGATAGATATGACACAGCTTGTAGAGAATAGAAGAGACAATGATGATGAATGAGGGAAAGAGAAGAGAAGGAGGAGATAGATAGGATAGAATAGATGGAATGGAATTGAATGAGGATAAGATAATATGATAAGATATGATGGAATGATTACTATAGTTGACTCTATGAATATAGACAAATGGAAGAAGAAGAAGACTATTTGCATAGGAGACAAAGTAGAAGTGAGAGAATGAATGAATGTAGCTCACCTGAAGGAAATAAGAAAGAACAAGGAGCCATTGTCGACCAAGAAGATTAGCTAATTCAAGGAGGAATGATAGAAGAATCCAAAGGGAAAGCAGCCATAACTGCCCCCATCGGAGATTCATCCAATCTATAATCAGAAGAGATATGAGGAGATGTCATGATCGAGATTATAAGGTGAATGAGATATGAAGAGTAGATGTACAATAAGTGAAAGTGAAAAGATATAATGGTATTCAATTGAGAAGAAGGATTAGTGAGTAAAGAGAAGGTAACTGCAACAAAGAAGAAGAGAAAGAAGATAGGTCTGACTGGTCATTCGAGAGAGAAAGAGAGAGAGAGAGACTATTGAGGGTACTCCCTTTCCACAGTACTGCCCCCTTCCTCCCCTCTTCTTCCCTCACCAATACCCAAATCCCATACCAAGGGCGAACGAATAGAAACATAATAGGTGTCCCTTTCTCTCTATACAAAGTCAGCCTTACTCCAAAACTACATGTCCTTTTTTGAATAGGAGCAGATGTAATTGGTACGAGAAGAATAAGAAAGATGGCGGTTAAGTGTTAGATCAAGAGACAGATAACGTTCACTCTAATACCTTCATATATTATCTCTTTAATTGGGCCAATACGCGCATTGATAATTGAACAGATGAGAAGAAATATAAGATAAGGCGAGTAAGATTTGAAAGATCTAGAGATCTAGAGATATATCCAGAGATATATTAGTTCTTCAGAGAAAACGGAAAGAGCTCCTTCAACCAAAATGATAAAACAAAAAAGAAGAAGTAAATATGTGTAACTGAAGAGAAAAACAATAAATCAACAAAAAAAACAAAGGAAAAAAACAGCTATGAATGTAGCTTGTAGTTTGTAGTCTTCAAACGACACTAAACTACAAAAGCGTGCACGCTCTCTTTTCATACTTTTTCTCTTCCACGTTGCAATGGATTTCTAGCTTTTCCTATGCTCTTTTCCACTTTATTTTCGTTTTAATGTTATTCGCCAAATACCATTCTATCGATTAATGTCACTTACTTTCTTCGTACTTCGTCCAGTTCCACTCATTTCTCCCTTATCAAAGTTGACCCATTGATTGTATTTAGGACTGAATGTCCTCTTCACTCGAAGCATTCGTAAATGAACAAAAGAAGAAGACAGAAGCTTCTACTAGTGGAGGACTTCCTTCATTGAATTCATTCGGTGATTTTAGCAAGAAAATATCCTCAAGTTTCTCCTCATTCTCATTAAACTCAAGGTATACTTTATAAACGAGGTTCCTCCTTCCTTCGCTTTTCATTTCAACTTCTAGATTATTATTAGTTTTAGACAAAAGTTCCGTTATTGTTTCTACGAAGTCAATTGATATCATTATATAAGGATTAATATATTGATTGGTTTGAATGAGTCATAGTATTTAAGGAGTGGTGATACAGAAGTATTGATAGAAGGAGAAGGAACTCGTGGAGTTCTTCCAAATGGAAAGAACAGGTATGATTAACTATTATGTCTTGATTCATTCTCTTCTACTGAGACCGGAATGAACATTACTTATCCTTACTTTTATTACCGATAACTCCACATTATATCTTAAAATGGAGATTGCTCAAAAAGTATCTGGATAGAAAAATTAACATGTCTGTGTATAGTAATCGTTTAGTTTCTATATAAAACAAAGAATATTATTAATAATTGCATAATTATAATATCAATAGGAATAAAATCTGTTAAGAAATACATGAATGAATGATTTTATGTGTGGATTGATTTGCATGATTAGGTAGTTATTAAGTTTAGATTATGTTATTAAGCTATTTAAATTATCGTCTATTTTATTAGAGCTGAAATGGAAGAAGCGGTCTCAGAGTAAGTTTTTTTTGTGGGAAAAAATTGATAAGTTGATAAAATAGTAGTTTTCGCAACTGCTGTAGCAGATTAGACGTGCCAAGAAGCAATTGTTAGTATTAGGATATATGGGACCGTGCAAAAGTCATATCGGAAGCACTCAATCTCTATAATTTTCTGTTCTTAACGATCCATCAAACAGATTTTAAAAGAATAGCATTATGCGCAAGATATTTTCTCTTCAACTTGTTTAAACCGAAACTGCCAACGTATGGTTTCAGAGAGAGAGAGAGTTGAGATACAATAAGTCAAACTCAATTTGATACTGTAAATTGTTATAAACTATCTTAGATAGCTTATATGGAAAATATTTTAACAAAGATTATAGAGAGGAAATGATTTATTGTATGGATTTGTATGTTTATTGATTGATTTCAGAAAGGGTGGTGCATCAATATCATGGTTCAGTAGTGATTCATCAGTATTTGGTTTATCTCGAACACAACGATTATTTGGTTTCTTCCTCTTCCTTCTTGGAGCTCTATTCTGCTTTGCAACGGTTTCATGCTTTTTCAATTATTTATGAAATGATCTTTTAGTTATATTTTTATTTTTGTGTCCTTGTGTAAGTTTTGAGTTCTTTGAATAAGACACATATATTTAAATATACCAATGTATCCACATGATATCATATCATACTTTTCTCTATTATATACCTTATCCGTATATCTATTTCTTAATATATTTTCAGTCAGCCTTCCTTCTTCCTGTTCTTCTAATTCAAACAAGGAAATTTGCGGCCTTGAATACACTAGGATCAGTGATGTTACTTGGGAGGTATTATATTAATAATGATTATGAATAAATATTCATAGATATTGATTGTTCGTTCATAGTTCATTTGATAAAAGAATAGGTTTTGGAACCACTTGGGTCCCGAATCTAAGATTTGGCAATGCCCGAAAGGAGTTTTTTCACGAATAATACCCCATCCTGATGATGCATTTAGCCCCCACCATTTATCCACTGACTATGTTTGTACTAAATATTTGTTAAAATCAATAATCTAGTCTGAATATTACTGTTTTGACAATCAAATATTAAAGTTACTTATGTATATCATTCACTACTATGTATTCCCGTTCTTCCCTCTTCTTGTCAATCTTTTCCCTCTGTTATATGAATTGAGAATAAGTTGATTGATGGAATAGAATGGGCAAACTTTTCTTATCTTCTCATATATTCTATTATGATATATGGATATCTATTTGATGAGACATTTATCATAATTCTCATATATTCAATCATAATATCTCATGTAAAAATTTAATAAAGTGAATATGTGTAATAGGAGATTGAAAGATGTTATGAAAGATGCAGATTGATCTTTGATCTTTATGATCTCTCTTGATTTCAGTTTCATATTCGTTTGGGGACCAATGACATATCTATCAATGTTATTTGATCCATCTCGTCGACTCGTTTCTGTCTGTTATCTATCTTCTGTATTCGCTACACTATACTCATCATTATGGGTGAGATATCTTTTATTATTAATATCTATTACAATTAAATAGACTATTGGATACGGTAACAATTCATCGTTCAAGATTAACGGGATTATTATTCTTGTAAATGAAATTTGGGATGGACGATAATAATGGGGATATGGAGATGCTTAATCCTTTGATAATTAAGTATTCATCTACTTCACACTTTGGGTTTTTATTGTAAGAGTGTACGGTATCCCTAAAATGTATTGTTGTTGTAAAGGAAAGATAGTCAGTTTGGTGTCTTAGTCAACTACTCAATTATGATTGTCACTTTAACCATTGAATGGACTATTGTATGAGTGAGAGAAAGACTTTATGGAGGTGTGAGAATGTTGTTTGGACTTTATATATGCGAGACTATTTTTAAAAAAATTGCAAAGAATACGCGATGATATTTGAATAGATTGTTTGGTTGTTTATCGAATGGATGACTCCCTCTCGTCCATCTGAACCCTTTATCTATCTAAATTATTCTTCGTCATTGTTTCCATTGGTCTTTTTACACATTCAAATGGTTTCGTTGAATCCAAAGAAGAAGAAGAGGGGAAATAGTTGTCCATTTGAAGAGAGGAAACGATTGAAGAAAGAATGGAATTGAGATGAAGAGACAATAGAAGAACAAGTATATACATTCACAATATCAAATTATATCATATAAAATGATAATGATTGAACTCATAGGAAGAAGTAGATGAAATAGGGGGAATAGAGGTTTTATGCTCATGTATATTTTAGATAATTTCTATTTATTTATTTTCATAAAATATAATGAGCTGGAGTGAGAAGTATCAGGGAACTGAAGGGATGGATGGATTTTCGTCGAATAAGGCTATTCTATGTGTAGTTGTACTTGTATTTATTATTATCTGACTCTAATTATGAGTATATCATCAATATATTTATATAATACAATGAATATCTCATGTATCTGTGTGTATTGATTGAGGAATAGAAGTATACTGTATATGATAATATGGATGATTGAATCATATCTTGCTGTCGCTTGATTGGAATATACTCTCAATCCTTTTCATTCTCTCGCTTTCAACTGATAATGATGATATTGTGGATGAAGGATGGGTTACTGTAGATATCCTCATGGGAATAGAATGATGAAGTCAGATGAATATTCTCATTTTCGTTCTCGTCACTTTTCATTATTCTTTCTTTCATCATAACTGTTGTTGTCTCTCAATCATTCATTTAGTGTTCTCTTCATTTGATCATTCTACTTGTATATCTTCTTCATCTATTCTATCAAATACTATTGAGTAGATATATCATTCATTCATTCAGTTATCTCTTATACAATAGTTATATCTATTTCTCATCCTGTTCTTCCTCTTCTGATTCATTTTCTTCTATATACCTCTTCGTTCCTCCTATCCATCTATCTATCTTCTTCTAATCTCCATTCAACTTCTTCTTTCTTCTTTCTTCACTAACATTTCTCACTACATACAAATAACGTTAAAGATCCCCTTCAGAGGAAAGAATATAAGTATTATAAGATGATAGATAGACATGAAGATGTGACAACTATCTCAAATATTCCATCATTTATCAATAGTACTTACAATGAGGAATGAATAAGGAATGATTTATTGTCCATGGTTTTAGATCAATGGATGATTATGATCAAAATATGAAAAAGAGGAAGAATAGAATATAATAGAGTGAACTTGTATGGAAGATGAAGGGATTGACCAGATTCATTTGATATAGTAGATGGAGATGGAAAGGGGGTATACTATATGTTGGGATAAGGAGATGAATAGATGAGATCAGACTCGTTTTGATAGACAAGAAAAGAGATGAGAATACATATAATGACTAGATAAAGTAAGAAGGTTGACCCGATTGAACCGATGAAGAGACGCATACTGTACAAGGAGGTGAAGAAGGAGGGAAGAAGAGAATAAAGAACAATCAAGGCATTGTCATCATCTTGACGAATTCTTCATAATCGATCTGGAATGGAATACAGTATGAGTTGAGGGAGTATACGGTGGATATAAGAAGTAGACTAATATAATATATCATATGAATGATACCTGTCCATCTCCATCAATATCAACTTCAGCAATGATTTCATCAACTTCTTCATCACTAAATTGTTCACCCATATGTGTCATGAAATATCGAAACTCTTCAGCTGTAATATATCCATTTCCATCTCGATCGAATACACGAAATGCTTCTCGAATCATCTCACTATCGTTTTCCTGAATCATTCATTTCATTAGATTACTGTAATCCATAGATTATTGATTGAGTATACTGTATTGACATTTCTATTGAGAAAGATAGACAAGTTGAGGATTGGGTGTTTTCGGCGTTGTGGTTCTATATGGGAAGAATAAGTGACGAAGTTGGAGAGGGGAATGATACTCCCAAGAGATAAGAAGATATAGAGATAGAGAAGAGGAATGGAAGAAGTCAATTCATATTCCCTTTCCCTTCTCTCAATGGAAGAGAATGATTGTGAATCTCATTGAGGAATAAGGAAAGTGATACTTATTGAAGATGAAAGAATAAAAGAGAAGTGAACAATACTCTTTCCTCTTCTTCTTACTCTTACTCTTTCACTCTTGTTATGGAGTATATCTCATATTGTCTATGTCAAATGTGGTCAATAAGTGGAGAATATCGAATACGATATGAGATGTATGAACCATTCAATGGAGATAGTTGATATAGATGAGGATGGAATGAATCTATTTGTATTGTCCCTTAGTCTCTTCTCTCTATCTCTATCTCAGTCTCAGTCTCAGTCTTACATTCTTCTTCTTCTATTCGTGTCGTGTATTGAATGAGTGTCATTCAACTTGAAAACAGCTGTGGAGTCAGTCATCAGAGGAAGAAGAAGAGGAAGAGAGGAAGGAGAGGGGGAGAAGAGAGGGTGGATGAGTATACCAATCAGACATACAATTCATACTAATCTCCAAACCATCTATTCTATCTTTTATGAGATGAATCTTCTATCATATGATAATGTATCATAATGAAAGTATGAATGACAAGAATATAAAGCGATATTTGAATAAGGAGAAGAAGGAGTATAATCATGTCTATTCACAATATAAATGGATGAATAGAGAATAGGAAATGGAAGAGGGCAAATGATGCCCATTCCCCTCCTTCTTCCATCTATTCCTACTCTATTCCCTCCCTATCCATTCCTAACACTTTCCTCTCTTCTACATGTGATGGTGGTAGTGAACCTTTTCAATGCTTTTGTTATTCACTATCGTCAAAGAGGAAAGCGTTGAGATATTACTGTGCGTATGACGATTACAGTAATTGAGATTGAAAGGGATGGATTACTGTATGTAGAATACGGTAGGGATGGATTACTGCTCTGGTTTTTTTCTCCCAGTGGGGCCCCAGCAAAAGTGGGCGTGGTTTTGCTCCCCCACTGGTTTCCCAGGACAAGAGAGTGCTCTAAAGATGACAGATTGGGCGAATTTCCTCCCACTGGTCCCCCAGTAAATCTCCCACTGGTCCCCCAGACAAAACCATGCGACCGCGAGTATGAAACTGCGCGCTCGTGATACATTTGACAAAGTGTGCTATTCATTGGACGCGCTGCGGCTCTTGGCGTGAGCGTTGCGTTCGGCGTCTTTTAAATTTTTTTCTTATTTATATGTTTTATTTTACCACTTCTATGAAATAAGTATAATTTCATTTAAGTTGAATAGGGCAATATGCCGACGCGTAGTCGAGATCAACGGATGATGAACCGGAGAAAGGTATATTTTTCTATTTAATTATTCCTCAAGTTAATTTTATTTGTTGATAAAAGTATGGAAAACCTGAAAAGAACACTCTTCATACATCATCATTCATGTCAACTTATTACTATCTCAACTTATTACGTTTATGGCTACGAGCCTGAAGATTTGAAGATTTTGGGTATTTTTAAAGTTGGAACAACACTTGGAGGACTGAATGTTCAAATATATTGCGCCAATGGGTTTGCATTGTCACTTATTTACTAAATTGTTTTATAGAAATATTAACTACTTTGTAGTTTTCAAAAGTTTTGCGTATCTTACTCTATAAATGCAATGCTAGCTAATTAATTCTAATTTCAGCAAGTCCAGCGTTAACTTTTTCGCTTCATGGGCATAGTGCAGCCAGCCAACTGAATATTGTGAGTTCTTCCACTTGTTCATTTACGATCCTAGTTATTTTGCTACCGATTAAATTGCATGCTAAGAAAAATAAAATTACTCATGAGCATTCGTATCCTTGACCTCTAACGAATGGTATTCCACTCATAGATTGTGATCCGTATAGGACGGACGTCCAGAAATGCCGCGGCATTTTCGGACGTCCGTCCTATACGGATCACCCGTAAAAGACGGACGTCCAGAAATGCCGCTGCGGATATTTAGCGTAGAATGAAATGATGACACGATCGGGATGAAAAATTGTGTTGTATTATGAAATTTTCTCATTATGATTAATATGGACTGACTATGTTTATTATTGTTTTGTTTAGGCTTAGAGTCTGCACTACCCTACTGATTCATTTAAGTATTCTATCGATTCAGTTACTGTTCACACTCAGCAGAGTTCCTTAGTTAAGGTATGCTTAGGCTTAGAGTCCGCACTACTCTACTGATTCATTTAAGTATTCTATCGATTCAGTTACTGTTCACACTCAGCAGAGTTCCTTAGTTAAGGTATGCTTAGGCTTAGAGTCCGCACTACTCTACTGATTCATTTAAGTATTCTATCGATTCAGCTACTGTTCACACTCAGCAGAGTTCCTTAGTTAAGGTATGCTTAGGCTTAGAGTCCGCACTACTCTACTGATTCATTTAAGTATTCTATCGATTCAGTTACTGTTCACACTCAGCAGAGTTCCTTAGTTAAGGTATGCTTAGGCTTAGAGTCCGCACTACTCTACTGATTCATTTAAGTATTCTATCGATTCAGCTACTGTTCACACTCAGCAGAATTCCTTAGTTAAGGTATGCTTAGGCTTAGAGTCCGCACTACTCTACTGATTCATTTACATATTCTATCGATTCAGTTACTCTATACAATCTGCAGAGTTCCTTTAATATCCGCGCCCTTTTTATGCCTCCGTCCGGTACGAAATCCGACAAAACCGGAACGAAAAATTAAATTAAATTCTTAACAACAATTTTTGCGAGGCAAAGCTATGCTCAAGGCCATGCAAGGGAAGGTGTGCAAAAAGAATTCGTTTTCACGCGCCCACGTACAGTACCGTGCAAAAGTATATCCACTTTTGCTTTTTTCGTCATAACTTTTTTCTAACTCAACCGATCATGTCCAGCTTTTCAAGGATTATTTTGAGAGTGTTTTCACGTGTTTTACACGACCAATTAACCCGGATGAACTATTACGGTAAAATTTATTTCGATTTTATCAAAAGTCACAAAAGTGAGATTTTCGTTTTCTTCGATTTCGACATAATTTTATCTCTCATTTCGCTACCAATGTGTGTTAAATCGTTTCAAAACAAAGAAAAGGCCTCTTGGGAGCAAGAATCTAGCGATATCCGAGTTAGAATCCATTCGTCGTGGACGTCAGATGGGACTGTCCGCAGTCACCCTCTCACAGCAGTTCCGGATCTGTTTCGACCATTTACAAGGGCAACTAGCTGGCCTCCGTGAAGGATCGTTGATGTTGTAGAGTTGTTTCTCTGTAGATGTTGTTGCCCTGCTGGTCCATATAAATGGAATTATGAGTAAGGAGGACAAGATCAATATCCTAGAGACCTATTTCATTCCCTCAGACATCTTTTCATACATGTTTAGAAGCTTTAGGTACCCCAATTTGGTGAAATTCCACCTGTTCCTGATTGATGTCCCTTGCATTGAGCCTCGGGTTCTCCTTCGAGATGCAAGTAATCAGACGATTAGATATCGCGGACGTCTAGTGAGGTCGTTCATAAGTTTTCTTCATTGTTTGAGCATCGCTTCTAGCTGTGTTGCCCTTGTAAATGGTCGAAACAGACATCCGGAACTGCTGTGAGAGGGTGACTGCGGACAGTCCCATCTGACGTCCACGACAAATGGATTCTAACTCGGATATCGCTAGATTCTTGCTCCCGAGAGGACTTTTCTTTGTTTTGAAACGATTTAACACACATTGGTAGCGAAATGCGAGAGAAAATTATGTCGAAATCGAAGAAAACGAAAATCTCACTTTTGTGACTTTTGATAAATTCGAAATAAATTTCACCGAAAGAGTTTACCCGGGTTAGTTGGTCGTGTAAAACACGTGAAAACACTCTCAAAATAATCCCTGAAAAGCTGGACATGGTCGGTTGAGTTTGAAAAAAGTTATGACGAAAAAAGCAAAAGTGGATATACTTTTGCACGGTACTGTATGTTTTGCGTTTATCATTTTGTTGTCTGTTGTGGACTTTAAATATGGACTAACCATGTTTACGATTGTACATCATAGTTATCAAAAAAGGCATTTTGCCAAATTCACAATGTCCGCTCTCTCCACGCTATAGGAACGCTACTCTATCGATCCATACTACCATCAATTAATCGAGTACCTTTGGTTATGGCTCTAGCTTAGGCTTATTGTTCGGATCCACATTACCTTATTGATAAAATACTCCATCAATCTATTCACCGTTAGCAGTCTATTATAAACACCGTGGACAGTGGGCCGCCGCGGCCCGCTTTCCACGGTGTTTTCGGACGTCCGTCCTTTACGGGTGCTCCGTATAGGACGGACGTCCAGAAATGCCGCGGCATTTTTGGACGTCCGTCCTATACGGTTAAGTCTCATAGATCCATTCATACCTTCTGGCAGCTCTACTCCGATTGAGTGCTCTTGCAACGAGTGAAAAAAAAAAGAATAAGTGTTCTTCTAAGCCATGTGTGGACGAAATTCGATAACTGATGTATCGTTGAAATCAGCTTAACAAAGTCTTTGAAATCACAATGCACAATTCGTATGGGATTATTAATAGTCAGGCTAAATAGATTGAAACGGATGACAAATTGGAAGATTGTTATTAAAAATTCAATACTTTTCAGTTGGTATGGAAGAGCAAGATGTGAGGGAGTCGTCAAGTTTATGACTTAGAAGAATGTTCAGCATAATTCATTCAACGGATCAATGAATCAGAAGGATATTAAGAAGATGACCAGCTAAGAGGATTAAGTGCTCTTTGATCACTAGTTTCTGTCCTTTGATCTCTTTCTATGTTAAAACAGTATCTTTTTATGTTATGTAATGATTATCGATTGTTATATGCCCCTCCTCTAATTTTTCAATGTATTCAGACCGACAAAACGAACAAACTTTTGGTCCCCTAGTCCCTTTGAGATTTCACATTTACAAGCTCTAGATTAGTATGTAATGTAATAGTTACTTTGTTGAGTTAGTTATGCTATTTTATTATTGTTTATTAATTCGAATGTATTCGTATTGTCCATACTTGGATAAACAGTCATTTCACTATAACCCTCTTCTCTACAATATCACAGTGCAAGACCACGCCCACTCCCCCACTGGGGCACTAAATTTTCTCCCACTGGTCCCCCAGTGCCCCTCCCCTTCTCAGTGGTCCCCCAGTAAATCTCCCACTGGTCCCCTAGCTCCATCCCCACTGGGAAATCTACTGGGGGACCAGTGGGAAATAAAAACCAGAGTGTATGTGGAATACGGTAGGGATGGATTACTGTATGTGGAATACGGTAGGGGTTGATTATTGTATGTGGAATACGGTAGATTACGGTACCTTATTCATTCTCTTCATCATTTGACAGAATTCGGGGAAATCGATCGTTCCACTTCCATCGATGTCCACTTCATTCACCATGTCTAGTAGTTCCTATAAGGAATATACTGTATAGATATGGGCAGAGGTATACGGTAGATTGATCTTTCATCTCTCGATCTACTCTACCTGCTCAGTCGGATTCTGTCCCAATGATCGCATGGCAACTCCCAATTCTTTAGATGAGATCGATCCATTTCCATCCTGAAATTAATCTTTGATCTCTGGTTTAGTCTTGAATAGTATACAAATGATTGCAATGGGATTTCCTCATTCCTTATCATATACTTACTATATATCTTCCCTTTCCATCCATTCACTCTTTTCCAATCTCCCCATTCTATCCATATATTCAGTCTTGAATGGGTTAAACATTAAGAATGGAAGGAGGAAGTGTATAGGGAGAGTATTCTCAGTGGGAATGAAGACTACTTCTTTTCTATTCTATTCCATAGACTATCATTGTAAGTGAGAAAGACATGACTATTGATAGAGATAAAGAGATAGAGTGATACTACTTTGTATCATTGTATACTTAGTATATCCAGCGGCGCTCATTCTATATTGTTAGTGGTATAATTTAGAATATATTTTTAGATTTATCGAAATAATATTATCAATGTATGACTGGTCACTGGTCGTTAAAAATTTTTGTTGAAATGATAAAGTTCGGAGCAATATGCATTATGCATTGGAAACGATAGAAAGATGAGAAGAATAAGCGCGTATGATAGAGCCATGGCTGTTTAATATTTTAAATGTTGACTAAAAAGTTAAAGGTGTCAATTGCACAAAAAAGGAAAGACGCAGATACAAAAATAGCACATGATGATTTTTGGAAGAACGAGAGGATATGATTGAGTATGGCTTCATATTGAGAGAATACTTCATTTGTATGACTTCATTTATATCATCCCATACATATGATTCATCTTTCTATCAATATCGATTTATTAACGCCAAATGTATAATTTAAAATGTTTGGATATATTATTCTCCGTTTATCTCTTGATAGCTCAATAAGATGGGTAATGATATTGATATTGGCTATATTGAAATGAAAGAACATTTGATAAGAAATGTATTGAATAAGATATGAGTTATAATGATGGTGACTATTTATTCATATCTTATGACTAGATTATCCTTTCATCCATTCCATTCCATCTCATTATTATTATGATATTATGATATATTGTCTATTCTACTCTATTCTATTCCTAATAATGGTTCTCATTTCTCTCCCTCTCTCTCTTCTCTCCTTCCATTCAGTCTATTACCATCTCCTTTCTATTCATAAATAAGGTCTATTCAGTCGAACGGAATGAACTATATCTTCTATCTTCTATTCATATATGAATGATGATAAGTGATAGAAGATGATAGATTCAATCGAATGGAATAATGAATTGAATGATGTAAGAATAGAATGAAATGAACAGAGTCTTCTCTATCTCTCTCAAGCATTGTCTAGTGATTGAGAGGTTGAACAAGTGTCCTTCTCATCTTTCATTCTATCATTTGGTCCCTACCATTGTAATGGATATAACACGCTTCTTCCAATACCTCTATACCTCTTCCTCCTTCATTCCTCCCCAACCCTCTCCTCTCCTCTCCCCTCCCTCTCTCATTGAATCCTTGTCAGTCTAATTGAGATGATGAACCAAGATGAAATGAGAAAGTGAGAAGTATATTCTTCATCTCCATCTCCATTTCCCTTCTTCCTTATATATCTACTCTAGTATTCTACTATTTGTGTTCTAACTTTTCCTTCCTTCTCACACCTTCCAAATATACTTCGTATGAAGACTGAGAGATGAAGAAGAGGAAGAGGAAGAGTGGGGGTTGAAAGGGTAGGAAATTAGAATGAGAATTAACTATTTTCTATTCTCCATTGCCTCTCTATCTATCTATTATGTATACTCTACCGTATACTATCATCTCCATTCTCATCTATATATCAATGGATGAGATGAGATTATATGTTGAATAGATATAAATATATGCTAACATTTGTATTATACATAAACACACATCAAATATCACGTGAGATAACAGGGGAAATGATAAGAAGAAGAAGAAGAAGAAGAGGAGGAGGAGGAGATGCAATAGATGAATTTGAATGAAATGAAGATGCAATGAAGAGATAGAGTAGATAATAATGTATATATGAACTGATAAGATATTGGATGATCATCCAATTCGAAGTGGAGGAATGGATGATATTATGTGGAATGAATGAATAATAGTTGTTATTTATGTGTGGAGGGATGGTTGTTGTCTATGAACGACGGCGAATGAAATATGAGAAGTATCACATATATATATAGTCACAAATAGACTTTCGGGCTATATTTTATCAAAGAGTTAATATATGAAATGTGTGGAGTATCGATTGATATATTGATTGGAGGATTGAATATAATATATGAATGATGTCATTACCTTATCAAATAGTCTGAATGCTTCCTTATATTCAACTAATTCTTCATCTGATATTCCTTCTAATCCTCCATCATTTGTTTGTTGTTTCCATCGATTGAATAGACTCATCTTACGTTGATCTCCCATTCTATTGATTGATTTATCTATTGATTTATTGATTGATTAGACGATGAAAAGAGATTGATGGAGATGAACGACATAGAGAGGTAATTGGATAGAAAAGGAATAAATAAGAAGCATAATAAAGGACATGAAATAGAAAGTGGGAGGAGTGTAGATGGAGGAAAGGGGAGGGGAGGGGAGGAGATGGTCACGCCCCCTATTTTGGATAGAAGAAGAATGATTGAAGAAGAAAGAGACACTCATTAGATGGTGTTATCATTATGAACAGAGAAGAAGAAGGAAAGATTAGGAGGAATGAAGAGATTATAGAAGAACGATGAAGAAGAAGGAAGAGGAGGGGAGGAAGATGTGAAGTGAGTGATACTAAGGAGTCGATGAAGAATGAATGGAGTTAATGATGATAATGTAGATGAGATGATAAGTGTATGATATATGAATGAATGAAATGAACAGAGGGAATTATTATACTAGTAAGCATAGACTGGTGTGAGATATGTAAAGAATGGTGGAAAATATTGGTACTTAATAGATATGAAAGATTTTAATTGAAAGAAGGGATTTAGGGATATGATAGTAGATCACATGATTATATTATATAAACATAACGACAGAAACACTATAAGGCGCCATGAATTTTTTAAAAATTAGTCTTAATCTAACATAAAGGGGTTGCAAAAGTGGAATTGTATAATAGATTTTAGTAAATAATTAAAATCTTTTCAGTTGAAGAGCTACATCTTCACATTGATTGCATCTGGATTCCAATTATTCTCTCTCGTATGGTAAGTTGTCAGTCTTTATATAATACCTCTTTCTATAATAGTCTATCCTCTTCCTCTCCCCTTGTTCTCTGTCCCTATGATTAGACTCGTATGTAAGATGGAGAGGAAGGAAAGGGAGGTCCATACTTTGTGTGGTAGATTATGAATCACTGAATAGATATTAGAAGAATGAGAAGAGAATGAATACTATGAAGGGATAGTATAATGAATACCATACATGGGCGGGGTACCTGGAGCTCGATTCTACAGGGGGGATCCGAACGAAAATTGGTCAATTTTACAGGGCCTTCACTCTTTTTTTTCAGAAATTTCACCTAAACGCCATTTTTTTACAGGAGGCATTCCACAAATTTTCGAAAAGCCCTAATTTTACAGGGGGTGTAATGATATGGAATAGATGGATGATAGAGGAATGAGAGAGATAGAGATAACGTGATAGTTGACTATTATTGATGTTGAATGAAGAAGATGAGAGAGACTTCATCCACTCTTGTACTCTATCTCTCTCTCTCTCTCTCTCTCTCTCTCTCTCTCTCTCTCTCTCTTTCTCTCTCAAGTTCTGTGACTGGATACAAGATGACATCATAATCATGATTATAGTGAGAGATATGGAATAAGGTAAGGAGGGGATGAATGAATAGAAGGTAAAGGGGGAGAAGATGAAAGAAGGGAGGAAGTATTTCATCCCCTTCTTCTTCCCTCTACTCATTCCATACGATGAACAATCACGATGCACAAACTGATGAAGTCTATCTCTCCTCCCCTCCTCTCCCCTCCCCTCCTCTCATTCCTCTCTCTCCCTCTCCTTCCTCTCCCCTCCCCTCCTCTCTCTTCTGATAGGAAGGGTGGTGTATGAAAGGAGAGAGAGGTAGTGATAGTGGCATCATTCTCAGCTTAATCTATCTTCTGTCTTCATCTAGAGAGAGAGAGAGAGAGAAGGAGAGAGAGAGAGAGGAGAAGCTTGACTTGATTACATCTATATCTATTAGATATCTCTAATTTGATTTGTTCCATTCTATATTCTTCTATTTTGTTCTCAATATTCTTCTCATCTTTCATTTCTCATTCATCTCCTTCTCACTCTGGAATATAACTAGGGATTGAATGGGGAGATCAAAACGATGGAGGGAGAGGGAGAGGGAGGGGAAAAGGAAGAGGGAGAGAGCGAAATCAATGGTCTTCTCACAATGAGACATTACAACTAGAGATTGATCACTACCCTTCAAATATTCATCTCTATCACTCTTTTTTATTCAATAGTAAGAAACATATACTATTGTCACATGATCTTTGATCTTTGATCATCTTGGTTTGTTTGATCTTTGATCTTTGAGGTTCGTAATGTCTTCAGTACCAGGAGGCGAAAGAGGACTTCGATTCATGGCTTCCTTATTTGGAAGGGCAATCTCTAAATCCAATACTACCGTACTCCCAATATAATGTTATCGATTGATTGTTATCACGATTACCGTACTCATTGTGCAATCGACCCATGAATATCTCTTCCCATTCCCTCTTTGTCATATCCCCCTTTATTCATATTGTTGTATTGTATACTGTATCATACAAATCAATCAATAATCCCGATGGACTAACTACCGTATCCTTTTATCGATCTATCGATTAGTCATTGTATGTAGTATGATCGTATTTCTATAGGATTACGGTATTCATTGATGTTACTCTTTTCATTTGTTCTTACAGTGTAGTGAAAGCGGGATGACTTTCTTTCTATATACAATATATACATAGATACTAAACATAAATAAATATTTATTTATTATCGTTTTCATGTTGTTTACTAGAGCTTGATCACAAGTTGGGGTTAAAGAAGGAGACCCTTGAGTTGGCATGACTGACTCCCGCAACGATTAACATGGGATTGAATGTTAATATTCTATGGAAATTAGCGTAAGTGACAATGGGAAAGTGAGAGAGCCAAGTATGCAAATCGGATAGGCACTGTCTACTTGCTTGAAAAGTTGTACTTTCACTGCGCATAACAAGCTTCAAACAGATCATCACGCAATATGAAATGTGTCGTTCGGTTCGTGTGATAAATCTCTATCATTCTACCCGAACAGTCTTGTTACGAAAAAAAACTCGACATCATCAAACATCTTTAAAGGTCTTCCGTTTTTCCCTCTCAATCACCCTCCCTCTCCCTCTGTGATGTGCGTGTCATGGATGGAGTTAGTTCAATCCGGTCATTGTCTCGAATGGAATCCATTTGATTGTCTTCATTGAAATGATTTCAAATGAATGAAAGAAGTGAATAATGGATTGAGAAAAAGGAAATAATGAGTTGAAAGAAGAAGAAGAATGAATTGTAATTAAGAATCTCATGAATCTTTCTCATTCCATTACTTCATTGTTTCAACATTCAATACAATGCATATAAAAGTATATTGGAGATCTATTATTCAAAGAACGATGGTGGGTGGGTGTAAAATGAAAATCTTACGGTTTCGAAATCCTAAAATTTTTGTAATAATTATACATCTCTGTGTCATAATCGTAAAATTTCCATGAGACGACTATCAATAAGAACAGTTTTTACACTACTCTTACAACTGTGGTGTTAGTTTTATTATTTTTTTAGTTAAAAACATTTTTTGATCAATTTCCTTTAATTTTTAAGTATTGATATTTTTCGGAATCTGTAAAATAATTATTTTACAGATTCCGAAAAGGTCCAGTCCTTCATTGGATGTATTACAGAAGGTATAAATCAATCAATCTATATTCCCTCTCTAACATCCTCAATAAAAAGGAGGTATGCATTATATTTTATGAAGTAACAAACTTGTAACCTATCTGTTACTTGAAATTGCAACGAAGAAAATAAAAATTCTAGTCAAAGGGAAAAATTGAATCATTTGAGACAAATTTACAAACTTTTTTTTCTCGTTTTTTTTGTTGATGGGTTTGTCTAATGAACAAAAAGTTTGGATCAAGGACTGCCAAACTGGTATACTGTAGAAAATCCTACCATATACCAGATTTACAAAAAAACATCACCGCGAATTAATTAATTTATTCTCTCTTCATAGTACAAGCAGAATCATGCTCGAATATCACATGATATTTAAATATTTAAATAACAAGGTTCAAAGTTTTCAACATCTTGTGAACTTTTGTCCAATGTATTCACAATTTGTCACAAAGGTTTCAGTTTTTTCGTTTTTGGACTTTTTTTTCAAGCGAATTCCTGTTTTCTGAAAAAAAATTTTTTTAAGTTAAATTTTTTTTAAAGTCTTTTGGCTTGTCGTCGTCAAGTAGGGCGATGAAACGGCATTGTATATTTACTTTTAAAATATATCTAATTATTGCGACAAGTCCAAACTAGGGATGGGCGAAAAATTTTTATCGTTTTCGTTTTTTTTTCGACCCCCAGGCGAAAAATTCGAAAAATTAATTTTTTTTTAAAATTTTCGATCGAAAAATTTTACGACTTTCTCGGAAATTTTTCGAGTTTTACACTAGATATTCTGAGAGTTCAAAAACAATGAAATAAAATGAAAACGGGATTTTCAACAACAAAAAAGGTATTCTCGAAAGAAATTTCAACACTTTTTTCATACTGTGTGTGCTCCCCCGGGAAGTATGGGAGTGATTATTCTCTACTGCAGGAAACATCCGGCCGATCGTAGTCGCCTCTCTCATTTCACTTTCTAATCTTTTTCATTGTCAATATTCCTCTCATGGGGTTGAGTTGAAATTGTGTCGAATTTACGTTTCTTATTGTTTCTTCCTCTTCCATATTTTGCCTGAATAAGTTTTCTGGAAGCAGCCAATAAAGAATGACTTTCGAGTTCAACGATTTCAACGTTATGAAACACTTTAACAGTGAAATTGGATTTTTATCGTTATTTTTTCGAGGTTTTGAAATGAAATTTTTTTGTTTTCAAATTTGTTTGTCCCATCATGTTCGCTCATCCCAGGTCCAAACTATACTTTTCCACTGTTCCGTCGACTCGTTGAAAACAAATCTATCCTATCATTGAATGAATCTTTCAATTTATGACTTTTAATTAATCTACTGATGTTGAGATGGTCGAATCACATTGGGAAAAAATTAAAGAAAAAATCCATTTATTTTTCAAAAAAAAAGATTTTTCGAATATTCCAGAAAGAATTCTAAAATTTGTGTCGAAAATTTCACAGCGGGACCCGTGAAAAACCGGGAAATTTTCTGTCCATCACTGGTCGAAGTTTTGATAAAAGTAAACTATATAAAATTTTATTTTCTACTTCTAAATAACAAAGATCAATTTGTTATAGAATAAAAGTTCAAATATCGATGTAACATCGATTGAACTAGAATCCGCATCGTCAACGGATACGGTAAGAATTAATAATATTTCACTTCTAACTTCTATAAACACCCCTACAATTCTTTCCATAGTTATGAAACCCTAGAATGCAAAAAAACTGCGTTGAAAAGTATATGCTTTTTATTTCGACGAGAAGTCTACTCTTTACTCTTTATACGACGAACTCTTTAGAATATATAATTAAATGCTTGAAAATAAGATATAATTGTCTTTCTTCTGTTGATCTCAAAACTAGTATCTACTTTCACTTTGATTGATCTGTTCGCGGTTTGTAAAAGCTATTTTTTCTTCAAACTTTCATGTTTGAAAAAAAAGTAAAACACGTTGTATGTATACACGTCAATACATTAGATTTTTAGATTTGTGATGCCCAAAACGAAAAATGGAGCATTGTAAGATTCTCATCATATCACTCACACGACATTTATTATTTAATAAAACACCTGCACAGTTTATTGCACATGTTATTTTTTATAATGCCTGATATGATGAATTGAATTGAATTAAATTCTATATCTTTCTCAAACTCTTCTTTTGATTATACGTTCTTTCCTCTGCTTTCATTCATATTAGAGGTAAGATATCTTTATCTCTTTCGAAATTTATTCACTTTCTTCCAATGGAGAGGTCAAATGAACATTTGTAGAGGTTGTTATTTCATCAAAATATGAAATATATTATTAAGTTAGTTAAAGGATATGATCAATACAACATTAGCTCATATTGCTCCTTCATTTCTTGTTCATTGTGGAAATATTTCCTATTGGTTGCCTTTTTATCCTCGAATTGAACGAATTTATCAACAAATTTGGATTTATTATACTTTATTCACGATTGAAGTAAGATTTATAATATAAACTTTAGATAAATAAATACTATTTCAGTTATTATCACATATCATCAGTATCTCTCTAGTTCCTATTCTCATCTACATGTTCTCTAAACATAAAGTTGCTCAATTATTTTATATCTATTATATTGAAAGATATTGTAGTTTGTCCATATAAATCTTACCATAATGATGGTTTTCAATGGAAGTCTAATGTGGATATCATTTATCCTTCGTATACTACAAATGTTATATGAAATAGGAGCAATCGAATCATTTGGTTAGTATTCATTCATCAATCTCATCAAGATAAAATGTTCATCTACAGTAAATGGATGTCCTCCAGTTCCACAAATATGTAGTTATCGACTATTCTCATATGTATCATTCTTTCTTATGATAGGAGGAATCGTTGTTGAGAGGTATATTATTTATGCTTTTTTAACTAGATTTTACATATATAAATTTTTTATTATTGCTTTATAGAATAATCTACTTGGACTATCAAAAATATAAAATAAAAGTATTTGTTCAATGTCAGATCATTCGCAACTCTTTTCGTTGTTGATTATGAGAGGAATAAAAGAGTTTGGATCTCATTCATTCTCAATTTCATCACTGCAACAGTGGGTTTTATCGTCGGAATGGATACAGTGAAAGGTTAAATGGAAATATGATTATTCATTAGATGAATAGAAAAGAATATTGATTGTAATCGTAATCGTTGATATTGAGGTCAAAGTAATGGTATAATCATTTGTGCTTTTATGTTGATTCCTGTAATTGCTTCATCTGTGGTAAGTCTATCACTTTCACGAATTCAAATTGATTATTTGTATTTTCATTCCCCAAGGGCCTCAACGAAATAATACGACACTTTTATTCTATATTTTTTACTAATTTGACACTACTCTTACAATTATAAAATTACTAATTTATTTAGTCGAAATCGGAATATATCATACATACAATGTTTCAGGTATTTCGTCTTTTACTCAAAAGAAACAAAAATCGATTGGACAGATTGAACAATTGGAAAGCAAAGAATAAGAAAGAGAAATATAGTTTGAGTCTACGAATGCAATTGAGAGAAAATATTAACACAATGCAGGTGATTAAAATATTGAATGATGTTTAAATGACTTGTTGAAATAGTAAACACCAAATACTTATTAAAAAATTTTTAATCGTGGCGAAGTATATGTGCTTTTTAAAAGAATATTTGCTTTTTTTAAAACTGAATAAATAATGTGACAAATAAGAGCAAAGCAGTAATGATATTGTAATTTGAGATTCTGGGTCATATAGCAGTTCGAGCCATTCCTTGTTTCTTTTTCGCAATTCTATCAGCCAGTCTTCCTGTTGTCTTTCTTCAAAACAAATCGAAATGGTGGATGCTTGAAATTATCGTCGGTCTCTCAAATACAGTCATTGGAGTGTATGTTTATTTTTACATTGTCATACTTTCTGTCCTATCTGGTACGAAATCATTGTAATTTCAAACTCTGGATAGCATGTAGAAATATCTTCACCAATGAAGTTCTTGAGTACGGATTCTCTCAATTCCAATTACATGGTTTGTCTAGTTGGCCAAACGAAGCAGATCATATGATTAGAAATTGTTAAACATCAATTTACAATATTTTGACGTAAATGTAAAAAAAAATGATTTGAGAGTTGCTCCTTTCATCTGTATGGCACTCTTCCTCACTTTTGATCCTGTTTATACTATTCTACTTCGAGTCACGAGAAGGAAGACTTCCAAGAATAAGTTAGTTATTATTAAGTTATTATGGCGCGCAGTTTAAAAAATTCTTTTTGAGTGGTTTACTGTCCCTTTAATGAAATGGTTTAGAAGCGAAACGATTTCATTTTCAGTATATTGAGAAGTCAAAGGGATAGCAATTCTGATATGACGGAGCAATATTTTAAGCATATGAATATATTGTTCAAGCATCCATTAGATGAGACAAAATGAATCTTCCATATTAATTGATAATTTTCGATCGATCTTTGAAGCAATTGAACAAATCGAATGTTTTTTTTAAAGAAAAAAAATCTTCAGATATATTTCTCCTCTCGATGTTTCTTTGATTAAGTTATGATACATTATATTAATTTATGAACACTATGTTATATGTTCTGTATGATCTCTAACCCCCAATCATTAATCCTTTGGTTGTTCTATTGTTCTATGATATAGTGACGTCACTATTTCATCCTCATAGACTTGTGATAACGTGTAATCAAAGTGATATATCATTACATATCTTCGAATCTTTCAATTGCCTAGTTGCAAAACCTTTGAAGGGACATAATAAATTTTATATCTTATTTACATTTAATGAAATGATATAATCGATAACAGCTATAGGAGATCCAAATCAATACAACAACCAACAAAGACATGACTCAACGAAATTTTGCACAGATTGTGAGCATAGTAAACAGTTCAAAGTACAAATTGGAAAGATCAAAGTATAAACCACGAACATACAACAGATCAAAGATCATGTATTTCGACTCAGGAATCGTTGCAACGGTTGTATGTTCATAATAGATGAACGCTTCCTGAAATGATGATTAATCAATAATGAGAATGTACCGTATACCACGAGGTTCCCGAATGGAAATATTACCGTACCTTTGATGAGTGGGGCGAGGGAGAGGAGCGGACAACTCAAGTTGGAAGGCAATCGCAGCTTCTGCAGAAGCACCAGGGCGTATGTCACCGCCTTTTGAATGAGTGAATACCTCAAGAGGAACTATTGGAATACGGTAGATAGTCTCAACTAGAAAATAAATCGATTATCGATTGATCATACCTGACTAACAGCCGAATTACTTTGTTTGATACCATCAGTCAGTTGTCGTACTGCACGTTCTGCATCAGAATACGATGCCATCTCCAGATTGAGTACCTGATTGAAACTAATCAATAATCGATATAAAACCACCGTAATACCTTCCATTTATCATTGTCCTTGTATCTCACAGCGATATCTCGAACTGTATTCGAACCACCTCCACTCGATGGTAAATCGAAGATCATTGTTGAAGATTTTCTGCATTCACAATAAATTAATCACACTTCAACGTATAGAAAAATCAATTCAATTCGGACAATTAATTGATCGAAGTTGTTGGACCACTACCATGTATTCACTAACAGAAAGAACAAAAAGATAATACTTCAACAAAAATTATGACTATGAATGACTAATACGCGATTCTATGACATTTTTTTTACAATCGCGGTCTTTCTGGTTATCCGTCTTACGGACTAGGAATAATCATGAAATAGACACAATCTACAGTATCATAAGACTACCGTATCCCACTGATCATACCTCAAAGGAGTGGTGGGAGTCGGTGGAGCTCCAACGGGAGGTAGCCATGTTATGGAGACTTGTACGATGGGTACTGTAATCAAATTATGAGAATAAAGAATATTCATAAATCGTACTGTACATGGGTGCAAACATTTCAAAATAAACTGGCTTGATTAAAAATAGTCTATAATTTGAAAGATGAATAACCACACGATATTCCTCCTATCAATTCATATTAATCATTTAAAGAAGACTAACATCCTCCACTTGGATTCCTCTTTTCTCGTATCTTTGCATCTGCCAAATCCTCCCATGCAATCACATTCTGTTTCTGTCCACTCCCTTAAAGTTATATCAGTTGTCAATCACATTCTTTCAGACACAGTCATTCAAATCACTTGAGTACTATACAGTACAGTACAACTTCAACCTGATCTACAGTTACATAATTATGAATTTCACCGTATGGAACGTATATTAGAATCAAGTAGCAGTAAAGTTCAATGATAATCTCTAACTACAGTATGATAAGATCTACCGTAATCACCTTGAAATCGATTAGATAATCGTCGATCCGTCTGCACAGGCGTTATCTCTATCCAATTCCACCGAATAACTGTAATTTTGAGCTTTAAAAATACTTAAATAAGATCTCTTAGGAGTGAGAACTACCATACCAAACGAGATCTACCGTACCCAACCGTAATCTAACGTACCTAGATGAGCAGGCCACTTTGGTTTGTACTTGTGCAATCGATCAACAGTGAATGATGCAATTATTTCTTCATCCAAATTCATTGAGAGCGGTCGTACCGAAGCAGATACAGCCATAGGGAAATCTAAACAACAATAGACAGTTATTGACTATAGGGACCGTAACCGTCAAATGGATGTATGGGAAATATCGCCACACCACGATGCACACTCACCGAATCCCATTCCACTCTTGGGTCCAGGAGTGGGAGGTGGTACATCTTGTGGTAGACCTCCACGAGGATGAAATCCATCACGGGAACCTATCAATCAATATAATTCATTATACGGTACGTTGAAAACAGAATTAATGAATTACTTCATGGTTGTCATACTGTAATGGAACCATCAATTTTACACATACAACAGTAAGAAAAAGAAAAAAAAGGGATATTTAATCTTTGATCTCTACTTACTATTCTTCCTAACAAGAACGAATTCAGTGGTGGCGGCAGATGCTATTGATTTATCCAAATCCAATGGGACATCAGGCTTATCAACGTGCTCGAGATTATAGTGGGGTACTGTAATATCATCATTCCACATTAATCTTTCATAGATTTGTAAATGTATCACTCGAAAATAAACAAAAATTAAATATGCACTGAAAGAATTATTATTATCTCTCTATTCTACGCACTATACATCGATTTTAAGCATACTATTGGATCTTTTAAAAACAATCAATAATTTCAAGTTGTAATCACTTAGAAAATATTGACACAACATTCCCACACTCTGCTTACAGTACATCATAATGACTCACAGATGATCTAATCTACTCAATTTCCAAACTAACACAAATACTGAATAAAATGAAATATACTCGATTGATATAATGCATATGCTTGGACATTCAATATTATAAATGAATCAATCAATAATCATCATACTCATAGTGAAGGCAGCTTTTTGTGCATCTGACATTGTATCCAAACGACGTGCAACAGTACGATCACGTAGCCATCTTAAATCTATTGATTAGATAATTGAATAACTCGATCACTGTATTCAAGTATTGATTATTTAACCTGAGAGTGTGCCTCAAATGATCCAATTCAAAGATGAATTTGGTATGATCCTTATCCGGAATGTATCTACAATTAAATGGAATATGTTGGATGGAATAAGTCGATAAGGTCTACTCGTGAAACTTACACAATAACTGTAAGTGATGAGCTCTGTTTATTATCTGAAATTATATAAAGATTATTGGATTATCGATTGAATATGAATATAATGACTCACTAGAAGAGTTAGCCTTGAGTGCGAGTACAGTAAAACCAAAGTCTCCTATCTCTTTATGAGTGTCTAGTGGTGGAAAATCATCATCGATCTACAAATTATAATGAACATTATTCAATTAGTGAATATTAATACAAATTACGCTTTATTATGCTCATGAATAGAAAAAGACAAAAATAGACAAAGAATCGATAATTTAGCGTAAAAAGTACTGTTCATAAGATAAAACAACGAATTGTATTCATTTTTTACAATACATGTAAACTATATAAATAAAATCAACACATCAAACCTCTCCACTCTCCTCTGCCATATACAACTGCATGTGCTCAGGAGAACAACTTCAATGGATACAATAAAGATCAAAGATCAAAGATTAAACTACAAACCTAGGAGCGATACCCGTCATCTGTACAAATTTGAGACATGCTAATCCAGATACATCCACAACACGGGCACTACATTTGGCTTTGATCTACAATCAATAATTGATTGATTCTTAATCATTGATCATAATTACCGTAATAGTGAGGGGACGCGGTCCAGGTGCATTATCTGCTTCAGGAATGGCATAAACAATGAGAATAGATTTGAATGCATCAGTTGATGATTCGTCAGCTTCAAATGACGAATACACTCTGAAGGGCGTGTCTGGTCCATCCGGAATTGATATCGATTCTTCATCCAATAATCTCAATACAATATGTATACCATTTGATGTATCCTTTAGTTATATTATCCACATATCTCATCATAATAATGTCCAGACAAATTACAGTATTCCCTATTCTGTTTAAGACTACAGTATACCTGGAAACAGAGGATGCAGCTGTGGATTCTCTTCTTTGTCTGGCCACTCGAAGAACTTCCATCGCTGGTCTTTCGATGAATAGATCCTACAAAAGACAATCAATCAATAATCATTATTTAACGATCAATATTTCTTTCACAATACAAGAACAAGTTTAGTCATTGAAGTCTACACTGAAAATCGAGTGAAACGTTTTATGGTCCATTAACCAATAAGATAAAAAATGGGAAACATTAAATATAAAAAAATGAATAATAAATCATACGATATGATCATCTCGGGGAGCGGTAGCGTCAGCGGCAGCTCTCGCTTCAAATTCATCTCTTAATTGATCAGAATCTGCTGTTCTCGATCGTAATCGAGAAGTTATGAGATCACGAGTTGATGATATCACTTCTTCTATTGGAATCTAAGATGAATAATCAATGGGATACAAACATTCATATGGAACATATCACATTCCTCTAGTGTATGACAAGACAGTTATAACATCAATATCGATCAATACGCGGTATTAGCAGACTAACATGCTAATGGAATAGAGTGAAATAATGATGGTTAGATGATTAGCTAGTTACTTATCCAGCACAACGATAATTTACTTATTATGCACCATTTCTGGTAAACGCATAAATTATTATAAGAGAAAAACAATTACAGAAGTTCCCTTAATCAATCAATAAATGATACCGTATATCCGGGTGATTGCCTTCCATCTTCATCTTCATCTGATCGTTTCATCGATCGGAAATCCAAAGGCAATCCTCCGTATTTGGCACGTCTGCAAAATAGAACGATAACATTGTTTGAGAAATGCCAGCAACAGTGCTGTAGGCAATCACTAATAAATCAATCGAATATGCATATATTGATATTATCAAAAATGAACAATAAACATTTTCATTATTGATTGAATTATTCACCAAAAACGGATCAAATACATGAGAGGTTAATTTGTGAATGTCAAAAAACCACTTTCGATATAGGAGAGATTAAATAGATCACACGAACCCCAATATTCCTACAAGAGTACTAGTCATCGATATGAATCGTATGTACTTTGAGAGAGATCATACCTGAATACAGGAGGTAAAACATCATTACAACGTCCATCTTCATCTTCGATTCGCATCTAAAGTAAATAACAAAATATCTATCTACATCATCCGGTTACAGTACTGTACAGTATTATGGTGTAACTACAGTAACCAATGGACGCTAACCTCATGTCGTATGGTGGCAATGATCTCATCATCATCGAGATACGCCATCCACGTAAGAGATCTGTAATGGAAACATCATTAATCGGGAAACGTCGTTCTCGACACACACACTCACCGCACCACCTACCTCACCACATCATCATCGCGTTTCTTGGAGATTCTATGCATATTTAGCAATGGTGGCAAAGCCGTCAAGTGACTAATATTTGTATATATGACTATATTATCAATCAATGAAGCAATTCTTATCAGTTGTTATTGATAACATATCTATTATGTCTTCAGAATCAAAATGATAATCCGCTTACCGATAAAAGATCAATCAATGTGATTGGAGCAGTTTTTGTAGTGGATGAAAAGCGTGAATCAATAGATATGATTGGTGGTCACTATATGTATCTCCCCCTCCCTCACACCCTGTAATCGTTATCAGTCATAAAACCTTGTCAAGCATGTTCAATCAATACTTGGTCCATAACGGAATCATGTTGTATACGGTAGCTTCCCAACAATATTGATTTAATAGGATTAATAACCCGAGATGTAATGTAAATAAATTGATAGAAACGCATTATCTTCTTTATTCAGTAACGGTTATTTTCAGTTTGTTTATAATAGATACAAAATTGCAGTGAAAGGAGGGAAACAATGGTTGACAAAACATGGACAGGAGGAGCACGTGGGAATAAACCAAATATCGATTGGTGAAACAGAATATTTATTGATCAATCGATAAACACAACAATCTGGGGAGAAATATGAACGGAAATCCAAGGTATGCACAAAAAATGATTCACTAAATAAGTGAGGATTACGGTACAGTCCAAATAAAATTAAGTTTCTACGTAAGGGAATGTGGTAGATTACGGTAGGTATGAGACTAGTTCTTCTTCACGACCGATACCATACTATGTTTCATCTTACGACGAGTATCTTCATCAAGATCAGAATCAATATATGGAGATGGGGAACGATTTGATGAATCCTTCTTTCTTCTATCATCATCTGAACCAGACACTGGCTCCTGAATCAATTATTCATTGAATTAAGGATACGATACATCCATAAACTATCAACAAACACTACTTTAAATTATGATATTAAATCGATCTACCAATCATATAAGAGAATCGTCTTAATAAATTAAATGAAACAATAGTATAATCAATAACGATACCTCTTTGATTTCTCTATCAGCTCCTCCTTTCTTCCTTTCATCTCTTCTATCATCACGATTCGATGGACCCGAATGATCCTAAAATCGATAATTCATCACTCACAATTCATTGATTCATTTAACAACAATTCAACGACATATCTTGTGGATAGCAGTAATGTAAATTTAAAAACTCAGAGAATTTCATTTGAGTTCAAACTACAAAATACAATAATAATATAGATCTGATACCATTCTATCTCTACTATCATCCCTCCTTCCACTCCTTATCCTCCTCTCATCTTCTTCTTTTCTTCCTCTATCATCTCTTCTTCTCATATCTCCTCGTCGTTCTTCTCCATCACTATCACCCTCAGGCTTCACATCCTTTTGCTTACTGAAATATATCATTCATTATTATTATTGTGTTCATAGTTTAAAAATTCTACCTTAACAAGGTTTCAGCTATCGCAAAACACATGAGCAACACGGTTTCAAACTACCATTAAACGTAGAGAATATAAGCATTGCATTATCTTCATATTAAATAATAATACGTACTTTTGTTTGATCAGTTTTCGATTCTTGGCCTTTCTTCTCTTTCTCTCTTCACGATCAGAATCACTCGAATCTGTTGAATCTGCAACCACATCATGGTCAATTCATTTTCTCATAATATAAGCTCATTTTCAGGATCGACACACTATAACGGGGGTTCATCATAGCAGAGAAAGATGAATTCAATATCTTCGATATCTTTATCAAGGAAATTCACATCTACTTGATATTCTACTTAAGTGAACAAAATAAAATCTAAACCTGAATCAGAGGAGGAAGAACTACTATCAGAATCAGAGTCTGAATCAGAAGAAGAAGAAGAAGAAGATGATGTCGATGCTGCACGTTTACGTTTCTTTGCCAATTGCTTACGCTTCTTCTACAATTTACAAACAATTATCAAGTGTTAAATCAAAATTTGCCCAACTACCTTTATATGACAATCTAATCAATTATTGTATATAAAAGATAATATTTTGAATAATAAATATATATTATTGATGAATGAAATAGAATGAATTACTCAACAAAGTATACCTCTTTCTTCTTCTTCTTACGTTCCTTTTCCTTCTTCTTCTGTTCTTTTCTAGCCAATTTGACAAGTTGCTTTAGTCTTGCTGCCTCCTGTAACATACAATAACTAATTCAAATTATATAATTGGCCTAGCCAAAAAATCTAATCTATACATGTCAATTGCACAGCAATTCATCCAGTTCAGACATTTCCATATTGAACCACTATTGCGTGTGTAAACTAACACTTGCACATTTAAAAAAAATCAAATATCCTCACCTCTTCAGCCTTTTTCTTCTCCGCGAGTACTTTTTCATCTTCAGGAGCGAGAGGATCGTCTTTGTTCATACTACAATTCGTAATAACAATCAAATATATCATAAATATTACTACGATAATTACAATAAAAAATCGGGATTAATAATTGCTTAAGTTAAATAAGGTACATACATTTTCATACCCTCACAGTGTGAGGATTGACCCACTATATACGGCTTCTTTTCAGTGTCGACCCACTATATAAAGCTCATTTCTTTCGTGGAATATTACAATTTAATGCGAAAAATAACGATTTTTCTAAATCGACCCACTATATAAAAATAATTCGGTGAGGGCACCGAAAATGTATGATAAGGTAATAACTATGATTAAAGTTACTTTTGCATAGAACTTCCAGGGACGAAGTCCTTTTTGATTCCGAGTGCCTCTTTCCATTGATCGCGTTTCTGCAATTCAATAATCAGTCATCATAATCAAATAATCTATATTAATTGTTTTAACAACAATGTTGATGGAATAAAACGAAGATTGGAAAGGATAATGGGATATCATATCGATGAGTGTACCTGTGCAGCCATTCTTTGTCTTGCATGAGAGTCTTTCACACTAATTTCATCATCAACATTCAGTTCTCCTGATTCTAATTGAGATAGAAGTAGACGACGATAATCGGATACTTTCTTGTCAATGTCTGCCTGCTCGAAACCCTGCAAATTCATCAATCACATCAGGGGATACAAAATCGTAGCATTTTCAAATTCTGATATAACACCTTGAACACTCTTTAGCAAAGAAAGTCGCCTACCTTATTCTCCATAAGCATTTCGAATTCAGCGCATTTCATTTCAACTTGACGTTTTCTCTGATGATCAAGCAAATCTTCATTGGGACGACGATTAATTGCCTCCTCTGCTCTCTTGATATCATCTTCAGCATTGTACTCGATACGACGCTATAAATGATATAGTTACAAATGGACATATCACGATATATGAGCAAAACACAAGAAGATGTTTAATAAAACGTACTCGTGATAGAAGAAGATGAGAGAGATTGGACTGTACGTAACCGTTTGTTCCTGTACCACGAGCGGTCTGAAGACCAATCCCGTTATACATGGTTGTACCTACAATAGATAATCAATGCCGATCAATAAAGCATATTAATAAAAATAAAATTGAATCGAAATTCGGGGTGTACACAGTGGTGTAAATAGTGATCATTCATGAACTGTCTTTTCCCAAGAGACACACCGTATTCCATTTACTCGACATTTAACTATTGTGAAGTAATTTATTACATTTACTTTTTCATCAAAAAATTATGCATTTTATAAAAACGTTTTTACAATTTATAACTCTGTTCATCAATGACATACACTATAAGTTTTAACGTACTTAAAATTGTTCAACCCGTTAAAAGTCTCGATAATATGATTCTTGCCTATGAGATCTTCTTTGACGCAAAGACAGGAAATTATTATCCATAGAAAGAGGAAATAGGTTGGTGTAGCAATATAGAAAGAGAAGTGTTATTTTCATTTTCTATTCGCATGACTTTGATTTCTCTCGTAGATTGCGGTACATATAAGAGACAATTGCTTTACTCGTGTAAAACTAAAAATGAATCTTTGAATTTTCTATTTATTTTGAATTTCTGAATTATCCATTGAATTCCTGAAAATATAATCATTAAAGCACACAAATCTTCCAGGTGGGATACAACTTGTGTACAAATGTCCTTATCTTCAGTCTTTCTTATTCTCCTATTCATACGGTAGCATATCATATCCTTTCTGATATTGATTACTTTCGTTGTATACCTAATTGTAGTTCATCATTCGCACTTCAAACACGTTATCTATATTGTCCTTTGGACTTTACTAATCGACAATTCGGAAGTATTAATGGGTAAGGTTCTCATGCATTATCTTCTCACCGAAAAATAGAATTTGGTTTAAAAAATAACACGGTTGTTATTTTATAAGAGCATCTCAAATTCGAAATTTTCAAATGAGAAGATGATCTATCTATAATTGTATGAATTGTTATTCAGATGGATCCTCGACTTTGATGAATATCCATTTGCTCGAACTCAAATTAGTCTGAATCCATATCTTGATGGTTGTCTTGATTTGAGTAGTCGACCTGATAGAGTTCAAGCTGAGATTATGGAACAAGGAGATTATGCAAATACTTATTGTAGACCAAGATGTGCATTCACTATCAGAGTTGGTACGTTCTTATTCTCTTCAACTTACAATTATACAAGTAATGAAAAATTCCGAAACGATTTTAAAATGTCCTATCGAGCCTAACTGTGTTTTTTTTGCTAAACTACAGTCTATAGAAAAGAGGAAAAAACAATAAAAGAAGGGGGCTGTTAGGCTCTTGAGGGGATTTTAAAATTTTGTCGGATTTGTTTAGATAATATTTTCTAATTAATTTCTGAACTCCTTGATAGATATGGCAGTTTGTGTCGAAAGACGTCTTCCAATTCGTTGGAATGCCTATATAACCTTATCGAGAAACTCAGTAACCAAAGTGGATTGTTCCAATGTCAGCATTCCATTTCCTGTCGATAATCATCCCGTAAGTGTCACCATGAAAGTAGATCGATCAAAGTATTTTAATATCAGAACAAGATAATCATTGATTATTCGAGTCAACAAACATCACCAGTTCCTGCAGAGATGTTAGCTACTATTGCTAAACTACCCATCACCTCTGATACTTTATCATTAACTATGCCTAGTAGAGAGTATAATGAAACTTTGACTATTGATTTTATCAATAAAGTCGCTCATTATTTCCCAAATATCTCTAAGGTATGTAATATTAATTAGATATATCATGTGAGAAGTATGATTTAGATAGCTCTTACCAATACTCAAAGTGGAACTTCAGATTGGAATGGACTTCTTCATTCCATCAAAGTATGTAAGACTATCGAACCCTTGTAGTTGAACATGTCGCGGTTTCTGCACACTACAACAATGTTTTGCTACAGCTGGTCCACCGAAACAATCTTAAACAATTTATATTTCGATTTTCTGTTCGAAAATCAATATAAATCTGTCATAGAAACCCGTACGAATAGGGCCTCTGCACGATATTCTTAATTTTTATATTTTTGATTTTGTACTCTCTTTTTTGTGACCTCTCTCAATGGCCTCTTCATTGCGTACACTATTTCTCTGTTCTCTAACAACGATAGAGTAGACCGTTGAGGGGACCGTTGACAAAGGTGTCAGCCCGTTCAGCGGTTTCGCAAAATGCCAATTTGGGCATAATCGACTACGGTTTCATAATAAATGATTTAGATCTTTCCACTTATCAAGGAATTCTCAATGTACAAAGTAACATCAATAACTTCTCTTCCTAATATCTTCTCGAATCCTGATGAATTGATTTCATTGAGATTAGAATCAAATGGACTCAATGTAATGATTATCTATTGATTCATATTGATTGATGATTTTTTGAGTGATTATTGATTTTTACAGTCGTTTCCTCAATGGGCATATAAATTAGAGAGTCTGAAGTATCTCAAAATCTTTGAGTATTTAATGCCTGCAACGTTTCTATCTAAACTCGATCTTCCTAATCTTGAACACTTCATTCTTATCGGGTATACTGTAGATCGATTATAATCATGAACTGATTCTATTTTCAGAAGTAATTTCTCATCTTTGCCTGATAATTTTCTTCCAACATCAGTGAATCTTCTTCAATTGGATCTATCATGCAATTATCTAACTACTCTACCCAATAACTTTGATACATTCAACAATCTAAAATATCTTTATTTATCTGGAAATATGATCAGAGCTTTACCACCGACACTCATACCATCTCTACCGAATCTTTTACATTTGGAAGTTGCAAAGTTTCTTTTTTTTCCATATATAAATTTCTCAAAACATATTTTTCATAGGACATCAGATGGTTCGAAGTACTATGCAGGTTATGCTGAATATTCATGTAGATATTATGAAGAGGATGTAACGAATAGATTGGAACTCATGCAATTTCCGGTTAATAAGACATTTTTAATGATAAGATTCATTGTTGAAATGCAGGGTTTGGAATCATTTAATTCAACACATCTCACTAATGCAAAAGGATTGTTAGCATTGAATCTAAATGGTAATAAAGTTGGAAATCTTGATAAGGAAATGTTCAAACTCACACCGATGCTAAAGGTTTCGCTTTGAAGTCTTACAACTAATCTACGTAGTAGCAAGAAATTTAATTTCAATTATAAAGTTGAATCATTTCATTTATAATAATATCAAATCTTATAATTTTTTTCTTTATTTCTTTCAATGTCAGCCAAATCAATAAAATAAAGTTATTCAAGTTTCTATCAATGCGTGATATGGAACTATTCACTGTTATCGATCTTGGTCTCTGTAATCTTTGTTATCTGGAACAACTTGAATTGGCTAATAATAACTTCACTGATGCTCAATTTGTTGAACAAGAATGTGGTCTTCGATGGTCTAAACTAAAATATATTGGATTGAAAAATACTAATGTAAGATATCCTTTATTATTTTTGATTTTCTCTTAGTGAGTAGTGTTTGTTTCGTTATTTCATCTGTTTCCAGTTGCAAAACCAGAAAATCGATGCGGCATGTAATAAACAGAGAGTATTAACTTTTCTTATTCAAAATTTGGGGTAAATGAATATTGTTTAGTTAACAGATACAACTCCTCTTCTATCTCTTCTTGCTCTTACCGATGAATCAATCTACTCTCAAATAACTCAAAACTTCTACACGAATCCAATCGCTAATAACACGTGTGGAATGGGTTTAGTCTTTATCGAATTAAGATTATTAAATATTGAATTAAATAATTATGATTTTTAGCTGATTTCTATTCGATGATAGAAGGAAATCCCTCATCTAAAGATATCAATTGCATATCTCGATCTACTAAAAGTATTGAAGAATTCAAACCTCTGAGAAGTCTGAAATATTCCCATCCTCGATGTTATTCAAGTTCAGAAAATGAGAAAAAATTGAGTATTCTACTTCTCATTCCGTTCATCATTTCATCAATTCGATTTTCATAAATGAATAAAACAATTTTGTTATTTTATTATTGAAAGTGCAGTGTTTTGAAATCTTTAACGGATGAAATAATCAATACAATTTACTCATTTTCTCTCATTTGATCTACGTTGTCGAAGAGGAAGGAAACTACGGAAGAAACTTATTTGCTACTCTCACGGAAATTGCATTCTGTCGAAATTGTGTTACGAAAAGAATTCGCATAGTGGTACATGGAAGTAGTTGTGCTAGCTTTACGCCAGACATCATTGTTGGAACATTCCCTATGTCCTCCAGCTGTCTTGGCTTTTGCAAAAACGTTATGTCATTTAAAGGGAGCCTAACCTCTCTCAATTGTCTCTTCGACGCGCAATGCTCTCTCGTTGTTAGAGAACAGAGAAATAGTGTGCGCAATGAAGAGACCATTGCGAGAGGTAACGCTCCCTTTAAACAAAGCCGGACACTTTTGATCGATACTGTGAACAGAATGGTCATTGATATTTAATATTTTGTGTTGTATGAAAAATACGAGAACTTTATTATCAAGCTTGCACATCAACTTTTATACTAATCATATATTCATTCGATATCTTCGGTATTCGTTTGTTGCACAACTGAAACCACATTCATTAATGTTATTTTTAAGTTCTAAGGTGGTGTTACATTTTCAAAACGGGCGCACGTCCACGTGCGTTTTTCAGTTAGTAAAACGCACGTGGACGTGCGCCCGTTTTGAAAATATAACACCGCCTAAATAACTCACAGACTCAGCTCCGTCCGTAGGTTTAAACTTGGCTGCTAAGTTTTGAAAGACCTAAATGATTTTTTCATTATTTTTTGATTGTAATTAGCGAGATAGAAGGAAGATAATGATGTATTTTTTGTTAGACAAATTTATAGTTATTTAAATTACTACATATATGTATAAAATCTGAGATGATGAGACTGTAGTCTCGAAACGTCCGCGAATAAAGAATTCAATAACCCTCCATTGCCTTACTGGTCTCACATAGCAATCCATATCGTCTACTTATATAAAATATATTTTTACGATTAAAAAACTTTCGATATGATGGAATGAAATCCATTTGACACCTCACTTCGAAAGAACAGAATTCCGATTCGCATCCAGTCACAAATGGTGTTATTACACGAAAATCCGAATTGACATCATCATGGTATACTACCTTCAATGGGAATCAAATTTAAACTATCCAAGCAAATGATTGAGAAAGTTTTGACTAACTCGGAATACGGTTTGATTTGTTCCATTCCTTGTGTCAATTCCTACTTCTGTGATAACAGCTGCAGTATAGAGAGGATATCCCTGACCCACAGATTATCGATTACTCTACTTATCCTTACAAAATACACTTACCAATGGTTTTCGTTTTCGCACCAAGAACTGTAAGGTAAGAAAATAGAGTCGAATCATGCTGAAGATATTGATTACTGTAGATAGAAACGAAATTTCAAAATTCGTTTAAATATTGAAACTCACAGCGGAAATGACGTGATACTTGAGATTAGTAAAGAATCGATTATTATCAATACAATGAGAATTATCTCCAAACTTTCGTTTTCTATAACAACCAATCACTCCATTAGACTTGTCCACAACCTGAAGATCTTTAATTTTGTTCATTCATTGATCTTTGACTCTAACGTCATTGATTAGACTGCCTCCTCGTATTCTAGGAAGTTCCACTGTTAGATCGATATCGTTTTTTATTCCGTTTTCTGAAATTAAAGAAAAAAGATTTGCATAAGCCTTGAAAAAGAAAGATTACTAAGTATTCCATTGATAAGATCATAACGTTGATGAACTATTGATTTGACACTATCACGTATGTCCTTTGTGTACCATGGATACCAAGAAGAAACGTTAAATGGAAAATGAATACCCTTAATATGAGATAATTCACTATTAATTAACTGAATGAGAGACACACACCTCAATAAACATATTATCCATAATTCTATCTAAATTTTCAAAGTTGACCGTCGTTTCATTACCACCATTATGTTGACGAATGTATTCGAGAGTTTCAATTGTCTATAATGAATTTTATCATATAAAAAGAAATCGATTGATAATTGAATTAGTCCACGCTTGACACTACGGTATTTAGAATCAATCAATATTTTCATAATATTCTATCAAAAGTATTGAATATCTCACATTGATATTATTCTTAACTTCTTTGTATATTTGTATCATTCTTCTGCTTTTTCTCTCTGCGGTTCGGTCGGTTGGATTATTCTCTCTCCACTCTCGACTACACTCGCCTATTTCATCCAGAGAAGGATTAACAGTTGAATCCCCTCCTAGAAGACTTTGGAAAGTCAGGAGCGGTATTTCCGTCTCGTCAAGCAGGCCTATTGGACGAACAAGTTTTCGTGGGTTATTTGACTATCATAATCAAGTTTCATATGCCGACGTTTTCTTGAATGGAGATGAATTCTCTCAGATACGAAAGGATAAATCTTGTGGATAAGAAGATTCCCCCTGTTTTGGCCCTCTCTTCATTTAATGTGCTGATAGATAAAGTATTATTACTTTGTATTCATCAGTGTGTTGTAGAAGAGATAACAAATCGTCTTGTCGAGGACAAAATGCATCCGGATCTCCAATCTGTATTAGAGTACCATAGGGTTACTGTATCTACTCTTGGTTACTGTAAGTAGGATGGAACAGTCACTATCGATCGTAAGTCTTACATGATCATTCGATCCTAATTCTGAATGAATTGCAATGGGAACGAACATCGGTGGCCATCCATTCATGGCTGAAATTTTTTGAAATGAACGTTGACACTTTATGATTATCGATTAAATAAGCTACACTATTTAAAAAAATCTTTTATGTTTACCAGGATAATCTTTTCCAGGAATGGCCTCGGGTCTCGAATACATTCCTACCAAATTCGACATGGCAGAAATGATTGTACGATTTTTATCCGTTGAATGAACATAGACCTCAAAATATAAAAAAAATATTCGAAGAGTGAAAAATAAAGGATAATGATGAATAACCTCTTTCGATCGATATGTTGATGAGAGGAATTTGTTATCTTTTGCATATCGATCATACAATTTCTGACCTAATTTATAATGTTGTTCCATTCCAATCTATCATATAGAATAAGATAAACAACAAAGTTGGATAATAAGAATACATGACTGAGTTCTCCATATCCTCCTCCTCCAAATGTCCATTCATCTTCTTTTACTTTATCTCCAACCATTGCTGATGTTGGAGAACGATCACCATGACGCCACATCTGATATAATAAGATATGCTATCACTCTATATCAGACTGGTGAATATAACGAATTTGCAAAAAATCAATGGCATTTTCTTACTATCGCAATACAAAGCAAAGCAACACAATGAGTTCAGAATATAATGAAACTAACCACATTGACAAATGCTATTTCAATACCATTCGGAGTATTCTGAGAGTACGATACCTGTCAAAGAATATAATGAAGGAATTGATAAGAAGGATTGATACAGAATGAATACCTGTAATATCACAGAAAGTAAAATACCGATGACCATTACCTGTGAAAATTATAAGAATATTAGAGATCATACATATAATGAAAATAAATATTATAAATAAGTTAACCCGTGTGTAGAATCTCAAACTAGTTAAACCTTATAACATCAACAACAACATAAATAAATAATAACAATATTTACTGGAAAAGAAAGTGCCTTATATAGTGATTTTATTCTATGTGTAGCGTGGGAAATATAGATACACTATTTTTTAGCTGACTTTGTATTAATCGCTAAAATAATGAACGAGTGGGCAATGGGCAATGATTTGTGAAAATTTGAAATTTCGGCAATATGTTTCGAACCCGTTGGTTACCAAATCCGCGGTTTTACCACGACGGGGAAAGTACACTCCAATTTTTTGCCTATCACTTGTCCTTTGAATATTCTAGTCGTCAAAGGTTTGAATGAACATTCGAGAGTCTCCATCTTTAGTAATGGAAATATAGAGTAAATATGAAACACTTCAATTGTAATAACATTGAAGTCTTTCATATCTATATTATAATCCATGAGAAAGAAACACATATAAAACACACATTGAGTGTTCATTAATGTAATCACGCTCTCTTTCATTCAATGCCCTTCATCATCTATACTATAAACCATCCATTCCAATTCATTGTTTCTATTGGACAAGTATATTGTTATTATGATTATATGTACATAATCGATTTAATACAGTTTAATATAATTTATGTTTATTAAAAGTAAAATTGATCATCAGTAGAAAAGTATCATTTAATTCTCTGGAGGCAGAGCTGAAAATGAATTATTAGAAGTCATTTAAAAGATATAAAACTCTTACATTATCGATTCCTCCAGGTGGAACGAATTTATTTGCGAGATCTTGGAGTACCTATGAAACATTTTTCAGATTTTTCATAATAACGCTCAAAGATTAAAAAATCTCTTATTGAGTTCTTGAAAACAAGAAGCAAACACAATGGAGAACTCACATCATATGAACAAAACTCTCCATTGCAACCATTGACAAATTGTGTTATTACACGGAATCCATCAGAATCTGGACCATCATGATAAATGAGCTGTAATAATGGAAAACTGGTTAATGCTTTCTCATATTATAATCTTTCACTAACCCGAAACACGGTTTTGTTTTCGTTATTTGTGTCAATGAAAAATTCGGTGGCGACGGCAGCAGCGTAAAGAGGATATCCTCCATCTGATTACAAAGAAATAATTTATAAAGACAACATTTTTGTACTTTAAGAATGCATAACCCGATTCACATGTATGTACACACCTGGCTCAACTTTTGTTTTAGCTCCCAGTACTGTTAGGTATGCTCCAATGGTTGTGTCGTGCTAGAATTAGTATCATTATCATATTACTGGGATTTGAAGTCTCAACTTATTTAATATTTAAAAATAATATATTATCAAAAAGTCCGGTATATGAACAAGGAAAAATAAATAAATAAAAATATTCAATGTTATTCACTAACCGCAGATATAACATGATACTTGAGATTCTGGAAGAAATGATCTTTATCATTACAATTTGTATTCTCTCCAAATCTCTTATTTTTGTAACATCCCACAACTCCATTTGCTTTAGCCACAATCTGAATTAATCAATATTGAGTTGCTCAATTACATAATTCTAACATCATTGATTAGAGGACCACCTCGAATTGTTTGAATTTCATAAGAGAGATCATATCCGTCGATTATATTATCTTCTAAAATTAATCAATAAATCACCCAATTGAGAGTCCTTCAACGATGTAATAGATACCGTACCCATTATTCCATTGACGAGATCGATTCCCCAATTATTGATTGTATCGACTTTTTCATCAATTTCTTTTGTGTACCAAGGATACCAGGTGGAGACATTTGAGGGAAAGTGAATACTCTGAAAACAGAGAACAATTTGCTTCATCGTATGTTTTCATAAGTGCTGTTCTCATCGATAAAACTAACCTCGCAGAGCATATTGTCCCATATCTTGTAAACATTCTCAAAATTAATCGATTTCTCATCACCTCCAGCGTTTACTCGAAGATATTCTAATGTTTCTTGGGTCTGACAAATGAAAAGAATGACTCAAAATATTGATTCTTCTAATAAAACGGTTTCTTACATAGTTATTATTGACGGCTTTATCATAATCATTTGTTTTCTGTACAAGTTTCCATAAATCATCTTGACGAGGACATGGTGTGGCTGGATCACCAATCTAGAATACAAAATAATCAACACATTGACAAATAATCGGAACAAATTAATTTTGTATTGTAACTTACATGATCATTTGTTCCGTATTCAGTATGAATAGCGATTGGAACAAAGAATTGAGGCCAAGAAGTAAGGGCTGTAAACAATCAATAGTTTCAAGAGAAGTTTAGAACAATTCATACCAGGATAATCATTTCCCGACTTAGCGTCGGGTCTTGAATACATTCCAACTAGATTTGACATTGCAGAGATAATCGTTCGGTTTTTATCCGTTGAATGTACATAAATCTGAAAAGGCTTATAGTTTTTATTTCACCTGATTCTGAAACTCGCCTCTTTTGCTTTGAACGTCGAAGATAGATACTTATTCTCTTTTGCGTACCGATCATACATTATTTTTCCGAGTTCATAGTGTTGTTGCATTCCAATCTGAATGGGAACACACAATATGAAACTGACATAAAAGCCAATATGTGAGCTCGACGAGCTTGTCAAACAGACACAAAAAAGAAGTTGATATGATAAATTTGAGGAAATTTGATATGATCTATCACGCGTGTCGCGTAAGGATCAATACAGCTAACGGACAATGAAAAAATGAAAATTTGGTTTAAATCATTTTTGGATAGCCCTGACAGTGCCGGAGAAGATAGCGTTTCGATTTTTTGTCTAAAATCAATTTTGACGAAGATAGACGCCGTTGACTGTCGGAATTTGTGGAAAAGTCTTGACTTTCACCCGCCATAGCTCGCTTTGGAATGGGAATAGCGAAAATATCACAAAGACAAAAATTGTAGAGAATTTTCAGGAGAATCGAAATAACACAAGCAGAAATTACAAATTCGATTTTTCATCAAGTTATGTGGCGGAAAGCTAACGTTTGCACCACAAATCGATTGTACACTGACTTTTTGGTTCAGATGATAGATATTTTGAAGACGCATCGATTGATGTATGGTTATGGGGGTCAAATCGTGGCCGCGATATGAGTTTTTCCCAAAAAAACGAGTCTGAAATCCCGGACTTAGCCGATTTCTCGCTCGAGAGATGGAAGGGTCACTTTGATCTACCCACTCGTCTCTCGCTGATCATTGATATTTCCTGGTATTTCTGTACATTAAACTTGAAAAAAGCATATAAATAAACGAAAATCATAACACAACCTAATTCAAAGAAATAATTACAATACAGACAATGGAAATACGAACAAGCAACAATTTATCAATCAAAGATGGAGTCTATTCCGGCCGCGATAGTCTCTCGAAGGAAACCCTCCTCGTCCTGCTTATCAGTGATTATCTCATCAAATTCGTCTTCATCCTCTTCCCCATTCTCTCCATCAAAGACATCATGTTCCATCTCTGATTCCTCCTCCGACTCGCTTCTTCGCTTCTTGCGATAGATTGTGGTTGTTCGTATTTACATTATTTATATACCAACTCTTTTTTTTTGTTTTACGTATTTTCAAGTGTTTTCAACAGGTTTCCCTGTTTCCTGAATATATTGTTGATTCCTGAATATATTATTTACTCGAGTATGTGTTACTTATCTGTGAATCGACCATCTATCCATGAGAAGGGACCAAGGCTCAAGGGAGTCGATCTTGAGAAGGACTGCGATTGTGGACGAATGTGAGTCAATTTTACTATCTAAGCTATGAGTCTCCATCGATTGTTTGAAGTGAATACATGTTATCATCTGCTATGTCTGCCCACCCGGATCCTGATCTTTCCTGAAGATCCTGAAGCAGTTGACCTCCCCATTCTCTCGACTTGAGATGAGCAGAATTAATGGTGAGTGACCCTCCTCGTTATGTACTGTAGTAATATTAGTAATGTACAATACTCTTCATTTCCGGATCATCGACCAAATCGAGGAGGAAGAGCACTAGAAAACCTCGACGATCTAGCACTGCTTCTACTGCGACAAATACTCGCAAGAGGAGAAGAATCGAGTCGGAGGAGGAATCAGAGATAGAAGATGATGTTTTTGAAATTGTCCAGGAAACAGGGAAACCTGTTGAAAACACTTGAAAACACGTAAAACAAAAAAGAGTTGGTAAATCATTCATCAGCGAGAGACGAGTGAGTAGATCAAAGTGACCCTTCCATCTCTCGAGCGAGAAATCGGCTAAGTCCGGGATTTCAGACTCGTTTTTTTGGGAAAAACTCATATCGCGGCCACGATTTGACCCCCATAACCATACATCAATCGATGCGTCTTCTCAATATCTATCATCTGAACCAAAAAGTTAGTGTACAATCGATTTGTGGCGCAAACGTCAGCTTTCCGCCACATAAGTTAATGAAAAATCGAATTTGTAATTTCTCCTTGTGTTATTTCGATTCTACTGAAAATTCTCTACAATTTTTGTCTTTGTGATATTTTCGCTATTCCCATTCCAAAGCGAGCTATGGCGGGTGAAAGTCAAGACTTTTCCACAAATTCCGACAGTCAACGGCGTCTATCTTCGTCAAAATTGATCTTAGACAAAAAAATCGAAACGCTATCTTCTCCGGCGCTGTCAGGGCTATCCAAAAATATTCAATATGATAGGGGTTATATTTTGTCCGATCACCCCATGATTTTGTCTTGATCCTTACGTGACAGGCGTGCTATACGCGAGATTTTATGTAAAATTGGGTTATTAACACTTTACATTGTCTCTAAAGACTATTCCACATAATTCTAGGCACTAGATCCTTCTCAATCTCTCTAATAATGTTATAAATTGTTTTAGAAAACGGAAATAAATTTTTTTTGGAAATTCAATTTTTAAGCATATTTGCATAGCCCTTGTTGAGCTGATTCTATAAATCTTTAAATTATTGATTTTGGTAAAAAGGGGGAGCTGAGAAAATAGCCAATTCACTTTATATATCATGAATGCCGCGGGGATGGACACCATGAGTACAACAAAAATAGATATATCGATTAACCGGACTGAGTTCTCCATATCCTCCTCCACCAAATGTCCATTCATCTTCTTTTACTTTATCTCCAACCATTGAACTCGTTGCTGATCGATCACCATGTCTCCAGATCTGATTAAATATTTGGTAAAAAAAGATATTCCGTTGTTCCTCGATCCCTTTTAGAAAAGAGAAAGAGAGAAAAAATTCCATCGCAACGTCTCTTAAAGGAAATCTTCACCTTGTGGGTAAGGGAATCATTCCCGTATCGATAAGGGATTTTTCTGTGGGTATGTAAAATGAAAAAAAAAACCTTTGTAAGGTATATTTTGTCTCGAACAGTAAAAAATGATATGAATAGTTTCATAAATATGTGATAAGAGGAAATTGATAAGGACGAAACAAGAAGTAGTCTAGCATGTTTGAGTGGTAGGAAAGACACTGTGTCGGATGAAGAATGAGAACCGACAGGATATGAACTATTTATTTGCATACTGTGTCTATTCATTTACACTTGTCTCTCATATCCAAATAGGTACATAGTTCTCATCCAGTCGGTTCTCATTCCATGGTTCTCATCCGACATAGTCCCTTAGGAAATGGAGAAGTGACTTACGACATTAACAAAAGCAAGTTCATATCCATTAGGAGTGGTATCATATTTCACTATTGGTAGTCTATCCCATGCATCTCTTCGTTCTCGTACTGATAACTTTGTTGATATCTGATAGATAAGAAATTTTATATTCAGCAAAAGGTACTTAATTTGCATATTGAGGACCGTTGCTCACGCTTTGTTATTGACAAATTAGAAAAAGGAAATGCTTTGAAATACAGAAAGGATATTAATAAGTCCTATTCCAAGGAATACAGAAAAGAAATAGACAATATGATTCATAAAATGAATTCATGCGTTGAATAATATTCTCACCATAAAACGATAACGATGGTCATACCTCTGAGAAGAAAAAGATAAGAAGAAGAAGAATGAAGTGAAGAGATTTCATATACATTCTGAAAAAGAGAATCACCATTGAACCATTGGAGAATAGTAGTCAGTAATCATGTATAATTGTACAGGGAAAAGGAGAGGTATGAATGAGAAGTCATCGGCTTAAAGTAGGGGCTTATATGGAGATAGAGTACGTTTTGAGACAAAATGAAGGTGAGAATAAAAGGAGGAGTGATAGAGAGACAAGAGAAAAGATAAAGGGGACATCTGATGATATAAACACAACCTCTCCTTGTCAGTATGATATATGGAGTGGACACTCCATTCAAAGTGAAATTCTTTACATGATAATCATGAGAGAGTAACGAAAAAGAAGAAGCGCATAGTTCCATATGATCTTCATCGACGAACTCATTCCTTTGTTAAGTAAGATCACTAACAATAATTTTTTTTGGAACAATACATACGCCTTGGTGGGACAATTATCACAAATGAAATATTCACATAGAAATGACAGAGTGCATGTTTCTGATAGATAAGTAGATAAGATATCAATGAAACCATATAATGAAATGTATGAGAATATTGGATGGGAATCCTTATATGGGACATTCGCTGAATTTAAAATTATAAATAGAGGGAAAAAAGTTATGAGTGTTCATCCATATCACATATAGCTGTATCACTATTTCACTCCTAGATTCAGTCACGCTAATCAGTTTCTTATATATTTTTTACAACCTAATGTATAACTAAATTTTGCTAACAGAAATCTAAAAGCGTTAACTTTAAAAATTCGATGTTGTCATCTATTATACTTTATTCTTATGCATTTCTATAATATTAAGGGTAATCAATGGTTGTAAAGTCTTCATGGAATTCGCTTGCGACAAAGCTGAAAATAAACTGTGATTCATTTGAAAGTTATAAATCTCTTACATTCTCGATTCCTCCCTCTGGTTTGAACTTCTCTGCGATCTTTTGAAGCATCTGTGGAAATTTCCTTATAAAATATTAATTGTTATTACTAGAGTTATTTTTGTTATAAAAATTTTCCTCATCTATGTAGCACATTCATGAAATTTTCTTAATTTTAAGCAGATAATCCACTGACTTCATAAGAGCAAAACTCTCCATCACAACCATCAACAAATTGGGTAATAACACGGAATTGAGAATTTGGACCATCACGATAAATGAGCTAAAATAGTGACAAAGCGGTTAATAATTACAAATTTGATTGAACCAACCCGAAAAACGGTTTGATTCTTTTGGTCAATAAATAATTCAGTGACGACAGCTGCAGCGTATAGAGGATATCCTCCATCTGAATTATTGAACAAATAAAATAAGTCATCCGAAAAAGAATTGAAAAAAAGAATATAAATGAATTTGAATTGGATCAATCAATATTTCCTATTTTTGAGGTATTTTCACAACGCCCTTTTATATGTCAAACGTATTCCATACAAATGGCCGCACCTGGTTCGAATTTTGCTTTAGCTCCAAGAATTGTTAAATATGCAGAAATGGTGAAATCATGCTGGAATTGTAAACAATTCATATGTTTTTAAAGAGATCTCAATGTATGACAGCAAAAAATTCAGTGTGTCTTGTTAGATAAAAAAATAAGTGATATATTAAATATTTGTCTATGCAACTAGACAATAAGTCAAATAAATTTGGAGGAAAACGAACTCCTGAGATGACATGATACTTTAAATTTTGATAAAAATGATCCTTCTTTGAACATTCCGTATTCTCTCCCAATTCCTTCTTTCTATAACATCCCACAACTCCATTTGCCTTAGCAATAATCTGAACGAAAATTGATCTTTGATCTTTTAAAAAAAACAAAAATTACTTCATTTATAAGAGGTCCGCCTCGAATTAACTGAATTTCAAAAAAGATGTCAATGCCATCCACCATTTTATCATCTGAATTTAATCAATAAATCATCAGATTGGCTATCTTGATAATCAATACGGTACCAATTCTTCCCTCATTTATATCAATTTGCCAGTTATTGATCCTGTCGACTTTCTTTTGGATTTCTGTTGTATACCAAGGATACCATGTAGAAAAATTGTGAGGGAAGTGTGTCTTCTGCAATGTTCAATCCAACTTTTATTTATCTTTTCTGTACCGTATTTTCTTGTAAAACGCATAAATTATTATAACTTAGTTCTTCCTCTTTTCGTTCGATATGTGATATGGATGTTGTTGATTGAAAAGTTCACCAAATTCATAGATTGCAATAAATACCATATATATTATTCGGTTATAACTAACCTCACAATGAAGTGTATCGGCGATCTTGAATATGGTCTCAAAAGATATTGATAGCCAATAATCGTCACATTTTTCTCGAAGATATTTCAGTATATATTGGGTCTGGCAAATCAAAGTAATAGCAAAAATATTAACTTTTGTAAAAAGAAAAATGAAGAGCCCTGACATCTTTATGTTCGACAGCCTTCTTGTAGTCTTTGGTTTTGCGTGCAAGAGCCCATAAATCATATCGTCGAGGACATTTTGATTGAGGATTACCGATCTATAATCTATCATATATCTTTATGATATATCATAAATTTAAAATTTTTAAATTTACATATGCCCTATCAAGTATTTTCATAATACGATTGATACTAACATAATTTCCACCATGTTCATTATGAATTGAGATTGGGACAAAGAACTGAGGCCATCTTGTATTATCTGTAATACAGAATCTCTTTTATTGGGTAATTATTTAACTATTTAGAAATTATCATTGTTGTATATCGATTAATTTTTATTCGACGAAATGGAGAAAGGTACTGGCATTTTTGTAAATTTTTCCACTTGTCAATGTTATGAAAATACATAAGCTGATGACAAACATACGAGGGTAATCCCTTCCTTCCTTTGCATTTGAACTTGAATACATTCCATTCAAATTTGACATAGCAGAGACAATCGTTCGATTTCTATCCGTTGAATGAACATAGATCTGAAAATGAAATATTACGAAATAAAAAGCCAAGAAAATGATGGTCAACATTCACCGCAGTTAATCGATAGCAAAATTTGACTATATCAATAAAATGAACCTCTTTAGCTTTGAATGTGGATGATAGGAAAGTATCATTTCTTGCGTATCGATCATACATTATCTTTCCAAGTTCAAAATGTTGTTTCATTCCAATCTGAATAGGAAAAGAGAATTAACAGTCATACAGAGTTTTCGGAAAATTTCGGGAAACGGAAATTTTCCGAATTTGTTTCAACTTTCGGAAAATTTCGGAAAAAATCAAAATTCCAGAATAGAAAAAGGGAATTATTTCTTAACAAATAAAAATTCGGAAAAATTTCAAGAAATCGAAAAATTCGGAAAATCGGAAAACAGAAAATGCACAGCCCTGATACAGAGATAATTATTATTTTAGGTAGGAAAGATAATTGTCAAGATGCTTTGAGAAGATTTTTCAGAGGGTTTTCATTACGACTAAACACCATAAAATGTGATCAACAACTAACAACTAACTGATACTTAAAATCCATATTACATAATATTTTAGAATGTCCTAATTGAGATTGAAATCGTAGACTAACATGAGTAAGTTCTCCATATCCTCCTCCACCAAATGTCCATTGTTCTTCCTTTACTTTATCTCCAACCATTGCACTCGTTGCTGATCGATCACCATGTCTCCAGATCTGATTAATCAATCTATTCATTCTATTATTTATAAAAAAACAATAAACGATGTGTAAAAACATGTGTTCCAATTAAAAAGTCTTCGAAAAGCCTGTTAATTAGAGAATGTTTAATTACATACGGCATTAACGAAAACGAGTTTATATCCTTCTGGAGTGATATTATTCACTATTGGTGTGGCTTTAAACGCATTTCTTCTTTGTCGAAGTGATAATTTTGGTGATCCCTAAGAAAATTTGAAAATTGCTTTTTTTAAACTGTCAAACTACATAAAAAAGGAAGAGCAATCTCATTTAGAGTATAAAGATATAGATCAAATTTCATCGAAACAATTACAAATATAAAATAAAATAAAATAAAGCCATTCATTTTACTATTTGCATATATGCTATATACCTCTTTCAATAAACATAAAAGAAGAAGAAGAGAGATAAGGATCATTCACGTTCTGAAATAATCAATTTCGAGTATACCACACCACTTTCATGAGTGAGAAGATCGAAGAATCTTATGAAATTTGTGACTTGTTGAATGTAGAAAAGAATTTATCAAGAATCTATTTTAAAAGGGGAAATATAAATATCAAAGTTGGAAGATACACAAAAGCGAACCGATGCGCGATGAAATATTGGAATGAAGTGAACCAGAACAATTGTTTCATGTGGATTTCATTAAATATACAATTTTAATTTACATAAATCTACTAAATCATCGTTGTTCACTTGATTGAAGAGCTAATTTGAAACTCTCGGCTCTATCAATACTCTCTCATTCTATCTACAAGTGTTGCCAGAGCGGAGGGTCAAGCTCGGGTGTGCTTTCAACGAAAAATGTTTATCAATCTATAATAGTTTTGGTCTGTGAGAATGTATGTACATATATTCGATACTTGGATTGATGTACAAATATTTATGAACATGTGGGAAAACTTCTGCACAAGAAAACATGAAAGAAACGAAGAAACTTCTAATAGGAACTTCAGAAAGTAGCAATATTTGGAAATATACGATTACACTATTTACATAGTCAACAATGAATGATACAACATAATAAAAGTTGAATAGTATTCAACAAAAGTGGATATTACAATGATCAGAAACAAAAGAGAAAAGAATTTTTTTTTAAAGATAGATTTGTCCAGAGTACATGGGGGTGGGAAAACAAGGGGCATTATTGATTTGTACTTCGAGTAATTCGATAAAATAAATACTAAAACCTTCGAGCAAATGTCTATAGGGAGTTTTCTTCAAGAAACAAGGTAATATAAAAAATGAAACAGTGAATCATTCACTGTGAATGCAGATTAAACGATAAATGTTATAGATGATTACTGTAAGTTGAATCTTTCCTTGTACTCGGACGCGATAAAATTGATTTCCGATTCACATGGTTTTTCGTATTCAATTTTGTTAGTAAAAGGATTGAAGCGAATCTGAATCATTGATATTAATTTAAAAGATTACGGTAAATACAATTTGACAATACACAATTTTCTTCCTAACTCTTTTGATTTAGATCTTTTGAGCAATTTTGATAGTAATATGTGTGCATTCCTCTCCTGAATATTTATATAAACATACCTGTACACTATTAGTAGTCTTCATCATATCAACTACTTTTGTTAGAACATCCGATAGATAATTCATTATGATGTCACATTTCTCACCATTATACGAACGAAGATATGTACAAGGTACAGTCTTGATCTATAATAAAGATTATTGATTTATTGAAATACAACTCTGATATATACCTTTGATACGATTCCATTATCGTTGCGGAAACCAAGAACAACACGATCAATTCCGACTAGATAGGACTGAATCCACCATTGATACGAACTACAGTATATTTTACATTTAAAATATAGCAAAAAGGATGAACAACATACTAGCGAAGATAGAAATTGTTTGGCAGTTTTCTCATCGCCATAGTCTTCAATTCAATATACTTGTCATCTAAAAAAAATATTACAATATTTTGAAAGTGAAATATGGGGAACAAACCATCATCAATAGCGTCAATCTCTGCAGAATATGCTAGTTTGATCGTAGATCCAGTCTTTGAAATTATATTTGATCTTACAACACTATGATACGTTTCACGACAATCGATAATATCATCATCTGATTCCTTTTCTTCCTCACATTTATTGATCGTCATCAAATGTTCAAATTTGAATCCCCAATATGATGGAAGATTTTGATCAGAAGGACGATTTGCGAACCTCAAAATGTTGATTAAATAGATCCCTGGAATTAAGGATTCCTCTATCATCGATATACATACAGTTTCACTGATTTTCCCGTTCTATTGTTAATTTTTAAGAAAACAACTCCAATCTCTCGGTAACTTAACTGAATGAAAAAGTAACGAACTTCTTTCCATCAGCAACAGCAAAGTCGTGTAGATAAACGACGTTTCCTACACGATAGGCGATCATTCTCCAACCTTCACCATAATTGTATCGAGTGAGTGCGATTGTCTTGAGTGCACCACGACTAGTCACGATGTCTGCATCGTCAAATACCTCAATGCATAATAATACAGTATAGTAATGAAATCAGTGAGCGAGATTGAAAAAGATTACGGTAGACAGAATAAGAATTATATGTACGTCAGTGTTTTGCGTTACGTATTCTAAGATGTCGATTAGTATATTTTAATATATATTCAGTAGCCTTGATTGCACCTTATTCAACTGATTCAAAAGAATATTAATATAGTAGAAATCTAATTTTACCTGCTTAGGATCGGTTCCCTTCTGACGAATAGCCCATTTCTGCATAGGAAGTAGATCATTCATGTAGTCTTTCGCTTCCTATAATCAATAAATATTCCAAAATATATCTGAGAATAGAAAAGTGTATCCAACATTTAAGATTCTACTGTAGAGATCAAATAAACGATCTAACCTTTCTGATATATGAAGAGAATCCAGGATTAAGATCGATATAGATTCGATTGTTTTCATTGATTGGTGCAAGATAACGAAGATTTTCACGATTATCAACGATTCGACGATCAGAATGACTCTACGAAATGAATTCATTAAATAATTATATCGTAAGAATATTTGAACTAACCGAAATTCCTCCGATATGGATGGGCTTTGATAGATGAGCGTTTGTAGACATCTCTAATATGATAAATCAGTAAATGGAGATGCATGAAGAGGTACAGGTTGATACAGGTTCAAAAACAACTTTAACAGAAGCACCACTTGGATCGTCGCGCAAGTTTTCCGAAAATATCAACAACGAAACAAGTTGCCCGCAAAATGCTTCGCGCATTTTGCGGGAAACTTGAAACGGTCGCGCAAATTTTTCGAGTTTTAGGCTAATCGAAATGTTAGAAATGTTTCTCGTATTCAGTTCATATCCATATAGTAGAATTCATCAAAGAAAAATTAAAATACGAAGAAAACTAAGGAAAAATTAGAAGAAATCAATGCTGTATTGATTATCTTTTGAGAAAATGGGATCACAGGTATACGGTATGAAATCGCTGCAGAGACATTTCAATATAGGGAAATTCAGGAATGCACATATTCTTTTTCAAATTTCTCATTTCATAGATATTTATTAATGAACGCCTTTTTTAAACATTTATTCAGCATAGATGGATCATTTTTAATACAAAATATTATGCTGGTGAATAAATTTCTGAATTTTTCTCGAGTTTTGCGATTTGTTTATTCTTTGAAACAACAATAGCCACCGTTCCATTGTATTCTACCTGCATATCGATGGTTTATTGCCAACAGACATAAGTTGAAGGGTCACTTCTGAATCCTTCTCCTTGTAGCAGGAGGTAAGGAAAAAATAGGTCAATAGGAGGAAAATATTTTTTACTCATCGAAAAAAAATTCGCACGAAATCCCCGTTATTTCGGTACATGGAGAAGCCCTGATGTGCTATCAATAACATTTGCTTATAAGACGAGCTTGTATTTGTAAAGTGCAAACATCCCACAAAATGCCATAAATGTATGCACCAACGTAATAGTTTATCGATCGATGACAAAAGACTGTGAAAGTTCATGTGAAATATTCTGCTGTGTATTTGGTATCAAAATGTGCAATTTAATAAAAAAGTGAAAGTGAGTAGATTAGTATGTACAGTAACTTCTAGAGATCAGAACAAAACTATTAACATAACAATTAAGACAAGAACGAAAATAAAAGTATGTACATTTGGAAGAGTTAGTAATGTACAATTGAATGCCACTTTAATAATATAACAAAGTGTAAGAAAATGATCAAGGATAAGTAGAATGAGTGTGATTGTTATTATAATCAATGTGAGTATTATTATTTAGATGAGGAATAACAAAAGGAGTGATAGGCATATTCAAATGATGAGTGAATTGAGGATAAAGTATTTCAGTCTCATTTGGATTATCTAAACGTGCTTCGTCCATCCATAAACGACCTCCATCCTTATCAAACATTAACTGAAATCAAAACCAATTGATACTACCACATGTGCTTTGAGATGTATTGACAAGTTGAACACACACTCCTCTAACCTAGTTCTGTCCCATCCAAAACCCTTCATTGTCAGTGCATGGTTATCAAATCTCCCTCCCAATCTGATCATTAAAGTTTCTCGAATTCATCCCACGTCTTTTGAAAATTTACGCTGAGCCAAAACCGATACTCGAGGGATATCCATTCCCTCTTTTTACCTTTGGTAGCAATATGCTCATGAATTTATATTTAATGGAATAAAAAAATAAATAAGAGAAAATCGATAAATACCTTGCAACTGGCATATTTTCCAGTCTGTGAGAATAGCCTTTTCTTAACTTTCAATAATACTGTAGCGAGGAAATTGAGAGATGCATCACATGTTCTTTGACAACGATTGTATTCATGTTGTAAAGGAACTTGTTCGATCTGAAATCAGTCTATGATAGTCTAAAGAAAATCAATAAAGCACCGAATGCAGCAATTACGACAATAACAGTCTATCTATATAATTATACCGTTTTGGTACGAGTCAAAGATGAATAAATCAATAATAAAATTAAGACGTGATTGAGTACCTTCTGAACAATTCCATTATCATGATGACCAATCAATAATTCATCAATACCAACCATCTTTGACTGTAACCAATCTCGTACCGATCTGACAAATGTACATACATCAATGATAATGAATATAACATGCATAACATAATTACTGACCTCGAAAAACAAACACCACTTGGAGTTCTCAAGCTTCTAGTCTTCATTTCAACATAACGACCAACTAAATTTGGTAGAAATTAATGATACGATGTTTAGCTACAAATATCGATCAATACGTACAATTATCGATTGCATCAATTTCAGCCGAATAAGTCAGTCCAATCGATTCCCCATTTGCAGTAACTAGATCAGATCGTGCCATAATATTGAATGGTTCATTCTTTGTAGGATCTTCCTACAAACATCTAATATTCTCTTATTGTATGTATAAATGCAACAAAGACTACATACATTGGAAACGCTAGCCTTCATAGTGAGAAATTGATCAAACTTGTATCCTCGATAAGAAGAAGAAGAATATTTATAACTGGAAAACAACAGAATTGTGGTCATAGGAAAAGGAGACGATAAATTAATACGATAAATCGATATAATATCAGTGCAAGTAAGTATTCATGAGCTAATATGATGTACCTGTTATACTCATCGAGGTAGATGATATTTCCAATTCGTAGTGCAACGATATCAAAATCATCTCGTGGGCATGTTAATGTATATGCGATCTCCTTGAATGTACGACGATTACTGACAAAGTCAGCATTACGAAACAACTGAAACTACAGACATTTAAAATATTAATTATTAAGAGGCCGTTTGCGTAAGAGTCGAACAATGGTTGGCACAGACCAAAAATTTCGATACCCTCAAAACTCGTGTATAGGGGTTATCGACCTCGCTGATGAAGATGTGCATAGTCATTTTGGCTCAATTGGTCCCGCAACGTCTGGGCACGATTACGGTATAATCACGTTTTCAAGCCGTTCTCGGTCCATGGTAGAGCTAGTGGTATGAAAATTGGGCTCCTGGGACAGAATTCGATGGCGATGATGGCTGTCTACTTCATTAGTTTTGAAAATTTCCCAAAAGGTCGACTAGTGGAAATTTTGATGGAGCCGTTTGCGCCCCAGACGAGTATGACAGTTCGAACCGGCGTGACGAGAGGATCTCAACGATGTATTATGAGCCATTATCTCCGTTGAGAAAGCTTTCGTAGTCTCGTTATAGTGATCTGCGCCAGCAGCAGGAGTTGTTTACGTCTCAATGCCGCGCACTCCCTCTTCACTCTCTCATTTCCGCACGCTCTCTCGCCTCTCCCGAGAGTGCGAGATAGCGTGCGGAATTGAGAGACGCCTCTTGCAAGGCGCACTTCACTATAACGAGACTATGAAAGCTTTCTCAACGGAGAAAATGGCTTATAATACATCGTTGAGATCCTCTCGTCACGCCGGTTCGAACTGTCATACTCGTCTGGGGCGCAAACGGCTCCATCAAAATTTCCACTAGTCGACCTTTTGAGAAATTTCAAAACTAATGAAGTAGACAGCCGTCATCGCCATCGAATTCTGTTCCAGGAGCCCAATTGCTATACCTCTAGCTCTACCATGGACCGAGAACGGCTTGAAAACGTGATTATACCGTAATCGCGCCCAGACGTTGCGGGACCACTGGAGCCAAAATGGCTATGCACATCTTCATCAGCGAGGTCAATAACCCCTATACACAAGTTTTGAGGGTATCGAAATTTTTGGTCTGTGCCAACCCTTCCCCTGATTTGCCCGACTCTTACACAAACGGCCTCTTAAAGCATAACAAAGTGCCGATTTTTAACATAAAATATTTTACTGTAACATACTGTAGGATTTTATTGTAAAAATGCTTTATCGTAATTTCGTCGGCTGTATATATCATATGACAATCAAAAATGGTCTTTACATTGTATCGATCGAAATCAACCAAAATATTTAATCTCGTCATTTTGAAGTAACAATCGATTGCATGATAGCCGATTTCGTTTATATGAGAAATGATTATTTTTCAATTGTGCATAAGTCGATTCAGTGAGATATTCTCTCTTATGAGAATGAGAAATACTCCGATAGACTGCGTTAACAACACGAAACAACGCTAAAAGTGCGGAGTTCCGCTAGCATTTGTATACAATTATATATTCTACGGTGTTCCGATATTATGGGAGACATGCAAATTTCATAGCAGGAGTTCCCTACTACCAATAAGACAACACTACCAGACATTAACAAGGAATGAAAGGAATTGTAAGCAATGGAGAGTTCATCAGAAGCAAATACAGTACCGTGCAAAAGTCCGGCCCCAAAATTTGAATCGTTATAACTTTCTTCGTACTTGACCGATCGGCCCCCGGTTTGTTTTATTAAATAGTGTAACCATTGGAGAAAATTTTTATGTTATTGATTATTACCTATGATCGTAAAAAATAGGTCTATTCTCAGGTAGATTTTTTCCATTAGTCCAATGTTTTGTAAGGAACGAACAACTATCGGTGAACGTTTTAAGCCAATAACCACGTTGCTTGCATATCGCTCCGAGGAATTAGCTAATTTCGCCTGACCCATCAAAATTTCGTAAAAATGTCATAACTCAGTCTGTAGTTGAGCTACGGGCATCCGATTGAACCAGTAATATCACATGGTCATAGGGTATCACATGGTCATAGGGCGAGACAGATAAAAAAAAGGTGGAATGTCCAACAGTGGAACTAAATTGAGGATACTTGTAGTAAATGTGCTTAATAAACAATTGGTTCAAAATCCGATAGAAATTGATATGAAATGCTGTGTTATTGACCCGTAATAATTCTCCATAGCGAACGAAATTAGGTTCCGTCCACTTTGACTTCCAATGGTGTTTTTATGGGCAAAGTCGTAATTGAACTTCTGTAATCTCGCCACTTTATAGATGTGTTAGGTAGATGTTTAGGCACATCATACCAAACTTTTAGATTTTTAGAAAAACCGGCTGGGAAATACCGTATGCCCAAAATATGGTATGGGATTTTTTTCGCTTCAAGAAACGGAATCCTTCTGAAATTGGCATGATGGTGCCGTATGACCATGCGATAATACTTGTTGAATCGGATGCCCGTAGCTCAACTACAGACATCTTTACGAAATTTTGATGGGTCAGGCGAAATTAGCTAATTCCTCGGAGCGATATGCAAGCAACGTGGTTAATGGCTTAAAACGTTCGCCGATAGTTGTTCGTTACTCACAAAAAATTTGACTAATGAAAAAAATTTACCTGAGAATAAACCTATTTTTACGATCGCACCTCGGCATTTCAAGAATGATGAAATCATTTCATCGTCGTAGGTAACAATCAATAACATAAAACTTTTCTCCAGTGGTTACACTATTTAATAAAATAAACCGGGGGCCGATCGGTCAAGTACGAAGAAAGTTATAACAATTCAAAATTTTGGGCCGGACTTTTGCACGGTACTGTAGTTTCACAATTTTAAACTATTCATACCTGATTGGCAGTTTGTTTGGGCTGAGAAAGTGACCATTTCTGAATATATTCCAAAGTATGTCGACAGCGATCATGCTGAAAAGAAATGATTCGCCAAAAACATACATAAATTACGTACCCAAAATTCACCCAAATTGCTCCTTCCTTCATCAAGGTTGAGATTGCTAGAAAAGACATGATCAGTGAATGGCCTGAGAATACTCGCAATCGATCGACCATTGATCAGTTCATCATTATGGGTGATCTAAAACAAAGAATTATCAATTTAACAATCAAAAGCCAACCGAAAATTCGGCGAATCGTTCGATATTGCAGAGAACCGTATGTTGATGCCGGTACAGTACCGGGTTAACACTGATCTCTTCTTGTTCAATCATCACCTCAAATCATGAAAATATAAAGAAAATTACGAAATAGCACTTTCGTAAATGAGGAAGTGCGAAAAATTGCAATGGTTTTTTTTCAGTGAAACACATCCAAATGGTAATAGGTAATATTTTCCGGTTAAATACAAAACAAGTGCAAAGGATAAACCAGTAATATATAAACAAACAAAATAATGACCTACTGCTCGAAAACGATGGTGATTATTACGAAATAAAAAGAAATTTATCTTACGGTAGGAAAAAAGCGTTTCGGGACCACTTATTGATTGCATTTCTCATTAAAAATTTATTTTTAAAATTTTTAGATCGATTTCTAAAGGCAATTACATCGGTTCCCAGACTAGCTAGAGAATTGGCACTTGTCCACATAAAAAATATAAACGAAGTTCCAAGGCTCTCGCTTTTCTACGAAGGTAGATATTTATTTGCATGATTTTTTTTCGGAAAAAACTTTAAAAGCTGAATTTGAGCTTGAGATGTCTTCTAGATCAAAGCAAAACCCCACAAGAGACCGAATCTATGAAAATGAATGTAATCAAAATAATTTTAAATCGATTTTTACAGTAGATCGACAGAAATTCCCTGAAATTGATTTTTTTAAAAATTTTTTTTATAGAATAGATACAACTATCATACATATTTCTTTATCTTTTCTACATCATAGAAATACGATTCTCTGATAATACAAACACGCTTTGTAACCACAATATTCAACCCTACTCTAGCTACCGTAATCATGTACAAATCAATAATTAGTTGAGGTCGTTCAAAACACGAGACTCTTTTTTGCGGTAAACTAATTGCACTAATGAACACGAAATAGAAGAGTGCATAAATACAAGAGATAAAAGTTTCAAAGACATAGAAAAGATCCGTACAAGAGTGAGATATATTGAGTGTATAGGTATACTGTAATCGACATTTAAACGATATCGATTGGATGAGCAATGGGATTGGCACCATTGTTACAGGCTCCCTTAGCGATCTCCTTGATCAGAGATACGGTAGCATCATTCGAATCTCCAGCCGCTTTCAGGCTTGCTTCAGCACGGGCAGCTGCCTGCAAGTATGAAACCCTCATTAAAAGAATGAATGGTAAACATCGTCTCATTGACGGCACTCACTACACCAAATAAACTCCAAAATCTCACCGTCTCACAGAAGAAATTGGCAACTTTTCTTTCGTAATCGGCGACGGTTCCGGCAGTCTTTACAGTCTGTGTACATCTACAAATATCAGGAAAGTTAATCAATACGAAATGGATACTGTACCTTGAGAGGGTGGCAGCCATAGCGTAGATATCGATCGCAGCCTCAGCCACACGGGAAACTTCGTATTGACGGTCTGAGATAAAGAAAATCGATAATGATATATGTTATTGAATAATCAATACTCACTAATGATATTCTTCTTGTGTTTAATCATGAGATCCTGGACGGTTCGGCCGAAGAGCGTCACGGACTATAAAATATCGATGGATAATCAACAAATCAATCAATACTCGTCTACAGTATACCTTGTCGAGAAGAGCAGCAGAGCTCTTGAGAGAAGGATCAACTACTGAGTCGAATGCACCGGAAGGTCCACTGTAAGAGAAAGACTGATTGGATTATTGATCAATTCCATTACATCATAGAATATCAAAATTATTCTCGAAAAGAACACTTAATCAAATCAATCGATAATGATCTACTTACGAGAATTTGCTGAGAGCAATACCAATCATTCCTCCGAGTCCTCCAGAAGCTGCTGCCTGAAGATGTTTACCGGCGTGCTGAAAAAAAATCATCATCATAGATCATTGAATACCGTACCACAAAGATCAAAGATCAGTTCATTACCTGAATACCAGTGAGACCAACGAACAAACGCATAATATCATTGGCTCCCTCAAAGATTCTGAAGATACGAAGATCACGAAGAACACGTTCGAGTCCTGAAAAGATCAAAGATCAAAGATCAAGAATACAGTATTTATGACTACCACCATCCATATTAGCATATCACGTACCGAGTTCTTTCATGAATCCGAGTCCACCATGAAGTTGGATGGCATCATCGCACACTGTCCATGCGCATTCCTACAATAGTTCTCATATCAAACTACAAAGATCAAAGATCAAACTATCATACCGATGTGAAGACTTTCGCAATGGCAGCCTCTAGTTGGTAATCAGCAATTCCTCTGTCCATATTGGATGCCAGAATGTAAAGGATGGACTCGCAAGCATATTGTCTGAATCATGAGGATATGAGAATAAGGATCAAACTACACAAATAAAAGATCAAAGATCATACTTGGCGATCATGTTAGCGAGCTTTTCCTGGACGTTTCCGTACTCTTCGAGTTTGCTGCCGAATTGTTCGCGAGTTGTGACATGATCAATCTGGAAATGATAATGATCAAAATTGATAGTGAATACGCATCGCTATACTTTCTATTTCACGTATTACTAGACATTGCTAGAGTCTAGATAACATTTTTGGTATTGTATCCATATATTCCGTATAATTAATAAAAGACAACTATTACAATTATAAGGCACATTGATTTCATCTAAACTAACTATTGGTCAACATCTATCAACAATATTTTTAATCATCCATCAATATTTCTAATTATTCACCGTCTTCTTGATACAGTGCTTCATAGCACCAGTCATTGCAGCAGGGATACCGAAGCGACCATTATTGAGAATGTTCATAGCGATCTGCAAAGATCAAAGATCAAACAATAATACGTCATTTAAAGATCAAAGAACAAACAATAATGCATCATTTAAAGATCAAAGATCAAACAATAATGCATCATTTAAAGATCAAAGATCAAACAATAATGCATCATTTAAAGATCAAAGATCAAACAATAATGCATCATTTCGAGATGAAAGACCAAACCTTGAATCCTTCACCCTCTTCTCCGAGTAGGTTCTCCTTGGGAATCTTGACATTTTCAAAGTCTACAACGGCAGTGTTAGAGCCCTGAAAAGAAAAGAACGAATAAGATGAGTATGATTAAACATCAAACAAGAAAAAAGTAGACTAGATAGCTTTGAAATGATAAAAGTATATCATAAATGTAATTGTTAAAAGAACAATAAATACTGTACATACCTTAATACCCATCTTCTTCTCAGGAGGACCATTTGTAACTCCTCCAAATCCTCTCTCAACAACGAAGGCTGTTACCTAAGAAGTAAAAAAATGATATCACTGATGAAACTACAAACTACAATGTTCAAAACTTACCTTGTTCTTGGTGGAACCATCGGCCTGCTTCATGGGCAACTGCAAACAGAACAATCAGGAATGGACTACAAACTACAAAAGACAAGAGATCAAAGATCAGAGATTAAAGATCAATCGTGTCGAACCTGAGCAAATACAGTGAAGACCTCAGCGAATCCTCCATTGGAGATGAACATTTTGTTAGCATTGAGAATATAATGAGATCCATCATCTGATTTACGAGCGATTGATTTGACACTCTATAATGATATTATTGATATCATACATGGGCACCGACATGGGGGTGCCCCCTGTAAAACATGATGTTTAGGTGAAATTTTTGAAAAAAAAGTGAAGACCCCCTGTAAAATTAATTATTTTTCGTTCGGATGCCCCCTGTAGAATCGAGCTCCAGGTACCCCGCCCGCGTATGATTGATATTCAAAAAAAAATACAAATGTAAATCCTAATGTTCAAATGTAGTACGATAATAAGATTCAATATGAGGTATGTGTAGAGACACATAGCTCAATCTAATATTGCATCTAAATCATTCATAAGTTACATTGGCATCGGATCCAGTTGAGGGTTCAGTCAGACAGAATGCCGCGAATTTTCTATAATCAATCAATAATCACAATGAATCAATCAATAACTACAGTACCTTCCAGTGGCAAGATCAGGAAGATACTTCTGCTTCTGTTCCTCAGTACCAAAGAGGAGAATTCCCTTGTATCCGATCGACTGCAAATATCACTACCGTAATCTCAATATTCAAATAATGGTGACTCCTGTATGGAATACCGTACCTGATGTGCTCCCATGACAACTCCGAGTCCAAGATCATGAGCTCCAACGATTTCAGCGAGACGAGCCATCTGGGTATTGTTCAGACCAGCTCCTTCATACCTTAAATATGGTGGAGTGTACATCATATACATCAATCAATCAATCAATCAATCGATAAATCAATCAATAACTATCACTCACTCTGGTGGTACAAGAGCTCCGAACGCTCCCAATTCAGCAAATTGCTTGAGTACTTCCATGGGGGTTTCAGCATTCTCGTCATTCCTACAATCATCAAAGATTACGATAAGCTAGTACATGTTAAATGATATCATAATTAAATATGTATGTATAGGCGATTGGTTGACTGATTTGAAAATTCAATATGGAGAAAATCCGCGAAACAAGAAATCACAGGTTCTTTTTTTTACATTTCCCGAGATTTTTGTTGGGAAAAGATTTCCCGAATTTCCGTAGGGGAAATCGGGAAATATATTATATATTTGATTGAAAGAAATATAAAGATATGTTTTAACACACATTTGGGAACATGTTATTGTTCGAAAAACAAAATTACAACAGAATACTGCATATTTATTTCCCGTTATCTCTCAACAATCTGAACATGCCCACTCACAGAAAAATATTCCGTTGATCGAACTAGCGCAAAAAATCCTTTCTCGACAAAAAAATAAAGCACACCTGACCCCCCCCCCCTCCGTCACTAAAAGACAAAAAATGTTTACTTGGCAACGTCATTGACTTCGTTGAGGAACTTGGTAGTGGGATCAAGGATCATCTGTAATCATATTCATTAATTTCTTGTTTATATTGTTACCGAACAACATGATTAAGTATGCAATGGAGCTCAACACTCCTCTCTAGTCTCTTCACTTCATATACGTACCATACATTTTCGAGCACCCACATTGTGAGTGAGCACTTTTTGTCGATGCGGTCAGTTTTGAGACTCGAAACCCAACTAGGAATATGCGGGAGATCGAGATTAGTTAGAATCATCCCATATCGGGTCAGTTTTGTTCTAATTTCGGGTCGGTTTATAATTCCCAAAAACAACAGATTGTGGGTGGGGCGAAAATGTATGATACGTACAGGCGGCACGACATTGCGTTATTCTTATTTAAAACTGTGACCGTATGCATGAACAACGGAATACCGTTTTCCACGAAAATGTGACGTCATTAGCATATGCGGAGGCGTTTTCCAAAAATCCTCGGCCTACGTTAATGACGTCACATTATCCTGGAAAACGGTTTTCCGTTGTTCATGCATACGGCCACTGTTTGTCAATAAAATAAATAAGATACATTGAGTGTTTCCTTCTTTTCATCATCAAGATTGAGTGGGAATGGGAATACTTGAGCAGTCTTCGCTTTACCACGGAAGAGGTTCATGCAGAATGAATCTGACTCCTGTGATTATTAATATCATTAATTAAACTCAAATATATAATCAATAATAGGTAGAATCTATAGGAGATTGTAACTCACAACTGGCTTTGACTTCTCCTTCTTTGGTGCGGCAGCCGAAGCAAAACGAATGCTTCTGAATAATACTGTATTGGTGGTAGAATTACTATAATATAGTATTACAGTACAAGCTATGGAAGATTAGAGGTGCAATAACAACATTGGCATATGTAACATGTCATGTTTCCAGTTAAATAACGTTCTTTATGCATTCATGTTGGAGAAAGAAACTAACGAGGTAGACTTGATGGCCGATCGAACGGCTGCATGAGGAGCGAGTCTGGACAACATTCTGGAATTCATATCAAAATTAAATTTTGAATCACAAAATCATGCATAACATGACGAAAACGATGTATCACTGAGGATGTATAAGATCTGAATGGAATAATAACTATGTATAAGAACAAAAAGGGAAAGCGTATTCGACCACGAGTGTTTGACTGGATAATAGTGATAAGATGAGACAACGTGCGTTGCATGGAACAAAGTACGTATGACGAAGTGACATGGTCACAAAGAGTTCACACAAACGATAGAGGAGCAGTGAGATAGATAGAGTGAGCATCAGCGTACTTTGGACTTTGCACCCTTCTTCTCATTCAAGATACCTCTTACAGAACTCATCTCAATAATCGAATAGCTTGAATACAATAAAATCGCCACTAAGACAATAGGTGAGAATCACTCAACCAAATTCAAAGCTAAAATTGACAGATAATGGAAAGAATAACGGAAACAAAACTACAAAGTAAGCACGACAGTGACCGTGATATCACGACCGTGAATTGTATTACAAGTTTGAATTCTACCGTAGTGTCCGCACCTCGATTAACATCATAAACTGATATTATTTTAGTTTTGAAATTTTTCAAACGGTTTTAAGTTTTGAATTTTTTTCGAACGGAATCAAACATCGAAAATCTTATTTTAATGCTACTCCACTTGTTTTAATAGACACTAATATACAATCAATTTATCATTTATAAAAACACTAGTATGTACATTACATGAGAGGTGGAGGAGGACAATTGATATCTATCCGAGATAAAAAGATCTTTTCTCAACTAATCACTCCTACATTTCATCACCCATGTATTCCATGCGACGATTTGATTGTTTGTCCCATCTGGAATACTTCAGCTATTCGTATTTTATCATTACAGTATACCTCTCATCGTTGCCAGTATCTGTATTCGTAGGACTAACAACAGTTTTCGGTGCACATTGACGCTGTAATAACTTAATCTTAGTTGATTAAGTCATTATTAATTAACCTCTGTTGTCTTCCATAGATCAGTCACAGAAAGACGAGTGGGAGAAGATGCACGGGGATGACATGTACATGCACGACAGTTGTATAATTCTAATCAAAGATCAACGATCACAACTGAGAGGTTGAAAACCAAAGATCACTCTCACCAACAGCCTTTCTGTAACGAATAAAACGAAGATAGAAGTAGATAGAAACGGTGATTAGTTCACCAGCCTGTGAACATAAAAGATCAATCTATTTAAAGTCCAAAAATCAATCTAACCGTAAGAATTACGGTAGCCAACGCAACGCGACCTCCGTGAAAGTTGAGTGGCTTAATCAATAAATAGAAGATTACTGTAGTCTATAGCTTACCTGATTGATTGAATCGTAGGCAAGAACGATTGTGTAGGCTAATGTTGTCCAAAAGCAAGTACACAGAGCGATCTGTGTCAGAGCTGCAAAAGATACAACAAATATCGATTGATTCCAAACAACTACCGTACACTTATTCTGGCGATGGAGCGTCAAAGAGAGCACGACAATGACAGCGATGTTGGTAAGAACAAGAATAGCCAAAAGAAGGGTCTGGAATCAATAGTTTTAGATGTAATTAATCACTCAATAGTCATGCGGTATTGTATAACCACGATAACATTTATCGAAACCCCGTATTGTTTTACAGTAACCTTTTAACTGTCGTGCCTCATCATATCAATCACTACAGTACTCCACCATACCACCTACAGTAACCTTTAAACTATGGTATATTCCCATACCTCTTGATGCCCCTTAGGTAAACTTGTATCCATAGTGAATATGATAATGAGTGTGATAATCGTAATAAGAATATGAGATGCAGTTAGACCAGCCATTACTCTCCATGTAATACAAACAGAACGAGGAACTGGCTGAAGGAATATTCATAACTTTTATCATTCGACAATATAAGATATCATATTGTGAACATACCGCAGAAGGTTCGACAAACTCTTGTGCAGGTTCATTTGAGATTGAGAAAACTGCAATTATTGGATATTATTGAGTAAAAGATCAAAGATCAATAACCAACCATCACATTGATCCTTTAGTTCTCCTTTTCCCGAAGTAAAACTAAAATCACTACCGGCTTGAGAACGAGGTGTTCTGAATTTTAAATTGTTTTAAAGATGAAGTTATAATATGAATAATCAATCATCAAGCAACCTTGTTGTATCATCGCTTTCCTGAGATTCCCTGCTGTAGGAGGAAAAGTATTTGGGAACCTTAAGCAAAGAATTGATAATAGAAACTTACAACTTGGCTTACAACAATCATAGTCGACTGCACACTAGACGAACTTATAAGCAAAATGAAATGAAGAAGAAGCAGAAAATGAAGAATAGATAGGCATATTTGCATAATCAATAAGAATGAATCTATTAAAGTTGAATAAAGTCTAATGCAAATTCATTCCTTTACTATAGAATGTATAACTGTATTCAAAATGAATGTGACTCAACACGTATACATTTCTCACACACGTTAGTTCAGAGTGTACAATAAGGGATGAAGTGAAATCTCCGGTCGGAATTCGAACCCGTACCCTTTGGGAGGAGAGGCGGCCATCTTACCAATGCGCCACGCTTCGATCACCCTTCCCTCCCTTCTCTACTCATATTATTTCGAACTTACGCGCTGATCATTTTTCCAGTCCGGTGGTCGCAATTTGAATACACCTACTGTTTATAGGCGCTGTATGCGTAGACCATACCATATATTTCGTACACAATTATTTATTTTGAGATAATTCCTATTTCCCGGCTTATTGTACAGACTCTCTTATGATTGAACTAACGTGCACAGTGACATCTTCATTGAGATATGAGCATAAAAATGTTGTAGATGTCGGATTGACATAACCATTGTTTAGTCGATAGTGAATTGTCCTCAACGAACAACTCACACGATTCGGTTGATGTCTAGGTGTACTACGAACACTATCAAACTTTAACTTGATAATATTCTCTGAGAAAGTGACTCCCGAAATAGTCACCGAAAAAAGCTAGATAGTGCCTAGATTGTGAAAATATTGAAGGCTAGACTGTGGCTATCCTAGAAAAACTCCCAGGAAAAAAGCTAGATAGTCGCTAGATACACATATCCGCTAGGTTTTCTCCCCGGAACGCTCCTTCATATACATACTCCATCTAGGGACTATCTAGCTTTTTCCGTGACTTTTTATGGAGTCGCTCTCTCAGAGTTGAAGAAATGACTGTGGATATTCTTATTCAGCTCGTAAAGTGATAACCAACTACTGGTAACGTTTTGTGAATAACTTTATGTAAGACAAGGATCAAGTTTATTTTATGATTATACATATATAGATCAATCAATGAATGTATCTATGCTAACAATGAATGTTCATTGTGCAATGAATTAAATGATTTCACACGTTTACTAGTCATTCCTCTGTTATATTTCATCGAATTCTTCTATAGTGTATCGATCACGATTTATCGATAAGATCTACCATAAGGGAAGGAGTAAATGTATTACTGTGTAACAAAACCCGGTCCGATATGATTTACATCACCCATGAGTTTGAGATAAGGAATTCCGTGTTTGTCAATGGTAATCATTGTAAAAGAGGCATGTGAGATCTTCATCAGATGCCATCTCTCTGGTGGAAGTTGAAGAGCTCTGAAAAAATCAAATATTAAAGATCATGTTTCGGTAGAACTTACCTTAGAATAAAGTATCGAATGACATTAGCATGACAAACAATCACCTAAAAAGCAAAGGTAAATAATCTACAGTATTCTCATTCTATCGTACATCATAAATATCATTGTCATCATCAGGTTGTGCACGGTAGAAATACTTCTTGAATGCAGTTTCTATGCGATTATGATCCTCGAAATACTAAATAAATGATCGTTTAAAGCTAAATAAATAAAGTCATGTCACATCATGTTTATCACGATGAGAGAAATACCCACTTAATTTTGTTTAACAATTTTGCATTATACAGTGGTGCACGTTAGCATTTTTCAAAGGCCCACTACGAATGGGTTTTTTCTCAATGAATAAAGACAAAAATTAGTAGTGATTGCTCAACTTGTTGGGAGGCTACAATAAGCCATAGTAACCAAATTTTATTGGTTGAGAGAAGATTTTCTAAAATTCGTAATTTTTCGAAATTTTGAAAATTTAAATTCCCGAACAAAAACAACGCGCGATAAATTCAAATTGAGTGGGAATCCAAATTTTTCATAATGGTGTTATAATTTTGAAAAAAACTATTCAAACTCAACCAAACATTTTGGTTACTATGTTTTGTAGCCTCTCAACTAGTTCAGCGGTCGCTACTATTATATAACATAATTTTAACCCTTTATTCATTGAGAAAAGCCCAGGCGTGGTGTGATCCCGCGGCGATATGGAAAAGGCTAACGTGTACCACTATAGAATTTAAAAAATTTTGTAATGAGGTGTCCTAATTACCAAAATATCATATTTACCTCCTGTTCACTGTATGGTCTTTCTAACGGTGCTTGAAGATATGGTTGTCCTTCTTCTAACAACGAATCACTACTGTTTCTGATTGTAGTCGATAGCTGATCTGAATCAATCAAGGATACAGTAACCCATGTATTATTGATCAATATCTTTCAAATATCTAATTCCTAGTTAGTGGTTTCAGAAATAGCTTGTAACACATATTCTTAATTTAATGTAATCTCAACTTGAACAATATAATGAAACAATATCTGTGGAAGAAGCATATAAATAAGAATGAATAAATATGTATTTGATAAGACATTGTAATGAATACCATACCCATCATAATAGAAGCTGTCTGTGTAGCTCGATTCTTAGAAGACATTGTGAGAGTTATTGTGTCCTTACAATCACGAAATTCTATGAATTCTTTCAATCGTTTCCCAGCAAATTCCTCAAAATAAAGAAATGACAATGAGATGAGGTATTCATTGCATAGTGTAGCATTGTGTGGCTCAATCCTAGACATTAGCTTTATTTTATTATGAATATATGCCGCAGAAAATCGCTATTGGAAATTTAGAATTTGAATTCACCGTGCCTTTTTCGCGCCCGCGAATTCGAATTTCAAGTTTCCATTTTCGGTTTTCCAGTGTACTTTTTTAGACCCTGGGAACCCCCCACCCCTAACCATTTTCCATTTTCCACTGTTTTTGTGTGCTATTACATACTAACCGCCTGCTTTCGTCCTTTGTCAGTCAACCAATGATCTTCTGTATCATATTCATATTCTCCATGTCTTACCAATATAATCGTTCGTAATACTCTCGTTTTCGCCTGCATTTTTAGTTCTCGATTATTTGAATTTAAAAAATAATTGAATTACGAAAGCTCACTTTCTTTAGCATCTCCATTTGTTCTTTCTTAGTAGCAATTATATATTCATCTTTGTCTACACGTGATATAGGTTTTCCACTGACAAAATATTCCTTTATTTATACAATTGCTATATTATAACTTACAAATCCCAATTGTAGTTCCAAGGGGTACGAGGGAACATATAATTAAATTCTTTTGAAAATGGGTGGAAAGATTGTGGAGTTGGTGGTGTTGTAACAACAGAAGAATGAGTTGTTAATGAGATAATTGTGGAATTAATCATGGGAAACTATAATGAATTGGATACATAAACATTTAAATGATGAAAATAGTCTAAAATGAATTTAATAAACCTTGTTTTGTTGCGTCATTGTTGATGATTCAATATAAGAAGGACATGAACAATTACATTCAGACTACAACAATTTCATTTGTTCTAAATTCGAATCAATGATATTTCACCTCTTTAGTTGAATTTAAATTTGAAACAAGATAGCTAAGATTTGTGATAATGAGAACAATATTTACTCCAATCAATAGAAGAAGAATACATATAGACTTTGATTTGATTCTTTCTGACTGCAATTATCGATTTTTATTATCTAATCTAAACAGTCCTAATGAAGGAACACCATCATATCATTTGATATCATCAAATATAGGCGTCGATGATACTGTAAATATCAAAGATCAAAGATCATTCTGAGATCAAATGAGAACAAACTTTTCGACTTGGGTCTGCTTTGTCTTTGTTTTCACACTGATTAAGATTTTAGTTTAATAAATTCGTATCGAAAAAAAAAAAGAAAAAATAAGACTTACGTTCTCCATTGCAGACCGATTTCATCAAAGATATGAACAAGAATAAAAAGAAAAAAAGAAAATCTCATTATTTGAGACGTTGATCTATTCAAATTTTAAATTTAATTCAAGTGCGAGAAACCTTTGTCAACCGATTCGCTGATTGTGACATCCATTTTAATGGTTAATGGTTAAAACCTATACTAATTGCATATTTGTTCTCTCTCCTATTTGTTGTGATGGAAATAAAGAATAAGAATAATGAGTATAATATATCGATAGAATGTCATACAATAGATAAATCATTTCAATAATATTGTAATAATAATCTCATCTTCATCAATGGCAAGGAAGGAACAGTGAATAAAGATATTATATCATCTCAATGACAAATTTAAATCCAATATCCGATGGGTATAGAAATCGGGACCAATATTTTCATTATTTTTGTTGAAATTTCGGATAAAACGTCAAGTTTGTTTTAAAACAGTTCATCACTGTGAAAGATACTGTATGACATGAATACGGTAGTCAAACGATCGATTAATTTCTCGTTGGGAAAGAGTTGCTTTTAGGAAAAGCTGATTGGGTTTGAGTGGTACAATATGTCTCCATCTCTATAGTATTGAAATCTCTTTCAGTCCACGCTAGACTCACTTTGCATATCTGAAAGAGATCAAAGATCAGTTAGCAAAGATCAAAGATCAAACCTGTCTATCCGAATACTTTGGATCGATTGAACAACGACTAATGGACGAATATGATACAGCCTTCAAAGATCATTTGTGGTAAATAGGTAAGATATAGTTATTGATCGAGGTTTTTAAAAGAATTTAACTAGATATGGGGAAAGGCGATGATTTCCAAAGAAGAGATATATAGTGCAAAATCGTGCATTAGTTCGACAAATACGTTTAGAAAAAAAGATTAGTGATCAAAGCGCACCAATAAATTAGAAAATATAAAAAATCAGTTATCAACTTACATTCCTTACGCAGTTACTTTTTCCCGATGTGAGAGTGAAGTCATAAGTGGTATAGATCTTACCACCAGTGTTTACACTAGTCTTCGTTGCCTTAAATGATCTTTGATCTTTGTAGTTTCAATGTTAATCCTTGATCTCACCTGCAGAGGTTTTCCGGGTATAGGCACCCACCACACGTTATCTCTCAATTCATTATTCGTCTGTTGAAGAACCGATCGAGTAATCAATGTCTGAAGAAAATCGATAACCGGAATTCGAATCATTCAATAAATCGATAATATTATCCTAATTGTGCACATCATTGTTGAAAAGGAAAGCTAAACATGTGGACACGTTGACTCTTTCAGAAGGATAAATAGATATGTCCCAGATGGATAATAATACTGTAGAGGCAATACCATAACAATTATGAGTCATCACAATAAGATTTTTAATCTACGATATACAGACATTTGGTTAGTACTGATTTTACTAAAGTTACGATAGAGTACTAACTAGTAAGATGAAGGGGCGTTCACACAGTTATGAGATGGTTTGATAGTTTTAATTGACCAAACACGATAGGGAAGTATACATGAAATAAATGTTTACAACCTGCAGGGTTGAATCATTATCTGGTACTTTGATACTCTTTCCAATCGTTGCGGAACCGATCAACGGAGAAATCAATAATATCACAAATATCGATCGCATCTGAATCAATCGATCAATCACTATCTAGGGGAATGATATGGGAAGGAAATAAAGTTATGAGGAACTGAGCATGAAGGAAGTTTATGAAAAAGCAAGAGAGTGAAATGGGAGAGATAGAGAAAAAGAGAGGGAGGAGAAAGAGAGGGATGGGCAGAGAGGTAAAGGGAGAGGGAGAGGAGGAGTGGCAAAGGTAGAGAAGAGGAATAGAACGGAGGAAGGACAACAGAAACATTCTAGCATGATGAATCAATATGACTTTCTAGAGATTGAGATAGAAATAGTCAGTGAGTAATAGTTTTTTGTTTGTTTTCCAAAGTTCAACTGACACTGCGAATCTATTCACTCTATTGAACTGCAGAGAAAAAATCAGTAATAAATAACAAAAAATTAAAGTTTACTATTTTAAATTAAAATTGATAAACGAAATAAAAGTCAGTTCATGATAACTTTATTTAAACGAGGAAAGCAATCAATGAATTCTGCATACTATACTACCTGATTTTCAGGGATCAGTGCGTTTTCTCTGATCAATTGTTGCACTTTGTATTTTTGCGCGCGAACTCTTCTGATTTTTAATCTTGTTTTATGCAAATTTAAGTGTTCTTATTTCGCAATTACTGTTTTTTAATAGTTTTATTCTTCACCGAATGTGCTATAACGATATAGGTTGACCCGCTTACTCTAGCTGATCAAGAAGTTAACGTGCATTCTTGATTATTCCATTCGCACTTTCTATATTTCTTTGATATTTTCCTCATAATTTCGTCTCTAATGAGACAATTGCCACTCTTTTTCTTGGTCCTTTAAACCTATTCAAGTGGGGTCTTCCTTCTCAAACATTCTGTCCCATACAAAGACTGAGCATTCATTCCAATCGTCTTTTTTCCTTCTCATTTCCTTCTATTCCGTTCATTGTTGAAGGTCACAGTCTATTTCGTTGCTTGCCAACAAACAAGCATCCACTCTCATTACTTTTTGTGCCGTTATACGTACCCAACGACCCGTAATTTGCACTATTCGTTTGTTATTCTCGTCTATCCTCTATCTGCATTTCTCACCCTATGATTGGATGAACATTTGTTAATTCTTTCATATTTCTAATAGAATTACGTAGTCCGATCAAACAAACGAACGTCTTCAACTGTTTCATCGTATGTTTAGCCTGAAATCTTTCGCAACCTTCATAAACTAAGTAGATTTGTACTGGCGAGTACTACTGAAGAGCCCATTCGTATCCTCCTTATCCTCTCTTGCGAAATCTGTCTGCCTTGTTAGGCAGTCCCCCTCCCACATTCTCCTTATTTGAAGCTAATAACGTAGTAGCTCTTGTAGTACTAGTCACTCCTTTTACTGTTTATTTAGTTTCGTTTATACACTTGTTTCTTGCGATATTTATTTATTTGCACTTTCCCATCTTGTCTAGCGAAAATTTCCAATAACAAATTAATGGAAATTTTGTGTAATTAAAGAGAAGATGACACCTTATAGTTGCTTATGAATAAGCAACTAGGAGACTTAGGAGAGAAATGTCAAATTTCGCTCTTGTCATATTTTTCGGTGTAAGAGAAGTTTCTTGATATTAAATCGCTAAGAAACATTTGGTCGATAGTAATTTCTTTATGATGACATCATCGTTATTATTCATTTCTCATTTCAATCGCTTGCATTTATATTGACTATATACTCTTCTCCTTCTATCTATCCATATCCATCCATTCATCTGTCCATTCACTCTAATTATATGGAGAACACACAATCGTATCGTCTCTAATTAAATCACACATCTTTCTCTTTATCTTGTTCAAATCATCTCGATGACCATATTAGACATGAGATATGGTACTTATGAGTAGATGATGATTCATCCATGTTCATCATCTATACAGTAGTGAAGATGATCTTTGGATAGATGGTCTCAATCATGACTGATAATGAATGATTAAATGATTAATCATTGGAAGATGATTGAGTGGAGTACTTTACATTGATGATAATGATTATGTCTGTTGATAGGAGTGTAGATGAACTACAAGAGATGTAGTAGTAGTCATACATGGATGATAGTGAATGGGTCATTTATCACCGAGACACGGACAGTGTATCGGGAAAATGTTGATATTTTGTTGGAAGCATACATTTTTGCCCCACCCACAATCTGTTGTTTTTTGCGAATTATAAACTGACCCGAGATTTGAACAAAACTGACCCGATCTACATCTCAAGTACTCAAAACTGACCCGGCATGGGGTGATTCTTACTATTCTCGATCTCCCGCATATTCCTAGATGGGTTTCGAGTATCAAAACTGACTTCATCGACAAAAGTGCTCACTCACAATGTGGGTGCTCGAAAATGTTTGGTTGGAAGATTTTCTGTTTGGCCTGTGCAGAAATGAAAAATAATTTAGAGTTCAGTGAAGCAATATCTTTGTATTGTATATGAATATTATGTGTACTAGAGAGGAAATAAACGAAGTGAAAGGACTGATGGAGGATTATTGAGAAGAAATAGAAGAGAAGATGAAGAGGAGACGAGAATAGAATGGGGAATAAGAATAGAGAGTGGACAGTGGGAAATGGGCTCTAGGCTATGACTCATCATCATTTCTCCCTCTTCCTTTCACCATCTGCCTCTTCCTCTCTCTCCCTCTGCCTCTCTCCTTCTCCCTCTCCCTCTTCCTCTCTCGTCTCCCTCCCCTTCTTACTGTCTCTCACCGGTAAACAGGCGAGGACACTAACGCGAGCGTGAGATGAGGAGAGTGGAAAAGAAGAATAAGAGTGAGACATACTCTATTCTACTCTTCCCCATCATCCTATTCTTCTTTGATTGTTTGTATTAGTGTTGATTGAATTCTTTCTATTCCTCTCATTCTTCCATTGGACTATCGTCAGGTGTTTCATGTCGATGACAACTTTCATGGGATGAGAACACATTTCTCATTTGTTAACTCTCTTCCTTTCTTTTTTCTCATTACCTCCTCCTCCTTCTCTCCCCCCCCCTCTCCCTCTCCCTCTCTCTCATCCTCCTCATCCTCCTCTCCTCTATCCTAGCTGCTCCATCATTCCTGAATCATTCGCCCCGCTTCACTCTAGAACTGTTTGCTATTTTTCTCTTTTTTTATCGATTAATTATAGTCAACGATGAAAAACTACCGACATTCTGGTAGATAATTCTTGAAGCCAAGTAATTACTCTTTAAAAGTAAGAGAGGGGTTGAAGGGGGACGATAACCGGACTGATGTAGTGAGAGGAAGAACGACCCGATCATTTCTTGTACTATTTATTCTTATTATTGTTATTCCTTCTTTTATTCTTCACTTAATAGATCTTTTTCTTCTTCTTCCATATGTGAAGATGAATGTGTGTTCATTGTTGTGAAATGTATGAACTCTTCTACTCTTTCTCCCTCTATTCTCCTCGTTCTTTACCACCTACTTTTCTATCTACTTTGTCACCACCTTGATGGTTTAGCGTGGTAAGAGGTGTCATTGGAGAGTACGCATATATTATTGATTAGATCGGCGTAATAACTAGTTTATCATGTTTTGTTAAAAGCGTTTTACTCGTCCTCGTTGTCAAGATTTATACGTAATACTCGATAAGGAGGAACCCTACTTTCCTATGTTCCCCTCACGGATGTCCAATCAGTCACTCTCCTCTCTCTCTACTTCTCCCTCTCCCTCTCCCTCTTCCTCTCCTCTACCTCTCCCTCTCCCTCTCCCTCTCCCTCTCCTTCCTCTACTTCGTTCTCTTCCTCTCCTCTCCCTCTACCTCTCCCTCTCCCTCTCCTTCCTCTACTTCGTTCTCTTCCTCTCCTCTTCCTCTCTCTGATTGTCTCTCTTCTTCTCCATCGTCATCCCAAAATGGTTACTCTCTCAGCTGTTGACCACTCTCACTCTCCTTTCTCCCACTACTTGACTCTTCTCTCCCTCTCCTTCTCCCTCTCCCTCTCATCTCCCTGATTGGGATAGAGGATAGCCTTGGGCATCTCGTCATTCTCGTTCATTTCTTCGATCCACTCTTCCTTTCCTTTTCCTTCCTAGAGAGAATCAAATGGGCATTTGTATCCTTATTCTTATGATCCATCTGCATCTTTTATCATTTTGGTTGTAAATTCATTATCTGATATCTAAAGTTACTGCCATTTTTAGTGGTTGTCACTTTGTCAACTGAATTAGTGAAGACCTTGGTCCATATTTGTTGTTTGGTAATTGATGGAGTAGAAAAGACTGATTATAATATGATAGATATTACGTAGGTGATATTGTCGCTACCGGCAACACCCACCGACACCCCTCCGACACCCCTCCGACACCCCTCTTGGCCCTCCGACACACCAGATTTAACTGCAATTCTCTCAAAAATCGAAACGAATCAGCCAAAATTTACTCAAAAATTTAATTTTTGCCTCAAATAAACCTGATTTTTGCGCCCGACCTACCCGATTTTAATTCTCAGCGACAAGGGTTACCCACGATGATAGTAGTACTCGATTTACTCATCTATAGTAGTATTGATATGGACTATTGATTGTCTCATGGGAGTTCATCCATGGAATGGAAGAAGTACACTTTCGAATATGCTGATTGCATTACTCCCTCCCTCTATGATTAGATGATGAGAGTAAAGGAGAATAAAGAAAGTAGATGGGTGGTCTTGTATATACTAACTCATCTATTTGTATATTGTATACTCACAGAGAAAATTCTCTTACAATATGTTCTGTTTTAAGAAATTGAATTCTTATAACTGAGTTTCAGAAATTGAATTTCTTACTTTTCAAGAGGATTTTTCGGTGATATTTCTTATAATTAAGAAAATGAAAAGTAAGAAATTCTAAATTTAAGTAAATTTTCTGTGTGAGTATAGTAACGATGATGTCATTGACTTCTATTCATGAAAGTATGATTGATTATACGAGTGAATTGATCCATTTTGATTGACTGATTCCTTTGATCTTCATTCATAAACATTGATATGTTTATTGTTGATTCATTCAATCCATTCAAGATCTCGATTCATTCATAGACCAATCTCATACATGGGGGTGCCCCATGAAAATTAGGGCTTTTCGGAAATTTGTGGAATGCCCCCTGTAAAAAATGACGTTTAGGTGAAATTTTTGAAAAAAACCTGTAAATTTTTTCGTTCGGTTTCCCCCTGTAGAATCGAGCTCCAGGTACTCCGCCCATGTTTGAATCTCATCCTTCATCGTCTCTTCCTAGTTTAATCTATCTTTCTCATCCTCCTTTAATTATCTCTCCCTCTTCATATTCTCATCATCTTTCCACAGTATATGTGATCAGTCCACTCATTTCTCTCCCTCTCCTTCTTCCTCTCCCTCTCCCTCTCCCTCTCCCTTTCCCTCTTCCTCTTCCTCTCCCTCTCCCTTTCCCTCTCCCTCTCCTTCTCCCTCTCTCCCTCTTCCTCTGGATCTGCACATATTGCGCAGATGTGGACAGTTGAAGGAAGACCTAATAGACTACGACAGATCTATAGGATGAGAGATGAGTGACTGAAACTGAGAGACCCCAGATCTCTTTCTATTTCTCAATAATCAATATTCTTTGTCATAGCTTACAGAGAATATTGATACACAGACTGTAAGCGGTCAGATCGCAAAAGTTTCGTACTAAAAGGATATCCATAAATGGGTACGAGTGTAATATTACTGCACGCTTATTATTAGTGAGTAATTTTGATCGTTGAGGATAAATCTCGATTTCCACCGTACTCTATAGGAAATAGTACTGTATCTGCCATGACGGTCTTGTCTTATTCTCCTTTTTTTATTTCATTCTCTCAATTTCGATTGCTCCTTCATTGAAACTCTGGGGGGCGCCCGTTTCGGCAACGCCCGTTTCGGCAACGAGTTATAAATCGGTTGGGAGAAGGTCTATGGAAACAAAAGTTGTATGATTGTTATCAGTAGTGGTGTACGGTATGGTGCTACCGTAACCGCCGGGAATCGTGAACTGATTTTTTTTAGTCGACCCATGACCCGGGGTTCATGGTTGAAAAAGGCCAAAGTCGAAAAATTCATGATACTCCGAGACCAAATACTAGTTACCATAATATCAATAGTGAGCCAACTTTTATCTTTCTGGTTACCGTAACCCGAACTACTGTAATCAAACCGGGATTTGAAGTGCATTTGGCCATATTCTTGCAGGTTACGGTAGCTAGATTACCGTAGTACGGGTTACGGTATCTAGAAAGATAAAAGTTGGCTCACTATTGATATAATTGCAACTAGTATTTGATCTCTGGTCATCATGAATTTTTCGACTTTGGCCATTTTCAACCATGAACCCCGGGTCATGGGTCGACTAAAAAAATCAGTTCACGATTCCCGACGGTTACGGTAGCACCATACCGTACACCACTACTGATAACAATCATACAACTTTTGTTTCCATAGACCTTCTCCCAACCGATTTATAACTCGTTGCCGAAACGGGCGCCCCCCGAAACTCTTGTGTCTTTTCTTATACCATTACAGTGTTGTATATGACACACTTGTAAACCATAAGAGAAAGGTTCTTCTCTTACTACTTCTCACATTATGATGTCGATCTGCGTTGGGATTACTGTGAAGGGTTCACGAACTGCAGAAATGGTGAGAGAAGAGGAGGAGGGAGGGAGGGAGGGAGGGGGTGAGAGAGAATGAAATGTGTATACTACCCCGATCTCCGTTTCGAGATTGTCCGAAATGATAAGCAATGAGAAGAAGGGAGAGAAGCAGATGAATATTTGACCCATTGAAGAGTGAGATTGAAGGAAGATTTGCCCTTCTCTCTCTCCCTCTTACTCATTCCGTCAGTAATACTCATTTAGTTTGTTTACTTGATGTATTACTGTATATTTAGATTATGGTAGATATACATATGTAGTCTCAAGAGTGAACAGTCATAATGTCTGATGCACTTTATAGATCTCGTATACTTGATATATTGTCTTATTGTTTATAATGATTGAGATAGTAGACTAAACAAGTCTCCATTGTCTCTGTGTTCCTGTATACCCTTCGTATAGTCCATCTCATACTATTTCTATTGATATATGATTGATGAAGAATGATAATCATAACTATCCTCTCATTCAAACTATGGATAGTGGAGGATGGCTTCATTCCTCCTCCCCCCCCTCACTGTTCTCTATTCCGAGATTGGGATTTGTATATACTATAATAGTGAATCCCATTCTCTATCCATCCATTTAGGTAGAGACCGCATCGAAAAAAAACGTCGTGTGATGATTTGTGTTTTACTACTTTGATAGCCGTAAGCTATTTCCCGGTCTTTACTCCGGATTTAAGTATTAACGATTGAATTTTACTTATTTTTTTGAAATTCACCCATTGCGATTTCTATGTCAATCGACGCACCTGACTCTAGGCTTTCTTCTGATACTACGTTTCGTGCTGCATTGATTGTGGAAATTGAGAAACAAGCTGCGAAACAAAGTCGACTCCCTTTTCCCCCGCTAATCTTACGTATTCATGATCGATATTTCTTCGATTTTTGGAATGTACTAACCGAGAGCAATACACCAATAGAATCCCCTGACTCTAAGCTTTCTTCTGATACTACGTTTCGTGCTGCATTGATTGTGGAAATTGAGAAACAAGCTGCGAAACAAAGTCGACTCCTTTTTCCCCCCGCTAATCTTACGTATTCATGATCGATATTTCTTCGATTTTTGGAATGTACTAACCGAGAGCAATACACCAATAGAATCCCCTGACTCTAAGCTTTCTTCTGATACTACGTTTCGTGCTGCATTGATTGTGGAAATTGAGAAACAAGCTGCGAAACAAAGTCGACTCCTTTCCCCCCCCCCCCCCCCGCTAATCTTACGTATTCATGATCGATATTTCTTCGATTTTTGGAATGTACTAACCGAGAGCAATACACCAATAGAATCCCCTGACTCTAAGCTTTCTTCTGATACTACGTTTCGTGCTGCATTGATTGTGGAAATTGAGAAACAAGCTGCGAAACAAAGTCGACTCCTCCCCCCCCCCCCCCCCCCCCCCCGCTAATCTTACGTATTCATGATCGATATTTCTTCGATTTTTGGAATGTACTAACCGAGAGCAATGCACCAATAGAATCCCCTGACTCTAAGCTTTCTTCTGATACTACGTTTCGTGCTGCATTGATTGTGGAAATTGAGAAACAAGCTGCGAAACAAAGTCGACTCCTTCCCCCCCCCCCCCGCTAATCTTACGTATTCATGATCGATATTTCTTCGATTTTTGGAATGTACTAACCGAGAGCAATACACCAATAGAATCCCCTGACTCTAAGCTTTCTTCTGATACTACGTTTCGTGCTGCATTGATTGTGGAAATTGAGAAACAAGCTGTAAAACAAAGTGGACAACGTTTTTCGCTAACCTCGTTCTTTTACGATCAATATTTCCCCAACTTTTGCAATGTACCAAACGCGAGCAATACATTATTCTAACCACCAGACACTAGGCTTTCATCTGATACTACGCTACATGCTGTATTGTTTGTGGGTTTTGAGAAACATGTGGTAAAACAAAGTCGAGTCTGTTTTTCGCTAACCTCGTTTATTCATGATCGATAGTTCTCAACTTTTGAAATGTACCAATCGTGAGCAATACAGCATTCGAACCGTCAGACACTAGGCTTCAACCTGATATCATGTTTGATGCTCTATCGGTTGTGGAATTTTTGCAGCATGCTGCAAAACACAGTCTACCATAACATTGATTTTTGTGGAAATAAAGCATTTATTTAATGAAGAAAGCGTCTTTATTGTTTTTTGATGGTCTGCACAATATATTTACACTATGAAAAGCGCTAAAAAGCAAAAAAAAATCAATTAATCGATTTTTGAAACAATAAATATATATCGTGACCCAGCGCATTACACAACTTCAAGGGTGGTATACTGTATTTTTCTTAACATGAGCGACTATTAATTAACCACAGTTTTCTATTCTTAAAATTTATTTTTGTGTTTATTCTTGTTTACCATGAGAATCGGCATCATCGAATACGTTGAAAAATGATAAAAATATAATTTTACGGTACCTTTGAAATTACCACAATGCGGTCCCTACATTTAGGGTCTTCTGTATAAGTAATGAAAGATCCCTTGAGGAGAGAATGGAGAATCACATCTGGCCTTGTATATGTAAGATATTCCTTCCTACGAAAACAGACTGATCTTTCTTGACTGATCTTTGATCTTTGATCTCTTGTCTTTTGATCCTTCCATGATTAGAGAACGAGGATTTTCCATTTCCGATCAGAATTAACTGCTCTCTGATTTTTGGTCTTGATCATACTCCATCTCGACGGATTGATCTTATATCTGTCTTTATTACTCTTTTTCGAGTAGATGATTGATACATCATCCATTTACATGATATACATACTCTATCTATACTATCTCATTCCTCTATTCATTCTTTCTATTCTCCATATAAAAGAGTACGAATATGTGATGGGCAGTAGTGGAAAAGTGACTACATCGCAGCCATTCTCCCTCTCCCTCTCCCTCTCCCTCTCCCTCTCCCTCTCTCCTCCCTGTAACACCTCTCCCTCTCCTTTTCTTCATCATTCACGGTCGATTGCATCGTTCAGTACTCATCCTTTCTATTAACACTCAGTCCCCGCACATCCTCTTTCTCTCTTTCTCTCTCCGTCTCTTCTATATCCTTCCCTCTCTCATCATTCTGATCTGATCTCTCCCATTAGTCTCTCTACTCTTTCTAGTTTCTCTTCTATCTCTAATACAAAAAGGCGATGGGTGTCTATCAATTCTGTCCTTTTTCTCTCTTCATCCTCTTCTCTTTTCTTCTCTTTATCCTTCTATACGTCTTTTTCTCCTATCTGTATGGTGGCACTGTGAGAGGAAGTGTAAGAGATCCTTCCAGCTTCTCTCCCTCTCCTTCTTGGATCTCCCTCTCCCTCTCCCTCTCCTTCTCCCTCTCCTTCTCTCTCTCTCCATCATAAGGATGGACTGACAGTCGATCATAGTAGTGTTCGTTCAACCAATTATTCCTCCATCATTCATATATCGTCTTCATCATTTGTCATTCTCTCTCAACTTCCTCCTTTGTAGTAATATACTAGTATCCTTTCTTCTTATATCATTCTCTTATGAATATTACGATGACTATTATCTCCTGCTCTTTCTTCTCATTCCGATTATTAACTTTCTTCTGGTTTCCTTTTTTACGATCTCTCGTTCAGCCATTCGCCTCCGGTGTACACATTTTTTCTAACTTTGATCGTGTTTCCTCTCTTTGTGGTATATTGATCTTTGATCTTTTGTAGGTACATCTCATCTACCGTACTCATTCCAACAGTATAATAGAGGTACATATTAACTATATTAACTGCCTGCGTGGCTATTGTGTAAAGAGTAGTAATAATAAGTAATTTGCATTATTGCTTTATATTATAGTCTCTCTTGTACCATCCATCTCTCACTCTGGTTCATTGTATTCTCTCACTGCCTGTCTGTCTCTTCATTCTCTTCTCTCTCTCATTATGATCTATTGAATATGAAACACATACGACTACTTCATGGATTACCATCGATGGGCGGGGGACATTGATGGATGTTGTTACTGCCTCTCTCTCTCTCTCTCTCTCTCTCTCTCTCTCTCTCTCATCTTCTCTGTCGTAATCTCTCTTCCCCTCTTCTTCTTCCCTCCAATTGCCTCATTTCGTCCCTCTATGCTTCATCAGATTGTGACAGATTTGCGACGCCATTTGGCAGCTTAGAAGTGGGAAGGGAAGAGGGAGAGGGAGAGGGAGAGAGTAAATCCAAGAGGGAGAGACACTCTAAAGTCTACAGCTGATATGTGATCCAGTAAGTGAATCGAGAGGTTTCTCCTTTTTCTTCCTTTCACTGATCACTATTTCTATTATGTTTCCGATCCACTCCGATTCCGACTAGATATTTCACTGGTTATCTATATCGCATATCTCTCCCTCTACCTCTAGGATCTCTCATAGTCCTATAGGAATAGGGAGAGGGAGAGGGAGAGGGAGGAGGAACATTTGGATGTATTTCCACATATGTTCACATATATCCATTCGTAGCTCTACACATGTTGACCAATATGATGGTTCTTCTTCTTCTTCTTCTTTCTTCTTCATTACTCCTTTTATCATATATATTACCCCGATCTGTCCATATCTTTTGTTCTTTCCCCATCCATCCATATATCTATTTCTATTTCTCCTCCTTCTTCTTCTTCTCTATCACCATTAACCAATATAACTATTATTTGATGGGTTTAGTCTGTTGGGGGAGGGAAGGTTCAGTCGTAGAGAATAGAATGGATGGATAATGGAGGGTCTATCATTATATTCTTTTTGCTCTTATGAGGGTACGATGGATAATTGATAACTGAATATGATTGATTATTATCATTCGATCGATTCGATTAACATAATCAATATTCGATGAAGAAGCCCTTTGATCTATTTCTATTATCGATTGATTTTTCATCGTAATTGAATGATTAATCTTGGGTATGAATAAGAGATCTCTCTTCTCTTATTGTTTAATAATAGTAAGAGATAGAGAGAGTTTCACTCTTTTCTTTCTCTATCTTCCCCTTCCTCTCTTCATATATCCATACTCTTCATCTTCAATAGTTGATTTGATTGATTGATGGAGTGCATATTATGGATGAGTAGAGAAGAGATTGGTGCGTCGAGTGCGTCTATGACAGCCGACGTTTCCCTCACAACCATTGATTGTGTTGATGATGATATCATCGGTGTGTCATCAGGAAACGTCGTCCAATTCATGGTGAATCTATCGATATTTTGGTGTTACCATGTAAATGTAATTGATGTATGAATGAAATGAATGAATGATCATGATTCATCATGAATTCTATCGTTGATGATAGTTAATGGATGATAGCCAACAAGGTGTCGGGTGTGCTACCTGATACTCCTGACTTTGACCACCTTCTCCCTCTCTCCCTCTCTCCCTCTCCCTCTCCCTCTCCCTCTCCCTCCCCTCCCCTCCCCTCCTCTCCCTCTCACTCCACTCATTTATCTTGTTTCACACACACTTGGCTCCTCTCTCTCTCTTTCTCTTCGTTCTTCTTCTTTGATCTGGCCTCGATTAAGAATTTGGGATTGTAGACGAGAGAGAGAGGGGGAGAGAGAGAGAGAGAGAGGAGAGAGAGAATATCTCTTTCATTCACTCTGTCCCTCTTCATCTCCCCTCCCTCTCTGTCTCATTTCGCTACCTTTTCGCACCTCGATTTAATTGACTTTCTAACCATCCTTGATGACACTTTAATCCAAATGGTTTGTGGTAGTACTGTATCAATTGATATGGGATGAATGATATAGATGGAGGGAGGATTGATGATGACTATTCATTTTCATTCTTCATCTTCTTTCATTTTGTGTCTTATCATCGACATGGATCTATCGAAGAAGAGGAGGGTTTAAGAGAATGGACTTGAATGAATGAATGAATGAATGAATAGACCTCCAACCTGTATTCATGTATATGTATGCAGTTTATGTTCATATCTCTCTTCCTCTTCCTCTCTTTCTCCTTCATGATGAGAGAGAGAGAAAGCGGATCTTTGTCTATCTGTTCATATTGCCTGTAGACTGATTCATTTCTTAAACTATCCATTTCATTTCTCGATGCGACCTCTTCCTCTCCCTTTCTCTCTCTCTCTCTCTCTCTCTCTCTCTCTCTCTCTCTTCTTTCTTCCTCCTCTTTCTATAGTTTATATGGTGGGTGATGAAAGCGAAGAATGAGAGTTTAGCTTCGTCTTTCTATTGTTTCTGATCATTTGATCTTTGATCTTTCGTCTCAAATTCCTTCTCACTAGTATCTATTACATGATTTCTGCTCTACCTTTGCCCCAAAAGGCATCATCAGCGCAAATACATAGTGTCAATATTTTCTGTCTCTTCATTCTCTTTCTATCTCTCAGACTGTCTATCTTCGTACTCTCTTCCATTTGTATACTCTCTCGCTTTTCTTTCTCTGCTTCTCTTCCTCTCTCTCTAGAATAACCTCTCGTCTCTCTCTTCTCCCTCTCACTCACACTCTCATTTTCTTGTTGATAAGAAGACAAAAAAGATTCATCCAATTTTATTTTAATGGTATTGATTTTTGATTGATTTTCATTACTCATTTAATTTATTCTTCTTCTGTTTGTCGTGGTTTTTATTAATTTTTTAAAGGAACAGAGAGAGAAAGAGATTGACTTGTAAGGAATGGACGATTATGAGTCAGCCACTTTCCACCCCTCCCTCTTCCCCCCCCCCCCCCCCCTCAATCTCCCTCTCCACGTCTTCCTTTGAGCATTCGCAAATGTTGATATGTTCACAGCCTCTTCGTTTTTAATGTCAATTTAATTAATTGATTAATTTGCTTAATGTATTTCGTCTATCTTCCCCCATAGTGCTTCCGGGTACGTTGACTTCTAGTTAATCTTTGATCTTTTGTCTTTGGACATTGTGAACAGAGGGAAATCGTGCGCGATTGTTGTAATCGAAGCTGGTGATTTTGTGAATGCAAACAGAGCGAACTATCCCCCACACTCTTTTTACCCCATATATATTCTCTCCCTCACCCTCTCCCTCTCCCTCTCCCTCTCCCTCTCCCTCTCCCTCTCCCCCTATCTTGTCACCCCATGTTTGTTGTTGCCTTGAGTGAATCTCTTCTGTATACGTTTGTAAAGCTCACGTTCGCACATGATTAACGAAAGTTATTCTCTAGTTAAGAGTAATGGAAAGGATTGTATCCAGTTTTGATTGTGAGAAGAACACTTCGGAATACTTTTCATTTACTTTTATTTTCTTTATTTTGATCAGTTCTTCTACTCTCGAATTATCTCCTTTTATCATGATCGATTGGATCATTCAACTTTCCATTTTGATGGGGTTTTCTCTCTTTACCTTTATTGTTATATTAGAGAGATTCAATTGATTTCCCCGTTTCTTCCTCTGTCTTTATCACCTTCTCCCTCTCCCTCTCCTTCTCCCTCTCTCCCTCTGCCTCTCCTTCTCTCTCCCCCTCTCCCTCTCTTTCTCCCTCTCCCTCTCCCTCTCCTTCTCCTTCTCCTTCTCCTTCTCCTTCTCCTTCTCCTCCTTCTCCTTCTCATCTAGCACATCCGGAGTGCATCTTCATTTACTTCTCATTGGTATCGAGACTCTTTTTCTCCTCTCGTGTCATTGTTTTTCCATTCCTTCAATCAATCTTCTCTTATTCATTGATTCAAATGAGATCACATCCAATGTGATTGTCCCTCCTCCTCCTTCTTCTTCTATTAACATTATTCTGATCATCATCCTTCATCATTTTCATTTCAATCAATGATCATTCATTTGAACTTTGTAAAGGTTTCAGTGACGTTCATCATTCATTGATATACTTTAATTCCCTCCCAGAACACAAATATAATAATAATATGAATAACAATAATATCCTCTTCGTTCTTCTCTTATTTCATTTATTCTCTCTTCTTCTCTTCCATGCTTTTATCGTTCTCCCCATAGTATCCCTTTGATCTGACAAATATTAGAATGAGAGAGAGAGAAGGGGAGAGAAAGAGAGAGAAGATTTAGAGGAAGCATACTTCTATCTGTGTGGTCCTTCAACCTTTATGTATCATCGTGAATGTTTCTGTATCTGTTGAAGATGTGACCTTTACTTACAACTTTTCACTATTGTCTATGCTTTACTTCTCTGTCCATCTTCCTCTCTTTTCTGATATCACTAGAGGACACGACAATATCCTCTCTCATATCCTACCTTGTAATAATCTTTGAAAGATTCCATTTACATAGTCTCGAATCTCTTTCTCTTCTATTCTTTTCTGTATCAGATCTATCAACCTTCTATTCTACTTGTGCTTCTTCTTCTCCTCTTATTCTTACTGCGTGTATGTTTGTTTGCTAACCCCGGAGGCTAATCAGTCCGTCCCTCTCTCTCTCTCTCTCTCTCTCTCTCTCTCTCTCTCTCTCTCTCTCTCTCTCTCTCCCTCTCCCCTCTCCTCTCTCCCTCTCCCCTCTCCCTCTCCCTCTCCCTCTCCCTCTCCCTCTCCCTCTCTGTATTCATAGACACATACACAGTGGTTAGAGAGGGGGAGAATAGGGAGAGAGAGAGGTAGGCTAGTTGATGGCAAGTAATCTCTCATTCCCTCATACTATGGTTAACCCTTTAAAAAATAGTTGGTTGGTTATGCTTGACAAAGGCACATTGAACTACAGTGATTGATTTTTACGGATTATCCCTTTTATGTTTCGCTCATGTATCGATCTTATACGTGTAATGAAGCTATCATATTAATGCTCATATTATTATGATCTGATTGTCCGAATAATAGAAGTTACCTCAATATTATGAGCATAAGTCATTGTGGAATCCGTAGTTGTATTTTCCCTTCTTCTCTCCTCTTCTTCTTCCTTCTCTTCTCTATTTTTCCATTTTCGTCTTCTTCATTGGCTCTGTTTACGTGTTATTTGATCGTTAGTGAATATCGATTGAATGGACGACTTAAAACGCGTTCTCCATAAGAGCGGAGGGGGCATGGCACAATGTTTCAAAATCATCCTAGGTGACTCATATTTGATGGTTGGAGTCCCTAGGGCCGGGATACACTTCAGCCGAAAAATTGACCCGAATTATCGATTTTTGATCTACCAAAAGTCGAAAAATCGAATTGTGATTTCCAAGACATGTTATATATCATTCGATAGAGGATCAAAAGTTATATAAGAATACCAAGTATCATAAGTTTTCATAACTCCGTGTTAGAGAAATATCCGATTTTCCAATTTTTTACATGATTTTTTTGTTTTGATCTCATGGCTTACTATGTTACCGTTATTTCCAGGGGCTAGATTTTTGATATGTTATGTAAAAATGGATGGGCTATCCGAATATCACACTTATTTGGACCAACTCGGTGCCATTCATAGTGATATCGCGAGTCATAATGGTGAATTCTAACGCCCAAACACCGACGCAGGTTCGAATCCGGGCACAGACATGAATTTTTGCAAATTTTTTTCCGGCTCAAATGTGATTTTAAATTATAGTTTCATGTGTTTTACCTTGTTTTCATTAATGTATTGTACGAAATAACCATCAACATTATCAGAAATACTAAAAAATCGTATAACTGATATAGCATCGAAAAAAGTCATGGGACGGGCGAAAATAACGGTTTTTCGACAGTGCCATTTCTTTAAAATACAATATTTGCTATTTTCTGATAAAAGAAGATAAATCTGCACTTTAACTCTTCAAATCTCGGTTCTCGTAAATTGTTTGAAAAAAATGTTGACAGAGATCAAAGATCAAAGTACAAAGATCAGAGACCAAAGTTCAGCAATGGAGTAAAAACTATTGCTGAACTTGGTCTCTGATTTTTGCGAATATTTTCAACATATATCGGAGCTATGAAAACAAGAGATTTCATCGTAGGGACGAGAGCACTGCGAGCGAGAGAAAAAATCGTACAGATACAGTATCGGCAAAAAGTCATGGGACGAATTTTCACTTTTTTTCGAATTTTGATTCAGGAAAGCAATCAAGCTCATCTTTTGAGTCAACGTAAACAGCTCATCAAAGAATACAATCATTATGCTTTGGTTAAATTTTTTCACCGTTGCGTAATGATGACACAATCGAAGTACACTTTTTAAACATCTCTAGTTTCTTAGTGAAAAAATGCTGTTCTTCTGAAACATTGTGAGAGTGGAGGCCTCCACTAGGGTTGCAAAAGTTTAAAAAATCGGAATGTTTCTGACTCCGATTTCAAGCTCTAGCGGGCCTGCAATTTGTTTTCCCCACAATTTAAAACTCATCTTCTAGATGCGCTAACGAGCTGTTCTAAGTACCATAATGATGCTAGAAGCTAGTGATGTTTATATTCAGGTTATGGTAGTCATAGCTCTTCATTCGCCCTCAGGACTAAAATTATGGTTCTTCCGCAGACAGTTTTGCAAAATAAGAAATAATGATTTCGCTGAGTTTGACTTAGTTATGATTACTTTCAGACTCGCAGCAAACTAAAAACCATTATTTTCGACCCGTCCCATGACTTTTTGCCGATACTATACCTGTTATACGATTTTTTGTATTTCTGATAATGTTAATGGTTATTTTGCACGACAAAATGGTAATAACACGATAAAACATATGAAGACATAATTTAAAGTTAAATTTAGGCCGAAAAAAAAGTTGCAAAAATTCATGTCTGTGCCCGGATTCGAACCTGCGTCGGCGTTCGGGCGTTAACTTTGCATGATATCACTATGAATGGCACCGAGTTGGTCCAAATAAGTGTGATATTCGGATAGCCCATCCATTTTTACATAACATATCAAAAATCCAGCCCCTGGAAATAATGGTAACATAGTAAGCCATGAGATCAAAACAAAAAAATCAGGTAAAAAATTGGAAAATCGGATATTTCTCGAACACGGAGTTATGAAAACTTTTGAAACTTGGTATTCTTATATAACTTTTGATCCTCTATCGAATGGTATATAACATGTCTTGGAAATCACAATTCGATTTTTCGACTTTTGGTAGATCAAAAATCGATAATTCGGGTCAATTTTTCGGCTGAAGTGTATCCCGCCCCTATGGACTCCAACCATCAAATATGAGTCACCTAGGATGATTTTGAAACATTGTGCCATGCCCCCGCCGCCTCCCCTCCACTGTAAGGGAGAATGCGTTTTAAAATAACAAAACGCGATCTGAATGTCTCGAAGAATTTTCATCTTTTTACTATTTTAAGCGATGGATTCCTCTTGTAACTATAGTAGTGATAGTCGGGTCAAAGTTCATCGACCTTCATCAATTGGAGTATACGATACTTTCCATTTATGGACTTTATGGTGAAGCATTCTCATGTAGCCATAGTATATGGAGAAGGGGAAGGAGGAAGGGGAGATAGAGAAGGTTAAGAGGTTGAATGATACGGTTTACAATCTCCTTCTCCAATACGACTATGAATGAAGTCGATATGAGAGTACTATCATTTACGGTGTAGTGGAGAATGGTGAGAGGATCATTGATGATATGGTGTATTTGACTTATTTGTATTCATCATTATTCTGGATATGATGATATACTAATTATTTTATTGAATCATACGAAGGTAGAACTGATGATGACTACCACTCATTCCTCTGCCATTCTTTATTCTGTTTCTCGATTTTGGGTCTCTATCCATCTCTCCCTCTCCCTCTCCCTCTCCCTCTCCCTCTCCCTCTTCCTCTCCCTCTTCTTCTCTCTCTCCTTCTCTCTCAGAGACCATTTGCATGTGGACCCTCGTCTACGCTGACAGCTACCAATCGACCCATTCCAAATGGAGAGTGAAATAGAGGAGTGAGGGGGGGGGGTACATTTGACAGCATCACTTCCTTCAGCTATATCTCTCCCCTTTTCTGTTCTTGTTCTATATCGGTATAATGAGTTTATAAAATGACAATAAGTGTTCAATCTCTGTGATTCATAGTTGATCCCACTAAAGATATTGGCTCCTGTACCCTCAAAAATGGGAACGGAGCTTGGTAAATTTTAAAAACTACAATGAATGCTGTGATGAATTATCATAACTTTGCCTATTGTATTTCCGGTTATTATCCTCTGTCTGTATTTGCATATTAGATAGCGTCTTCATGTATTTTAGTTAGATTTGCATATTCGCATCTCATGTTCATGGAGAGATCCATGTCTGTTCATATTAGTAAAGTTTTTGATTTCCGGTTGATTACATGTTTCACCAATGTCTTTCATCTCTTGATCTCTCTCTCTTTTGCTTCAGAATTCTTCTTTATGAGCTCAATGAAAATACATCTTTGATTTGTCTATCGTTGTTCTTTCTACGTATTTCCTACATTGTGATGTATCTTGATCTATGTTACCTCGTGTTCCTCCTCCTTCTTCTTCATCCTCTTCCTCTTCATCTTCATCTTCCGTTGTCTCAACTCTCATTCCTTTTATCCCTACTTCCACTACGTATTCATATTCCTTTGATTCTTTGTTGTGTCTTTCTTCATCTTCTTCATCTTGTGAAGAAGGGAATAAGACGAGACTGGTAGGAGGGAAGGAAATGGAGGTCTTGAAATCAGATACAAGTAGAGATGACAGAGGGAGAAGGAGATAAGAATACGTCTACCATCAAATAGGACTTCTTCCTCTTTCCCACTCTCATGTGACCACTACCCTCATTTCCCACACTGTGTCCGGAGATTGAGAAGGACCGGTAATTAGACGAACCCTTGACTCCTCCTTCTGAATAGGGTCTGTTTGATGTAGAGATGGATTATGATGACGTTGTCTATGAGAGAGATGAGAGATCAACATGAATATGGACATACATAGATAGTCCGGCTTTCTTTTGTTGTTCTTACTCGGACGATTTTTAATCCATGATTCTCTCTCGATGGATTTGATCGTTTCTTGATCAAATAAATGCCAAGAAGAATTGTTACTTGAATTATTGGATCGATTAAATGACGATGATGAATTTGGTGATGGAACATATGTGTTGCACGGTTATCATTCATCATCTGTTGATAAGAAATCGATGAAAACCTAGCAAAAGCATTATGCTCTTATCGACTGAGTTGTTGTGTTAAACAACCGCACCCACATATGAATGAGTATAGTGTGTGCAGAGGGAGTAGGTGTTTGGTTGAACTTAGTTGTGATTGATTGGATGAATTGAACAGAAGTCAAATGGATAGAAATGAGAGAATGACTCAATGTGTTGAGTGATGATGATGAAGAGTGAATGGAGTTAAGAAGGACTATGACTCAGTCTAAGATACATCCCTCTGTCTATCCATCCCCTCTATACCTCTTGAGATGGATGATTGTCTATCTCCCTTCACTATCTCCATTGGTCCATCTCTGTTGATCAATGAGAGTATTGCAGTGAAACGAGATGGTTTCACACTCTATCTTTCTATATCAAACAGTTTCTCCCTCTCTCCCTCTCTCTTTCTCTCTCTATCTCTCTCTCTCTCCATTTCCCCCTCTCTCTTTCTCATCTATCTCAACCACTATGTACTATCGATATGGACACAATCATCTTCTCTCTTCCGCTCCTACACAATTGACCATCACTATAATCTATCTCTCTCTCTACATCACCATTTCTCTCTCTCTCTCACCCTTCTCTTCCTATATTTCTTATTATGAGATATTGTTGTATTAGGATTAGTAAGATTCCTGATTGAATGAGTAATCTATCGTTTATAATTCATGATATAACTATCAATATGATCATTGTATTCAAATACAATCAAACATCTTCTTATCTCTTAACTTATCACTTTGAATCTATTCAGTCATTCAAATGTTCCTTTGAGTCATATTCTCTAGACTCAAAGTATTTTATTTGTTGTGTGTTCATAAATCGTCTCGTGTTTTATATTTCAAGTCTTAGATTCATCAGGTTCTCATTTTTTTTTTATTTCTCTTCCTCTTATCACTTGATCTTGTCAATCCCTTATCACTTATATATTCTAGTTCTTTGCTCTTTCTATTCATGCAATTATTTCTATTCATTGATTAATTACTTTGTTATTTCCTCAAATTGGTCTTCCTTTCTCTTCATTCCTCTCAATCTCGTTCCTTCATTCTATAGTATTTGTCTATTCTCCATTTCATTTCTTTTATTTACGAAAAGATTTTGAAGATTATTGAAAGATGTGGATATGGTCACGTAATGGAAAAGAGTAGATAGCTTACATGGGTAATCCACCTTCCTTTTGGGGTGTTTTTCTATCTCGTAACTTCTTCATTTCCTCTTTTTTTCTATTCTTCAAATGTGTGATGGTAGTATGTGATTGTTGTTGCCTTTCTCTTCTTCTTCTCCTCCATTCCTTTCATCCCTTCATAGACGTCCTTTTACAGTTGAATATTACCCCCATTCACGTTATTGTAATATCTTTGCTCTTGTTTTCCTCTCTTTCTCTCTATTGAAAATTATCAAATTCCGGACCTTGTTTCATCGATTGATTCTACTGTGTCCTGTGACTACAATAGTTGACTTTACATTTCTCTAATTACAGTATATTCTCTTCTTTCGATATGGTGATTATTCTATTGTTTCTATCATTGAATCTCTCTCCATCTCCTTTATCTTCTCCTCTCTTTCTCATTCTCCATTCCATCGTCGTTCCATCATCTCATATTGTCTTTTTGTTCTATTCTACTCATATCTTTCATCGTATTTCCTCCTTGTTTCATATGTTTCTATATCTCCCCCTCATCTCGATCCTCTTCTTCTTCTTTATCTCTCTCTCATTCATAATCCAGTTAGGAATGCATGGAGACAATCTCAGTTTGCTGAAGAATAAGAAGAAGAGGAGGAGAGGTGACAATCACTGCGTCACTTCTCCCCATATCGCGGATATCTCTCCCTCTTCATCTTATCCTTCTTGGAACTCTCTCTCTCTCTCTCTCTCTCTCTCTCTCTCTCTCTCTCTCTCTCCCTCTTGAATCTCTCACTCTCCATCCCTGTGTCTCCCTCTTCTTGATCTGTATCTCTGTATCTCTTCCATCTAATAAGTCTTTTCCCCTTTCTCTATCAATTCTATAACCCTTACAGTACATTTTATCTCTATCTCAACTCTTTCTTTTCTTCTATTGTCCTACTTTACATACATATTGAATCACTTTCCTACTCGATATTGACCCTTGCACTTCGTCCTTTTTATCGTCGTTCCCAACCCTGGCGTTATCTTTGATCTTTGAACTTTCATCTCATCGTTTTCATTCTTACAGTAACTTCATTCAATCGCACAATTGGCTACAGTATACTCGAATGCGGTGAGCATTTGCGTGCGAGTGTCTGCATACGGTATTCTCCTGATACCAAATTGTTTGGATCAATCGATAATCGGATCCCTCTCTACCGTATACAATGAAGGATGCGAAGCGAAATCTGATGGCTGGTGAGAAGGAGAAGAGGGATAAGTCGAAGGTACGTGTGGGGGGATTGAAGATGTTACATTCATGTTTCAATCTGTTTAAGTATTCTATTGTGATTCTTTCTTTCTGTTATTCTACTAGTGAACCATGAATAGACAATTCATTCTAATATACTGTTAACTCAAATTTTTTCTAGGTTCGAGTGCGCAATTTTCTCGGTCGAATCTTCTCGCCTAATGACAAGGTAAACAGTGATGTTATTTATTTATTTGATTGTTTTGTGTGTATATACCATCCAAATCCTAGATTGATTCTGATGACTTGTGTGTATTCATATATTGATGCTTGAATTCAAATGGTTGACGTCGCAAATTCACAATTTCTTTCCTATTTCCGAGTTGTTCTAATCATGCTGTGGGATCAACCCTTTATATAAGGCTAATTTTTATGCGAAATGTAACAATTTAAGCGTAAAATAATTATTTTTCTAAATCGACCCATCATATTTCGAAAATCAACCCACTATATAAACAAATTCTGTGCCGAAAATATATGATGGCAGTTGTTTCGTTGTTTCACTCATCATCTTAATCTTAATCATCTTAATCTTCGTATTGTGCAGGGTGATGATTCCTCCTCATCATCTACAGCTCCATCTGCATCTCTCGAGATCTCTGCTCCCTATAATACTGTCCATCGAGTTCATGTAGGATATGATGGACAGAAGTTCTCTGGTTTACCCCAACCATGGATGGACATTCTACTTAGGGATATCAGGTATACTGTACATTTTGAAAAAAAATATTGATGATATCGAGGTTACGGTAGGAGTGGTTTAAAGCGACTGTTGTCTAATACGGTGATATTGTAACTGTGTATACTTGGAGTGATATATGGGTGAATTGTGTGATAGAATGAATTAGTAAGATCACATAGATGATATTGCAATTATTAATATATTAAAAGTTCGCATCATACAATTATAAAACTAATGTGTAATTATACTTGTACATTACAATCTATTCATTTAATATAAACTATCCATTATGTGGTGCATCGAAAAGTAGAGATATTCGTCTTCTTCTATTCTTTTGATCTTATTAAGAGGCATGCTCCGTAAGACTCGATCATAGTGACCACCCCCCGGACGTGAGCGCTAGCAATGAGAACTGGGAGTCCATACTTGGATGTTAGGAGGGTCATCGGCCCTTATTACACAAAACAGCTGAAATTTCCTGTTTGTGCCCTCAGGCTATTAGAAAAATTAATTTCAAAAAAAAATTTTAAAAAATCATAATTTCTCAAATTGTTGAGATAAATTCCATATATCATTTGCGAAGCGTCTAGGGTGCACAGACCTTGCTAATTCACTATTAGCATCGAACGTGCGTTGATTCCTAAACCACTTTTTTGACCCAAAATTTTGGTTTTTTCGGACAAATCATCCCTTGTTATAATTTGCTCCAGAGTTTTTCGACCAGGTATTGTAGCCTAAGCAATTCTGCATCGATTTCACTTAAAACTGGGTTCTTTCCGATAGACCCAGTTCTCGAATTTTTCGATCGAAGTTCTTTCATCGATGGTTTTCCCGAACAAATGCTGTATTTTCCAAACGATTGGTGCGGAATTGTGGCCTACTCAAAGTCTCGAGGTGAGACGAGTAATATGGCACAAGAAGTCCATCACTTGGATCGATTTGAAAATTTCGATTTTCATGACCCGGGGGTCATGGTATGAAAATTTCAAAATTTCTCAAGTTTGAAATGTTTTCATTTATGTGGCTTATTGTAAAGTACTAATGATGTAAATAATATTCAGCCAATGTTCAATGGCTGATCTCTCCTTTCAACCATTTTTCGAAAATTTTCATGTTGATTGCGTGCGAAAAATCAGAATTGCGTTTGAATCGGTTTCCAACTTGCTTTCTGTAACATTCTGTCTTAGTACTTTGCAATGTGCATAATCAATATGAAAATCGTTTATTTTCAAAAATTGAAAAAAATTAATTTGAGTGCCTACTTTCACGGCAAATTTCTGAAATATTGCAGTTTTTCGACTCGAATGCTGCGGCAATGAGCAAATGACAATGACAATGTGAAGTTTCATGATGAGTAAACATAGTAAAACTGAAATCCCGGCATTCGGCTCACTTTTGAAAAATGGATTTCCATGACCCCGGGGTCATGGCACAAAAAATGAATTTTCAAAAATAAACGATTTTCATATTGATTATGTACATTGCAAAGTACTAAGACAGAATGTTACAGAAAGCAAGATGGAAACCGATTCAAACGCAATTCTGATTTTTCGCACGCAATCTGAATGAAAATTTTGGAAAAAATGGTTGAAAGGAGAGATCAGCCATTGAGCATTGGCTGAATATTATTCACATCATTAGTACTTCACAATAGGCCGCATAAATGAAAACATTTCAAACTTGAGAAATTTTGAAATTTTCGGACCATGGTCATGAAAATCGAAATTTTCAAATCGATCCAAGTGATGGGCTTCTTGTGTCATATTACTCGTCTCACCTCTAAACTTTGAGTAGACCACAATTCCGCACCAATCGTTTGGAAAATACAGCATTTGTTCGTTACAAAACATCGATGAAAGAACTTCGATCGAAAAATTCGAGAACTGGGTCTATCGGAAAGAACCCAGTTTTAAGTGAAATCGATGCAGAATTGCTTAGGCTACAATACCTGGTGGAAAAACTCTGGAGCAAATTATAACAAGGGATGATTTGTCCGAAAAAACCAAACTTTGGGTCAAAAAAGTGGTTTAGGAATCAACGCACGTTCGATGCTAATAGTGAATTAGCAAGGTCTATGCACCCTAAACGCTTCGCAAATGATATATGGAATTTATCTCAACAATTTGAGAAATTATGATTTTTTTTAAAAATTTTTGAAATTAATTTTTCTAATAGCCTGAGGGCACAAACAGGAAATTTCAGCTGTTTTGTGTAATAAGGGCCGATGACCCTCCTAACACCCAAGTATGGACTCCCAGTTCTCATTGCTAGCGCTCGCGTCCGGGGGGTGGTCGAGTCTTAACGACCATCTCTCTTAATTTGTGATCGATTTATTAGTTTGGTGAATGAAATGTGTATGTTAGTCATTAAGAGACATTGATTTTTGGTTTGACATCGATATTTTCACATCTCTTCTATCTTGTAATCATCATTCATTTGTCCAATAAGAGTGACGTCATTCTTTTAGTAATAATGAAATTGATATAACTTTTTTTACATTATCTCTATCTCTTCTGGGATAACGTTTACTACCTTTGTATCGATTATATCAAAATAACTAATAAATGATTAAACTTCTTTTTACAGCGAGGCTGATCAGAAACGTAATCCAACTGCTGTCGTGACTGCACTCAAGTTCTATGCTGCATCACTCAAACAACAGGAAACTGTCAGTTCATCTTTGATCTTTAACCCTTACGATTCTTTGTGATACTGGTTTTATTGCAATTTGTAAAGGTAAAAAATTTTCCAATTCTTTTCTCTGCCGCGATGGTCGAATTTACCATTAGAAGTAAAAGTAAATAATAAAATGATTCTATAGCGTGAGTAAAATTGATTTTCAGGGTCGTGAGAAGTTTTTGACGACGAATTCGGTCTTCAACAATTCGGATGAAGAGGAGATTGATGTACAATTGACGGGAGAGGTCCTACAACGATTAACTATGACTGAGGGTACGGTATTCATTAATAGCTATTGATTTAATAAAAAATACTTTATCTGCACATATGATGTGTAAGAGGTATGATAATATGAGATTCTTATGGTTTCACTGTAGGTCATTGATAAAGCGATAATTAGATAGTAGGGATGTATCTTCCTTACTGTATCAACTCAATATTATATCTTATGTTTATCAATATATCTATCGTATTCCCTCTATTGATAGTATCTATAATATCTATCTCTTATGATAAATTGGACTACAATTGTATAACCATAATCTTAATAATTTGAGATGCATGTTCATCTTCATCATCATCAATAGTATCTCGTCTAGATGGACCATCAGTAACATCTCTTCCATCTCCTTCATCATCATCATCTCTATCTCCTGCCAATGATAGAAGTATCATACATTTAATATTTCATTTAATAATACATACAATTCATCTCATTTGTTTTATGGGTTTACCAGTTCATATCGCCAAATTTAGCCATACAGTATTATTGTTAAATAATATTGTATGGCTCATAGCATGGGTGAGACAAGAAAATACCTGGTCTCGCAATGACTTTTTCATCTATTTGAGTGAATCGAATGAATGTTTGATTTCTAATCGAATATATCGATTGATTCTAACCATGATCTATTGATTCACTTGTAGTGGTTGATCTACCTCCGATTGGATCACCCGCACCTCCTCTTCCACCTCGTCAGAAGACAGAACAAAGGGTGGCACCCCCTCCACCTCCTGCTAGGACATATAAGGTATACTGAGAATGATTTCTCCTTTTTATATGAGAAACAGATGTTTAAGACGATAGATTGGTGTTTTACAAAGATTTTTAAAGATTCTAATGTTAATACTGCCAAAGATTCTGCTTTATTTGTGTCAAAAGCTTATCCCCCACATATTTCTCCATTTATGTTATATGGGATCTATATGGACGGAATTCCCCATTATCCCCTTTACTTCTCTCTAAGGGAGTGTTCAATTTCAGCCTCTCTCCAATCATCCATCATCATCATCATCAGTAGATGTTCAACCTCCTTCACCATCTCCTGCTCCTTGTTCATCTACATCTGAATCATCTCCAATAGTCAATCAATCTGATGATATCTCTTCATATGTAGATGAACCACGAAAGTTCGTCCCTACACCTGCTCCTCGTGTACCTCCAAAAGTACCACCTAAACCAGCGGTAAGTATTTAGAATATTGATTAGTTATTATCCCTAAACTCATCTGCTTTGTGCTCCAACCCTCTATTGAACATCTTTTCTCCCTGCTCCTCTCCTATTCTATTGCCTTAAATTTACACAGATTTCGCTTACCCTTTCTCTTCCCCCTTGTCATGGCTTACTGTAGTTGCTGATTACTGTAGCGCACTATGATTCATACACGAAGTGATACGGTGGTGTGGTGTTGGTGTTTGTGATGTAGCATATTGCTTGCGGAGATTACGGTATGAGTGATATCTAATTGCTTGATGTAAAAAAGATTCGCTTTTTGTAGATTTTGTTTCCGCGCGATTCAGGATTCATCTCTTCTATAGCTTTATTCTCATGATTTAGATTCGATTTAATGTAATATTTATTTAAGAAATATGTTTCGATATATGAAACAGTCAAACTAAATAATGGGGCGCTCCAATGTCTCTTCTTTATATATTCTATTTCTTCTATCTCTTCTTTCTCTTATTCATTCTTCGATTCTCCATTCAGTAGTCTATTATCATATACATTCACATCACATTTACACTATTATCGTTTGTGATGTGTGAAGAAGAGATTCAATCTAATGGTACTACAAATGGGTCAATACTAAGAAGCTTCTTTTTATCGATCATCAGAAGATGCAAAAAGAAGGTCTTCATTCCATTTGACATATGTCATGGTAGAGTAAAAATGCATTATCTAGTACTGTGTATGGGACGAGATGTTTAATGTATTGTCTTGTACATGGGTTGGTATGCACTATAAGACAACAATACCTCCTCCATTCAAACCTCATTTAAGTGTCAATTCTCGAATGAGATTTGATGTGTTGGAGTTGTTTTATGATTTGTTGAATGAATTGAAGGAGACAATGGAATAGAGACTGACTAATGATGAAGTATGTTCATTACTTCTATGTGTTCCTCCCTCGAAGCAATGTGTAGGACCAATTAATTGGTGCCCATTAAAGAGTGATTACAATTGTTAATTGTCATTATCTATCCCCGATTGTTATAATGGCATCGTTTCTCGACCTCGAATTGTCGACTTTGATTGAAATTGAAAGGAAGAAGAAAAAGGGGAAAGAAGCAGCTGTTGTAGTAGTAGAGAGTGAGAAAAAACATCCATTTATAGGATGAATGAAGGTTAATGATAGTACTTTGATAATGGGAGAAGATGATGGAATTGTGAATGAATTGTTAAAGAAGAATAGGAAGAGAATGTCCTTTCGTACACAAGAATGAATGAATGACGTCATGAAGAGGTGAACGATCAAATATTGAATCCATTCATTATGATAGATAAATGTAGAATGATCTTCTGTAGACGCATTGGTTTTCCATCCATATATGAGATCATTTGTGAGTTGATCGATATGAGACGATAACAACTCCAAGAATGATATGTACTATGATTGGGCTCATCACGTGCTGAATGTGATCAAAATGATTACATATGGATAGAGAGAGAACACATGTATGCAGAGATAGATAGATGATTGTCATTGGAGGAGTGTTCGTAGAAGAAAAGAATGATCAGAGTTAATCTAATTACTGGGTCGATAGTGATATATACGAGTTCTTATAACTGTGCCTCTTAGTCCCCTGCGGCGGCATTCCTTTGAAGGAATAGGACTATTGTGTACCGTAATCCTCTGAGGAGGTAATTGACACATGGATTACGGTCGTGACCATGTCATCCGGTACTCGAAGCAGGTGGTAGTGATACAGTGCTGGCTAAAATTATATGGTACTTTATTTTTCTTGAAATGTTTTATGTGCGAATCGAGGAATCACAATGTCGACAATTTACTATTGATCCGCAATCGATCTATAATCAAGCGTGAAGATGCTCGCTGTGTTCCACGTTCGAAGAATAATTATGGTAGTCCTTGAATCTGCATGAACTGTAGGTATAGGAACACTGAAACACTCCGAGTATCACAATATCATCACTTTTTATCCTTTTTTCTTCTTCTGTATTCTCTACTTCAAATCAGTACAAACCACTTCTGTGAACTATTGGTGGTACCATATAATTTTACTAGAACTGTACGAATGTGAAATGGGCCATGGATCACATTTGAGAATGTGCACATTTAACACATGGAGATCTTCCAATGTAATGGAAGGGAATAGTGGATAGTGAGATACTACAGCTGGTGTCTCTCATGATTAGCCACTCTCTATCAACAATCCTTGTCTTCTCCACATACAAACAGCTGATTATAGACGTGATCCTCCCTTTCTCTTCTTCTCATTCCTCTATGGGATAAGAAGGGAAGCTATCAATTACTTTCGCTTTCTCTATCACTTCACTACTATCACAATCTTTATCCTTTCACTGAATGCCTAAACGGTTCATAAGGATAATGGAAGAAGATAAGAGAAGAGAAGAGGTGATGGTTGCAAAATATGTTACCTCAATCCTATCTCTCACTCTTTTTCTATCCCCATATATTGGGAGTGATTGACCGGACAAGACAAGGATAATTTGAGAGAGACAGATAGAGATAGAAAGCGAAAGCACACCCTCACTCCATTTTTCTTTTAGCTCCTCGATCAGAGACTCCTCCCACTCTTTCTCTCATGTTATACATGTAGAACGAACACTATCCATAGTGTATCCGGTGGTATCAAGGAAGATATCGTAGTTTGATATCTCGACATTGTCCCATATCCTCTCTTGATCAGAGGAGCGACGGACGTCCTTGTACGAGAGATAGTTCAAGAAAGAAGGGCAGATAGGGGAAGTAATAAGCCCCGCCCCCTTTGTGCTATCTCTGACTCTTCCTCTCTCTCTCTCTTCGTTGTATGCCAGTGAAGAATACGAGTAAGAGCTGAAGAAGAAGGAAGGAAGAGGAAACACGACTACCTCATCTATCCATCATCTTTACCTTTCTAATACTCTACTGTCTTCATTGGTGAGTTGTACTATACTCTGGACATGGTCATTCAAGTTACCGTATCCTCTCCAGATAGTATCTACACTCTCCTGGGATCGTACCAGGAGTGTCTACTACTGAGCTCGTTCGGCTATCTAGACTATCCGTGCTTGTGATACTTTCAATCTCTGTACAATGTACGACTGGGCTCCATTGAAACCGACAATCTACGGTTCTGGATGTTCTTTGGGAGTTCTATCACCTTGGTCAACTTACCTTCATCATGTTGAAAATGAACTCATGGTCAGTCATAATTTGATCTTTGATCTTTTGATATCTTGACATTTCTCTATTGATATATCTATTTATGTCTAGTTGTTCTTGCGGTCTATCTGTTTCCTGTTTCCAGTTCACGATAGTACCTGTTGTTTAAGTATTTCATTACCCTCTTCTATGTTTATATTCGATTCATTCATGCGTCTATCTCTTTCTCTATGTGTTCCTTAAGGCTATATTATTGTATGAATGAACGAATGGTATGGACTAGGGAGTTGGGGTGTTTGAGATGATTGGCAGATTGGATTGGTTTGTATTTAAGAGATTGGGCTATATGATAGAGTGGAGGTAGGCAATGAATTAGATGGTTTGAGGGGGGAGAAAGATTGATGTTTGAACACCATCTAGTTGATTGTTACTATGTCTCTCATCATGATGATTATCTATTCTAATCGAGTAGAATTAGAGAAGAGAAGAGTAAGAGTAGAATGATGAGAGTAAGGGTAATGGGGACAAAGAGAAGAGAGAGAAGAAGAAGAACCTTAGAAATGTTCTGAACCCCTATATGCTTAATGGTTCGAGAGAACGTTGAGAGTGAAGATATGATTGATAATACTGGTCTTGTGTCTATCTTTTTGTATGCTTATCTCTCTTTGAACTGTTTGTCCCTCTATCTCTATTATTCTCTTCTTTAAATGGAGTCTCTTATAGTTAGTGAACGTTTGTATTCACTATCACAACACTGTTTTACATAGTTTTTGATGTATTCTTTAACTTTATACCTCTCTTCATTTTCAATTCTCTCTCGCTTACACTACTTTTTGTGCCTATAATTATGTACTCGAAACAAGTCTACATTTGATTATCTTGCTCTCACTTTTTGTCTCGTATCTCTTGAGTGATTTGATGACAGTTGATGTACTCTATCAATGTTTTAGAGTCTATCTGGGAGTGAAGGGATAGGGATAGAGATAGAGGGTGAAAAAGATATGGTTGTATTTAATTGAAAGAGTCGATATTAAGCTATCTTTAATCAAACAAGTAAAGTATCTTTCATTCTCTTTTTTATCTCAATTTCAATTCTCCTCCTATCTGCCCTTTTCATCCCTCCTATCACTAGAGTTCGAGTAGTAGTCACTTCTTTTGTGACACTGCAAAAAGCTTACACACCAGCAGCCAAGAGTGGAAAAAGACCTTGATTGTCTCTCTATCATTTATCCCTTTCTTCTCTGTTACTCTACTGTTCTTTTTGTCTCTTTCACTCAGATTTGATGAAGGAGTACAACAATATGTATTGATTGAGAGGGAATTGAATCGAGGTTATGGATTGTGGAAAATGGAAGAAAAGGAAATGAGATTGTAGAAATGACTAGGAGTGTTAATATAGCTTGATAGACAGGGAGGATATGTTATTGTTCTTTCGTTTACATCCATGTCTGGAATAAAATGAAATCGGAATAGGAGGGAGGGGAGGGATATGGAAAGAGAAAGGGGGGGGGTGATGGTGGAGGTAGGAAGACCCCATTATCGAATGAATGATTGTAGGATGGCTACGAATGACACGAAATGATGACCATTTGTTTTGTTTGAATGATGAGATTGAAGAGAGAGAAGTTGAATTTGAATGTGGTTGGATGAGAAGATGAGTGAATTGTGAATGGTGAATGGTAATGTATGATAGATTATGGATGGTACAATGGTGATTTGGAACAGAATCAATACTTTGTGAGATATAGAAGAAATGTGGGACTATTATGGATTATACAACTATTCGATCGAGTTATATTCTATTTTTGTTGTGTAGAATGCATTGTTACGTAAGATAGATATTGTTGAGTGGTACTATAATATATAAGTACGGATTAAGAGGTATACGATATGATGGGGGATGGAAGTAGTGTATGGTGTAACCATGACTGGGGATATCTTCACGAGATATGCAACTAAAGTAGAAACAGATCATAAAAGACAAGAAAATGTACTCATATAATTGTGTATTAGTGAATCAAAAGTGTTAACTAGTAGTAATGTTTCGTGTTGAGTGAACGGGGGATTATGGTGAACATTTGGAGTGATACATCTTGATCATGGACATAGTATAGTCAGATATGGGACCTTGGGTTGGATTAAAGGGCAAATGGTTAAGCTGACTACTGCTAGAGGCAAAGCTTAAGTCATCTTACGATTTCCGGTGATCCTTTTGTCCTCTTATCTGGTGTTGCGAATGAAATGAGATATAAAGTACACTCTCATTTACGATTGAATTGAGTCACGATTGAAGATATTCTCTATGATTCACAATTATATGATGATGTATTCATCTATCATGTTGTCATTAATGTTGATCATGTTGTATGACGTCATAATATCCATCCCTTTCCTCTCTATCAATCCATCATATGCTCCACTTGAGCCTCTTACTCATCCACAGACATATTAACAGTCGATCAGCCGTTTTTAATCACTCCAGTTCTTTCCTCTTCCTCTTCTCTTTCCTCTTCCCCTTCATCCTGAATCTATAGCTGCATATATGCACTTTTCATCACGCTCCGATTACAAATTCATCCAATTGATGATACCCTGTAGAAGAAGAGGGGAGATTTAGTGTCCAATTGCACTTTGATGATTAGCTGATATGAGTAATTTGGAATGATTAGGAACAATTAATGAGGATATGAATAGAATGATAGTGATTACGAGAGATGATGACAAGGGAGATTTCTGCTTCTTCAGCATTTATTGGCCTATATATTGGGGATGTTGAATTAACAGACGATATGCATTTGGTATACATATGCGAATAATCTGTACAGTACTGTAAATCATTTCCAATTCTTCTGATCATTCTTTCTCTTTCTATCTATGATTATATTCCCTATCGATCTCCTCTATGCATACCATACCTCTCATTCCTTTCCTTCCTCTAGCTTCTTCTTCTCATTTCAGCATCTCAAGGCAACAGCTTCATCTATTTCATCCCTCTCCAATTCTCTCAATTCATTTGGACAAGATGATCATCGTTCATCATCATCACGAGATTCAGGAGCAGTGACGTCATCATCCAATGCCTCTTCTGATGTCGATCCTCTATCCTTTAATGTGAGCATTGTGTCTGTCTGTCTGTGTGTATGTCTGTCACCTACCGTAATCTTCAGACAGAGTACGGTAGGGGGTTACAGTAGATGTGTCTACGTGTTTTCTCCTCGTGTGTGTCACTGCACTTTTCATCCACAATACTAACAAATGAGTGAGAAGCGATGACTAATATGTAGTTGTCTATATGTTTATTAGAACAGAGTGCAGTCGAGAGAATACTGTGTCTAATCGATAATCAATCAATCAATAATGATCTATTACAGAAAGAGAATGAGTCGTCAAACAACAATGGCGTCTCTCCGACAGCCGCGACAGCACCTCCTACCATTCAGCGTACCGTGGCGGTAGCTGTGCCGGTCTCGAATGGAACTGCCAAAGGTACGGTATCATTGTCTTTTCGGTTCTTATCGATCAATTTCTTTTCAATATGTATATCATTCTGTCAATATATATGATATTTTTGATGAATCAATTATGACATACAATGAATTATTGATTGATCGTATTGATATTGAGGTGTTCATAACAACAACAATGGATTGGGAGTTAATCATGGAGATGATGGACCTGTGAGAGTACGATCAACTGCCCCTAATCAAAGACAAAAGATGACTGATGAAGAGGTATTATATTGATTATATCAATGAAAGTCGTTGGGTTCAAGGTTTCATTTTCATGGGAGTGTGGACTATGGTAGGTACGATTGATCATTGATCTTTTGACTTTTTGGGTGATTGAGAGATCATAGACCTTGATCAATACAATGGAAATGGGGATGACAAAAAGTGGTCTGATTGAGAACAGTGAAAAGAAGGAATGGTTTATGTATGAATGCCCTCTCAGTCTATGTTTGCTCTGAAACGAATTGAGTGGAGTTCATTTCAATGAAATAGTCTATCATCTCTCATCTGATCCTTCTTTCTATTCATAGGGATCAAGATTAGGGTACATTCTAATCGTTCTTCTTACATTCATTCCACTATTGCTTACATCCGTGTATCCGAGTCGACTTTTTGCACACCATTTTGTGTGTACGCGAGAGTTCCTCGTATTGTTGTACACGAAGCATAAGTCTTTCATATCGTGCAAAAAGAGATTGCGAACTATTGTCAACTCTTTTTATGATGTTGATAGAGGAGGGAACACAGTGCAAATAGGAAGATGAATAGTACTTGCATCTATTCAATCGACTTTTGTAGTTGGAAGGAGAAGAACTAGAGTAGGGGAAGGATATTCCCTTTAGAGGAATATGGAATAGTGATTGAGAGGATAAGGAATATATGTATACTGTTGTATAAGGTAGCTCTGGTACTGTGGAACTATACTAACTGAGGCTATCTGACAGGCAATAGAGTATTTCTATTTAAGTATAGATGTCAGTTCATACAAAGCTATGAAAGTAGCGGAATGTATGAACTCCATGATAGAGTTAAAGAAGAAGTAGAAGAAGTAGAAACCAGTTGGCTTTCTCTCACTCTTCTCCTTCTTCATACAATGTAATCGACTCTGATTATGCAACGGACAAATGTCTTCCTTACATTCTCTGACTCTCTCATTACTCCATTCTCTCTCATATGTGTCAGACTGATCTATATTGAGTCTTCTACACTATTCATTGTCATTCATTGGATGCCTACACTTGGAGACACATTGCCTTAGGCTATATTGTTGAATGTATAAGACGGAATTGAGAGGAAGGGATTGGAGATGATCCAAAGAGTGAAGATGGAATGGTTAAGAGTACATACTCGATCGGTAGTTGCTGCTCTCCATCATTAATCATTATAGGGTAGACTAACTCTGACTGAGTAATAGTTGAGGGTGAAGTGAAGTTAGTCACCGTTAGTCTATCATTATCTATCTATTATATCGTGAGAGAATGGGAATGGTCACACGGTCTACTAGAGTTGAGATAGAAGAGAGATGGAGTTAATGATGAGAGAGTTGAGTAAAAGGGAAGAGGAAAGAGAGGATTAGTAGAGGAGAAGATGATCATTCTTGAAGACATATGAAGCAATGAAGTTGGTTTGGTTGTGAGAATATTCTAGATGAGAATGGGAGACTGAGTCTAAATAGATAAAGTGTATAGAGATTAGATGAGAGAATAGAAGGTGGACGAGAAAGTGACGGAGATTAGTTTAGGGGGAGAAGTTGATTACTCGTTATGAGAACTTTTTACTTAATATATATTGGTTGAATAATATGGGAAAAAGCAATATGGATAAAGTAGTTCCCTTATAAATATCGATTGATTTTATAATCATTCTCAGGTTCTTGTTGAACTTCGTCGTATCGTCAATCCGGGAAATCCTCTCGAGCACTATGAAGTGAAGAAGCAGATTGGAGTCGGGTATGATATATTTTGTACAGTTTCTTTTAAATAATTTACCTGAATCTTGTTGCCCCTTTGATGTTTCTGGTGTGATATAGGACTGTTGTCGAGTTTTAAATTTGATAGCTTGTCTTTCGAAGGTTCCTTATAGAAATATTAGGTCTGGGTGCTTGTGTCAATTGTTTTTTTAGTATATTGAGGTTTACAGTCTAGTTTCTCTCTCCATTCTCTTCATCAATTGATCTGTGTATGCACTACTTCTCAATCATCCAATCTCTTCTCCTCTCCGACACTCTTTTTATCCTCTCCTCTTCTCCCTTCGTCACCCTTGTTTTTGCTTTTGCTTTCATCTTTTTTTTGCCCTTCGAAATCTTCTTATACTTAGCTTTCGCTGTTCGTACGTAGTTGTCATTGCGAAAGGTATCTACGGGGGATATTGACTATAGATTTACATTTACATTTAAACACTTTATCCAGATCAACTATGCGGTTATCTCATGCGAATATAGATTATCGATTGAAATACAAAGTAAAAGAGCAAAAGAGCACGATTTTTATTACTGAAACGAAGTAAATGAGCGTAGATAAGATCGGAATTTGGAAGAAATATAGGTGAAAAGAAGAAGGGTGTGGTTATGAGTGAACGATTTATTAAATAAATAATATGGATATTAAATTACAGAGCTTCGGGGACTGTGTTCATCGCACGAAGAAATGATACAAAAGAGGTGAGTATAGTGATCTTTGATCTTTCATTTTTAGTCTTATTATCGCCTTATTTATTTTTTAATAATTTGGATGCTCGTATCTGGAATAGTTTTTTTTATTATCGTTAATTCTGTAGGCACTTTAATGTTTCATAGATTGATCAAAAGTAGTCTAATCGTACTTTGATCACTCATCTTTATCAAGGATACAAATGTGTTTTCACAGTTCACGGTTTTCGTTTTCACGACTTCACAAAAAAAGAAGATGATTTTCACGAAACTCACGATTTTTAGATTCTGTAATTAACAATTTCGCGATAATTTCTTTTGACGATGAAGTTTGATTCAGGTGGTCGCAGTCAAACGAATGGCATTCAAGAGTCAACCAAAGAAGGAAATGCTTGTTACTGAGATCAAGGTTATGCAACAATACAAACATCCCGTATGTTATCATTCATCTTTGTAGTCCGATGTCTGTTCTTTGATCTTTGTAGTTTGTACCTTATCCTTGATATTTACAGAATCTAGTGAATTACATTGATTCATATCTAGTGGAGGCAGATGATCTGTGGGTAGTCATGGACTATTTGGAGGGAGGAAATCTGACTGATGTTGTTGTCAAGGTATTATTTATCTATCCATTCTTTCAATTTAGATTGTGGGTGGGGCGAGAATGTATGATTTATATACATCTATAAGTAGAAAAATGATTGATAGGTGTTGATTTATCGGACCATAGTTTTGTACTTTTACTATTGGTTAATTGATTTTTGATCTTTCAGACTGAATTGGATGAGGGTCAGATTGCAGCTGTACTGAAGGAGTGCTTGAAGGCACTCAACTTCCTCCACAGGTCTGCATATTTATTTATTTACCTTTTATATTTACTATACTACTATGAATGTTTGTATTGGGAATTAATGAGAGATTTGATTACGTGATTTGTGATGAGTTACTGGAAGATTTATTGGAATAGAAAGAGTAGATGGAATGGGTTGATTCGTGTAATATAAACAATGATATCGGAAGGGGATTAAGTCATTGTATTGTATTGTATGTACACTTTGACTATGACCTTATTGATATGTAGAAGCAATAGAGAGAAGTCAACATTTGTCGTTTGAAGATATAAGAATGCTTAACAAATCTCATTGTTGGATGAATTTTAGCTATATCGGGTGAGTGGGTCGAGTGGGTGGGTCTTGTCGCGAGCGATAATGTGGTCCACGTATGAAAGTGATAATAGTAGTAATTAAACTTATTAATCAATATTCTTTAGTCATTCGATTGTTCATCGTGACATCAAATCTGACAATGTCCTCCTCGGTATGAATGGAGCCGTCAAATTGACCGATATGGGATTCTGTGCTCAAATCCAACCCGGTAGCAAGAGGTACTGTATCACCAATATCTTTGTTCGATCAATAATTATTCATTTCGCCTTTCAGAGATACGGTAGTCGGTACTCCCTACTGGATGAGTCCAGAAATATTGAGCAAGAAGAAGTACAATTATAAGGTACTGTATCGATTATCGATTGATTATGATCATTTTATTGATTGATGTGATTACAGGTAGATATTTGGTCATTGGGTATAATGGCACTAGAGATGATCGATGGTGAACCTCCATATATGAGAGAGACTCCAATGAAGGTACACACACATTTCATCATCATCCATTTTTTTACTTTTGATATCATTTTTTACTCTTTATCTTCTAGGCAATCTTCCTCATCGCTCAGAATGGTAAACCAGAGATTCAACGACGGAACGAATTGAGTCCTCAATTGGTCGACTTTTTGGATAGGTAAGCATACTGTACTATTTGGATTTATGATCGAGCGGGAGCAGGGCTGGGATTTTTTGAAAATAATTTCAAAAAATTTTTTGATCAAAAAATTCAAAAAATGGCTCAAAAAATTTTTGAATTCAAAAATTTTTTGAATGAATTGTTTACTTTGATTAAAAGGATAAAAATCAATTCAGACACATCAATTATGCCTGAAAAGTGGTTAAAACATTCAATTACGCAATATACCGAATTCTGAAACATGAAAAACATGATACAATAATTTTTTTCACTTTTAAAAAATTCTACGTCAGTGCATTGGGCACACTAATCTACACTATAACCCTTAGAATCCTCTTCATTAAGGCCGTGAAAAATGATATAAATAGGAATCTTGTTAAGTTTTGTCAAATTTTGTCATAATTTTCCGAAATGTTACACTTTTTGTCGTTTTAAAGGTGGACTCCCGCGAATATTTTCGTGAACAAACTGTGCAGACAGAATCATAACAAAAGTTATTCTACATACCGTACACTACTTATTTTATGATGATTCAGCTTATTGATCGCTGAAAACATGAATGAACCATCAGGGAAAGGCGCGCTTTTTGAAAATAGGAAAGTTCGGCAATAGGATTCGAACCCGCGACCATGCGCTTTCTAGTCAGAAGTTTTACCACTACGCTAAGGGAACGATAAGAAGTCTCCCTATCTTCTTGCATATCACTACACCCTTGCATAAGCGAGTTGTAGGAAATTTGCATGATCATTCGCGGGTCTCCACCTTTAACGGTACTTTTTTACGTTTAATTTTTTTTTTGATTTTTTGAGACAAATTCAAAAAACTTTTTTGATTTTGAATTTTTTGAAATGGTCAAAAAATTAAAAAAAAATCAAAAAATCAAAATCAAAAAATCCCAGCCCTGAGCGGGAGAATCATGATTTTATTAATTGTGGGAGAATGAAATATTGATTTATTGATTTATTGATTGATTACAGATGCCTAGTGGTAGATCCAGAAGATCGTGCATGTACAGAGGAACTCCTTCAACATCCATTCATTCAAATGGCCAAACCTCTTACTTCTCTCGTTCCTTATATCAAAGCAGTCAAAGATCTCAAAGAGAAAGAGAATCGCAAGTAGAGAGACAACTTATCCAATTCCATATAGTCATACCAATATCTGCATTTACTTCCCCGCTCGTTGTCCATTTCCTTTGTATCCCGCGTGTAATCCCTTCACCTATGCCCATTCTTCTATTGACGTGTATGTACCATTAGAATACTTAGACTCACTTTTGTAGATCACTCATGGGACTAAAGGATCTATCCCATTACCCTGTACCTTCTCTATCCCTTCTTTCCTTGCTTCACACGGGTTTTTGCCACTAGAGAAGGACACATTGTGATTTTGTTCATCTCTCTATTTTTATTTGTTCCGTTCGTAACCTATGATGCCACCCTCTTTCCTCCTCACATTATCTTTCACTCATTTATTGATTGATTCCTGAATCTGTCGATCGATCACTTTGCTCAATACAAACGCACACATCTTGTATACAACTCAACCCTGCTCAGTACCGTAATCTATGCCCAATCTGGTATACTGTAATCTTTTCGGACGACGAATCAATCGATAATCCCTCTTATTGATTTCCGGTGCTGGAGACACTGCAATTTATCTCCGTTTCGTTCTCTTATAAAATTGATTCATTTATCGATCCGAATTTATTTCACTTTTAGAACTGTTTCCCCGCCCATTTTATATTGATTTTTTGTTATTTCATATATTCTCAGATTTATCTATATAATATAGAAGTAGTCATATTTGAAATATATATAAGAGAAAGAATACTGATTACATCTTCTTTTGTATCCCCAATCGATATTATATTTTATTGATCTACGGTGATTCTTTTGGTATCATTCGTATCGATCAAAAGACTGGCTCAATATGTGCCACAACATTATTATGTGTGTATCTTGTATGTTCTTGCTCTCATTTCATTCATTACTGTGTTTGGTGATTATCGATTGATTTGTTTATGATAATGAATGAATACACAACAACAATCCACATTGACGGTTTCTTCCCTCTCTCTATTCATCTTCAATACAATTCTCATCACTATAATTTTCTATCTCAAGTCAATTCCATCCATTATATCTTATCTATATCTACTATATACTTTTTGTACACTTCCCTCCACTACTTGAGCCCATCTATATTATTATATGTATATGTAATGTATTTTGTGTGGCCTAAGTCGTGCTAATATGCTTTGTTCCTTGTATCACATCAATTATCGATTATCTCTGATCTACTCTAGCTCCGCCCCCTGAATGAATCATCACAATTTACTTGCGATAGATCGAGAAAGTAATAAAGACTTTTCTCAATGATTAAATTATTTTGGTGATGGTTGTTACATTTTAAAAGCTTTGACATTACGTGAACTTCCAAATATGATTTCAATAGACAACAATAAAAGAAAGAAATGGTAATAATATTAGACTATGATCAATTTTGCATCTACGACAACTATAAAAGACATCATTGTGATCGTCCATTTCATTCTTTCACTCTTATTTCGAAGAGGACGGTAGTTCTACATGAAAGGAATAAAAGGATTATTGAAGTAAGTCTCATCTCTCATATCAATGATCTTTGATCTTTGACCTTGATCGTCCATTATTACAGTAAGAAGGCGAAAGGAAAACGTGGAGCAACTGTAGATGATGGGAATGGGAAGAGTACTTATGCTGTTGTAGATCATTCTGGAGGAGCAAGGAAGAAAGCTGAGAAAGCTGCCAAATGTAATATAGTAGATTATGAATAATAATACAACATCCTAAAGGACTTATGTGTCATGCCCTCGGACCAATTCTATATGTGATATTCCATATGTCTTTTTCATACCGCTATTTTCAGCGGAGGACTCGAATAAGAAGAAGGTGGAGGGAGCTAAGAAGCAGTAGGATACCATTATTATTTATCGATTAATGAATGTTTCTATCAAAAGAAAATCCTTTCAGCCGACTCCATTTCTAGATTCTTTTACAAATGAAATAGTTGGCAATCAATAAGATCTATCTTCTAAATGAAATAAAAATGATATTGTTATCCGCTGATTAATAAATCGATAATGTTTGAAGAGGTGGATTACGAAAGAAGACGACTGCATCCCAACCAAGTGCGAAACACGCACCAAACAATAAGGATAAGGATAAGGAGACACCATCTAATATGTTGGAAACTGCGTATGAATCTTCTATTTTGTATCTATCTTATATTATTGTATTTCAGAATAGATATGGAGGAAATTGTCGACCCAGAGAAGGGTACGGTAATTGTGAATCATTTGATCTTTGATCTTTGATCGTTGATTTCAATAGATGTGAGAGTAATAACTGGACATGATCCTACAGAGATGACAGAAGAGCAAGAAGCTCATCTCAAGGGGTATATCGCAGTGAGTTCCAATTCTACCCTCTTATACCTATACCCATACATGCTCATGCTTACTCTAATTACTCTTCTCTTATTCAGCAATACGAACAAATGGGAGTGAAGGCAATTCTGGATGAGTTTGAAACTATCAAACAGTACGTATCCAAATTTCGATTGATTCATACCGTAATCCTTCAAGATACAATCTCTCGCCCATGCCAATAGTAGCACACGATGCAAATCCAGGAAAGAATCGATATAAAGGTTACGGTAGATATCGCAGTATTGTAAAGTAACTTTATATGTTCCAGATATCTTTTGTATCGATCCGACAAGAATCCCATTGAAAGATGGAAAAGAGGGAGATTATATTCATGCTAACTATGTTAAAGGAGCACCATTCCTGAACACATTTATAGCAACTCAGGTAACGAGATATGAATAATGAAAAGATGATAGATTACTTTAAGGGACCTATCGAATCCAGTGTCAATGACTTCTGGAGATTAGTTGTACAAGAGAATGTTGGATATATATTCATGTTATGTAGTATCATAGAGTTGGGAAAGAAGAAGTGTGAAGTGTAAGTATTGAAATCAAAGATCAAAGATATCAATCTATAAACTATAGATACTACCCGGAGACAGAAGGCGAATCAAAGATGTATCTAGATATCAAGGTTACTCTAGAGGCGAAGGGAGAAGATTCGCACTTCATCAATTCAAAGTTTATTATTGAATCTCCTGGAAAGAAGAAACAGTACTTATACCATCACTTCTGGAAGAATTGGTATATATTTAAATAATTTACATTTTACGTGCATGCAAACCTATACTTGTACATCTATTATTATTATATTGTTAATTAAATATAATAATAATATTGATCGTTGTATCATCATTAATATCATCTATCGCATCCTTTTCGTATACATGCATACCGTAATCTGTACCGTAATCATCCATCCTACCGTATCCAGAATTATCTCTTTGTCTACCGTATCCATATTCATCTTCTATAGGCCAGATCGAGGTGTCCCATTAACAGCTCTAGCTGGACTTCGTCTATTACGACATGCTCGTCTTACCAATTTCACAACCATCGTCCATTGTTCAGCTGGAGTTGGTATGTCTCTCTGTGTCTCTTATTCATCTAATCTCTGAATCTCTCTAACTCTCTTGACTCTAATCTTATTCACCTAACCTTATGGATCTCATTAAGGTCGAACGGGAACTTTGATTGCTTTGGAATGGTTATTGCAGACTATTCTGAATCAACCACCACCATATGATATGAAAGAGATGCTCAAGATCATGAGAAGTAATCATAAACTAACTTTATTATTCTCATTCCTAATCGATATTTACCAATATAGATCAACGAGCTCATGCAATTCAGACCGCACCCCAATACGCTTATATAGCGTTTGCTGTATTCCGTCTCTTTGCGCATAAGGTACTTTGATTGTTGTACTACCGTATTCATATAATCGTTGTAGGATCCGGCACAGAACCCTACGTTCTTCAAATTTTCCTCTGCGTTACAAGCACTAACCGGATTCAAATTCGATGGTGGTGCCAACGCCCCTACTCCTGCGCCCAAGTGAAAGTCAACCCCGAATGGTCTACGGGTAACTCCTGACATCCCTTCTTAACCATGGCGAATCTCTGTCTGTTGAATAAAACGATACGGGAACTATTATGCTGTGGTACACTAAAATTGAATAAATAATATACACAATGGAGTGGAAAGACATTATAGTCCTCATATGAAGGAAGAAATACGTAAAGGTAGACAGAGATATGGAGTGGGGTAATGCATTCGTGAACGAAATAAAAATTATCAGTATTCCTACACGAGTAACTCACCATTCCGTGCGAGTAGGGTTCAGGTCTGCAATATCTTATTGATTATTATTTAGAATGTAGACTTCTAATTGTAAGAAGCGATGTACAAAAAATGATATGAAAATGGATGCTCAAATCGCTATGCTAAGGTGAGATACTGATAAATGTTTGAGTGCCCGTATTTTCACGCACCCTGTAGATATTTCGATGCGAAAGTTATATGAGATATTACAATAATGCCAGTCCCTGATCTTTTCGATAAACATGAGAATTTGTGGACACAAAGAATGATTGTTGCATAACTTCTCATAATGAAAGCAAATTTGAATAGATCATTATCTCAAATAATGAGATTTTACTTCTTCTTTTTATTCTTGTCAATATTTTTGTCGAAATTGGTCTACAATGGAGAATGTAAGTCTTCTTTTTTTTCTCGAATTTATTTAATTTTTTATCTTAATCAGGGGGAGATCAAATATAAATCAGAAATATCAAGATCGAGAGGTTTGTCCTCATTTGATCTTTGATCTTTGATATTTACAGTATCATCGACGCCTATATTTGATGAAATCAAACGACATGATGGGGTTTCTTCATTAATACTGTTAATATTAGATTGTAAAAATTGATAATTACAGTCAGAGAGAATTAAATCAATATCTATATGGATTATTCTTGTATTGATTGGAGTTAATATTGTTTTCGCTATCATAAATCTTAGCTTTCTCGTATCAAATTTAAATTCAACCAAAGAGGTGAAATATTATTGATTGGAATAACGATCAAATGAGATTGTTATAGTGTGATTGTAATTGCTCATATCCTGGTTCTATTGAATCATCAACCATCAATAATGACAAGACGGTTTGTTATATTCATTTATATACTATTTCTTTCATCATTAAAATATACTATTTATCGATCTAATTCATTACAGTATCCAACAACTATCTCATCAACAACTCATTCTTCTGTTATTGCAACACCACCAACTCCACAATATTTCGTTTCAAATTTCAATTCAACTAAAGAGGTGAAATATTATTGACTGGAATAACGATCAAATGAAATTGTTACAGTCTATCTGTAATTGTTCATGTCATGGTTCTATTGAATCATCAACAATGACACAACAAAATGAGGTTTAAATACTAAATTTAATTTTGGACTATTTCCATTTGCCATGATTAAAACGATTTAAGGATTTTATTCATTACAGTATCCCACAAATAATTCTACAACTATCTCATTAACAACTCATTCTTCTGTTATTACAACACCACCAACTCCACAATCTTTCAACCCATTTTCAAAAGAATTTGATCATATGTTCCCTCGTAACCCTTGGAATTACAATTGGGATTTGTAAGTTATAATATAGAAATTGTATAAATAACGGAATATTATGGCAGTGGAGAACCTTTATCACGTGTGAATAAAGATGAATACAATATGGCTACTGAGGAAAAACGAGAGAAGATGCTAAAAGAAGTTAAAATTGTAATTCCAACTCATTGTTGAGAATAGAAAATGCAGGCGGAAACGATAGTAGAACGGACCATTATATTGGTAAGACATGGACAATATGATCATGATAATGAAGGCAAATGGTTGACTGACAAAGGACGAACACAAGCGGTTAGTATGTAAATCATATGATATTTTGATAATATTACTGAGAGATTTGACCAGATTGTTAAAACTTTTAACTAGTTCTTTGATCGTTAATTTGATTAATTATGAAATATTCTAGTGCAAGATATGTAAGCAAATTTCAGTATTGGTTTTGTTATATTTCATACCAATTATGGATGTTTTATTAAGTTTTTTTGAATTTTTTTATTTTAATTATGCAAATCGAATACTGATTTTTTGTATAGTATACTGAGTTTGAGATTTTGTGCGTGCAACAAAGTTGTCATAATTAGTTGAGTTTCTGTAAATTCTTATTGTTAGTATTTTACTAGAAAATGTGTTCATACCCATATAGATTTTTTTCATATTTTTCGACTTTTCCGAACAATTTTTCGATGAAAAATTTTTTTTTTCTCGACAATTTTTCGATGAAAAAAAATTTTTTTCTCGAAATTATTGGAAATAGGATGTATAATTTATTGTTCTATAACTATGGTAAGAAGGATATCGATCCAATAATATTTGAAAAAATTGTAGTTACATTCCAGGCAACGTTTTATATAATTTCACCATTTTTTCATTGGCTACTCTCGTTAGCATTAGCATTATGCCAATTTCGTTCGTTGTTGTTCATGCTATTTGTTGATAAGATAAATGATGTGTGTTCCTGAAATGGAAATTTTCAAAATGTACAAATAAATCGCGTTTAGAACTTCTATACATTGTTCCCCAATTTTTCGCCATTTTCCAATTTTATCGACTTCTATTTTCAAAAAAATCGTTTTTTTCCTATTTTTTTTTGGATTTATTTTTGATTGGAATATTAGAGAGATAGTGAGGATATCTATTATAGAATTAATTTTTGTTGTTTGTAATAGTTGCCCCCCATAAGAAATCCAAAATACATTTGACATGTAGAATTTCGTATCTATAAAGTTATTGTCTAACAAGGGGATGGTCGCAACTGGTCCTGGCCATATGAGATGGCAATAACATGACTAGATTCAGTTTTCGATGCTGATTACGAATCCATTTTCAGAAAGTGCCTAATCGACCTGATTTTCGAGAAAATCGGTATTGAAATTTGGCTTGTTAATTAGAAAAGTCGTGTAGTTTCCATCACAAACTATCTGGACTGCATCGGAAATATACGGTAATGCAAGGTAAACTATTGCGAGAGTTTATGGATGAGTTCACCAGCCCACCCGGACGGTTTGCGCAGGAAACCACACAAATTTCCGAATTAAAATATCGATTTCCTCAAAAATCAGGTCGATTAGGCACTTTCTGAAAACGGATTCGTAATCTGCATCGAAAACTGATCCTACTCATGTAATTGCCATCTCATTTGGCCAGGACCAGTTGCGACCATCCCCTTGTAAGATTGAAAATGCCGAATGCAAATTGCACAATGCTGGACTATGGATTGAATATCTCATCATGTCTTTATTTTGAGGAATTTGCTGGAAATCGATTGAGAAAATTGATAGAAGATAATGAATGTAATGATACAATAACTCTCACAATGTCTTCTAAGAATCGAGCTACACAGACAGCTTCTATTATGATGGGTATGGTATTCATTACAATGTCTTATCAAATACATATTTATTCATTCTTATTTATATGCTTCTTCCACAGATATTGTTGACATTTCTTAATATTGCTCACATCAAATTAATATTTTATCACATTGTGAATATTAGTTGCAAGTTCTATCTGACATCACTGACTAACAATAAGAATAAGATATTCATGAAAGATATTAATCAATAATACATGGGTTACTGTATCCTTGATTGATTCAGATCAGCTATCGACTACAATCAGAAACAGTAGTGATTCGTTGTTAGAAGAAGGACAACCATATCTTCCAGAACCTCTTTTTGAATCGCATAGAGAACAGACGGTATTAAATACGATATATTGGCAGCATATCTCATTGCGAAATTTTAAAAAAAGTTTTATAAATCAAAATTGTTATTCAAAGTTATATAGTTATCATTGTGATAAATATGATGTGAAATGACTTAATATATTCACCATTAATCGATCATTTATTTAGTATATCAAACATCATAATCGCATAGAAACTGCATTCAAGAAGTATTTCTACCGTGCACAACCTGAAGATGACAATGACGTTTACGATGTACTATGGAATAAGAATAATGTAGATTATTGAACTTTGCTTTTCAGGTTATTGTTTGTCATGCTAATGTCATTCGATACTTTATTCTAAGGTAAGTTCTAATGAAACATGATCTTTGATCTTTACTATTTAATCATTCAGAGTTCTTCAACTTCCACCAGAGAGATGGAATCTCATGAGGATCTCTCATGCATCATTTACAATCATTACCATTGACCAAGATGGATTTCCTTATCTTAAGCTGATGGGCGATGTAACTCATATCGAATCGGATTTTGTTACACAGTAATACATTTCCTCCCTCCCTTATGGTAGATCTTATCGATAAATTGTGATTAATAAACTGTAGAAGAATCAGATAAGATATAACAGAGGAATGACTATTAAATGTGTGTAATCATTACAATTAATGCAAAAATGTACATGCATAGAATATCTTGATCATCTTTAGTTGTCATTGATTCGTAGTCATATTACCAACATATCATTCATTTTCTCTTCATAATCTGATATAAATTACGTCATAGTTCATTTATTAATTGATCGTTCATTACCCATTCTTACAATAATCAATATTGTTTGAGTTCTTAAAGGTGGTGTCCGGGCAATATTTTCGTGAACAAACTGTGAAGACAGAAAGATAGCAAAAGTTATTCTGCATACCTTACATAAATTAGTTTATGCTAATTTAGCTTATTGATCGCTAGAATCGTGAATGAATCATCCTTGATGTACAGGCAAAGGCGCGAAATTTTGAAATTAAGAAATTTCGGCAATAGGTTTCGAAGCCGCGACGCTGCGCTTACTAGACAGAGCTTTTACCATTACACCAAGGGATCCACGAATGAAAGTTCTAATTTCTTGCATATCATTTAGCTCTTGAATAGCCTATATGTTATATATTTGCAGAGACATTCGAGGGCCTCCATCTTTAAATAGTAAAAAAGACCTATGCAAAAAGTTGGTTGTCTTTGTAGATATACATTGCAGGGGACATGAAGCAGTAAAGATGTATAAGATATCAAAGACCATATAGATAATGCATGATAATGGTGAAATAATCGAGGAAATACAGTATTTGTGTCATGTAAAAGTACCAAACATGGAAGAATCAAATTGCAAGATAGATGGTTACTGTAGACGAAAAGAAAGATTATCATGAAAGCTTTAAAAAAACGGAAAATTACGGTAGGTGCATCCAAATCGGTGAGAAAAATGAATAAACCGTCGGTTGGCTTCTTTCATTATTAGGAGATCGGTGATAATATAACATATACTTTGATTTTATGATATTTGAAGAGGAGAGACCTCGTGTATATGATACATTGGCTGGATTTGAGGAATCTACTTTCATAACTTGAGTCACCTCATGGAATATGAGGAAAGAATCCAAATATCGAATAACCTGTGTCAATGATGTCAATGATGTGTCAGAGTGTAAGAGATCATTTGATCAGATTGTGCTCTAGCAAGGGAAGATTAATCTTTGATCTTTAGTTTTAAAAATCAATACTGAAATAAATAAAGTTTTAATATTCTTCCATTTATCATAGTTACTCGTGAAACGATACAACCGTATTTGCTATTTGAATAAAGAAATTCGAAATTATTTCAATTCTATAAAACAATAATACAAAGTCTATCAAATTGCAATCAATACATGAGAAGGTAATCGATAATCATAACATCAGATCAATCAATATTAAATCAGAAAATCAAAATCTGTTCAAGATGCTTTCTTCTGATGCATCAATTCGAATTGTTCTGATATCGATCGGGGAATAGGACGACATGCATCAGTTAGATGGCCTAAAATAATAATAAAATAACATTATTCTCGTGAAACGTGTGCATCACCTATTATTGATCTTATTTCTTGAACAAAAGTAATCGATATTAACAGTGCTACAGTATACCTAATGCAATCGATCCATCTGTCCTACTGTATGCCATAGCAGAATCGTCACCCAAGTGTTCAGATTCCTCTTCGATTCTTAATTTGGATAAATCAATATTTCTTTTAAATTTATGAAATGTTGCATTATTCGTTCATAGAAAGACAGGATCGATAATTCTAACCTGTGCAGTTGATACTTGCTTTGTGAGTCCGAATCCGCTAATCGATCAGCTGAATATTAATAATTAGCGGATTTTAAAATATCAGCCTTGAATTTTGACACAACAGATTTACCAAACATCACACAACATCTTCGTAGAATTTAGGACAATTTAGATAGGAATGACTTTAAAGAGAAATTCTTTATAGACTATAAAAACGTACGATTTCGATCGATGGTCTCATGGATAACATAAAATGTGTCACTAATTGATCCTCCACTCGTCTCTAGTGGAGATGCACTGCCAATTGATGAGGCCGGACTGTAATCATTAGATTACTGTAGAACGATACGTAGATTAATATGGTAAATAGATACGGTAGAATTGTGCGGTACAAGGTTATTGCCTAGTCGAAAGTTTTGTGAAATTGACGACATAATAGTGAACAAACATATCCATTATTGTCGTTTATCATTGTTAAAGAACTGTAGAAGACTGTACCTTCCAAGACTATAACTCGATGATGAATCGGGACTCCTTTTCTGTTTCTGTTTATCTTCTTTTGTTTTCAATCGTGATGGTCGAGTGAGGGGAGGCTCAGGAGGGGTATATGTGGGCACTCCAATCTATAAGAGATTTCTGTTCAATATTTACATAAATTATAAATGAGTATTATTAATATTTTTCTAAATAAAACAAGTGGTTTTCATACGCACAATATTATGTATCTTCTAACTCTACTACAAGGAGTTGAAGATATCGATTCATTCAATCTTTTATTATGATTTAATAAATCGATTAACCTGGAATGCCGGTGGTGGTTGTGGTATCTGTAGATTATATGATGAATTCGTAATGAAATTCCGACTGCCTGATTTGACTTCTGTACTACACGAATACGATGTCTGTAATATCATCTATCTAATTGAAATTTAATAATTAATGAGGTCTCTCTATCTATAGAAATATACGAATAATTACTCCGTTATCGTAGAGACAATACAGATAACTCTCCATGTCTCGGTTGTTACAGTAACCCAGACCAACAAATATAATCTAGTAATTGCAATAACAATAAGATCGTAATCAATCCACTCATATGAATTGTTTGACAAAGGTCTTATTAATTCATTCTATGTATACTAACCCTATCAATAGATACCAAATCGATGATTTCTCCTTCTTCATCATCTTCAGGTATAGTAGCACAACTTTTGGTTGTTCCTGTTTCGAATGAAGTTACTCGAGAGTCAGGAGTACCCAGGAGAGGAACTACTGGCGAACGATCTAAAAAAAGAATGATTAAGTTTATACCATTTAAAATTAAAATTTACCAGTTGTTTTACGATAATTTTCAGACATTTCAATGAATAGATCAGCCATTTTCCACACGTTTCGTTCACACAAAGTATAGTTATGTCTCATTCCCTTTCACATCCCTCTATATGACAACTATCCAATCGAATATAATTCCATTCACCATCTTTTAATTTAAATTGTATCGTAACGTGCCCTCACTCCATCCCTTCTGTACAAAGTGCTATGCAAATTACGCCATTCTATCTACACGAGAGGAGGAGCAGCATTAGTCGTTCTATGTCTCTCCCTCTCCCTCTCCCTCTCCCTCTCCCTCTCCCTCTCCCTCTCCCTCTCCCTCTCCCTCTCCCTCTCCCTCTCCCTCTCCCTCTCCCTCTCCCTCTCCCTCTCCCTCTCCCTCTCCCTCTCCCTCTCCCTCTCCCTCTGCCTCTCCATCCCCCTCTCCCTCTCCCTCTCCCTCTCCCCTCTCCCTCTCCCCTCTCCCTCTCCTTCCATTCTTCTCATTTATCAAATCTTACCCCTCCATTCCCTCTCTTGATTGAACGAATGGAGGAATGGAGATAAATCAGGAAATGATAGTATGTATTAGTAATAGCAGTTGAAAGATCAATCTTATAAGATCTTATAAGAAGCTCAACGGCAAAACAATAAGAGTAATGAGGGCTCTTTCTGATAAGGAAAAATATTTTTTAAAGTAAATGACTAACATCTGGATGCATTCAACGGTACAATCAATGTCTTCGTAGATATTGGTCTTCTAGGAAGAGGAGGAGATGATGAGGTACGATCAGTCAATGATATTAAACGATGAGGAGATGACTGAATCGAGAGATATCGATTAATCTTATTAGGGGAGGCCTTATTTTCCGCTACCAGCACAAGTCAATACGAAATAAATGACCCCTCACTCCATTTAGGATTCTTTCCCTTCCAACCATTGAAGAAATGTAGGCAAATATCTTACTTGATGAATTGAAAACGTTTCACACAGTTTGCGAAGTATGATTTCGCCTATTTCTAACTCCAATCATCTCTACACTTTTAAACACTATCGTGGTATAGGGACCACCATGTATAGTTACGATAAATCGAAATATTCAAAACTACAGTAACCTGATTGTTCTTCTCAGGAGGTACAGTAATGGAGGATGAGGTAGAGGTTGCTGGTGTGACTATTAGAGGAGTTAGACTATCGAATTCCTCAAGACGAGCAAACATCAATGAGAAGAGACCTTTCTGAAATATGAATGAGTCTTAGATGGAATGGATAATGTAATCATTTAAGTGATCGAGTAGTCACGAATATATCAGTGGGTGTATTTGGAGAATTGCGAATTACTACAACATATTTCGGTTGCTATTGCCAAATTGGAAAAAGTACAATAAGTTAAATTCCAAAAAAGGGTAAATAAATAAATAAATATTGTCAATAAAAACGAACCCTATGCGAATCCCTCTTTTCTCCATTGGTCGACATTCTTTTTCTCGCTCTACAGCAGAACAACATTATACAATATATCTGAAATGTATACCAATCGATAATCACGAAAAATAACAATTTCTAGTCATTATAAGTGAGCCTTTGAATGCGCAAAATAGATGAATGAGAGGGGGTTGAAGAAAAAGAAGAGAAAAAGAAAGACAATGGCCACACCAACACTGCAAATCCTCCTGAGGCATCTCTCCTCCCTCTTAACCTCCTCCTCTCTCCCTCTCCCTCTCCCTCACTCTTAACCTCCCCCTCTCTCCCTCTCCCTCTTCTTATTTCCCTCCTCCCTCTACCCATCTCTCCTCCATCCTCCCTCTACTTATTCACTCTCTCTCTCTTAAGTAAGGAAGTAGTGGCACGTTATGGGGTCATTTATTTTACTCTGAAGGGAACCTAATCTGTCTATTATGGAAACCTTAACTGAGAAAATATATTGCAGATTCTAATTGTATTGGTGCATTCAAGAGAAGGGTTATTTTCCTTAGAAAAACGATGATTAATTTATTAATGAATAAATAAACCAAAGGACACAGGTGCAATTGAACGATATGAACTGACAATAACATTATTTTCGATTGTTCCAAGCAATTTGGTTGAACAAAGCTACTGAATGAACAAATATTACAGTATCCTCTCACAAGGAAATCATCTCTCGTAAATCAATCCTGTTGATATTGTGCATAGAAGTTATAAATTGATACGCGAAGTTAACAAAATTCAACGGAGCAAAAGCCAAGCAAGACAATCCATGAATCAAAAATAATTGTGCCAAGATAGACCAAACTTTGGACCGGTTTTCTTCCTCGGTTTTTGCTCCACTGCACTTTTTAACTTCTCATATCATTTTTATTCCCCCTTAGTGTATGTCATGCAAAATATGAAAATGATTTGTTTACGAGATCATTCCCGTGTGAGATATATTCACACAACGAATCAATATCTCAATCTATCATCTTTATCAAATGGAACACAATGATCGAAAAAATTAACTCACAATAGCCAATAATATGGTACCCCCTAGTAGGATCAAGACTGCAGCTGATAAAGGTGCTATCCTGAAAGAAAAAAAAAATATTAACAAAAATATTTCTCGAGTCCAAATCAGGTAAAAATCGTGATATCATTACCCTTTGATATAGATAAAAATGTTGAATTTGAATGATCAATAATTCTCTCAAATAATCTAAAGAAGGATCGAATACTCTCACCTGAGATATCTCACACAAACAACTTCGAATTGTTTCTTCAATGCTTCATATAATCCATGGACTTCATCCATCGTATACCCGTCACAATTGCCTGAATCAAGGAAGGGAATATTGATTGGACCAATTACAGTAATCCTTCCCACTTTACGATTTAATCTCTTTATTAAGAATAAACATATTTCAGAAATACATATGTAAATGTACCATTTGCAGAAATAATGATTTTTAGCTTAAATTACACGGAAATACAGGCAAATTAGCGATAAAGAATCTTTCTGAGATGGAAATTTAAGATGGAAGAAAGAAGAGACAAAGTGAGAGGAAATAGGACGACAATTCCTTCCACTCATTCTATCTATCATCTAGCCTGTCCCTCTGTCTCTCCCTCTGTCTCTCCCTCCCTCTCTCCTTCTCCCTCTCCCTTGTCTTTCCATATAGGTCCAATGGTGTCCTCCTCCCCTCTTCGTTCCCCCAGGGGCTCATCTCTCAAATCCTTCCCGCACTGATTCAGAAGAAGAACATCGAAGAGAGACATTGAGAGGGATGATGAGAGAGGGAAGGATATAGAAGAGATTGATGGATGGTTAGAGAAAGAAAGATAGATGAGAAAGATAGAGAAGGATTCCAAATCTTTCTCATATCTATTGCAAGAATTGATGTGACGTAGGAAGAGTATTGAGATAAGACAAACGATGGATTGACTATCATATTATACTTGTTTAGAAAGTAAAGAGTTAAAAGACGAACAACCGCTCATTATGAATACTATTTCATAAATGACACTTTTTGACTTGTATAACATGGAAAGAGAAAGAACATTGTGTACTCAATACACGAACCAATCCTGATAGAAGATGATATAAACCACTCATATTATCATATCATTATGGGAAGAGATTGTACTGACGTATTTCTATCACTGTGAGTCAGACAATTGGTCTATACATAGTTCTCTTATTTATAGATAACAACCTTTCTCTATTTTTAAAATAAACTAATGGTATCACATTTAATAGTTTATCATAAATCCAATGGAACATAATATAGATAGTATAGAAATGATGTAGTTGTCGATCATAACTGATGAAATCTTCTACTACAATCTATACCCATTCACTCATCTTTCTATTCATTCTAACCAGTCTTAACTCAGCTTAAATAGCATTATCGGAACACACACATAGGACCTAATCTATGATGGTGAGAAGGGGAGAGGGAGGGAGAGAGGGAGAGGGTAGAGGGTAGAGGGAGAGGGAGAGAGTAGGGGGTAGAGAGAGAGGGAGAGAGTAGGGGGTAGAGGGAGAGGGAGAGAGTAGGGGGTAGAGGGAGAGGGAGAGGGAGAGAGAGGGAGAGGAAGAGAGAGAGGGAGAGCGAGAGGAAGAGAGAGAGGGAGAGGGAGAGAGAGAGAGGGAGAGAGGGAGAGGGAAGCGGAAAGGTTCGAAAGGACGAGGGCGGAAAGACACCCTCTACTCTTCTCATTATGACAAGATAGAGAATAGCATTGTTAGAATAGAAGGAAGAAGAGGGAATATCATGAAATTGAATAACTATAATATATTCATAATAGAGATTATCTTAATCCAATTTGTAGCAATAATACTAATAGTTTCAATAGAATGATTGGTTTTGGTTTCACGATCAAAACATTTGGGAAGGACGACTTAAAATTGTTGTTAACATTTTTTTGAAAAAATATCGACAAAAATCACAATTTCAATGATTTACAGTAGATTGTAAAAAAGAAAAAAAAGTTAAATTTTATTACAATGCATCACAAATGTTTTACTTTTTTTTCGTTTTAACGGTACAGTACCGTCATATACTGTAATGTTCTCTATCCCTTCATCTACAACGAACCACTGTATCACCAATGGTAAATTGAACTTAGTAATAAACATGATAATAATTCAGAGATCACATTTATCTTCGAAGAATGATAAGAAACAAACGAACTACCTACTGTAACATTCTATAACAATGTACTACATTTACAACAATCATGACGTTAGAGGTACTCAATACTTAGAGACAAAATAATCTTAAGTACTTCGTACTTAGTACATAAGTGAGACCCTAAGCACTTAGTACTTTCTATATACGAGATTTGGATGATTCTTCCATGTAATTTCATCGACTGGCTTCGGGTCGCCCTTCCATTTTGAATACACCTAAAATGATTAAACAATTAAGAAACATATTCCAGCAAACCCAAAAAGAAATTTAAAAAAAACTTTCCAGCCGAGACCACATTTTGAAAAAAAAATTAAATTCATCCAACATGTAAGTTGTCATAAAAGATCTAATCTCGATAAAGATTTTTTTCATATTTTCATTTTTTCCATCAAACACCTCTAATCTTTCAATAGCAACCCATATTTACAGTACCTATGATTGAAGATCTACCGTACTCATCCCCTTTCCATTCGAGACCCTTCCACTTACCTCAAATACATTATGTCCCATAGTCTCAGTATCCCACAGTTCTTGTCCACGGGGTAATCGTCGATTCACTCCACGTTTCTTGCCTGAGATACTTTTATTATTTATTCTATTTGTTAAAATAACGCTTAAAACCATTTGCAATATCATAGCTCAACAGTTCTTAAACTGTGGGTGAATCAAAGAGAAAACGTAATAAAAACGAAATAAGATAAAATATAATTGACCTATTCTATAATCTCCAGCATGTGCCATCATTTCATCAACCATCGATAGAATTTGATGATGAGTCTTCCATGATACTCTCTTCTTACGATGACGACACCATGCATATCTGATAGAAAAATGGTCAGAAATAGGTATTTTCATAAGTCTCTTTAAAATCATTAATTGATCAAGATTACCAATTCTTTAAAATAAACAATAAATTAACATACTCTCCAACAACGAATGGATCACACTCTGTATACGATCGGAAGAGGGTGTATTTGATGTTTGGATTGTTAGCCCTAATAATATTGATTATTATTATTACAATATAATAAGAAATTTCTTCTTTGAGAAAACGGGTAGTAGAGAATTATTCCGATGTGGTAAAGTAACAGATTTTTTTGCGTTACAGAAAAGATACCATCAACGGTAATTCAAATGTTAGAGGAGATACGGTAGTTCATCGGGTCAAATACCTGATCACTGGTAGATGTTCATCTATAAACTGTTCCATTCCTTCACTCTTCAGTGACTCATGAGTCCACGATAGACGAAGGCCGAGAAAATGGGGGACAGCCCTGGAATAATTTAAACAGTAAAAAATAATATAAACAAACAAATTACAATATGCCACGGAAGAATATTAACTATAAAGATCAAGTGAGATACTCGACTTGGGAATGATTAAAGATCAAAGATCAAACCTGATGAGGGCAGCCGAGGCTGCGTTTGCCGGCCTCATTACCGCATTCGCCCCTATCGACATCTATAATGTGCATAGTACAATAAAAATATCGAATGATAAACCGGTGCGGTTAAAATATATATGTAAAATGAAATAACTGTAACACAAAACCAACTGGACAAGCAAAGATACGTCAGAGAGGCGGCCACAACTCTTATACCATACAAAACTTGAGCTTATCCTAATTCTTTATTCGATATGAAAACAACGTATCGAGTGTACAATAGAAGGTAAGTAGAGAAAGATTCTAACAAGAAGAGATAGGAAATGCGTATCACGGACCTTATATGTGAATGGAAAGATAAGGAAGATGAGGAGGAGGAGGATGGACTATAGAGGAGGGATGAGGTATGGAGATGAAATTGAAATTAAAACAAAGTTTGATTATCAACACAAACAATATAGATCTACTGATTCGCAAGATTCTTCAGGTGATTGTAATACGATGGACAACAATTCGGAACTTGGGTACTGTATATATCATGTGGGGTAATGTAGGAAGATACTGTGGGTGGTCAATATATCATATGGTACTACAGAGAATGGCAACATGATTATTCTTGGATACAGTCAAGAAGAAAAACAATATTCTAAACAGAAGGAACTCTATTGGGGATATGCTAGTGATAGTTCAATCGGGTCATACGGTAGGTCAATCATCCTTGGATACTGTAGACGACGATGAAGGCATCGATTCTTTCCTCACACTAACATACTTTGCCGTATCTTCTGGTAGTTCTTCACCCATATGTTTGAGAAGAGAAGCACGTAGCTTACGGTACATTTCGATCTTACCATTCACCTGATTAGAATCAATCGATAAATCAATAATTAACACAAATTTAATTAAATATTCCAATCATAATATGTATAAAAATATTCAAAACGTTATTTTTTGTACAATAATCCCAACCGTACCTCTTTATTTCTCTGTTGAGTCTTTTCAAGTGCAGCTTTGGTGAATGCATATGGACTGGTTCCACTATCAAGAACATCCATCAAATCAAGAGGAACTTTCACATCTTCAAACTCATTCTTCATTGAATCCATCTCCTGAACGGAATTATCAATCATTCATATGATTACTATATCTATTTATCTCTGTATTGATTCATATATTGTATTACAGTAGCTATGCTCATCATGAATTCCTGAACTACTCCAATAAGATTCAAGTTTCACAACTATCATACGTTATATTAATTTGTTCAAAAAGTGGTAAGAATAGAGTTCTTATAGACTAATAGATTGAATGAATGCAGACTCGTATTATGATCTATTTCATGGAACCATAATAGGGTTTATTTATGAATCAGCCTGCACTTCCCTTCCTTCTCTTATACCACTTCTCAGTTTTCAACTCACATTTTTCTTTGGTTATTTTAACATAAAACCTCTCTCATTGTGTTACTTTCAAATATTGTCACATCTTTTGGGCGAATGATAATTGTAAAATAAACATACAGCCAATCCAGATATGAGTGTGTGTATCTTCTGATTGAATACTTCTTGACTACGAGAACTAAAGTCAGATGCGAGGACACCAATCAGACGAGCATTCTCCTAAATTCATTGAATATTCAATATTACGGATCCAGAGCACTCCTTCATTTATACAACATCTGTGAAACACCAAATCACAGGATCAAAGTAAAGTTATTATTATTATTATTATTATTATTATTATTAACGACAAACCTGAAACTGTTCGAGAGTTCTTTCGAGCTTCTCGAATCGTTCCTCAAAGTGTTCAGACTTTGGGAAAGTGATACCGTAGTGGAGATCGTCAGGATTCATCTGAATATTAATTCGTATTATCCATTTATTGATTATTTTCTAAAAATAAATAAAGAAAAATAACAAACATCTTGTCTACTTGCTTGATTTCTCCTTCTCTTCTTGTACTGAGCGTAATCGATCTGCTTCTGTGTTTAGCACCTTCAAATCATACTTAAATACTTTAATAAGGTAAATATTAATCATAATAAGTGAAAAAATACAAAGCACAATTCAATTATTAAAAAAAAACAATCGATACCTCCTTGCGCACTTCGTCTAGTTCGATATCGAAGGGACGTTTCTTCTTAAGACCCTGAACAATGTAAGATTAATACCGTAGCCCAATTCTTATCAGTCGTCATCACTTAATCTGGTAACATACAGTATCGCCAGAAAGTAATCGGACACTTTTTCATTTTTTTATAACTTTTGATCCAGGAAAGCAATCAAGCTGATCTTTTCAGCCAATGTACAGAATTTATCAAGCAATACAACCATGATGTGTTGGTGTTATTAAATTAGTTCACTGTTGCGTAATGATGATGCAATCGAAATACACTATTTTGAAAATTTACATTTTTTTAGTGAAATGTCATGTTCTTCTGAAACATTGTGAGAGTGGAGACATCCACTAGGGCTGCACAGTCAAGTAATCCGGAATGGCTCCGATTCCGATTTCAAGCTGTAGCAGGGCCGCAACTTTGACCCCCAAAATTTATAACTCAGCTTCTAGATGTGCTAACAACCCGTTCTAAGTGCTAAAATGATGCTAGTGGCGAGTAATGTTTATCCCCAGATTACGGTAGTCATAGCTCGTCATTTGCCCTCAGGGCATAAAATAATTTTTTTGTAGAGAGGACCGATTTTGAGACCCTACCGTTCAGAGAGCAGGTCTTCCAAAATTATGGTTCTTGGTCAAGCAGCTTTGCAATGTATCATTTATTTATTTCCCTTATTTTGGTTTGGTTCCGATTCCTTTCAGACCCGTAGCAAAAGTTCTGCTGAGGTCTACTCGGTGTGCGCTCTTGCGCTTTCTATCTGACTGTTATGTTCCCTGGGCCTCTATCGATGAAATTTCTTATTTTCAAAGCTCCAATATATGTTAGAGATGTTGACAAAAGTTTTTACTATGTTGTTGAACTTTGATCTTTGATCTTTGTACTTTGATCTTTGATCGCTGAAACCGAGTAGACCTCAGAAGAACTTTTGCTACGGGTCGGAAAGGAATCGGAACTAAACCAAAATAAGGGGAATAAATATATGATATATTGCAACGCTGCTTGCGCAGGAACCATAATTTTAGAAGACCCGCCTACTGAACGGTAGGGTCTCAAAATTAGTGCTCCACAAAAAAAATGATTTTATGCCCTGAGGGCTAATGGCGAGCTATGACTTCCGTAAGCTGGGGATAAACATTACTGGCCACTAGCATCATTTCAGCACATAGAACGGTTCGTTAGCACATCTAGAAGCTGAGTTATAAATTTTGGGGGTCAAAGTTGCGGCCCTGCTACAGCTTGAAATCGGAATCGGAGCCATTCCAGATTGCTTGACTGTGCAGCCCTAGTGGATGTCTCCACTCTCACAGTGTTTCAGAAGAACACGACATTTCGCTAAAAAATTGTAAATTTTCAAAATAGTGTATTTCGATTGCATCATCATTACGCAACAGTGAACTGATTTAATATCACCAACACATCATGATTGTATTACTTGATAAATTCTGTACATTGGCTGAAAAGATCAGCTTGATTGCTTTCCTGGATCAAAAGTTATAAAAACATGAAAAAGTGTCCGATTACTTTCTGGCGATACTGTAGATATCGAAGAATACGGTAGACACAAGTAACCGAATCAGACACTACTGTACATCTCGGATTACTGTATTCGTATATACCTCAATAACACAATCTTTGTACACTTCGTGTAGTCGTTCACAGGGATTGATAGCGTATTGATGACGGAAGTTGGGAGTGATAAACTTTTGGAAAAAGTCGGTGAAGCACGTGTCGTAGATCTAAACGGACAATCATTTAACAATCACAAAATCCATCAATTGATATTTTGGACTAATTTGGAATACTAGTCGTGGGATAATCAATCGATATTCGTACAAACCAACCTGTTTAAGCTGATCGCATTCAGAGAAGATACTGGGCATATGACGTTCGCTCATCACAGAGCATCACAATAATACTATAATTGTTAAACTAATTACTGTAGGAATTATATGACATGCCGGACAATCTTCTAACAGAACTACAGAAGTCATAGATAAGGAATACGGTAGATTACCGTTCTTATAGTTCAAAAGTCAATACATATTTAATGGAATACTTTTTATCATGAAATACACAACAATGACAAGCACAAAAGTACAAAACGAAATCATAGGTGGGCGCGTGAAAACGAATTATTTTTGCACACTGCCTTGCCTTCCCTTGCGGGGCCTTGCGCATAGCTTTGCCTCTCAAAAATTGGAAAATTTCCAGTCAAAACTACAAAAAATGGCCATGCGCATAGCCTTGCTTTACAATTCTCCGGATTGCGCACAGCCTTTCGCCCAGCGTGCCCACCTATGAACGAAATATAAGATGGAAAATGGAAAATAAAATAAAAGTTTAGAAACTGATTAATTATCGATTAATAAGAGAGCTGAGCTTATAAACGTGTTAATATAGACCTGATTGTTAAATAGCTTTCAATCAATGACTGTTACCGTAATTATGCGAGGTCTGTCAATCGATAAATTGAATTAGAAAGTTAATTATAAGAAATAAGTTCGACGGAAATGATGAAAATTCTAACAACCTAGAAGGGTACACAAACTGAAAGCAAACGAATCCCATAGAAAAAAATAAGGAAGACTAGAAAAGAAGGGACAAGACAAGAATGAATCGATTGAAAGATGTAATAGTTACTAATACAAATATGAATTCACAATTGATAATCTATACAATTATTTCTTAAAATACTTTGTACTTAGTTCTCTACATGTAAAAATTTGTAAATAAAGTCAAAATGTAAATCTAAAAAGGTACATTAGAGTTGTCTGAATCAGACTCACTTCAAACAAATGATTGATATTAAGGCGAAATCATTAGATACACTAGTGTAAAAATCTAGGCATCTACATTAGTTAAATTTTAATTGACACTGTACTTAGACCTTAAAACGCGTTCTCCATAAGAGCGGAGGGGGCATGGCACAATGTTTCAAAATCATCCTAGGTGACTCATATTTGATGGTTGGAGTCCCTAGGGCCGGGATACACTTCAGCCGAAAAATTGACCCGAATTATCGATTTTTGATCTACCAAAAGTCGAAAAATCGAATTGTGATTTCCAAGACATGTTATATATCATTCGATAGAGGATCAAAAGTTATATAAGAATACCAAGTATCATAAGTTTTCATAACTCCGTGTTAGAGAAATATCCGATTTTCCAATTTTTTACATGATTTTTTTGTTTTGATCTCATGGCTTACTATGTTACCGTTATTTCCAGGGGCTAGATTTTTGATATGTTATGTAAAAATGGATGGGCTATCCGAATATCACACTTATTTGGACCAACTCGGTGCCATTCATAGTGATATCGCGAGTCATAATGGTGAATTCTAACGCCCAAACACCGACGCAGGTTCGAATCCGGGCACAGACATGAATTTTTGCAAATTTTTTTCCGGCTCAAATGTGATTTTAAATTATAGTTTCATGTGTTTTACCTTGTTTTCATTAATGTATTGTACGAAATAACCATCAACATTATCAGAAATACTAAAAAATCGTATAACTGATATAGCATCGAAAAAAGTCATGGGACGGGCGAAAATAACGGTTTTTCGACAGTGCCATTTCTTTAAAATACAATATTTGCTATTTTCTGATAAAAGAAGATAAATCTGCACTTTAACTCTTCAAATCTCGGTTCTCGTAAATTGTTTGAAAAAAAATGTTGACAGAGATCAAAGATCAAAGTACAAAGATCAGAGACCAAAGTTCAGCAATGGAGTAAAAACTATTGCTGAACTTGGTCTCTGATTTTTGCGAATATTTTCAACATATATCGGAGCTATGAAAACAAGAGATTTCATCGTAGGGACGAGAGCACTGCGAGCGAGAGAAAAAATCGTACAGATACAGTATCGGCAAAAAGTCATGGGACGAATTTTCACTTTTTTTCGAATTTTGATTCAGGAAAGCAATCAAGCTCATCTTTTGAGTCAACGTAAACAGCTCATCAAAGAATACAATCATTATGCTTTGGTTAAATTTTTTCACCGTTGCGTAATGATGACACAATCGAAGTACACTTTTTAAACATCTCTAGTTTCTTAGTGAAAAAATGCTGTTCTTCTGAAACATTGTGAGAGTGGAGGCCTCCACTAGGGTTGCAAAAGTTTAAAAAATCGGAATGTTTCTGACTCCGATTTCAAGCTCTAGCGGGCCTGCAATTTGTTTTCCCCACAATTTAAAACTCATCTTCTAGATGCGCTAACGAGCTGTTCTAAGTACCATAATGATGCTAGAAGCTAGTGATGTTTATATTCAGGTTATGGTAGTCATAGCTCTTCATTCGCCCTCAGGACTAAAATTATGGTTCTTCCGCAGACAGTTTTGCAAAATAAGAAATAATGATTTCGCTGAGTTTGACTTAGTTATGATTACTTTCAGACTCGCAGCAAACTAAAAACCATTATTTTCGACCCGTCCCATGACTTTTTGCCGATACTATACCTGTTATACGATTTTTTGTATTTCTGATAATGTTAATGGTTATTTTGCACGACAAAATGGTAATAACACGATAAAACATATGAAGACATAATTTAAAGTTAAATTTAGGCCGAAAAAAAAGTTGCAAAAATTCATGTCTGTGCCCGGATTCGAACCTGCGTCGGCGTTCGGGCGTTAACTTTGCATGATATCACTATGAATGGCACCGAGTTGGTCCAAATAAGTGTGATATTCGGATAGCCCATCCATTTTTACATAACATATCAAAAATCCAGCCCCTGGAAATAATGGTAACATAGTAAGCCATGAGATCAAAACAAAAAAATCAGGTAAAAAATTGGAAAATCGGATATTTCTCGAACACGGAGTTATGAAAACTTTTGAAACTTGGTATTCTTATATAACTTTTGATCCTCTATCGAATGGTATATAACATGTCTTGGAAATCACAATTCGATTTTTCGACTTTTGGTAGATCAAAAATCGATAATTCGGGTCAATTTTTCGGCTGAAGTGTATCCCGCCCCTATGGACTCCAACCATCAAATATGAGTCACCTAGGATGATTTTGAAACATTGTGCCATGCCCCCGCCGCCTCCCCTCCACTGTAAGGGAGAATGCGTTTTAAGTAACTAATAGGCTACGTCAAAATATCTACTTAAGTAGTCCCAATTCCTTGGCTTCTCGTTCAGCCCATTCTAACATTTCTTTTTCATCAAGAGGAGATTCATCATCAACTCCTTCAACTGCATCCATGTAGAATGAACCTTAATGATAACAAATATACTCAATATTCTTTTTCACCTTCGACTCAGTTGTGCCACAAAATAACGATACTTTGCACTATCAGATTTTGGAATGAAACTTGAATCGGTCAGTTTTCAGAATATAAAAGATGAATCAAAATGTCTTTTTTCTTCATTTCACAAGAACTATCATATAAATTAAAATAATTGAACATACGATGAGCAGTGAGTGACTCAAAATCATCATCCGAGTCTTCGTTGTCCGAATCATGCAAAGATGCTGAAAGTGATAACCATTACATATCATCCTCATATCTCAATCGATTATCCATTAATTCACTCCATCTACGATTAAGGTAGGTAGGGCTCATCATCCTTTCAATGTCAGTGTAGTTCAATAAGAACACAACGTAGTGATTCTTACTATTCGATAGGATGATCAACTCTATTTGAATCTCTATTCATCAAGTTGACAATATGTTTATCTGACAAAATCAATCTAATTTTGACAAATGTCCTCTCTTTGTCCACTTTATGAATATTGCCTCAATTAGAAACCCATATATCCATTATATCATATTATTGTCTTATTGGTTCTAAACTCAAGAAACATTTCGATAGAAAGGATAGAGGGGGTTGAGAAGGGGGGGGGGATATTCAGTTAGACAACCAATTCTTCTCTGGTTCAACTCTTCGACTCTTGATAAATGATTCCCGAGAGAACAGATAAGATAAGAAGTAGAAGAAAAGAAATGAGAATATATCGGAATAGAGAATCTTGAGAAGAAGTGAATTATGTGTGACCATGTGTCGACTTATACTACAAAAAAGAATAAGTAGACACATAGTAACACATGTGAATAGTTGGAAAGGTCAATCAATAATTACACCCGGATCAATCGATATCATGCTAGAAAGATACAGCATGCCAGAAGACCATCGGATAGTTCAAGCACAGGAAATGACAACGGCAAAACACATCACTCTGGATTGTACTAATCAATAAATCAATAGTCAATACTACAGTACACACTATGATCGACATATACACAGATACAACAACCACATATAGGGATTGTAAAGAGGGTATAACCTTTGTGTTGTAGTACGGTAGGATGAAAGATATCTCCAGCTATAGAAAGATCATACATAAACTCAAAGAAAAAACAATCAATATTCGACCTTACAGTAAGCTTAATTTCATAAGATTTTCATCACTACACCATGTACCGCATTTGAACAAGCGTACTGTAGGCTGTCCATTATATGCAATAGAAATAAATGTATGCATCTACATCATCCAATCTATCATACATACAGCATCTCAAATTTTAGTAAATGACAAATAATTAATAATAATACCAGAGCGACGCATTCCACTGGATGACGCCGATGATGCAATTCCTGTTATCGTTGAGAAATCAGAGAAGTTGATCGATACTCGAGATCTGAAGTATCGATTGGCTAAATACCGTAACCGTCGCCATTAATAGATATTCCTCACCCTCGAACTCTCAATGTCGCTACATCGACAGCCGTGCCACCGACGACTACCGTAACCGTCGCCTTGTTTGTGTCCTGAAGAAAACCCATCGTACACAAAATATTGATTGATTAATGTACCTGTTCCTCGATCGGATATGTTTTGATGATGTGTTGGACCGAATCTGATGTCACCTTAAATAGAAATAGATAATTGAAGGATGAAACAATATAATAGAGAAAGGATATGTCAATCAAATAAGTTAGGTGATATATTCAATGAACGATTCATTGGAGACTATTAAGGGAAGAGAAATGAAAAGCCAACATTATCATCCCTTTACTTGATCCTCGGTCTACTCTTATTCCTTATAAAGATCAAAGATCAACTATCTATATACAGTACTCCTCTAACTCACCAGCATAGATCCAGAAAGATCAATATGACGTATTCTCTTCAGTGTACCACATCCCAATGTTTTCACTCCTTCATCACCAAGATACACACAATTACGTAGCTGAACTACCTGTAAAAAGTAATTATAATTGTCATAACGCCAAATTTTATTGCAGAATATACTTCTAAAAACGTTTTATTGATAAAAAATCAAATATCAATTCATTCCAAAACGTGAAATCACAGAGTCTGTTCATAACTTCTCAAACCAAATAAATAAAAATTAATAATAATCCGATCTACCGTACCTCTAGATTCGGCATCGACGCGACAATCGTGGCAAGAGTTCCATTTCGAACGGCTGCAAGGCAGCTCAGATCCAACTGCAAAAAGATTCATACTTTATAAAGATCATGATGAAATGCCTCTACTTCACATGGAGAACTACATCACATTTATATATTATATAGATCAATGTCTCACTTCATACAAAGTGTATTCATGTGTCATCTTCCATTCATCATCATCATCATTCAACTTAACTCCCCATTCATACAATTCTTCTCTTATCCATATATTCTCCCATGCCCATAAAGTACCGCGTATTTTATGATATAAAAGCGAGCTCTTTCATTCTTGAGAGAGTAGAGAATAGAGGATAACCATAGTCATGAAGGAATGACTCTATAGAAGTAGGAGTAGAGAAGATTAATTATTATTATTATTATTATTATTATTAATTATTATCCTATTCTACTACTAATACATGGGTTCGACACTATTATGAGATCAGTCTAAGCATTCTTATTCTTATTCTTGTTATCACATTCTCACTTATTTATGAGTGTTCTCTGATTCTAACTATGATGTGAGTGACGGTTCCGCGACATACAGCTGGATTGAGGAATAAGGAACGAAAGACATCAAGAAGATAGAGGATTCCGAAATTTGAAGGATGAGGATATATTTAGGCGGTATGTGGTTCTATCTAGAGGCACTGCACAAACTCACCTTGGAAAGAACACTATTACAGCACTAAATCAATGCGCATTTAGTTTGAAATATCTCTTTGTAGAATAGAAGAGAATAGAGATATCCTTCTCCTTTTTCATCATTATTCTTTCTAAATCTTCACCATTCCTTCTTCTTCTTCTTCTTCTTCTCATTCATCCATCTGCACTTCCATTCTTTACTATTCACTCTCATGTCTTCAATCTCTCCCCTCCATCCCTCCATCCATTCTCACTCTTTCCCCTTACATATTCTTCCATATACTCTTCTCTTCTTTACTGGTTCGTCTTCTTGTCATAGACCCGCCTCCATTCCCCTAATCTACCCCGCCGAAAAACCCCCGTAACGACTAAATCAAATTCTGAGGAAGTAGTACGGATCTGGGCCCGGTCGTGGCATTCCTACACGTTCCATGACTACAGTATCGGGTGGCTACCGTAATCCATTACCGTACCTGATACCTGTTCTAATCATAATTCTCATCAATGTCTCTTTAACTAATACTACTACAACGAGTAGAAAAGACGAAATAGAAAGTCTGTTATCAGAAACGGATGATCCCTACCAGGTACACTAATTTATATACTTTCAATTTTCATTCTGTTTTTCTTTTCAACTAAAGTTGACGTACGCTTCGCTCACAATACTGCACAAAGGACTATTTTATTGTACACACACTTTCCTCTTGTTTTCTTAGCAAAGTACACGGATTCTCTCACAAATTGCACTGATTTCATGCGCTATGAAAAATATATGCGTTCATTGCGGGTTTTGCATTATTATAAGAATGCTATTTTTAACTAAAACTACTCGTACTTTGTGAAACATCGTCCTGAGACATACTCATTTCAACATAATTTCATGAACATGTAAAACTAGTCCTCGTATATGGTTATGAATAAATAATTAATTATCCTTATATACTGCCTATAGGACCGAGTGGTGTTCGTTCGTACCAAGGACACAACTACAGACCAGGAACCGACAATTGGAATGGAATCTGGTCCCACCATTCCAAGATGTGTACGGTGTCCAAGTCATATTATCGATCGATTACGTTCCCCACGGATATTCTACAGAGGACTCAAGGTACATGAAGCCATATAGAATAAGAGAATACAAGTATGAAACTTATCTTGGCCATACTCTGAATCATACGCATTAAACAGAAATCTGATGCCCATTATCCCCAAAGTACTACACGAGGCATAGACTAGACCATAAAACACGACGAATCAACCAAACCCGTGTGACTTATGCCTAATTGTAAACACGATTGAAATATTACAAATTGCAGTGGTCATCGACTCACAATGGGGCCAACAGCACGTGGAGATCATTCTTCCATATCTAATCCCTTACTATCCGATTATTATTCGTATTTAATACAATCTCATTTCATTCCTACATTATTAATCTCAACAATTATGAATACTACTCTTGTACAACAAAAGTAATAAAACCCAACTTAATTTTTACGAATTGTATAAGATTCATGAATCTATATTTACACAAAAAGTCTAGAAGAGTATGAAAGTCCAAAGAGACGACCAAACATTTCTCTCTTCAAATTATTCAATTAACAAATCTCCGAAGATGCCCTAATTCTGTTTCAGACAATAGTCTGATATTAGCTCCATATTAAATATTTAATTATATTTATAAAACAAAAATGAATGATTAACCTGTTCCAGTCGTGTCAGCTTTCCAATTGCTTCAATGCCTCGGGCAGTGATCGTTTGATCCGTTCCGGCATTGGAAATGGATAGAGAAACGAGATGATTAAGAGAATGACCAATCGATATTAGTAGATCATCATCAACCAGAGGATTGTAGTCCAGACTTAAATTGGAAGTTATTCGTATAATTTCGCGAAGTTGTAACCCAATTGATAAATGTCATTATTTAGGGTAAATTATCAAGAACTGGGACATGAAAGTGCCTGGTTTGAATATTGAGTAGGAAAAATGTAACGACTGATTATCTATTATTTAATATCGCAAAATAAAAAAAAGAAATCAGTATCAATATTCAATCTATGGTAGATTAAATGTGAAGATAGTCGACACACAAATAAAGGATGATAAGAAAATTGCAAATTTCACAACAGTAAAATATCTTCGAGAATCAATTATGAAAGAAATGATTAATAAATCAATAAACATACGCTAATTCGACAAGATTCGCCATACGGGCAATGTGTCCTAGTCCTTGAGATGAAAGACGAGTGAATCTACCTCCACAGAGAGTGAAGACCTCCAGATCAGGTAGACTACGGGCTATCATACTGTAATTATTGAATAATCGATTGTGATAATCATCTTAAACTTTATTATGAGATAAACTTGATCTTTTCATAAAATTCATTAGGACCAATGATCATAGGTCGAAAAGTATGTTACAAAGTACCAAGCCTGACCGCATTTTGAGCCAAAATTTCACAAAAATCGAAAAACCTGACCCCATTTTAAGCCAAAATTTCACAAAAATCGAAAAACCTTACCGCACATGGAGCCAAATTTGCCAAAAATCAAAAAAAACCTGACCGCATTTTGAAAACTGATATCCTAACTATTCGACCTATGCCAATGACAATATAACTCTATAACGACCACTTGATCTATACAGTAAACGATAGACACACTTTATATTTTCATCAGTGATCAGATAGCATTCATTCAGTCTCAATTCCTTCAATGATGTGGCACTCGTACACAGATCTTGTAGGGATCGATCGTCCACTCGGGTACATCCATCCAGTAATAACTCAAAATAATAAACATCATATATCGATTCATAGGAACAACACACTTCATCGAAATTAGATCTAATGAATTACTCTGGAGACAAGAAAACGGCAGGTTCATTGTATAGATAGTTGTATCTATCTAATATGTAATACAAGCAGCACAAAAGTACAAAGAAGATATAATAAAGTGTGATACCTGAGATAGATTACTTCCAAATAGTCTAAGACATCGTCCATGCATACGACGACATCCTCGTAGATCGATGACTCTCAGAGAAGAAGCACATCCTTTCACCAAGAACCATAAGGCCTACAAATTAATTATCCATTTATAACATAAGTCATATTTTAGACCCTTTTAATAATATCTCAATAACAGCATAAATAAAGCCAATAGTCAGAGAGTCATTCTCCGCAAAGACATGACATAAAGGTATTTTACACCAAATCGGAAATAACCATCCCTAACTAAATAACAAAACAAAAATAATCTCAAAACAACAAGACAAATATGATACCTTATCATTAGCATTGATCATATCTCTATATGAGAGTACTCTCAATCCAGGTAGACTCTCACTCAACTCCTGTAGTGCATCTGTGTTTGCACGTACACCTGATAGATCCAACTGAAATCAATCAAAATCAATATTACATTTGGAGATACAAGAAAATATTTTAAATGCATGTACTTGTACAGTGACGGTGCAATTGTATGTGTACCCATCCCGCAAAATAGGTTTGCAATTACATTCAATATATTTCGGGTACCCACAGTCATTTTTTGTCTTAAAATGTGGATGGAAGGAAGTACTATTAAACCTCAGTGATGGACTGCATAATTCCACGATCTCGAAAATGCGCGACTAGTAATAATAGCGAAAGAAAATTTAATAACGAAATAAAATTTGTTTATCGCTCTTTTTTTTTGTCTGCCCATACGTCATAGTACGAAAATGTCCATTTCGCAGCATAATTAATATCATTGGTGACGTAGAGTACTTGCCTCTCTCCATTGGATCCTCTCACCTATTCAACGGCTTTCAATGTCGTTCTTTAACTATATTTCTTATGATCATTATTTATTACAGCCACATCACTACATTACTTGAGAATAATCTCTGGTTTCTGCACACGCTCCATAAATTTTTAAAAATTTCTTAAAAAAACGCGCGACTGTCCCAATTTTTCATCACAATTACGGTAAATCACCGATTAGACTTCAAACAACTTTTCCCTACCAATTAAATAAATCAGAACAGTAATATACCTCGACTAAATTGCGACAGTTCTCTCCAATAATCTCAAGTGATTTTGAATCGAGAAGATGAACTATACCAGATAGATCAAGACGACGAAGATTACCTGAGAGGATTCATGAATATTAAGACACCGGCTCAGTGAGATTCCAGGAAGTGCCGGACATCGACCTCACCGATTTGGCCCAAAAATTTTTTATGGATACCCCCATGGGCCCCCATCACAAAATGGGTATTCATTTGGGCTGGTTCCTTGAAACACAGATGTGGCGGGTTTTCGAAATTTGAAAACTCGATTTTCACCGAAAAAAAATGGAGCGACCTAGGACCAATGTTAGTGTCGATTAATTATAAGTATAAATAGACAACAAAAACTGGCTATACGACGGTCCGGAGATCCGATCGCAAACTGATTTTTTTACCTCCTTAAAACATTCTAAAATTAATTAAAATTTTAAAACAAAAAAAGTGCAGTCTAATTTTTATCTCATCTTATAGAGCAAAAAATTTTGCGTCGAATGAGCGAAAAAATTGAAAAATCGAAAGATACCTATTTTGAGAAAAATGGACCTGAAGATGACCGGAAAATATTTTTGTTTTCGAAACCCCTCATGTTTGTACTCATATTGAAGAGCTCGTCGAGTAGAACAACTTTCATGTTGAAAGTCATGTCTGAAACTCATGTACAAGAGAGTTTCACACGTTTTCCTGTTAATTTTGAGTAAAACGAAAATAAAAAATTTTTAAAACAAAAAAGTGCAGTCCAATTTTTATCTCATCTTATAGAGCAAAAAATTCTGCGTCGAATGAGCGAAAAAATTGAAAAATCGAAAGATACCTATTTTGAGAAAAAATGGACCTGAAGATGACCCGAAAATATTTTTGTTTTCAAAACCCCTCATGTTTGTACTCATATTGAAGAGCTCGTCGAGTATAACAACTTTCATGTTGAACGTTTTGTCTGAAACTCGTGTACAAGAGAATTACATGAGTTTTATTTATTCATACGGTTGTTCACCCAATTTTGAGTTAAACGAAAGTAAAATATTTTTTGTGCACAAATTGATTACGCCTATATTGTAGAACTCAAAAATCCATACTTAATTTGTTGTTTCACGAAAAAAAATTGTCGGCCCCTATTCTGAAAAACATGGTCTCTAAAGTGGTCATGAAAAAAAAGTTGTAGAAACCTTGCCATGTTTATACTCATTTTAAAGAACTCGTCGAGTACATCATTTCCCATGTTGGTCGTATTTTATGAAAGTCGTGTGTTCTCAAGATACAAGCAATCTAAACGATTAGGATCCATAAAATCTTAATTCATGTAATTCTCTTGAACATGAGTTTCAGACAAAACGTTCAACATGAAAGTTGTTCTACTCGACGAGCTCTGCAATATGAGTACAAACATGAGGGGTTTTGAAAACAAAAATATTTTCCGGTCATCTTCAGTTCGATTTTTCTCAAAATAGGTATCTTTCGATTTTTAAATTTTTTCGCTCATTCGACGCGGAATTTTTTGCTCTATAAGATGAGATAAAAATTGGACTGCACTTTTTTGTTTTAAAATTTTAATTAATTTTAGAATGTTTTAAGGAGGTAAAAAATCAGTTTGCGATCGGATCTCCGGACCGTCGTATAGCCAGTTTTTGTTGTCTATTTATACTTATAATTAATCGACACTAACATTGGTCCTAGGTCGCTCCATTATTTTTCGGTGAAAATCGAGTTTTCAAAATTCGAAAACCCGCCACATCTGTGTTTCAAGGAACCAGCCCAAATGAATACCCATTTTGTGATGGGGGCCCGTGGGGGTATCCACAAAAAAATTTTGAGCCAAATCGGTGAGGTCGATATCCGGGGTCACCGGCTCAACCCTCGAATCTTACTGAGCCGGTGTCTTAATGAAATAGATTCGAGACTAAACAAAAGACGTTAACAAAAGGCACTTTCAACTGTATTACACACAGAGGTCGAAAAGTACGTTGCAAACTACGAAGCCTGCATTTTTTTAGCCGAAAATTCCCTTTCGACCTATGATTACAAGATAAAAGCAGTTTTATGAAAAATTAATCGATTAAAAATTAAAATAACAACAAAATATGAAACCTGCAGCTCTTGAGAGTATCGCTCTCAAATGACTATTCCTCAATGGATGTTGCTTTGTAAAGTGAGTATGATCGGCATCACGATATAGGGAGAGAGAAGTAATGTGTTGCCATGACTGAAAGTGATAGAAATAGTGATAGAGATGGAGAGTGAAAAGGGAAAGGGGACAGATAAGGCATTCATTTGATGAGAGGGCATGTGTACAAAATAATCAGATAAAAATCTAAAGGTGTTGCAATCTCAATCATTTCAATACTACTTTTTTATACTACCCAATAATCATCTCACGTAGATTAAAATCAAACGTTGATAGAGTTCAAACTACAAGTGATAAGAAAGATCAAAGTACAAACTGACTTTCATACTAGTTTCGAACCATTGTTTGTTAACTCTTTCTAATCTGATGGTATCAGGAATGGGAAGGAATGAGAGGACTCTCTCTAGTGCACGAAGTGGAATGTCCTCTAGTGAAATCATAAACTGAAATTGAACAACCATTTATTAACCTTAAGGTGACCTTATATCGGGATAGATTAAAATATGATTAAACTTAGGATAAAGCCGCTAGCACGTAATTTAAATTCATGAACAGTTTTTTTCATGGCTTCAAGTTATGTGGAAAATGAGCAAAAGTGAGTGTAAAAAGAACTAAAGCTAATCATAAGTATATAAAATCATAAGTACATAAAAACTTAGATACAAAGTGCTCAGTACCTCAGATGTATGAGTTGAAGATACGAGTGAGTTAGTGGAACTGGTCATTGAATGACGATCATCATCTGATATTAATTAAATATTATAATCAATCCTAATTTATCCAAGTTCATTCATGTTTCAGACTGCTTATGATACAGTCCAGTTTATGATTCTGCAATAGCACTTTTTGAAACTATCTTGATGAAATAGAAATAAATAAAACAACCATTTCGAAACATTTTCTTCAATTTTAATCCACACAAAAAATGAACGCTTATTTCGTTTACCGTGATTTATAAAAACTCACATGGAGATGGGTAATTTACAAAACAAAATAAATGAATAAATCGATAATACCTGATCTATCATCCGATAGTACCATTCCCTTACAACCACGTTTGCGAGATACATACTGCAATTGAGACAAAATCATTAACTAATACGTTACATTATTCGAGTAAACTGTAAAAAAAATGAAATAAATTATTAGACCCAGTACATTTCGAGTTTCACAATATTTATAAGGACCAAGACGAAGTGTTGTAGAGCAATGAACAACAACGCTCTCCTTTCATAGAAAAAATAATTTGGAGAATTAAAGTAGAAAACGCACCGGTTGTACCACCATGACTTGATTGTAAAATTTGAGCTGATCAGGGGTGGCATCTCGAGCCTTCTGTGCACCCTCTGCAGTCCTAAATATGATTGATTGATTTAATTTAAATAAGAGAAAACAAACAATATTAACCATAGATTAATATACGAATAATGGATTAAATGGAAAATAGCAAGAATAACAACATTTTAGTTTTAGATAATTCAGTCAGTTTGGACGAAAAAAAACCCAAATCAATGAGTATAGGTAGATACTATGATATAAAGAAAGAAACTCATAACATACTTGAATGTGATCGTGGCAACTCCGCAAGTCTTAACATTTCTTTGCATTGTAGCAAAGATCGAAGTCTTCTTACCATCTTCACGAGGCAATGAACACTGGGATACCTGAAGTAATACATTCCTTAAAAGTAATGGATCGTTTACTTTTAAAAAAGATACAAGCTCCACTGAGAAAAACTTCTGATAATGAGTAGAAATCATACAGTGAAATGTATTAAAAAATAACCTTGCCGAACTGGGTGAAGAATGCTTGCAATTGTGGTGGTGTCAGTCGTGAAGAAACATTCGTCACGATGATCTAAATAAATAAAATTAAATAATTTATTTAAAAATATATATAATAGAAGCCAACCTTCCGGTCATCCTTATTAGCTGCTTGAAAGACGAGAGCCGCGTCGAAATCTGAACAGATAGCAATAACCAAGATTCATGATCAACAAGTCAAATAACGATGATAGTAAGAGTCAGCTTTTTCTACCAACTTGTTGTGGAACACAATAATATAATTATAAATATTGAATACCATCAGTTTCGGCTCCTCCATCAAATTGTTGTCCATCGGCAAGAAGCATCGGTAGGAGCCGACGATATTTCATGAATTCAACTGCGGAATGTGACCATGTACGCCTAAAGGATCATTCCTTATTAAACATTGCGAATTAGCTCGAGACAAATCATTTACATATGGAAAATTGGCTATTTCTGATTGGAACATTCTTAACATATAACGATCGGTAAAAAAAGAACAATACTAACCTCAATTTTCCAACGGAGAAGAATCGAGCACGGGTCACGAATGATTGGAAGGCCTCAGTGAGATCATTCAGACCTTGGCTTTCAAGGTTGTGACCGTGCAATCGACGAAGTGCCTTGAACATCGTCTGAAAAGTTGCAATATTCGAGAAATAAAATCGGAATTTAAGGAGAGTTGAAGATTTACTGACCTGCGGAGGTTTTCCGCCACTGGGTGCTCCGAAGACCTTCTCGCCGGGCAATCGGAAACTCGCCCGAGCATCCATCTCCGTTGAAACACAAATTCACAGTGACGAAAATGGAAGAAAATCTCAAATTCTTGAGAAAATTGTGTGCGTGGAGTGCATTTTACCGTTCTGTGATTTTAGAAATTCAAGACCTAAAATACGGTCGCGGTTGTGAATTTTAAATTGTTTCCCACGATTTTTCGTTAATAAGATTAATATTATGTGCTCTTATTGTTTGTAATTGAATACAATTCATATAAATTAATACTTTTATAATTACAAAGTAAGAATGAGTCGCCTAGAAACAAGTCTAGGATCTCCATAATAAACAATATCGACAATCAATGCTATTCAACTACCCGACTACAAGCAATATATAATCTCATCAAATCTACAACATATACAAATTGGACAAGAACAGAATCATATTTTAACAATAAGCTATTGACTACATATTGATTAACCATCAGGCTACAATCTACTTATTGGTGGATGATCAAAGTACAATCTACAAAGTGAACTTCTTCGTAGCTTCTTCAGTGATCATCTTCGCAATAGCAAGGGAAGACGTTGCTCCAGGAGAAGGGGCATTCCTCACATGAAGAACTCTGAACGGGGAAATTATAATCGATAACGATTACGGTAGAAACCATATAACTAGATTACGATAATTGAAAAGAACCGTATAACGTTTACGGTAGATGTACATACCTCGATCCCAATTTGCCCTCTCCACCATCAAATACAAAGTCATCAACTAATGCACCAGTCGCATCCATGGCCTGGGCTCGAACTCCAGATGGTCCTCTGCAAAATACAGTTATCGATTGCTTTAAGAATTTATTGGTTGATCCTGTTACGGTAACTCACCTCGTGACGTCACTCAACTGCAGCTCAGGAATAAATCTCTGAAGCTGCTTAACCTGAAACGAGGAAGGTTAAAATAATACATAAAATCAATCAATACAATCTCTCGATAAATCAATAACCTGTCCACCAATGAAGATTCCTCTGTACATCTCTTGCATACCAAAGGAGAAGTACTTGCTGATCAGTTTGTGCATACCCCTGAACAGTTAATCGATAATTGCTTTTAAAATAGTGATTTCGACAGAATTGAAAAGAATACCGTAGTGTACAGTATGACTCACTTATAACTCAACGAATCGTAGAGATCAGACAGTGACCATTGGAGGTACCTTCAAACAGAAGAATATCAAATTCAGTTAACTAAAACAGTTCTAGATTTTATGAAATCAGTTTACGATAGCTAAACAACAGTACTACACAGTTACAGTACCCGTATCCTTCTCGTTTGTAGGCAAGCACAGCATTGGGACCAAGCCAGATGTCACCATTCATTCGGGGTGTAAAGTGTACACCGAGGAAGGGGAAACGAGGATCTGGTACCTATAATCGATAATCAATCGATAATGGATTGATCATTCAATCGGTAGAGTAAAATCGAAATCAAAACAAAATTATATAATCCTAACTATACGCCCGAAAATTCATTAACTTCATCAGTAGAAAAAACACACAAATTGCTTCAAGAACAACCTAACTGATAAAGTGAACAATCCGAAACACAAACATACCGGGTAGATATTAGTCTTGACCAGATGTCGTTTCTCCGGCTTGAGCATCAGGTATTCGCCCCTAGAATGATATGAAGGATCAAAGATCAAAGATCAATACATACCTGAATGGTACAATCTTGGGGTCACCTTTGCAGCCTGACTTGGCTGCTACTCGATCAGACTGTAGACCAGCACAAGTCACGACATACTTACTACGTAGTGGAGCCTGTAACAGAAAAATAAATGAAATCCAGAAGTTATAGGTTAGGAGAAAGAGCGTAAAGATGATCTTTAATGGGTTTCAGAACAATGTACACAATCTTATAAATATATCAATGGTTAATGAATCTGGACAATTAGTCTTTCACTATCTAAAAATACAAATATAAATTGATCATTGATGAAGCAGAAAGTGAACAGTTTGCAAGAATATCACTACGGTAACGACGATATAATAAATTAATCTACAGTAACCCACATATTCGGGAGTTGAACGAATCGTGACGGGGAAATCATTCGTTCCAGAATCAAATGAGAATGATTCAAGAGGGAAGTTGGTGAAAATCTTTCCACCTCAAATTAAGATTAACTACAGTAGTTCGTATATAACTTCACTAGTCCAGCAGAGACGCACTTATAATTTCCATGTTTTTTTATTTGCAACGGTATTAACACACTCAATCTTTGCGACGAATATAAAATAGTCAATTACAAGGTTTCTCCTTGAATGATAGAGTATTATATAGATACCATAACTGACCACTCTTCTCGAAGTCTTCAGCATACGCTCTTGTAACCATTTCCCAATCAACAATTCCGGTGTGTGGAGACCACAGAGCACGTAGACCCTGAATAATTGAGTATGAACGAATCAATATAGTATTTCTCTTCATTCCGAATATTATAGCAATTGATTGGTACACTTTTATTACCAATCATTATGCAAATTCACAATTCCTTTTTAAACCAAAATGGCTCTGACTTTACAATGAGGTTCGATCTCCTTTATCTTCACGGGATCAATCATCTCAATATCTTTGCAACCATTCTTCTTTGCTCGTTCAAACAAATTCTGCAACAAATCGATAATTTGTCTTTCTTATTGAAAGTAATGGAAGAAAAAAAACTGTTAGATTCGACAAAGAACAAAATCTAATGCATGATGTATATAATACCATAATTAGAAAACCCGCACGATAACGTAGTGTATGAACAAATTGTGGTACACTGAAGGACTACTGTATTTGATAACTCACATCCAATCTCGGTAGTTCTTCCTCTTCTACAGCAACGATCAATTTGCCAGTTTTCTTGTATGGAATATTTCGCTGATCAAAGTATTTGTAGGCGAGTTCCATTCCTTTAATTACATATATTTTTTATTATGCTTAAACTATTGGTAGTCCTTCTAGACGATTTCATTGAAAAGATCTATAAGATATCAGGAAATGATCAATCGATCGTCTTTTCGTGAAGTAAACACGTTTATGTTAGATAGTGACCATAACGGTATCGGTTCACTTTAAATATCAATCTAATTCATTCAGTACATACAAAATCAATAACGAAAGTAATCTACAGTACCTTCGACGCATAACTTCGCTTTGAGACTACCGGGAGTGTAGTATATACCAGCATGAACAACTCCACTGTTGTGTCCTGACTGATGCTTAGCTGAAATATCGATTGATTATGTTTGTCGATCTACAGTATTCTAGGAACTACAGTAATCCACACTGTTTTTTTTACAAAATGTACGCTACAGTAATCTTGCAGATGAAAACATGACTTAGATAGGAACTGTTGGAAAGGTCGATAACACAAAATACTAATAATCGCAAATACACCTGTGGAACGTGAGAAAAGTGAGTGTAGATAAAACTGAAACTGATAAGAGTAACTAACCAAGTTTGTCTTCCTTCTCAACAATAGCTATACGTAGATTCGGTCTAGTAATAGCCAATTGACGTGCAGTCGAACATCCAACGATACCACCACCGACAATGACGACATCGAATGCCAGAGGTGCACTACATTTTAGTAATTTATAAGATGAAACATGGCAAATGTACACAAAATCGACAACGAACGCCAAAAAAAGATTGTAAAAAAGAATAAAAGGAATTATTTTATACCTTCCAGCCTTTGGAGCATGGCCAATGTCTCGATGATGAATTACTAAGGATGCTTCTGAACACGTTAACAGCCTCCATGGAGCGAGATGAGTTAGTCGCTTTGAGAGCATCACTATAATGAATTGATGACAAAAGTGTGAGGTAGATAACCAAAACTTTACTAAAAATTATGCATCATGGACCCAAATAAAAAATTATATGGAAAGGCTCAAACCAATTTTATGAATAATTCAATATTGTACGTGAAATAAACAAGTTGGAAAGTTGACCGATTGATGACGCACGCGAACCGCGACGTGAACGGTAGGGCGAACCTCATGCGGTATGTCAATTCGTGATTTTTAAAATCAAATTATTTATCTAATTAGAAGTATATAGTTTATAACAAATATTTATTCTGCGAAATTGATGCAAGAACAAGATATATAAAATGTAGGGAAATCTAATTCGTTGTTTGAAGATTATTTAAAATAATGAATTACTATTTTTTTGTAAGTCTCATCTTGAATTTGATTTTTCTACTGGTACTTTATGCAGGCCAAGTCATCATTGCTTATCTTTGATATATCCCATCTTTTGTAATATGTGCTATTAACAATACATACTGTTAGCACGAGTATTGTTAGCACGAGTGATATTATTGCTCCGAAAATCTGAAATGTATGTACTACGGTTTCTTCTTTCGACCGTTTCGGAAAAAAAACGTAACTCTTTCATTTAAAAGACTTTAAGCATATTTTTTTTTACTGATAACCAGTATCGGTCAGGGCTGAGATTTTTTGAAAATAAGTTTATAAAAATTTTTGATAAAAAAAAGCTAAAATTTTTTTGAGTTTTTGAAAAAATACTTTACTGTGTTTAAATTCACAATTAGCAATTCTGACACATTATTTATCATTAAAAAACAAGAGCAACAATAAAACGATCGTCAATCAAACAATAAATAAGTGAAAGGAAGAAAAAACGAAAACGAAATGAAGAACGATAAGGTTGAATAATATCAAATGATTTCCTACACATATGTGATATACCGTATGCTGACAATAAGATTTTGCATTGTGGAATATAGACATTTTTTACATTTTTTTGATTTTGAAGTTTTTGAAATTGTCAAAAAATTCAAATAATTCAAAATTCAAAATAAAAAATCCCAGTACTGGTATCGTTATTTTTTTCAAGAAAACGAACACTATGTGCCATATATGCGGTGTTCAGAACTTGGAAAATGCACAAGAATGCGGAAAATGCTGTTCAGAAGTTCATGCGGAAAATGCCCGAAAATTCTCGATTTTGGCTTGAAAAAGATGGTGTTAAACACTTTAAAAGCGTTGAAACTTGTTCATTCTCGAAAAGTATCTATATTTGGTCATTTATAAAGTATGCTACTGAAGCAAATTTCGTATGATCCTTTTTTGAGCACTTTGAGCCGAAAATCAACGAAAATGCTGCGAAAAATCAATCTAGCGATTCCATATTTAAAAAATTCACTTATCATCCATAAAATGCGTCCGCAACACTGCTTGCAACCCGTAAACGTTGATATTCAACTAAAAACACAGTAAAACTTGCTTAAAATCATCGAAAATGAGCATTTTCTGAGCATTTTCCGCCTGAACTTCTGAACAGCATTTTCCGCATTTCGTGCATTTTCCAAATTCTGAACACTGGTATGTATGGTACGAGATACATTGGCTATGTGTCTGCGATTGTGTACATCTAACATATATTTATCTAGAGGATTTCATTGACAACTTTATACATGACACTAATAGAATAACAATAGTATGTAACAATAGTAACAGCACTATTGTACTGACTATGATTATCTGTGACGTTCTGTGCTTTGTCTTGAGGACCTCAGCTCGACAAGGTACAATCTTTCTGATCTGTTCCTATCTCCAATCACTTTATTTCCCTGTCTGACTCTCTCTAATCACACTATCTCTCATCACTCTCTAACTTCTCTGTCTTTCTCAATATCGCCTGTTATCTATCACCATAGATGGTCCACTATCACTTCAAGGTTCGTGTCTAATTGTAGTTTGTTGTCACATGTAACCTCACTCCTTCTATCACTATTTCTCCTTCTATTCCTGTTATGTTACTGTTTGTCTTGTCTTTTCTCTCATAGTTAATTTTTAATATATTATAATGAAATGGACAATACCCTCGCTGTCCCACGGCATCGAAATCTTCTTCAATAGCCTATGTATTCCCTATTACATATTACATATCTTAATCTGAAACCTCACTCACATACTTTACGAGCTCTAAAATGTATTCCCTTCTTTGATATACTGTCTATATTACATAGCTAATCATTCTGTTCATTTGAACGCCTTTTATCTATCACGAAAATGCGAAAAGTTTGTTTATTTTTGTACCGAATTTATAGAATTCTTGTTTTTTTGTTGCTCAAAATTCGATAATTTCCATAGTCTCGGTATGTGTCTACCTCAAAGATGAATAGATTTCATACATCCTTTTTATCGATTGATTTCTTATCTTTATAATCATAGAAGGGCATTCATTTGTTCATTTGAATTTCTGACGTCTCTATGTATCGTAGTCGTAGTGTAGTATCTTATCACTTTATCACTCTCTCCTCTCATTCTCTAACCGTCTCTTCAACCTCTCTTATCTCTCATCTCTCTAACTGTCTGCACTCTCTCTGACTCAGAAATATTCTATATTCTATACATCACCATAATGACAAGAATTACGCAGTACATTACGTTTATCAACTCTCTCTGATCAACATGGTCTCTCCTCCACTACAGTGTGGCACCACTATACCACAGTACATAACTAACATGTGTTGACCCTCAACTCTTCTTATTTTATTCATTATGTTTTCATATCACTCATTCCACATTGTAGACGATCAATACTTGCAGCTAATCAATCGATAATCTCTCACATCTACAGTAAACATGTCGAAGCCAAAGGTCTACGTTATTGGAGTCGGCATGACCAAGGTATGATAGTAGTACGGTAGACAGAGTGATGCTATTGATTGATTTTATAGTTCGAGAAGCCTGGTAAACGCGATTGGGATTATCCCGATATGGTCAAGGAAGCAGGTAACCAATTATTCATCTAATATTTTTACTCAGAAAAGTTTTAAAAAAATCGATTACAGTAACCAAGGCTCTTGATGATTGCAAACTCCAGTACAGTGATATTCAACAGGCTACGGTAGGTGTATATAGATTCTATTTTTCCAGATAACTGATCTGTGGTGTATCGAAAATCCTCGCAATAACCGACTGTGATAAATAGATAGCTTTCAGGACATTGATCAATAATAATCTAATTGTCAGGTTGGTTATCTCTTCGGTGGTACATGTTGTGGACAACGTGCTCTATACGAGATCGGATTGACCGGAATTCCCATCTACAATGTATATTTATTTTAACAACCAATTTTGATCGATATTTAAAGAATTTAACAAATTTAAATGTTTACAAACTTTGAAACAAATGCAGGAAAGTAATGTTAATTTAAAATAACATTATTTTTAGGTGAATAACGCTTGTGCTTCTGGTTCATCTGGAGTTTATCTTTGTAAGCAGATCATTGAGAGTGGTAAGACATTAAGATCAATTATCTATTTTATGATCTATTACTTGAAATTGTCTCTCTCACTATTTGTAAAAGAACAAATATTGATTCATATAATTCCCACTAATCGATATTAACCAGGAAACTCCGATGTCGTTCTCGCTTGTGGATTTGAGAAAATGGCCGCAGGTTCACTAGAGAAAATGGGAGCACCTATCGATGATAGAGCGCTCTCTGTCGATAAGCATATCGAGGTACCGTACTCTTGGACTATTGTATTCCCTAGATACAGTAGTAATTGATCTACCGTAATCTATACCGTATTCTACAGGTAATGTCTAACACATTCGGTCTAGCACCTGCACCAATCACCGCCCAAATGTTCGCAAACGCCGGTATGGAACATATGAAGAAATATGGTACGTCGATTACTCTTTGATTCTTCTACGCTTGATCTATTCTAAAATCGATAATTCAGGAACGAAGCGTGAGCATTTCGCCAAGATCGCCTACAAGAATCATCTCCATTCAGTCCATAATGAGTCAGTTTGCAATTCTATCGATTACCGTAATCAAAGTGAACTGTGTTCATGAAATATGTTTTGGTATACATATGAAATAGGATTTTATACTAGTGAATTAGGTCAAAATAATGTATATCATCTATGATAAAATCAAAAAATTATTAATCCCATTCAAATCGAAATATAAAATGCAAAATATTCAATTACAATCAATAATTCCCCTCTAAATGAAAAAGTATTGTAGATAGAAATAATGGTTTCAATTTGAATGGAAGGAATATGTGTTCGAATGATTGATGATATGATTTATCTCTAAGATATTAAAGGAAAAAGAAAATTGCTTTGAGTTTTATGAGGGGGTGTAAGTGCGACGAAATAGATAAGTTAATTGCTGACAGAAAATGCAATATTATATGGTAGAATATAACTAGGGTTATTTAGTCGACTAAGTTACTAAGTTACTAAGTAATGGTTGAAACAGTGAGGAATAAAGGACCGAAATACACAATACAAACTATTCTATTAATCTTAAGTGTGCCAGATTAACGACACTATAGTAGTTGGTATATAGCTAAAAAATAGTCACGAGCGTGACGCGTACGCAACGCAATTGACAAATCGCCAGAACGTAAAGACCTACCCCCCCCCTTTTATTTTTTTATTACTAATCTGGTTAAGTTATTCTTCAAACTAACCTACTAAATTATTCAGTTATCACTCTAAAGCTTCCGTAATAGCAAAAAAAACGTTAGGTTGAAGAAGAACCAAGAGTTGGCAAAAATATGCAAATTGATCTCATACAAACAGTGAAGCGAACGCGAAGAAAATGTTTGTTTCTGCCATGTCTCTCTCAGAAATATAAGATTTTTATATTGAATTCTTTGAAGATTTCCCGTTGCACAATTTATGAATTGCACCTATCTACCGTACACCGTATGAACTATATTGATTATTGATTAATGTAACTGAGTTATTACTAAGCTGGTTAAGTTATTCTTCAACCTAACCTACCAAATTATTCACAAGGGAATGGTCTCAATTCGGCCTGTCCTTATGAGATGTCAGTAGTGTGACTAAAATTAGTTATATATGCTGATCGCAAAACCGTTTTTAGACAGTGCCTAATCGACATGAGCTTCGAGAAAATCGATATTGAAATTTGGCTTTCTGGGCTGATTCGAAAGTTTATGCGGTCTCCTACACTAAAATACCGATGGGTGCGTTAACCAGGGCTGGGACAGAAAATTATTTTTTTCTGAAATCAGAAAACAGAAATTTCTGTTTTCAAAAAGCAGAAAAACAGAAAATTCAGAAAAAAAAACAGAAAATGTCGTAAAATCATTGAATTACCTTATTTTCTTAATGTTTTTATTAGTTTTGTTTGTAAAACCAATTTCGCATGCATTTTTATTTAGGCGCCAGCGAAAAACACCAAATTGTAACACTATAGAATCGAAACGATACCGATTTCATTTGACTAAATCCAACATCGAGAAACTATCTTGAAATTTTCGGTCGTATATACACTAACAGATTAATTGTAAGATTAAATTTGACCAAGTAGGGATAGTTTGACAACGATTTTCCATTATTCTGACAAATGCTTGCCTGTATGTGACAAATAGCTGGTTTTTCGACCACAATTTGCCAGAATGTGGGCAAATCGTGCGCACAAGTAATGAAAGATAGGAAATCTGATTCAATAATTGGGCCAATTTACTATCTCTGTGTTCGGTATTCGAAAAAACACTTCATAAATCAACACTAAATGAGTTTGTTTCTTTTTCTTTGAAACTATTTCAACAAATAATATTTTCTGAAAATTTTCTGTTTTAGAAATATATTTTCTGTTTCTGGTCAGAAATTTTTCTCCCCCCAAAATGACCAGAAAACAGAAAAACAGAAAAATCAGAAACAGAAATTCCCAGCCCTGGCGTTAACTCATCTATCATCTATCGAGACATCGACCTGTTTTCCTATTTTCTTTTCTGGTTTTCATAATAACAGCAAAATATTTCAATCTTTCGACAAGAAAAAAATCAGCAAAAGAAAATTGCTTCAAAGGGGATCGAACCCGTGGCAATCAAAAGTGAACGTGGACACCTTATCCACTACACTACGGAAGTCAATGTCTTGATGGCTGATAGATGAGCTAATGAACCCATCGGGATAGTTTAGTGTAGGACCATGCGAACTTTCGAATCGACCAGCCAGCCAAGAAAGGCAAATTTCAAGATCGATTTTCTGGAAGCTCAGCTCGATTAGGCACTGCCTAAAAACGGATTTGCGATCGGCATATATAACTAATTTTAGTCACACTATTGACATTTCATATGGTCAGGCCGAATTGAGACCATTCCCTTGTCAGCTATCACTCTAATGCATCGTTACATTTACCTTACGTGCCTACGCCGTAACCCCCTCCGCCGCGTCTCAGTCGTTACCGCGGAGATTACGGCGTAGGCACGTAAGGCAAATGTAACGATGAGTAAAGCTTTCGTAATTGCAAAAAAACGTTAGGTTGAAGAAGAAGCAATAGAGTTGGCAAAAAATATGCAAATTGATCCCATACAAACAGTGAAGCGAACGTGAAGTGAATGTTTTTGAAAATGTCCAGTTTTCGATGGAACTTAGGTACGACACCCTGATTCATAGTAGCAAGGATGGTAGATCAAACATCTCTAAAGGAGCTCACGTCAAAGTTCGTCGTTGAAGCTCCTTCCAAGACGATTTTCACGGCCATACATTTTCGGTACCCACGCCGTCTATATTTATATTGTGGGTCAATTCTCGAAATAGGGTGGGTTGATATATACAATTCGTTATTTTCGCTTAAAAAACCGTAATTTTTATCTTCCTTTTTTTATCGAGTGGCCTAAAATGGCCCTTATATAGTGGGTCAATCCTCGCACTGCGAGGGTATGGCAAAGTAAGTTCACGGCTCACAGTAGAGCTATGGAAAATTGTACAACAGATGAAATATGTATTTCCTCGAGTACTTTCAGATAAAAAATGTGAAAATGCAACTTTTCAATTTTGCGTTCCCTAAGGAATTAGTCGCGTTCCACAGTTCCGGGAAGGATTTTTTCAAAGGCTAAATGGATAGAGCTTGTCGACAGCTTTCGATTAAGCTCTTCAATGGCGTATTTCGTTGGCATTTGGCTGAGTGACGTCCAAAAAATGCATTTGAATGCTCGTAGATCATATATGAGTGTTTCAGTCTGGCCCAGTGGACGAGTATAAAATCTAATCTAATGGGATATTCAGGAACTCGCTTGGGATTTCATCGAGAAATATCGATCACTTGGTCAGAGAACGAGAGTCTGGACTGGAACATTGTCTCATATTTACAGTATCCGTCGGTTAATCTGTACCACGAACCATCGGAAGGGACTCCTTTCGATGGTTTTGCTGCAGCGAGAGCAGAGGCAGGATTGATCAGCTGCACCATTCTCCAGCATAATAATAATACTTTATCCTGTCAGCATATTATATGCCGAGGGGGGAATCTTAAAAAAAAACAGGGGGAATGTTCTTATTCACAAGATGTATCCTTTCGTATCTGAGAGAATTCATTTCCATTATATATTACAGGGAAATCCTGACAAGGAGCTGACAATGGCGATTAGATCAAACGCAAAATAAAGAAGTTGCATTTTCACATTTTATCTGAAAGTATTCGAGAAATACACATTTCATCTGTTGAACATTTTTCCATAGCTCTACTGTGGGCCGTGAAAATCGCATCGTAAGGAGCCTCAACGACGAACTTTGACGTGAGCTCCTGAAGAGATGTTTGATCTATCATCCTTGCTACTATGGATTAGGGATGTCCTACTGAATTTTTTGTATCACGATATCTACTTTGAAGTATGTGAAAAACGCTAAAAAAATCGGCACTTTGTGAACTTTTGCGACAATTTGTCAAAAATATTCCACTTTTTTTTCGTTTTGACGGTATGAAGAGGGAAAAATGTGTGGAAAGCAGTAAAGCAAATGTTCTTACTTGAAAAATTTCTGAGAGAGACATTGTATGAGATCAGTTTGCATATTTCTTGCCAACTCTTGCTTCTTCTTCAACCTTATACATTGTTACATTTGCCTTACGTGTCTAAGCTGTAACAAAAAAACTCAGTTGCATTAATCAATACTCAATACAGTTCATACGGTGTATGGTAGAGTGTTTCAGGGTTTCTACAATTCTTTACTATATGAAAAATAATATAGTGTTAACTCATTTATAGTAATCAGTACTCGTTAATCTGGCATACTGTAGATAAATGCAATAAATTGTGTTTCGTCCTGCAGTCCTTTATTCCTTACTATTTAAAACGTGAATTAGTAACTTAGTAAACTTAGTAATTAGGTGTTCTTAGCTATATACCAAATACTATAGTATCGTTAATCTGGCTACTGGAGATAAATACTATAATTTGTATTGCATCCTTCAGTCCTTTATTCCTTACTGTTAAAACCATTATTAACTTAGTAACTTAGTAGACTCTCTATAGTGACCGCGCGCTCGCCTCTCCCCCATAGCACTCTATCTCCATAGTGACAGCGCGCTCGCCTCTCCCCCATAGCACTCGCTCACTCGTCACAGCTGTCGAGCCCCCGTGGCCTACTGGTTAGCGCTTCTGTCTTCGGATCGGAGTGCCGCTGGTTCGACTCCCGGTCAGAGCAGTTGTCTTTTGTCAATTTGTTCTGAGCTCTCCTCCTCTCCCCTCTTGTCAGAAAGTGGGAGAAGAAGGACATTCCTTAAATCGGGCACATTTTCTCACCGAAGTCGCTTATCATATAGTACTAAGTAAGGGATAGGAGAAAGGAGAAGCTCTAAAGATAACGATAATTATGCTATTCAGATGAAAATATCATAGTTGGTTGATTTAAATACAAACCCTAGGCTAGAGGCATTCGATGCTCGATTTGAAGCTTAAGGCATAAGTTATGGATTATAACCATAATACTAACTAGTAGAAGTTTTTTTCGACATAGTAACATGCAGCGTGGTGTACGGTACTAATTGTTAAAAAACCTACTTTAAAATTTTTTTGCTATTAGAAACGGCACTTGTGATATTTAGTGTTCTTTCGAAATTCAATGTGCTATTTGATATAACTCATATTATTATTTTATTAAATAATCACTTTATTTGATCACTATGATATCTACCATGAATTTCTATATCCACTGAAATATGCATCTCCATGATCATTTATTGGTATGTCCAATCTGCTCCCTCGTATAGAACATATTTGAATTGATTCCTTGGAAAATTAATAAAATTAAATAAAATCATTTGACATACAGACTCACTCTGTCACGACTTTTCTTAATACCAACCATTTTCTTCAACTCTCTGAGCAGAGTTGGATGAGAAAATATGACGATGAAGTTCAATAGAGTCGCCTAAATGGTGTAAGTTTATTGGATCGTTGAATGAGTAGATAACGACGAGTTTTCACAAAAAGAACGTACAAAAAGAGCCATGACGCCATAGTGTATATTTAGAAGATACAATCGAAATGGTTTATCAACTAGAAAACGAATGGCTGCATATATCGATAACATTGGTACTTCGAAGGATACTGTAGTCAGCACTAATCGTCGTAGGATCTGAATATCGATTGATTTTGGTGAATAGAGACCATACTTACCGTAGCCGATCGAAGGTTTTCTATTGATTGGTAACGGGAGACTTTTCCAAAGTGATTTACCATCTCTCTTTTGTAGATGTGTATACTGATTTTTGGTAGAATAGCGAAAACCTAGAGAAATATTAAGTTTAACACTTGTTATGGTTATTCGGCATTAAACAACTGATAATTAGGAAGGCAGACAAATGGTAGCCTACTAATATTAACTGAGTGTATCTCAGATGTCATTTATGAAACATTTTAATTGAAGGAAGTGTAACGTACAACTGTAGCGATAAGACAACTGATTCCTACTGCGATAACTAGAGGGAGCGCGGCTAGGACTAATCCTGAATATGGAATAATAATATTAGTAATATACATGTTATAACAAACAAAAAATCTCACCGCTGTAGTAGTAGTTGATGAAAAGCAAGACTATAGTGCATGACCACTGAAATATCTTTCTAAACAGAATATCAATCAGTAATCTCTTGATTGCACAGAAATATCATTTCATTGACCTCACCAGACTAGTTATATATAAAAGTAATAAGATACCTGTATAGAAGACAGAACAATAGCTAACCATGGAATCTTAAACACTTTCGTCATCAAACACAAAATACTATGAACTTGATATACCTTACTACACATGAACTCATAGTTTGTCACAAAAAGTGAAGCAAAGGCTCTTTCGGATACTAATACCAATAGATTAAAACCAGCTGAGAACTGTCCTAAATGTCTAACGGTTTCTTCATAACACATAACTTCTCTGTTCTTTGAACATGGTTAATCTACTTCTTTATCAATAAATGAACTAACCAATATCTATAACCATATCAACATATTCACTTTGTCTCATCGTAAGAATAATAAACCATTCAATGACATCTCGGACTATACTCGGCACTAATGCCACTATGTATGATAATGGAAAGATTATCAGTAAAAAGAGAAGGTTGGAGTGAAAGACCTGAAATAACGTCTCACACTGCAAATTTTGTAATTGTTAGAACGTTCGAGGATTTTCAGTACCATTGAAGATTATCTTTCCTGTTTACAATAGCGAAACTTGTTGAACTTATGCTTTTGATTTTTTGTTGTTGTAAAAATTACCTTTTTCCGTAGTAATATTCGATAGTAGAGTAAAGTAATGATGAAAAATGTGAATTCACACGTATTTCTTGTCACTGAAGTGACATCTATGAACACTCTCGACGTCGTGTCATTTTCCATTCTTTAAAGCTTAAAGTATGTTGAGAAAATTGAGATATAAAAATTTAAAATGGGTAAGCAATAGATACAATGATGAAAATAAGCGCAGTAAACATAGAACATAGCACTCTTTTGAATATGAATATCAGTTAGAATGATATACAACCATAAAATACGCAATACGTAAATGTACAACTACTTATTACTATGGGAGTGATCTCTTAAACTACCCATGTTTCAGTACATTTCCCCTATTATCTCAGTCTCTCTATCGTTCAATTCAATCGTTCTTAAATCTTTTATCGAATATGAATCCCTCAGTATTACGTTAATTTCATTCGTCGAACATCATTTCTATATCACTTTTAGTCATAACTTTATCTGTTTCTCATTCATATTCGAATATGTGGTTTGTGGTTTTTATGCACGTAGTTATTACAGAGATATACTTATTTTGTTTGTTTCATAATTCGTTGGGAATGTGTTTTATATATCAACGATATACCATGTCATGCACGTTTAAAAAAACGATATTAACAACAAAAAAAAACAAATCATGAGCAATATAGTCCTATCCATTCCATGAGTGTTTTTTTAGTTCCAACTACTTTTGTACGCTTCAAAATATGCTTGAGTATGTTGCTCTATCGGTATATCTAATCGTTTCCCGTCCACACAATTGATCTTCATTTCGTCATCAACTCTCTTTAATTATCGATTTATTACAGTACACAATTGCTACCGTATACCTTTCTTCCCCTAAACACTCTCCAAAATTCTTTGTATAACGTCGGGTGGGATACCAGCACTATCACATTCGATATTGTCCCCTGGAAGTGTTGGTAGTTTTGAAGCGATAGAGGTTGATAAGTGAAGCCGACTCACCGTTATTGATATGAAAATGTAGTGGAGATTGTCCCAAGGTGGTTTATTCTTTTCCTCGACAAAGTAACGAATACTCACGTAGGAACAAGAAACTATAACGACTGCAACTACCAAAGTTAAGACAAGTCGATGTAAGACCTGAACCATTCTGAGTTATATTCTCAATGTAAATGTATTTATCTACTCGCTGCCGAATAAGAATTTAGCGGACAATTTAAGTTTGCGAAGGAACTGCTCAATTGTTCTTTGGATAGGCTCATGAACTGAGAAGAATCAGAAAATAAGGATTTGCTTACCACTGCAGATCTAAGATTTTCTACTGATTGATATCTAGATTGCCTAGTAGAATATCGTTTATCCAACTCCCTCTTGTACATGATCTTACTAATCCGTGGGAGGAATACGAAAACCTGAAATCTCGTAGTTTGAACTCATCTGTCTACATTCACATACAATTGTTGAAAGCATACACGCAACAAGAATAGATCCTACAAGACATAACGAGAAAGTGAATCCTCCACCTTAATTGTTGTTGTTCATATTTATATCTTCGATGGATACTATGAACTTGTTGTAAGAATTGATGTTTAAGATAATGATGTAAGGAATTAATTAAGTAAACCTTGATAGCTTGCGTAAACTAGTAAAATGCTGCCTGACCACTGCAAATAATATTCAAATAATCAATATTGATAATGTAGAAAAAATAACCTGCAATAGCGAAAGACCGAGTGCGAACCAGGGAATCTACAAAGAGAATACAAATCGAATAATTGTTAGGATTAGTTGACTCACCTTGTCACTTATGTGTTCATATCTAGACACATAAACTGTAGCCACGGTTCGTTCTGTAACCAACACAAATAGATTGTATCCTGCTGCGAATTGTCCTGAATTGTCATTCCAATAACATTGTCAAAAGAATATGTCAAATGTACCAGTATCAATGACCATTGCGATGTATCGATGTTGTAGTTCAATTAGAGGAACAAACCATTCTATCATATCACGTATGATACAAGGAAATAAAGTTACTACAAACGGAAAAGGGCAAAAAATAAGAAGAGTATGAAGATTAGGATGGAAAACCTGTAAATTGAAGTCAATATAAACTTCGAAAATGGATATCAAATGAAAGAATAGTATCGATTAGACTCACCCTTCCCTTCAAAAGTATTCTAACATAGATTAGGGTAGATATGAAGAACATGATGGAACAAATATTTCTTATTACACTCGTAATATCAATGAATATACGGGATTTACTCATTTTTGAACTTGAAACAATACTTTCATTTACACGTTAAACATTGAGCATGAATATGAATAATGACGTATAAATGTCACAATGCCAGCAACTTTCAATAAAGTTAAGAAGCTCATTGAGAGTTGTAGAGTGGTGGGAGTATAGCATGTCGCTCGCACTTTCTCTCGGATTGGACGACTTATTGTTTGATACGTGATAAATGATCTTAGTCTGTAAAATTAAAGGGCAAAGTGTAGTCCGTTCCTTATTTGATTAAAGAAAGCTTACCGAAAAGAATATCTTTGATTATGACGAAACATTTTTCATCGTATTTTTCTTATAGATTGCATAAGGTAGAATATTCTCATAATGAAGGGGCACTTCATCATATTTAACAATGTGTATTTTAATTATGAAAAACAAAATTAAGCATTAGTATTAGATATTTCTTCATATTTCCAAATAAGTTGGAAACCTTTAGCTCTAAATTATCGTCATATTTTGTTTCTTTTGAATATATTTCCTTATAGATCAGTGGACAGTGAAAATTACATAGCTCGTGCAATTAAATTACAAAATTATACAGCTCGGTGTGACAGAAAAAAAGATGTATTGCTTAAGAATGGTCGTTGATTTAATATACATATAAATTGTCTGACTCTAGATACATATATTTTCCTCAATAATTTTTTAGCAACCCCTATTTAGGAATAATCTGTAGATTATTGTGATGATATTATTAGAATTTGAAACTAAATAGGACAAAATGATAAAGTGACACAACGACGATAAATCGTTTCAAACATATTTCTCTATAATAATAATATATTTATCGCTTCTTATATAAAGAGGAACAGAAGATAAACTCAAAGCGATACTTTAGAAATGAATAAGATTCGACGATAGCTGCTAAATTACATGATTACAGCTTTAATACGATTAATGAAAACTATAGGATTGGGGGAAGTTACAATTAATGTATCAAGATTATTCCAACTATTAACAATTCTATTGGAGAAGAATGAAAGATATCTACTACTATTACATCTATTACAACACATTCTCATAGGATGACCTCTAGTACGATTTAGATTACTCGAAATAATGAAAAATTGCCTATAATCGACATCAACGAATCCGTGAACAATTTTAAATACAAAAGAAAGATCTAGACAGGTTCGACGATGTTTCAGCGATCGGAGATTAAGTAGATTGAGTGCCTCGGCGTAGTTTGTGTAGGGTATGCCGCACTTCGCAAGGACTCTCCTGGAATATGAGGTCAGACAGGACTCAATTAGATCATTCAGCATGACACTATTGGGATTCCACAGCTCGCTACAGTATTCCAGAACAGGCAAGACGTAAGTCTGAAAAAGACGTGCATAAACATTTATAGAGCGAGACATAAAAGATCTATGAATGTATGCGCATCGCGCTTTGGCCTTGTTGACGATATTTGTAATGTGGTTATGAAACTCTAACTTATTATTATAAGTTAGAGTTTCATAACCACATTACAAATATCGCCAAAATTCATGCTCCATTCATGTACAGTGTTCAATGAGTGTTGAATAATGGACGGATCATCAAATGAGTAAATTTTCATATCATCAGCATAAATAGAACAAAATGCACCTCTAGGGAGTAGGGAAGGTAGTTCATTGATGAAAAGAGAGAAAAGCAGGGGGCCTAAGCAGCTACCTTGTGGTACACCGCTAACTGTATTGTATGGGCGGGATTGGGAAAGACCAACTTGTACGGATTGTGATCGGGATTGGAGGAAGGAAGAAATCCAATTCAGGAGACATCCCCGTATTCCATATTGTTCGCATTTTTGGACCAGAAGATTTATTGGAATGGTATCGAATGCTTTGCTAAAATCTATATATGCGCATGTGATATAACTTTTTCTATCAAGATGGCGGTGCCAGTGATTGAAAGTAGTTAGAAGACAGGTATTACATGAACGTTTCAAGCGAAAACCATGCTGTGAATTACTCAACAAGTCATTTTCATTTAGGAAGTGCGAAATATCTTGACATATAATTCTTTCCATAACCTTACAACATGCACTTGTTAATGAAATAGGACGATAGTTACTTATTGTGTGTTTTGCTCCCTTTCTTTTATATATTGGACGAACTATTGCCGTGCGCCAGGAGGTAGGTACCATAGAATAAAGAAGAAAACGATGAAAGAGAATAGATAACGGAATGGAGATTTGGGCTGCTGTTTTGCGCAGAAATGAGTATGGAATAAAGTCTGGAGTTGTAGAAATTCTGTTTGGTAATTTCCTTATTATTTTCTCTATTCGAGAGGCAGAGAAATAAGCAAAATCGATGGATTCATTAGTATGAGAAGGCGTATTTGTGGCAAGTGGGTATATCGTATGATTAAAAGACTCGTTAAAATAATCGGCTAGGGCTTGGGCCTTATCTACATCGGACGTGAGAACATTACCATTGCTTTTCACTAAAGATCCAATTGAAGATGACCCATCCTTGATACGTTCGTTGGCGAATTTGAAAAAATTCTTGGAATTAGGATTGCGGAATAGGGATCGTTCGCGTATTCTACGGGTCTTAGCAACGGATTGGCGTAACCGTTTGTTGAGACGAAGAAAGGGGCCAATACCAATAGAATGTCTATTTCTATATAATCGTCGGCATCGTCGTAGGAGGTTGAGAGACGATGGGGAGAGTGCTTTATTATTATTACAAACTTTTCGTAGTGGAATGAAATTATTTATAATAGTGGTAATGCGAGAGGAAAAGGCTGTGTAGAGAGCGTCAGCTGTTTGGTCGCATTGGCTTAATATGGAATACCAGTCAAGAGAAGCGATAGCATATTGTACGGCATTCCAATCTGTGTTTTTGTAGTCAGGGATCTTGGTTGGAGGGGCTTTGGCCGTTTTAGCACGAATGGAAAAAGCGACCAGGGAATGATCGAGATGAGGCAGTGGTGGAATAACGCGACAGTTCATGATGATGGAGGGGTCAGATGATAGTACTAAGTCTAATAGGCTTGTTCCTCTAGTAGGTGATTGTACCATTTGATTGATTGAATGGGCCTGTGCAAAGTTGAGAAGCATACGTGAATGATGAGTCAAGGGTAGCGCTGTAGTGCAGTTCAATGTTTGCCAATTGATTTCTCGACAATTAAAATCACCCAAAATTATGTACGGGCGATTGTTGGCGCAGATGAGATCCGAGATATGAGAAAGACACTGAGAGAAGTTGAGTGAATCGCATGATGGGCTTCTATAGACTAAGTAGAGTTGGATTATTAGACTATTTGAAATATACAGATTTACTCCCATTGATTGGCAAAAAGGCGAGAATGATTGAGCGAATATAGATGCAGATTGGATGGTGTTATGAACAAGCAGTGCTATACCACCTCCATGGTGGTCGCGATCTAGTCTATACACCGAAAATCTATTCATACTAAGCATAGAGTCAGAGATAGTGGAATTGGAAGCCCATGTTTCAGTGAAGGCGGCAATGGAGTAGTTGAAGGTTCTTAGAAAATCATCAATTAAAGGAATCTTATAACCAATGGATCGAGCATTTATAAGCGTACAGTGAATGGAATCGTGAGAGGAGATCAAAGAGTGAGAGATAGCTGAAGATGTAATAGATGAGAGGACTGGTAGGCAATCATGTTGGACGGAATGACTAGTATCCTATGCTATGATAGGGTCATGGGTGGGATCGGTACCTGTACCGGAATCAGGAGTTGAGCGTTCCTGATCCCTCTATATATTCTATCGAGACAAAAACTCTTATTGTGTCTGCAAAGATATTCCCACGAATTATGACAATTCCAAGAATTGCAGCAGAAATTCTATTTATTTTAATTCCAAGCATTTTTATACATAGTGAAGTAAGTATTAGAGTGTTGTCCTCTGATAACATTGAGTCGTTCTCCCAATACAGATTTAATCTCAACTTCTCCATTCACTTTCTTAGTCCTTCTTAGTATTCGTCGACTCTCATCTCGTAGTGTAGGATGTGTCCACAATACGATACATTCAGATGATATCGCCTTCAATGAATGTACACTTAGTAGTTAGTAGTTGTCATACCAGTATTCACCATAAGACTCAAGTAGATATGGAATATTCTTAGAAGGATTAATCCTATGAATGAGTGGAAGTTATCGAGAATATGATAGATGGTAAAGTAGAGGGCGATTGCCATTGGTCCAGATGCAACCGTGAATAAGACGTATCGATTAAGGACCTGTTACATATATAATAATATGATTGGTATTGAGAACGACAAATTTTTTAATATACAATTTTTAATAAATAGTTTTTAATAAACCTTGGCTGAACGAACATTTTCGACTGCTTGATATCTATTCACTCCCTGTAATCGATTGGTTTGATAGATATTTTAAGATTAAAATATAACATGACAATATAGTACCTGAGCGAATCTCACATCCGTTTTCATATTATTTTTAAAGCTCTGTTTATTGATATGAGGCAGTAACGCAAATGTCTGAAAATCTGTTTCCATTAGCAATAACGATTTTGATTAACGAACGATTCTTACAATAGTTGATACAACCAACGATAAAACAATCGAAAATATTAACATTTGATTTGAAATTATATTCTGATATGCCACATACATAATAGAAATACTTATGACCCACTAAAATGATTGTTGTATAAATTAATATGACGTTTTCCAATTCTTATCTGACATATAGTAGCGCCTATACCAAGTAGAGGAAAATTCGTACACCACCTTTCGTATCTCAGAACGAATACAGTTGCTATCAGACGTTCTATTGCCAGTGTAAAGAGATTGTAAGCGGAACCGAAAAGTCCTGAAAACATAGGGGATTTGTGAAAAAAATGGATGAACTCACCACAGTCTCTTGTGAATATGAAAGCTTTGGTAATTTGTGGAGAAAGATAAATCATATTCTCTAATATACTTTGAATGTATTGCGGTATGAAATATAGAAAGAACGTAGCCGGACCGAATTGTAATAAACAATGGAGATTTACATGAAATACCTGAGAATAATATATAATATTGTTGTTCACTTCATGTTAGCCAATATTGACTCTATGAATATTCGAATGTAATCACCTTTCGCCGAACAAGTACAACTTCGTAAACAAATGTAGAGAATAGAAATAGTACGAAAATGGAGTATTCAACAATGAAAAGAGAGATCACTAACACATTTTGGGCAGTGTTCATGAAATCTTAAAAGTATTCATTGTGCTGGATAAATTGATTATATATAAATGAAATTTGAAACGGATTGAATTTCACAACAATTAATCGAAGCGAGGAGTAAGGAGTCCATTCTTTCAATCGCTATTTTTTGTGTTCAGTGGCATAGTCTAATCTCTAGTAGTGTTATTTTCGTGATAAAACAGCTGTCATTCAATCAGGCTAAAGTCAACTACAAACAAGAAACGTTTTTAAAGATTACAAAATGACTCAATTTAGAAATGATATTTTTATGGAACTGAAATCTGTATATGTAAATATGAAAGTAGATTGGGGTTGAAGGTTGTAAAAAAGATAATTATTTTCTGTCTATCTCTTAACAAAATAGACAAAAACGCACTTATTGAGCAATATGAGTATATGGAATGTATTTGTTACTTCGAGAATTCATCGGGCAAAGATATGATTATCTATCAGAAGTGTAACTTCAATGTTTTCATGATAGGCAAACTATTCGATTCGGCACGGGTAACTTTAATTGAATACTTCGTCTAGTACACGTATTTTTGATGTATTGTATGTATTTATGTTGATTCCAAGTAGACTGCGTTAATGTAGGGGAGATTTATGATAAAAGTTTGATTTAGATAGGAACATCTCCATAATTAGAGGATATGAGATTGTACCTAGATGTGCGCTAGTTGCTCATCGTTCGTTCGCAACGAATATTAAGTACTTTCTACGCGATTACGACGAGCGAATTGAGTGATAAAAGAAGTGGTCGGGTAATGTAGTGGGAAAAAGGCGATATACGTATCATAGACACCCCATGTCAAACTGGAAATGGCATCTACTTTAGTCGAACTTTGATTGGAAATAAAAAAAAACTATTAAATTAAAACAACGGAAAAAAATCAATATTCATTAAATAATTAAATTTAGGAATTCGCAGTTCCAGAAGAAGTTTACTCTCGATGAAGTTTTGAATTCACGAAAGATCTACGAATTCATGGGACTTCTTGAGTGCAGGTAAGACTTAATCAGCTTTAGGATGATGTTAAGGCTGATTTAAGTCAAGTTAAACGACCCTGACTAAATAAACTCATCTTAGTCCCACTTCTGATGGCTCGGCAGCTGCTATTCTGTGTTCGGAGAACTACTTGAAGAAGAACCCCCGTCTCCGATCTCAGGCTGTAGAGATTGTTGGTAAGTGATCACACTATCGATATTCAGTTCTGAGCTTACTCTGACTATCATTGTTTTGAATAATCCGTGATTATAACATAGATAATTTATCTCATGTTCAAGTACAAATGGAATAAATCATGAATGTATTGTAGGATTCGAACTTGGAACTGATCTTCCCTCTGTATTCAAAGAGGATAATATCAAGATGATTGGATACGATATGATTGAGAAGATCTCAAAGGATCTATACCGTAAGACCGGACTTACCGCTCATGATGCTCAGGTACGGTACAATACGGTAGTTGACCAATATTTAGATGAACTCCTTTAGGTAATTGAATTGCACGATTGCTTCGCTCCTAATGAACTGATTACTTATGAAGCACTCGGACTATGTCCAGTTGGTAAGTTACTCAATAGGATTTATTATAAATGAAAAAATAAATATATTTCATAGTATTTCTATTATAATTTGAAGGCAAGGCCGGAGACTTGATCGATCGCGGAGATAATACTTATGGTGGAAAGTGGGTAATCAATCCCTCTGGAGGACTCATCTCTAAGGGTCATCCAATTGGAGCTACTGGTATATTATTGTCATGTTTTTGTTGTCATTTCATGTTGTCAAAAATATCATAGTTCCATATCATAATGACTCAAATTATTATTTTATTACAGGCGTTGCCCAGGTAGTCGAGCTCTCAAATCAACTTCGTGGACGATGTGGAAAGCGTCAAGTCCCCAACTGCAAGCTGGCTATGCAGCACAACATCGGTTTGTTTAGATTAATGTATTTTTTATCTTTGATCTTTGATCTTTATCAGGTATCGGAGGTGCTGGAGTAGTCGCCTTCTACCGTATGGCTGACGCTGGTGGATCTGCTCCCACCCGTGGTGTTTCTGGCACCGGAGGAGCATCGCTCAAGTCTGATCCTGTATTCCAAGAGATCAAGGAGCGCGTCACCACTGTAAGAATACTATTTGGAGATCAAAGATCAAAGATTAATGATTGATAGGAGAAAGATTTGGTGAAGAAAGCCGGTAACATCGTTGTACGTTTCATTGTCAATGGTGATGGAGGAGTAACGAAGAATTGGCTCGTCGATCTGAAACAGAATCCTCCATTCGTTGGAATTAATGATTCCGCGTATGTTCTTATCCTATTTTATTTATTTTCTAATTTATTCTTTGTGAATTACCAACATAATGATACTGATGTTTCGTAAATAAACTAATGAGAATGGTTAAAGATGAATGGTTAATTGATACTTATGTAATGATTACAGAAAGGCTGAACTTGATGTCACTCTTTCTGATGCCACCTTCCTCGATCTCGCAGCCGGAAAAATGAAGCCCGATCAGGTTTATTAGAGAATAAAGATGAAAGATGAAAGATGAATCTCTTATAGGCGTTCATGAAAGGACACATCAAGGTAAAGGGAAATATAGCCAAGGCAATGAAGCTCCAGACCATCCTGAACCCATCCATGCTCAAGACTAAACTTTAAGTTTTGATCAAAAGATATTACACTTACCAGACTACAAGTAATCGAACGATTAGATCATCTCTCAAACATTCACACATTTGTACACATATCTTGTATTAATTGCACCATTCCATCTATGATTATAATAGTATTCCAATAAAGTGTTATCTAGTGCTAGAAACATTTGTAGCAATAAAACTATATATGTATTTAAATAGTTCTGGTTTATTCTTTGAAATAAAGTGACGACTGAGAAATACAATAATATAGTCAGGATCACTTATTTCTTCTTAGGATCTTCCATTTTTTGAACAGGTCCCATTGATCCTACCGATGTCTGATCAAAATTGTATGGTTTAACATCACCGATCATAATCTTTTCGTCCATTTGGTCAACCTGTAATGATTTTTATGATTTTTATGTATGATTTTTATCTTATTAAATGATATCTAGACGAAAAATGATCTAAATCATTGGTGACGTACTGTTTTGTCAATGAAAGACTATTCTTATCTTTCAATTAATGATATGTTATGAGGTTTTTTCTTTAGAATTATTATATTTAAAGGGAAAAAATATGATCAATCTCTCCATACCTACAGTAAAATCATTATTACTCTCTCAAGTATTTCACATGTCTCCTCGTTTGTTCTATTTAAGAAAAAATAAATAAATGAATACAAACCTTGGCCAGAAGCTCACTTAGCGCCAGGGTTTCCTTGATGCAATAGTAAATAATCTAAATATTGATAAGCCTCAAAAAGATTCATAAAAAGTTAAATAACCGGAAAAGATATACAAGTGATGACAATAAGTGAAAATAGAATGAAATTGGTTAGACTGATAGTCCCCTTTTCTTTCGCTGCAAAAATCAATTTATTTACATTAGAAATATTTTAAAAAAATATTATGAAAATTTACGAAAATAATAAGAAATATAAATCTAACATATAACAAAATAAATATTCATACTATTATACAATTAAAGTATGAAAGGATATCTTACTATCTCTGTATATGCAGCTTATTTTACTCTTATCGTCCAGTATCATTCGTATATCGTTAGCAAATCCCTTCAAATGAAACAATGTATGTACTGTTGAAGGAGATCAAATTTTACTGATATTCGCAATCTTAAACTCACATAATATTTACCTTCCTTGTTGTTACAATAAATGTAATCGAACCGTCTCCCCTATAATAATAAAAAAATATTAAAAGTATATAAATAAAATAAAAATACGGTATAAATACTAACGCTCGAAGATGCCTGTGTTTTGTAAACAAGATCATAATTCTCATAACATTCAGAGTATTTAGAATCCGAGAGCTCGAGCTTAACAATATTTGGAGAATTAAATGTCAATGTTTTTGATTGGTAATATTTATTATTATTGATTAGGATATCTTTCATTGTATTCAACTATAGAAATGAGTACCGGTAAACATTCATTATTCTCTCCAATTCCAAATTGTGAACAGTCTGTCATCACTTCTTGCCCCCACTTCGCACAACTAACTTAAATATTATTTTGTGAAAATGAGTAAATTTAAAATAGTCATCATAAAAGAGAGTGGAGAAGGTGATCGATGATCAAATATTGTGGAGAGTGAAATGAAGATATAGAGATCTATATGACTTACTACTAGAGACACAGTCAACACTATCTTCAGTGAGTCCTTCGAATCGATTTCCTCTATCATCTTCATATACAGGCTTATCCGGAGAACTTTTATCCGAACATTTAATGCCGTTCTTAGTGCTTTTCTCTTGAATTACAAGCAAATGATTCAGATCTTGGCACTGAAAATGATCATACAAAGTATCGTTTCAGATAGTCACTAAAACAATATCAAGGAAAATTATCTTTAGAAAATTATCTTTATTAATATTGATTATCCTTAGTTCCCCCAATATAATGAAATGAATAAATGAAATAAGTGTACCATGTAAGTGAAACATTCATCCTTGTCACCAAATCTTTGAACTTTGCTACTGAATTCATCACACAAGCGACACGCTGAAAAACAAAATAAATATGTTGAAATATATATTTTAAATCAAAATTATTCAGTACTATATTTCGCTATCTCGGAAAAGTATTACATCTGCATCACGAAAATATTGAATATTTCACAGTTATCAAGTCTTGTTGGAATTTGTAATGGACACTTATTCTCTTCTCTTCTTCTGCCCAAGTCTGTGGTAATCTCTCCCACGCGACAGAAATGGACTACAGTACATTCCCCACATAGTACTTTGGAACGTCAGGAGTGGTACTTTCCTTAAGTCTGACATGACTAATTGACGAACAAAGGAAAGTTTCCGTGGGTCATTCGACTATTTCAAGAAATATGCGATTTGGAATGTCATATTTTATGGAGAATATCTCCGAGATGCTGAAGAATCTGTTCTTGTTTCCTCCCATCAAACCAAAATATGAATTTGATAATTGAATTTTGTAAGAGAAATTAATATTGCCGAACCTTTGCTTTCATTATGACATCGATATTCTCCGTCTTCATGAAGTTCTTTTATTTTATTACTTTCGATGTGAACCCATTTACCCTTACTTTGATGCCTGAATAATTTTAATGCCATATTGTTTTGTTTTGTTGATTTCTTAAGTATTAGCCATCTTTAGACGGAATTAATTGCAGGATTTGTTACTTTAACTGATATTATTAGATAATTCGCACCAGAAATGACTATCTTTACATAAATCAGCTGAAGGGATCACTGCCTGAGTCAATTGAATCATGTGGGGAATCATAAGGAACCACTTCATATCTCTCAATATATATATATATATATATATATATATATATATATATATATATATATATATATATATATATATATATATAATCATCGTTACGTTATTATAAGACAAAGACCTTTACCAACAGTCGCGTTTATATCTCACACGATTGCTCTTACAGAGACGGTTTTATGGAAAGAAACTGTTGATAAAGGATTGAAATAGTTAGTTAAATATAAAACCTGTGTGGGATGGAGTGAGTGACCGATTGTGAGAACAAAGGCGGGTAAAAATGAATGAAAGAGTTAAATGAACAAAGGAATGCATTTAATTTCTAGAAACACATTTGTAGTATCGATTGTTTAATCTATCTAAATCATCCTACTGATGAGGCCCAGCCCACACGGGTCGGTCCAGTGTCTAGGACCAGGGCCGAAACACTGGATCGTTTTTGATTAATTATGGTTTTTTCTTAAAAGTTTCTAACGCAACCCATTTCTTAGTCCCTTTCTTTCATTCTCTATAACTAAATGCTACTAAACGCCATATAAGCTATAAATCTGGCTGGCATTGTACAGTCTTTTAGAAAAATCAATTTGCACGATCTCTGGATAGTTTGCATACAACAAAAATTCAATTTTTTTTCATATAATTGATCCAATGAACGAAAAAAAGAAAAAAAAACATACATTTACCTGATGTAATAAAAACAATAAAAAATATAAATAAGTGCACAAATAAATAGTGTACTACCTACAGGTGAGTAGCCAATACGAGAAGTTAGAGTCTTCATGGAACAGTTCTTCGTTGATCGAGTCCATGATGTTTTTGACCACGTCCTTGTTTTTTAAGGAATGCTTTATAGATTTTCTTTTGAATGTGACCATTGTGCGATGTAGTACATTCGCGTTGACCACGATTCCTGATTGTAAATTTCCAAGATCTCGACTTTACCATTCCTGATACCACTTTCAATCATTTGTTTTCAAATTTTCGAATATTATTATCGTTCATCATCACCCTGCTTTTCTTATTTATTCTGTACATTGTTACTTGCGAGCGCATAAAATTAATCTTATTATTAATATTATCATATATATATATATATATATATATATATATATATATATATATATATATATATTGAATCGGTCCAGTTGGTCAACCTAACAGGTAATCTATATCGTGTGATACAGATAGTCGTTTGAATAACTCATTGCGATAAATAAAAACTACTTCATTGTCAGTTCATACTCAACTATAATTTATCGAGGTTGGACAAAGAAGTTATTGCATAATTTTTAAAATGATGGTGCTTCCAGACTCTATCTTTAGTCCTTGTGATTATAAAAATGTGACATTGTCCTGATAAGAATTGATAGTTGCACTTTCTATGATCAGGTCTACAATGCGCCCGGGTAAGTTTTTTTTCTTCATTTTCCTTCTTATTAAATATAAATCAGAGTTACAAACAGAGTTAAAGGATTAGATGCAATTCGTTAAGTAATCAATTCTAGTCGTTCTGATTGTTTTAATTATCGTCACTCATGTCATTGCCGTTAAAGACTACGGTATTTCAAACTGGAGTTGTGATTCTGAAGTAATGAAGAAGTTAGTGTGATCTTTACAAATTTCCATCATTGATTCCATACGACATTTCTTTACAATCTATCGACAAAAGAACTGTAAAGAGTTCGTTTCTCGATGTTGATCCGAACAGCCACAAATAATCAATTTTATAAATATCGAAAAAGTATAAATTAAAGAAGCAAGAACAAGCCGACATCTGTGCATTCTCTTCGATTTGCTGATATTGATGTCATTGGAGCACTCGGAGATTCACTCACGGTATCCAATCAAATCATATTATACCTTAGATTGTTTTTTCTCTCTAAAATTCGATACTTGATATTTTTTGTATCTATACTATCGTTGTAATGATCTAAACTATCCATTGCAATAACACAACTTCGTATTTTCCTCTAATATCTCTATGATATATGGTAGGTGATAGAAATAATTGCTCATTTTGAAAGATGATGGGCAAAGAATAAACTCGATAACGGCTTACATGACATTTCTTATCAGTCCTGTAAAGATCTATTGGACTAGACTACGTCTGGCTATAATAGAGATATAAAATTGCTAAAATTCGGACATTATGATATGTAATTCAATTATGTTTAATGAATAAATTTGAGGCAGCGAATGGAGCGGGAGCACAACCAAATGATCCCATTGCACTATTGATTCAGTATAGAGGACTCGCATTCTCAATGGGAGGAGATATGGAATTGGAACAACATGTGACACTATCTAGTTAGTAGACTGATTACTTCGAGAGTAAATTATATTGTGAAAAGAAGAGTATTTTGAGATATTCTAAAGAAGTTTAATCCCGATCTATTTGGTTTTTCAACCGGCACAGGATCTGCTAATGTATGGCAGGTACGCAAATTCAGTTCTATGTAACTACATGAAAATCGCTAAATCGGTTTTTAAAGAAGGGGACCCACGAGATTTGGGCTGCGCTATTGACATGAAGAACGTGGGACATAGGAAGCGACATTCCTTTCTCTATTAGATTTGACTGGTTGAACGCGTAGAGCGTGTGGCTCAGTGGTAAGTAGTCAGCGCTTGTAACCGCACCACGTGGGTTCGATTCCCGTTTGCAATTTTCTATATATTTGTACTTCAATTTCAAAAACTCGCGCCTTTCCCTGGACTTATCAATGAACTTTAGGCCCGAATTACAGTATTCCGGGGCATCTAAAATTTTAGAGAAAATTGTTTTTGTATACAAGGAGATGTGAGCCATAGTTCTGCCTGGCCAGTTTAGTCACGAAAAAACTCGTGGGTCCCCTTCTTTAATCGAAGGGGCTAAGATTTCAATCTATGATAATATTTTAATCAGACAGCCAAACTGAATGCTGCTATTCCGGGTGCGATATCTTTCGGTCTTATTGAACAGGCACATGATCTCATTAGACGAATGAAAGATCATCCAGAGGTACTATTCAATCAATATTCGAAAGATCAAGGATCAATTTCAGATCGATTTCGAGAATGATTGGAAACTCATTCATATCTTCATAGGAGGCAATGACATTTGCCAGTGGTGTTCCCATCAAGATGTGAGTAGATTGTATCATTTCAGGGACGATACTTGTGCGTACTTAATCATGAGTATTTAATTTAATTTAATTTAATTTTTAGACTGAAGCTCCAGAGAAGTTCCGAGATAATATTGGAGAAGCCGTTCAGATTCTAAAGGACAATTTGAAGAGGTTAGTTTTTATTGTAGTAGAACGCTGTTTTCATTATACATTATAATGTACAAATGCACACAATGCGTTAAATAAACATTTTCAAGATCATATCCAATTGTGTTTTGAAAAAAAACAGAATTCGATATTCGCTTTTGCAGAACGATCGTAGTTCTCGTTGGGATGTTGGATATTTCACTACTGAGAAAGGTCGACCCGGGAAAGTATTTCTGTGAAGTACTACACGTGTTAGTTTGTTTTACGTTCAATAACATAAATTTTGTTTATCAGTTCTGTTTGAATTTGTTTGTGTTAATCGATGCAACATTTGTGCAGGGAAGAGTGTCCTTGTGAACAGAATCACAAGTTCACCGATGACGTATTGACGGATACATGTAGGAAGTATATGGTACGAGACAAAAATTAAAGAGCAAAGATCAAAGATCGACTTTGTAGGAACGCGAACAAGAGCTGCAAGATGGAAGATTCGATACAAGTGATGACTTTACATTGGTTATTCAACCTATGTTCGAGGAGCTCAATGACCCACCCAGATTGGTAAGGAAACAATACTTGAACCATTTTGGATCTTGTTTTATATCATAAACAATGAAACTTTTGATTGCAGGCAAATGGCGATCCAGATTTGTCATTCTTTGCTCCCGACTGCTTCCATTTCTCACAGGTTATATAGTCATGATCATTTTTTTGCAAATAGTGTTGTTGTTCCGCTTTCTATCAGAAAGATATCACGGTTTTTTTACTTTTCAAATCACATGCATTTTTTTATTATATTGTTATCTTTGTTGCGAACTGTATCCCCTTTCAGTATGGACACGCGATAGTCGCGAAGAACTTATGGAACAATATCATCCAGCCCGTTGGATTCAAATCGAAAGCAGCTAATCTCACTGATTTGAGTGGACCACTTATGTGTCCTGATAAGGTGACAATAAAGTTAAAATTCAAATATCAAGGATACTTATTGTTAGAGCTTTTCGTAAGTGTGGCGAATATCGGAACGGATAAATAAATTAACTTGAAAATAGAAAGAATAAATAATTTTCAGTCTTGTCCATTTATTCGTACAACGAAGAACAGTGACGACTGCTCCAAGTACATCACTCCCTCTATATAAAGTCAATGTCAATTGTCTCTTTATTGTTCAATGTCCTCTCCTTCGTCGTGGTGATATATACATATTCGGAAGAAATTAAATTTACAATTAGTGTTTCCTTGCTCCCTTGTTTGTACCACTTTTGTTCACTGTGTATTACAATGATATGGATTGAACAAACATTTCATGTGGAATGTCGTATATTTTACTATGAATACGAAGAGAGCTTTAAACGTTTTTCTTAATTTGGGGTAGCAAATCATATATATAAATTAGAAAACATCGAATGTAAAAATAATTCCACTGGGAAACAACTTTTATAAAGTCAGTTCGCGATTCGTTGTGCGCACGCGTGATGTTGAACACCAATGTACACAATAATAACAACAATGCATCCATGGACTGCTACTCACTTTGTTATCACTCATTTAATGTCAGTAGGCGTTGTTTACAAAATATTTATGCTTGTAAGAATATGAGTGACACATTTCCCTCAGTATAATCGATTAAAACTAAATAATCACATTGTTTTATGCGAGAATGGACATTCGATAGTTAGTGTGTTTTAAAATAAAGATTGCTTCAATAGAATCTATCATCAATTGGCGTTTATTTTCGATTTATATTTTAGATACATTGATCAGTCACCACCAACTTGTATCTGTATAAAATGATAGATCTACTTGATCTTCCGGACGACATTATTCTATTGATATGTTCTAAATGTACCTCTAAAAATTTGACCAATCTCAGAAAGGTTCATTCTAATATAAAACCATTTAGTCCATAATAATCCACTTTAAAATGTCTTATGAATTCAGGTAAATCGTCGCTTTTATCAACTAATCACAGAAAACATTCTTGATATAGTCCGTACTAATCGATATTTACCCCTGTACATTATCGATTATTCTCGTCAATTCATGAAATCTTTAAATCTTTTGGATGTTTTGGATAACGATCCATACAGAAGAAATCTCGTTTCGTTTCTTCGAATTTTATCTCTTCGAAACGTGAAAAGATTAGAATTGGAAGGAATTCCAATGAGGTCTTTTGAATCTTTGAATCCAACAGAAGAAACTAATCCAGAAGTTATGGTCGAAATCGACTTCGATGACGTTGGTGATTTTTTAAATAACTATTATTTAGATTTAGAAAATACATAAATCGGCAATTCAGTTTCGAAATTTATTTTCGTAATTAAAAAATCATAGCAATTTGAAATCATTACCATTTATTTTCGAATTCAGTCCATTTCAAATTTCAGGAATTCCAAATTTCCTAACCGATGATCTGAATTGTCAATGTCGAATCATCGCTCATCATATTCGATTGGAAAAGAGTGCCACATCTATCGTTAAAACATTTGTATATAATAGAAGTTCATCTCTCATTGGTATCGAATCTGGATTTAAAAATGTTAAAATCGGAAAAGATTCGTCTATCAGAGATCTCCCAGGAACTCATACTGAGACTACCGTATGTTAATCTCTTCATTTCATATCTTATTTAGTCGTTTTCTGCCTAAGATTCATATAACTAATTACCAAAAGTTTTAGATTTTGTTGCAAACCCAAACGTATAGGGGCATGCGCTCTGTGAATATATTTTCCTCATTCAAAGGATGGATTGTTTTAAGGAATATTGATGTTTATTTCGAATTACCTAAAGAACAAGAGGTATAGTCTATCAATATTCTCGAATTCAATATTCACGATTTATGATTTCAGGTTCGAAATGCCATGCTACAACTTCCACCATAAGATTTATCAAGAAATTTAATCAAATTCCGACAAAAAACGCTCAAAGCTTTTGTTTTCCAACCTTTTGTTGAGATGGTTATAATATTCAATATGTGGTATCTGTTAGTTAACTGAATTGGCCAAAGTTTATATTATCGATTAATATATTTTTGGGTGACTTATCTATCATGTCTGTGTCCATATGTCTATGTCTAATTACGTATATGTCTATCTGGTATGAATACTTTGATCTCGTTTTTGTTACGACGATAAGAAACTATAGATAAGTCTGATAAATATAGTGACAACACAAGTATAATATACAATTTTTGAATACATTCAATTACATCTTCGACTTTTATTCGTAAGGATCGTCTCTCTAAAAATGAGAAGAAGAAAGATAAAACGGATGTTTTGATCATTATACAATGATACTTCTATTTCTTCTTACATTCTTCTTTATTCACTTGCTATTTCGATGATTCGAGAGTATGTTTGTTAGCAGATACGATACCTACATTAATATAAACATTATAATAAATATTTGCAATGTATGAATTACCGCTCAAATCGACCATGACCATAGTGGCACTGAGAACGCCTGCTGTCTCGAGGTCCTAAACGGATAGACTATGGTATAATTAGATTATGATTGTAACCTGTTGAATCATATCTTTAGAGATAACGATGACCTTATCCTCACCATCAATGCGAAGATAGTATCCATACACCTAGATATCGATTAACGTTAAGGAATACAGTATCAGATTACAGTATGTTCGGGCTATAATATCCTGGGACTACAAATTCCTCGGATTACAGTATCCTCACTCTACATTATACCTTATCTGTCACTCCGATCTTAAGTGCTTTACGTGCCTCTCGAAGTAGATCACCGAAAGTTCCTTTACGATCAAATTCTATCATTACGGCTCCACCTTCATCTTCGGTGAGAGCGGCCTGATTCGATTGAATTGAATGAATATCGAATGATCGGAATAATTATCGATCGAGCGTACTACTTTCGGTAGATCATTGTATATACCTTGATAGAGAAGATACGATTGGCACTATCGAAACCATCAGCGTAATCGACTTCCTAAAATGATCGCATGATTTGTCATTCCATGATATTCATTATTACAGAAATCCTTTCATCCTTGAGCTTATCGAATCCAAAATGATATCCTACTTCGAACATATCAAAGTATCTGCAAGAAATAGATCAATAATTGTATTGACTACAGTATCCTAACCTCTTCCTCTCGGGAAACAAAACACGAAGGGCAAGGACAGATTCGGATCGATATGGTTGTCGACACATCTCATTCGGGCAGCATGGAACAAGTTCTTGAAAGATCAAAAGATCAAAGATCAAAATGGGCGGAGTTACGTACTGTTCTTCTCGTTAGCTTCCATAGTCTTTCCTAGACATTCCACACAAACTCCATGTTCACATTCTCCTTCAGAGGGGAAATATGGCAATGGTTCATTCTCACATACAAGTCCACATGAACAACGAGTTGCTCCGATACCACCGGTACTCGAGTTACTCGAGTTGCTACTCTTTTCCTCCTGAATAACAGAGATTAATATCGATAGGTTTCGGTTGTATGAAACAGTATAAAGTAGATAGTAAAAGGTAATTACAGGTCCGTCCGTTCGACCCTTCTTTTTCCTCTTTGGAGGACACTTTCCATCAGGACAACGACTTTCATCCTTATCATCATCTTTCTTTTCTTTTGATTGATCTTTCCTTCCTTGATCCGCGCAATAGTCACAGATCTTTGCCTGAAACAAATTTGAAATCCCATCAGAGTTTCACTACTGTAACCAGCTCATATAATCCTACCGTAACCCTTAACATACTACAGTATCCCTACCGTACCCCACAACACGACGACATTGACATTCGATCAGCTGGCCCTAATCTGGTACAGACATCACACGATTCCTCTCCTTCTGCAGCCACAGGGACATCACACTCTGGACAAAAGCCTGCACGACGACTAAAAATATCTAGGATGAAAAGATCAAAGATCAAAGATCAAAGACCAACCCTCTAAATAGATCTGAATGACATTCTCCACATAGAGCATGATCACAATCTAGAGGGAAGAGTTCAGAGACAGGCGAGAGACGACGACGACATTGTGGAGAATCACATCTGAAATACAATAGATCAGAGATCAGAGATCAAAGATCAGAGATCAGAGATCAAAGATCACAATGCATACTTGTTGAGTCGCATATCAGGTTGTAGACGAAGTGGTGAAAAGCAAAACGGAAATGGACAAGACTGAAAATATTCCATATTTGAGGTAAGCTATGGTCAAAGAAGTCGTGTTTCTCAAGAAGTTGAACAACCTTTCGTGCTTTGCCCATTATCTCATAGCACTTGAAACAGATGATGTGCAGACATGGGAGAAGCTGAAAGTATGATTTATTAATCTTACACTCAGGACACTTAAGGGACCTTAAGTCTTAACTCTGGTATTTTGCCACTTAAAGTCTACTTAAACTTTCCCACTTTAAGTAGACTTTAAGTAAACTTAAAGTGAGACGTAAGTCTACTTAAAGTGGTGTGGTATACTGTAATGCATTTCGTCAAATGTTCTTTCACTTAAAGTTTACTTAAAGTCTACTTAAAGTCTGTGACGTAGTTTAAGTAGACTTTAAGTGGCAAAATACCAGAGAAGGTATAACTCACTTGTACTCCGTTATCTATGGCAAAATCCGAAAGACAAACAGGACAATTCATGAAGGAACCGAGAATGAGAAGATAAAGATTGTTAAATGAATGAAGAATAAAAATGAGTATGAAAGAAATTGATCCTTTTATGCATAATATCTCTGACGTTATCTCATTCTGAATTTTCCAGAACGAACGCAAATATGAAACTTCTTTAATATTATTATGGTTATGTTTTTTTCCTTTCTTTCTTTCTCTATCATTTATGAATCCTTGATTGGTCACATATTTTTGTTAAAGGGAGAGTAACCCCCTTGAAAAAAACAAAGTCCAGAAAATCAGTTTTGAATTCCCGCCAACCTAAAATTGGCGTCTTACAACGATAACTCTGCCACGACATACGATGTGTTGCCTGACACTGATTGAAAAGTAATTTTGCATACTAGTTTTGCATGTCACACCGATAATTTAGCTTGCTATATGCAAATCGCCATATACAGATCCCATCAAGCCTTATCTCACGCCTTATAATAGCACCTTCAACTGATACCCATAGTCTAATGGTACGTGTCCGGTTGAATTAACGATCGAGCGGGTTCGATTCCTGGCCCTTGCTAATGATTTTTGTCATTATTTCTTATATCTGTGGCAGAGTTATCGCGTTGGGGAACAATTGCGGGAATTCAAACACTGAAAAGTAGAGGGGTTACTGTCCCTTTAGGAAAGGTGGATTTTATGCACCTAGTCTTTGTACGTTAGGTCTGTTCTTGAATATGGCTACGGGCCTTCATCGACTTTGTCCCTCCTCGTCTCAGAGGCGTCATCGCCGCCAATGGAGAGGAGATCGTGTGATCGTTCATTGTTATATACGCATGGTTAGTGAAAAATAATGTACCACGTTTGAATCGACTACGACGGTTTTGAGAAAGATACATGGGTTTATTCCTTATAAATCTAAACGCTTTTTGAACTTCATCTCTAATAGAGTTCTTAATTCTTGGATCTTATTACCTAATTCTACTATAATTTGTCCCAATGTCAAAATCTTTCGTAATTGTATTCTTACCCATGGTTCATAGTTATATCATCGCCATTTTTAAAAATTCAACCTTACTACCTCGTTGAGGTATTGTATTTTATTTGTGCCTAATGTATTCTCAGTGTATTTCATTCTCATACTTTCCATTAACTCACATAAAGCTATTATTATTATAGAATGTACTGTTCTAACTTTAATCCAGAATTAACTATGGTGAGACTATTCTATCCCACAGCACTATGAATGGAAATGCCATTGTTATTCGATTATTATAAAATATAGTTCTCGACATAAAATAAATAATTAAAATCTAATCTAGGTAAAGGTCACTACGTCTTTATCTCACAGTCTTTGTATGTGTCTGATAAACAGACTAACATATCTCACATCTTAATATTATTAATCTTCAGTCTGTTATCTCGTATATATCATGTATATGTATGTATCATGATGATGTACGTCATCTGCAAATAATCTTTTCTCGTCATGAAATCAAGCTTGGAACATTGAGTATTCGGGGGGGGGGGGGGGCGATCGTTTTGCCAACGATCGTTTGCACAACGGATCATAAATCGGTTGGGATTTGGCGTATGGCAACCAAAGTTGTACCATTGCTATCAGTGGGAGTGTACGGTATTGGGTTACCGTAACCGTCAGGAATCGCGAACTGATTTTTTTCAGGTGACCCATGACCATGTTCATGGTTGAAAATGGCCGAAGTCGAAAAATTTATGATACTCCGGGATGAAATACTAGTTGCGATTATATCAACAGTGAGCCAACATTAATCTTTCTGGATACCGTAACCCGAACTACCGTAATCAAACCGCAATTTGCCGTCAATTTCACTATAATATTGTAGGGTACGGTAGCTAGATTACTGTAGTTCGGGTTACGGTATCCAGAAAGATATATGTTGGATCACTATTGATATAATGACAACTAGTATTTGATCTCGGGTCATCATGAATTTTTCGACTTTCGCCATTTTCAACCATGAACCCCGGGTCATGGGTCAACTGAAAAAAATCAGTTCGCGATTCCTGACGGTTACGGTAGCCTAATACCGTACACTCCCACTTATAACAATGGTGCAACTTTGGTTGCCATATGACAAATCCAAACTGATTTATGATCCGTTGTGCAAACGATCGTTGGCAAAAGGATCGCCCCCCCCCCCCCGAGTATTCATGGGTGGATTTTGGGAAATAGCATAACACGCTTTTATCTTATCGATCCTTGAAGTAGCAAATAATTAAAAAAGAAAAACTCTGGGTATCGTGGAAAACCAATAACAACCCCGAATATCAATGTACATTGTTATATTGCGAAGGTCCTTTTGTGGTGTTCAAATCATGCAATTATTTATTATACCTCAAATGATTTAAAATGTATTTCTGTTTTATTCGTTTTTAAAATATAAGGAAAAGTAGGAAATCACGTTTATATGTATACTTATTCTTTAATTAATTTTTTTTCGCTTTTTTCTCACTTTTTTATCATCTTTAGATGTTTTTCATAGATCTCATATTTCTTTTAATAAGCAGAACATTAGATATTCTAAGGAATGTCATATTTGTCATAACTTCAGTATTACCATCAGTATCAACTAGTCTTAGATATGTGACGGTGTATTTTATCTCGTTAAGTTTTTGTTCATTTCCTACAATATTTTTATTGTATCAATATGGAATCTCTTGAACTTCACAAAGGCTTTCTGTGAATTATTGTTTGTAAAACGTTTGGATCTTTGATATTGCAAAAATCCAGCAAAAGAATGTGGTGCGAGTTGGAAACAAATTCTAAAAAGTTATGAAACTTAAGCCGAACAGTTTATGGACTACACTAGACGATTTGTTGTAACGGTAGCTGATAACTTTGATGATCTAGCACTCCCGCGAATAGTCAATATTTTATATCCATTTTTTTTGGTACAAGTCATTCGAGGAATACGTTGTGCAATGCATGCAGATGCAAGAGAGATTCTTGAAAACAAAGAAATTACGGTTGAGTAATAAATCTTGAATCTTGACATCTCGAAAGTATCAGAGAACAGAATGCCACCTCGTAGGTCCCACGAACTACATGATAACAGCGCACCCTAAATCTCCTGGTTCTCCTTCTTTAACTGTGTCATCTTTTCCCGAGTCTTGGGCTCTTATTATGAGTATGTCTTGATAAATCCCATCATATATCCGACTTAAACTAAAATATATATTCTATTTTGATCTCTCATTTGGCTACTATGCGGCCAATAAGTTAATCCATTCTGGAAGCTGACATGAGTTCTTATAAACATATTATATCTTGGTCATGGCGATTACACGCAGTGGATAATTTAATATCATGCATCTTACGACAAATATTGCATCTTTTCGTGTAAAAAAATATCGTTCATTTTCCAATAAAATTTTACCACCAAAAATTATTTCAATTTCACTGCTTTGTTCCAATTCCAATACCTTTTTCATTTTTCGATATATTTTGCTTCTAATATCCAAGAAAAGATGAAACAACATAATCAAAACAAGAAATGAAACAAAATTTCCATTTTTTTTCATCGAAAGTACTAGTCCGAAGCTATTGAAAATCTCGTTTATCACTCCGTTAGCTCACACCTAACCCGTCTGCCCTTAGCCGCACTGATTTGATAAGAGAGCGTTCACATTGAATTGTTTTCAATCTGAGTGGATCTGAAATTAAGGGCATTTCATTGTGGATGCTCTCGTACAAAGAAAACAAGAGATTTTAAAAATTAATAGACACTACACTTTCTGTTCAATGTCATCTTTCCATCTCTCTTGAATAAACGTACTAGGTATTATCTAGTATTCTTAACCATTCATATAGATGTGGCTGACGTTCTGTCGTTGTGCAATATGTCTTGAAGCTCTGATTTGTTTCTCGTGTAACATATTTGTTATCGTATCAATATGGAAACGACGTATTCAAGCATCTGCTATTACCTATAGGTTGGGTAAATCGGTAAACTTATAATCACGGCATATTTATTTTTAGGGGTGGTATTCTTTTCTCAATTTCGGCATCTGCCGAAATATTTTTCGGCATTCCGAAATTTATTTCGCACACACACTATAAGATAGAGCGGTCTGCAGAAAATGAGAACGACGTTCCGAATGCCGAAATGTTGGCGAAATGATTCTTACTTTATAATGGAAAATTTCGGCGCACTTTTTGGAATCTCGAAATATATGAAGGGATAACAAAGGAATTTCGGCATCGTGTTCATTTTAGCCATTCATTTTTTCCCCGTGCGGCGGTTATACATTTTCTATATTTGGAATGCCGAAATATATGAAGGGAGAGTAAAGAATTTCGCCATGTCGTTTTCATTTTAGCTATTCATTTGTTCCTCGTGCGGCGGTTATTACATTTTCATTGTTGTGTACGTTGTCTCAACATCAAGATCAACCGACAAGCGAAGGGAAGAACGGGTGAAATGATGATTGAAAATCGAAATGAATGACAAACAATAGTTTAGGTACTAGGAATAGAAACGATGGGGAATGAAAGAATGCAATATAGCCTAATGGTTGATTCATAAGTTGTCATGCGAATGGTCGGTGGTTCACGCCCCTCTTATACTTGTGTCTTTTGCGAAAAATGTGTGATCATTTTCAGCAGTTCCTAAAAAATTTCGGCATGCCGCGACATATCACGCCTGTCACGAGAGAATCGAGCTGAGAATGGGAAAAAGCAAAAATGGTGAAATGAGTTAGGACCATTTTTGGATATCTCTAGGCATGCCCTACCAGCCCCCAAAGTCTCATTGTTCAATTTTCATTTTGGGGCTCAATACACCGGTTCGGTATTGCGAAGTCCCAACTTTGAGCTCGAATTTCTCGCTTCTGGTGCTTTTTAGCGGAAAAGTGTCACAAGAGTAACCCCCGCTCTTTTTTCAAGCTCTATCGATCTAAACAAACCAGAGGTCATGAGAATGATTCTGGACAGCGCTACACTTCGGAGAAAATAACTCAAAAATTTAGGAAAAGGAGGTGCTCTTCTTCCAGTATGTTATTAAGTTTTTCATGCGCTTTCGAATGAAGGGCTTGCGAAAAAAATACGTTAATGCGTTCGTATGGTTCATCCCCTTGTTAATTTCCAGACGATTTGCAGTCATTTTCGCCCTCACACAATCTCTCGTTTCACACACTCTCTCGCCGGAGAGTGAACGAAATAAAGGGAAGAGAAAGGGAGAATACGATATGTTTCATTCCTCACTGCGCGCTCGAGACCGTGCGGTGCAGAATGGAATGTATTGGAATGAAAAGAAATGGGCGAGAGAGTGTGTGAAACGAGAGATTGTGGGTGGCGAAAATGACTTCAAATCATCTGGAAATTAACAATGGGATGAACCATACGAACGCATTAACGTATTTTTTTCGCAAGCCCCTCATTCGAAAGCGCATGAAAAAATTAATAACATACTGGAAGAAGAGCACCTCCTTTTCCTAAATTTTTGAGTTATTTGCTCCGAAGTGTAGCTCTGTTCAGAATCATTTTCATGACCTCTGGTTTGTTTAGATCGATAGAGCTCGAAAAAAGAGCGGGGGTCACTCTTGTGACACTTTTCGTTAAAACGCACCAGAAGCGAGAAATTCGAGCTCAAAGTTGGGACTTCGCAATACCGAACCGGTGTATTGAGCCCCAAAATGAAAATTGAACAATGATACTTTGGGGACTGGTAGGGCATGCCTAGAGATATCCAAAAATGGTCTTAACTCATTTCACCATTTTTGCTTTTTTCCCATTTTTTGTTAATTTAGCTCGATTCTCTCGTGACAGGCGTGATATTTCGGCACGCCGAAAATTTCGGCATTGCCGAAATCGACGAAAGAATACCACCCCAGAATCGGAATTTCCGTTGTTAGTTTGAATGGAGTACTCAATTCGCTTTTATTAGGTTTCGCACAAATGGTTAGTTTAGTCGTTTAATGAACGTTGCTGGAGTAGTTCGGCGTGCTTCACTGGAGAGAGTAATCACCATCATTCATCGATCTCTCTTTGACAAAAAATAAAAGTAATGAATAATAATAAAAATAACAATAAGAATTTTAAAAATAATAAATGTGAAGGCAAAACCTATTTGAGATGCAAATAATGCACAATAACGAATACATCTTTCATCAACTCGGACCAGTTGGATGGTTACCAGAATGGATTCGACAATCCTTTTTCATTCTCAGTCTAGTCATAACTGCCCTCTATTGGCAATTAATTCCTGCATCATGCATTTTACAGTATCTTGCACTTTGCAGGTAAAATTTTAATATTAAAAATGATATTAAAATAATGCAAATTTAGATCTGAATATTCAACTTCCAGACGGCTACTTCTATCTTACTCGTATTGTTGTGCCATTTGCATCTTTTCAATTGTACGTGCGTTTTTCAACAACGTTGACGCAACCTTACTTTCAATTGCTCAACATTCATTTTTTGTCGTATTCAAATATATTATATTTTTATAAATGTACATTAGATTCTTTGCAGCCTTTCACTTGGACTTTCCTTCCAGAAGAAGAATTCAAACCTCATCTTGAACAAACTGTTCGTGATGTCAATTCTATTGAACCATCTGAACCGGTTTATGCTTATGGAGCCGTGTTCGAAAAATTTCCTGAAAATGTCGGTAAAATACAATTTGATAGGTAAAATACCAAAATATCGATCCAAATATATCTAACAAATATTATATCTATATCAAACATATCTAGATATAAAAAAATTACTCAATAAAAAAATGAAATACGTTTCAGAAAAATCGAACTGTTTTCTATTTTGTTGTTGTGTCAACAATTCCATCATATCTTCTATCTTATGGAGCCTTTATCGTTACTACATTTCTCATTCTAAGGGTCAGAGTATTTCTTTACTTATATGAATATCATCATGATTCAGGAATGTTATGTGGTTACCAATGTTTGCAGGCTCTTCGAAAGTTTGGAGTGAGGCTTTCACGGAAAACACTAGCGATGCAGAAGAGGTTCTTGAAAACACAAAAATTACAGGTCGTGTAACAAGATGTGCATACATCCATAGATCCTTTAAATCTCGAAGTCCTTCTTTATACGTTCGTCTATTTAATGTGTATGTCCGTCCAGTGCTTGAGTATTGTAATGAACTTTGGTGCCCTTTCACTAACAATCTGATATCACGTGTTGAAAGTGTTCTTCGCAGATACACTCGTATCGTATTCAGTCAATGCAGAATCAACTACCTACAGTATTCCGATCGACTACAGTACCTCAAAATACCATCTCTCGAGACCAGACGACAGCAAAATGACCTCATCACTACTCATAAGATATTGCACGGTCACATCGATTTAAATCCCCGTTCTCTTTACCTCATTTCAAATACAATCAATATTTCACGAGGCCACAATTTAAAACTCAACCGTCATAGTTGCCGCTCAAATCGCTTTTCAAACTTTTTGACTAATAGAGTAGTAAACAAATGGAACTCACTCGAGAATAGTTTGGTTTCCAACAACAGCTCACTAGCATTCAGTAGACAAATTCGTGAATCATTTTAAATAAATATATTTCTATTATAGTTTGCTAATCTCTTCAGTTTTTTCAGTTTTTCGCGACTACATTCTAAATCTACCTCAAGATCATTCAGACCAACAAGACAACAAGACACGATACACGATACACGATACACGATACACGATACACGATACACGATACACGATACACGAGACCTACAGCATCACAGTTTTTCAGCTCAAGCGAGAGTGCACTTTTAACATAATTTTTGTAAGCCTTTATATATAAAACATGAATTAAAAAAAAAAAACTTGTGAGAGATCCTTTTTGTTTATTTTTTGCACTTTTCTCTTCTCTTCTTCTCATCTCTCCCTCTTTGTACTCTCTCCCTATCTCTCTACGCCCCACTCTTCGCTAGTTATTAGTTATCTTATTTCGTTGCTTTTTATTTATTTATTCTTTCACATCTCATTCTCAGTAGGTCCTACCATTACACCTTAGTAATTGTCTTCATGAACTCCCTTCCGACCCTTGGTCCTCGACTTTCTCAATGACGATCTTTATCACGGCCTCCTCCACCCGGTGATAAGCATCCATACAACACAAGCATCCTCCCTCACTCATTATGCACTGCACATTGCATTCACATGTTCACTTGTACCATATCGCACTGAATTATCGTCAAAGAGAGGGATCATGGTGTCATGGTTGAGTTCCCCCTTTAAAACCCAGTAAAATTTCCATACCCCCCCCCCCCTCCCCAACCCCCAATGCTGTGATCCAGTTATTGCAGCTATACCCATTCCCTTATTAATTTATTTATTCTACATCTATCATTTTCGTTCATCTGTTTTAATCGCATAAGGAAATAAATATTATTATTATTATTATAACTCTCGATTACCCCTTCTCTTCCTCTCGGCTAACTCGTCTGACCTTTGCCGCGCTGATTTGATATTTAAAAGAGATAAGCATAGTTTCTGAACTATGCAAAACAGAAAATAGTCATTGCGGACGCTCCGTACCAATAAAACAAGTGATTTTTATGCGCTCAATATAATATTATTGTATTAAGGTAATAATATGGACCGACTATCTATATTGTTTACTCTTTGTGTGTGTGGAGTACCGATAGCTCATGTAAAAAGATTTTTTTCGCCACAACTAATAGATGGTTGGTTTATCTTATCTTAAGAAGATCCAAGATAACTACTTTTCAGGCTTTGATCTCAATGACATTCGTGATAAAAATGCCAAAGGATGGAAATGTTTCATTATCTAAGTGATCGATATATTGTTGTATTATCATCAGACTATAGTTCGTTCTTCGTTAGAAATTGTTATCTTCATTTGGAAATGAAGCATTCTCTTGTTAAATGGAAAATTCTTTCGTATCTTCTTGGCCTCAAAATATGTTTGATCTATGAATGTGATCAATCATTTCTTTACCTAACTCTATTGTAGCTTTAAAAAATCGCCAAAGCACATGAAAATGCAAAATTTATACTATTTCTTTAATAGTAAGACTCGAAGACGTTTTTATTGGATGTAGAGGATTCGACAGGGATCACGCGAAATATGAGAATTGATCTATAACGTTTTCATAATGTTACAGTTATAATTATTGTTTTAATTAAATTAATAATTAAGCAAATTGTGCAACTGTGCACCCATCTCACTATTTCCTGAATCTCGGACTCTTATAAACTTTGCTTGATAAATCCTATCATGTACCCGACATAAACTAAAATATATACATATTCTATTTTGGTTTCTCATATAGCTACTATGCCACCAATAAGTTAATCCACTCTGGAAGCTGACATGAATTCCTAAAGTTCATGCACAATATAGTTTATGGTATATGGATACGACACGCAGTAGCTAATTTAATATACCAAGTATCTTACATTAAATATTACATCTTCGTGCGTACATAATGATCGTTGACTTACAAATAATCATATTACGGATTTCTTCTAACAAGGGAGCTCTGTGGTCTTGTCTTGGCCATATGAGAAGGCAATATAATGACTAGATTAAGTTCTCGATGGTGATTACGAATCTCTTTTTAGGGCTGCTTAGACGACCTGAGTTTCGAGAAAATCGATATTGAAATTTCGATGGTCAATTCGAAAAATTTTTCCGGGGATAGTGCACAAACATTTCCTATGAGTTGGTGAACTCATCTATCAACCTCCGAAGCAACGACCTGTGTAGTGTAGTGGATAGGGTGTCCGCGTTAGCTTTTGACTGTCACTGGTTCGATCCCTCTTGCAGAACTTTTCTTTTGCTGATTTTCTTTATGTCAAGATGAAACACCAAAAAACATTTTTTTAAAACATCAAGCAAAACATAAAAAAAACATCAAGATCAAAGATCATTTTTTTGTGTGTCCAAGATGTAAGAATCGCTTTTCTTTTGATCATTTTGTTGTTAAATATCGCGCACGCACACACAAAGAATGATCTTTGATCTCGATGTTTTTTTTATGTTTTACTCGATGTTTTTTTAGAAAAAATATTTTTTGATGTTTCGTCTTGATATAAAGAAAATCAGCAAAAGAAAAGTTCTGCAAGAGGGATCGAACCAGTGACAGTCAAAATCTAACGCGGATACCTTATCCACTACACTACACAGGTCGTTGCTTCGAAGGTTGATAGATGAGTTCACCAACTCATAGGAAATGTTTGTGTACTATCCCCCGAAAATTTTCGAATTGACCATCGAAATTTCAATATCGATTTTCTCGAAAAACAGGTCGTCTAGGCAGCCCTAAAAAGAGATTCGTAATCATCATCGAGAACTTAATCTAGTCATGATAGTGCCTTCTCATATGGCCAAGACAAGACCACAGAGCTCCCTTGTAAGATAAAAGAAATTATACTTACCCTATTGATAATAATTCTTCTAACAATTCTATCAATGTTCTAGAATATTTGTTCCTCGTTTTGAATTCAGCTATACTCGAATTTCCTTTTGACCTATATTGTGGAATAATTTGTTATTCTAGAAAGCCACGACTTGTGTGGAATTTTGAAATTATTATAAGGTATAGCCCGGTTGAGTTTTGTACATGCGTCCCGCTGGGCGCTCCCTTGCACACATAATATATTTCCGCTGTTTATGAGCATTTTTCGATTCTCGAAATCTTAATCGTGAATTTCGGTGATGTCATGTAGTTTTTATGACTACGTATCCTGAGAAAAAAATCCTTGCTGCTAAAAAGTAATTTAAGTCTGCTTAAAGGTGGAGTCCCACGAATATTTTCATGAACCAACTGTGAAGACAGTAATTATTCTGCATACCTTATACAATTATTTTATGCTAATTCAGTTCACTGACCGCTAGAATCATGAATGAATCATGCTTGATTGTGCAGGCAAAATTTTTTTTTTGAAAATAGGAAAGTTCGACAATACAGGTCTCGAGCTCACAACGTTAAGCTAACTAGGCTGCACTTTTACCACTACGCTAAGGGATAGATGAATGATCATGCTAATTTCTCGCATATCGCTTATCCCTTGCATTACCAATAGCGGAGAGTTTCAAATAAGCTCTAGTGGTCCTTTGAAAGACAAATTGCAAATGGAACGAAAATTGAAGAGTTTACTTTAGCTTATAATTTCTGAAAAAATTAATAAAAATCATTAGGTTTAAAGCCACAATGAATTTCTATGTTTAGAGAGAGAGAGAGAGAGAGAGAGAGAGAGAGAGAGAGAGAGAGAGAGAGAGAGAGAGAGAGAGAGAGAGAGAGAGAGAGAGTTCAAGCGAGAAAGTACGTAGATCAGAGAGAGCGCGAGAAGGGAAGGGAGTTAAAGGGGTTTGATCGATAGGGGGTGGACAATTCGGCAGTTAAAAATCGGTTGGGAGATGGAATATGAAAACAAAAATTGTACCATTGTTATCAGTGTGGGTGTATGGTATTGGGTTACCGTAAGCGTCGGGAATCGTGGTCGAAAAATTCATGATGCTCCGAGACCAAATACTAGTTACCATTATATCAACAATGAGCTAACTTTTTATCTTTTTGGATATCGTAACACGAACTACCGTACTCGAACCGGGTTTCCGTCATTTTCCCTTCAATATCGAAAGGTATGGTAGCTAGATTACGGTAGTTCGGATTACGGTAACAATTAAGACACCGGCTCAGTAAGACTCCCGGTAGTGCCGGACATCGACCTCTCCGATTTGGCTCAAAAATTTTTTGTGGATACCCCCATGGCCCCCCATCACAAAATGGGTATTCATTTGGGCTGGGTCCTTGAAACATAAATGTGGCGGGTTCTCGAAATTTGAAAACTCGATTTTCACCAAAAAAAGTGGAGCGACCTAGGTTCAATGTTAGTGTTGATTAATTACAAGTATGCCTAGACAACAAAAACTCGCTATAGGACGGTTCGGATATCCGATCGCAAACTGATTTTTTTACCTCCTCAAAACACATTAAAATTAATTAAAATTTTAAATTAAAAAATCGCACAATTATTTTTGCCATATCTTATAGAGCGAAAAATTCCGCGTCGAAATAGTGTAAAAATTAAAAAATCGATAGACCCCTATTTTGTGAAATATGGACCTGACCATGACTCGAAAATATTTTTGTTTTTAAAACACTTCTTGTTTGTGCTCATATTGAAGAGCTCGTCGAGTAGAACAACTTTTATGTTGAACGTTTTGTCTGAAACTCATGAACAAGCGAGTTTCACACGTTTTATTGCAATTTTGAGGAAAACGAAAATAAAATATTTTTAAAACAAAAAAGCGCAGGCCAATTTTTGCCTCATCTTATAGAGCAAAATATTCCGCGTCGAATTAGTGTAAAAATTAAAAAATCTATAGACTCCTATTTTGAGAAAAATGGACCTGACCATGACTCGAAAATATTTTTGTTTTTAAAACCCCTCATGTTTGTACTCATATTGAAGCGCTCGTCGAGTAGAACAACTTTTATGTTGAACGTATTGTCTGAAACTCATGAACAAGCGAGTTTCACACGTTTCCTTCAATTTTGAGGAAAACGAAAATAAAATATTTTTAAAACAAAAAAGCGCAGGCCAATTTTTGCCTCATCTTATAGAGCAAAATATTCCGCGTCGAATTAGTGTAAAAATTAAAAAATCTATAGACTCCTATTTTGAGAAAAATGGACCTGACCATGACTCGAAAATATTTTTGTTTTTAAAACCCCTCATGTTTGTACTCATATTGAAGCGCTCGTCGAGTAGAACAACTTTTATGTTGAACGTATTGTCTGAAACTCATGAACAAGCGAGTTTCACACGTTTCCTTCAATTTTGAGGAAAACGAAAATAAAATATTTTTAAAACAAAAAAGCGCAGGCCAATTTTTGCCTCATCTTATAGAGCAAAATATTCCGCGTCGAATTAGTGTAAAAATTAAAAAATCTATAGACTCCTATTTTGAGAAAAATGGACCTGACCATGACTCGAAAATATTTTTGTTTTTAAAACCCCTCATGTTTGTACTCATATTGAAGCGCTCGTCGAGTAGAACAACTTTTATGTTGAACGTATTGTCTGAAACTCATGAACAAGCGAGTTTCACACGTTTCCTTCAATTTTGAGGAAAACGAAAATAAAATATTTTTAAAACAAAAAAGCGCAGGCCAATTTTTGCCTCATCTTATAGAGCAAAATATTCCGCGTCGAATTAGTGTAAAAATTAAAAAATCTATAGACTCCTATTTTGAGAAAAATGGACCTGACCATGACTCGAAAATATTTTTGTTTTTAAAACCCCTCATGTTTGTACTCATATTGAAGCGCTCGTCGAGTAGAACAACTTTTATGTTGAACGTATTGTCTGAAACTCATGAACAAGCGAGTTTCACACGTTTCCTTCAATTTTGAGGAAAACGAAAATAAAATATTTTTAAAACAAAAAAGCGCAGGCCAATTTTTGCCTCATCTTATAGAGCAAAAAATTCCGCGTCGAATTAGGGTAAAAATTAAAAAAATCGATAGACCCCTATTTTGAGAAAAATGGACCTGACCATGACTCGAAAATATTTTTGTTTTTAAAACCCCTCATGTTTGTACTCATATTGAAGCGCTCGTCGAGTAGAACAACTTTTATGTTGAACGTTTTGTCTGAAACACAGGTACAAGAGAGATACACGCGATTTTGCAAAAAAATATTTTTATTTCGCTTAACTCAAAATTGGTCACAAAATCGTGTGTATCACTCTTGAACATGAGTTTCAGACAAAATGTCCAACGCGAAAGTTGTTCTACTCAAAACGATCTTCAATATGAGCACAAACATGAGGGGGTTTGAAAACAAAAATATTTTCGAGTCATGGTCAGGCCCATTTTTCTCAAAATAGGGGGCTATCGATTTTTTAATTTTTACACTCATTCGACGCGGAATTGTTTGCTCTATAAGATGAGTCAAAAATTGGCCTGCGCTTTTTTGTTTTAAAAATATTTTATTTTCGTTTTCCTCAAAATTGCAGGAAAACGTGTGAAACTCGCTTGTTCATGAGTTTCAGACAAAACGTTCAACATAAAAGTTGTTCTACTCGACGAGCTCTTCAATATGAGCACAAACAAGAAGGGTTTTAAAAACAAAAATATTTTCGAGTCATGGTCAGGTCCATATTTCTCAAAATAGGGGTCTATCGATTTTTTTAATTTTTACCATATTTCGATGCGGAATTTTTTGCTCTATAAGATAAGGCAAAAATAATTGTGCGATTTTGTAATTTAAAATTTTAATTAATTTTAATGTGTTTTGAAGAGGTAAAAAAATCAGTTTGCGATCGGATATCCGAACCGTTCTATAGCGAGTTTTTGTTGTCTAGGCATACTTGTAATTAATCGACACTAACATTGAACCTAGGTCGCTCCACTTTTTTTTGGTGAAAATCAAGTTTTCAAATTTCGAGAACCCGCCACATTTATGTTTCAAGGACCCAGCCCAAATGAATACCCATTTTGTGATGGGGGACCATGGGGGTATCCACAAAAAAATTTTGAGACAAATCGGTGAGGTCGATGTCCGGGGTCACTGGCTCAACCCTCGAATCTTACCGAGCCGGTGTCGTAAAATGCAAATCACAAAGGTTCGAAATGATGGGTAAATACTAATTTACACCGCCTTTCACCGCCTCCGCAACACCATGGCGCCCGAAAGGTGGATTGGTAGTGACTAGATCATGCGGTAAAGTAGGTCCGAAGAAGAGATTAGGCCCCCCGGACTGAATTGGCCTAGAAATATCACTGACCTAGCAGTGATCACCCGTTAGACTTCGTGTGCCTTGAATAACGGGTTGTACCTTTTCCTTTACCTTTACTATTTTACTATATAGGTTTTACTCATTAAAATATCTTTTTCATTACGGAAACTCTAGACTAAAATATTCATTCGCACAGTCAATAAAATACTGCGTTCAAATGTGCGGCGAAAGAGTAGTTTTTGAGAATGTCTTTTCGGTGTGTTTAATTGGTAAAATTAAACAATTTTTAAATTACACTTAAAAGTGAGCACTTAAAAGTGAGTCAATCATTAATAAATGTTATACAAATATCGACCGGGCTGTACTGTGAATTGTTTGTGGTCTCATGCCTATATTATTTAGCTCCTATTGTTTTTTTCATGTAGTGAAGTGGCATTTAGAAAAGATGTGTTTGACTTTTTAATTTCTCCTAAAATCAAAGTAAATATTTCGTTGTGAAGTTTCAATCGCTACACTGTTCACAACCAATTAACTACCATTCATAGTTTCCTTCCTCTTACTGTTTTTTTTATAAATTCTAACGAAACACGCGAAATTTTTTTAAATGAACATCATGTTTATTGCATATAATTCAAGATCATTTTGAATCTTTGATCTTTACATGCAATATTCATAGCTAGACACTACACTTTCTGTTCAATGCCATCTTTCCATCTCTCTTGAATAAACCTACTAGGTATTATCTAGTATTCTTAACCATTCATATAGATGTGGCTGACGTTCTGTCGTTGTGCTATATGCCTTGAAGCCTTGATTTGTTTCTCGTGTAACATATTTGTTATCGTATCAATATGGAAACGACGTATTCAAGCATCTGCTATTACCTACAGGTTGGGTAAATCGGTAAATTTAAAAGTACGAAATCTTAATTTTCAGAATCGGAATTTCCGTTGTTAGTTTGAATGGAATACTCAGTTCGCTCATACAAGGCTTCGCACAGATGGTTGGTTTTGTCGTTTAATCAACGTTGTTGGAGTAAAGTTCTTATTGCTTCACTGGAGAGATTTATCACAATCATATCTCTTTGGCAAAAAAAACGAAAATAATCGAGTGTGAGGACAAATCCTATTTAAGATGCAAATAATGCACAATAACGAATACATCTTTCATCAACTCGGACCAGTTGGATGGTTGCCAGAATGGATTAGACAATCCTTTTGTATTCTCTGTCTAGTCATAACTGCCCTCTACTGGCAATTAATTCCTGCAGCATGCATTTTACAGTATCTCGCACTTTGCAGGTAACATATTATTATTAGAAAAGATATAAAAATAATGCAAATTTAGATCTGAATATTCAACTTCCAGACGGCTACTTCTATCTTACTCGTATTGTTGTGCAATTTGCGTCTTTTCAATTGTACGTGCGTTTTTCAACAACGTTGACGCAACCTTACTTTCAATTGCTCAACATTCATTTTTTGTCGTATTCAAATATATTATATTTTTATAAATGTACATGGGATTCTTTGCAGCCTTTCACTTGGACTTTCCTTCCAGAAGAAGATTTCAAACCTCATCTTGAAAAAACTGTTCGTGAGGTCAATTCTGTTGAACCATCTGAACCAGTTTATGCTTATGGAGCCGTGTTCGAAAAATTTCCTGAAAATGTGGGTAAAATACAATTTTGATATGTATAAAACTGCCTATCAAACTCATCTGAAATAAAATTTCTCAAAGCAATAATGAAATACGTTTCAGAAAAATCGAACTGTTGCCTACTTTGTTGTAATGTCAACAATTCCATCGTATCTTCTATCTTATGGAGCCTTTATCGTTACCACATTTCTCATTCTAAGGGTCAGAGTATTTCTTTACTTATATGAATATCATCATGATTCAGGAATGTTATGTGGTTACCAATGTTTGCAGGCTCTTCGAAAGTTTGGAGTGAGGCTTTCACGGAAAACACTAGCGATGCAGAAGAGGTTCTTGAAAACACAAAAACTACAGGTTGATTAACAACGCTTAACGGGGAAAAGGAATACTAAAATTAAATAAATAACTTTCAGGGATTTGTCCCTCTAGTCGTTTGTGCTCTTCCCATCGGACTTTTCCTAGGATCAATCATTACTGGTAATACTCTCTATTTGCAATGAATGGAATTTAATTGCATTTTATTAGGTAATAATATGGACCGTTTGTCTATATTGTTTACTCTCTGTGTCAATGGAATACCGATTGCTCAGGTAAAAAGATTCTTCACCACAAATAATAAAGAGTTGATCTAAGGAAAATGGAAGATACTTTTCAGGCTTTGATCTCAATGACATTCGTGAAAAGAATGCAGAAGGAGGGAAATGTTTCACTATCAAGTGATCGATATAATGTTGGAGTATCAACTATCAACAGACGATAGCTTATTCTATTATTCTCTTCATTTGGAAATGAAATATTCTCTGGATACGTGGAAAACTCTATCGTATATTCTCAGCTCATTACAACCAAATATCTTGAATATATGAATAATAGAAATATATTTGATCGTCTTTTCCAAATACAAAACACCGTCAAAACTCGTATATAAATACTAGATCGAATTGATAAATGGCTCAAGTGAGGGATCTCAGAGCAGATGTTATTGCGAAACATTTGAATTGGTAACTATGAGAAAATTAACTTTCGGTTATCCTTTAGGTAAGGTAAATGTGTTTTCGTCATTTGTATGATCTCTTCGTGCAGAATAATCATTAAAGTTGATCTTTTGATGGTCAGCTATAATTTTATTTAGAAAGATATAGTATTCATACATATCTCTTCTCATTCATTACCATTTACATCATCTCTTCTTTCAATATATTTCAATGTACATATTCATATAGCGATAAATATTATTAATATCATCTACTTCCTTTTATGAGTTAACTTTTTTCTCTATATTTAATAAAAAATGCTCAAATATGTAATATATCGTAACATGTGCACTCATCCTTCCATGTGTCTCGATCTTGAGTCTACTATGATAATCCGGCTTAAGTATCATACATCTTATCAAATCTTTATGCTACATTGCTCCCTCAAATGTCTGCTGTACTGTGCCATTAATTAGTTAATCCCATCCATTTCCTGCATGACTACTTCCTTTTTAGCATGAACCACAGATGTATTCACACGATATACGCAATATCTATTTCAATATCGTCAAAAACATTGTACCTTGTACCTTTGCACGTAGAAGCATGCATTTGCATATGATTTCAATACAATATTTTCTGATTTTGAAGGAAATAAAGCGTATCATTCTCTCAAATATTGACTTTTTTCAAAGGGTGGGGTAAATTTTCAAGTATTTCTCGTCCTTTGAACTTTAGACTCTTTGTAGGGTAGGTTTGTGTGATTATCTCACTCCGTGAGGAAATGTCCACTCAATTGATACTCTAGTTAAAATAGTCGACACTTCTACGTGCATATGTGTGCATAACTAATTTTGGCTATTTGGATTCTCAACGCTAATCAATTTATATTTAGGCATAAGCGAGACGTTGCATTTCTGTGTTCAAAACTCCCAATTAGCGAACATTCAAATTCATGTAACACTTCTCGCAGAACGCCGTCGCAAATACACCTCCATTTTTGTGGGGCCAATATTTTGGTAAACATTTAAGGGAGCCTACAATCTTTTTGCAAGACTGGCCCCACTTTAAAGTTGGGCCAATAATTTGGTGGTTAGCCATTAATTTGGCTCGAAATGTGGATTTTATTTAAGTGCCAAAGTAAAAAACTTTTGAGAAAATTAAGGGTCAAGAACCAAATTATTGGCCAAACTTTTAGACTTCTCTTGTAGAAAAAAATTTATTCTCAACTTTTCTTTGGCCCCACTAAAATAGCGGAGTGAGCAAAATCCCTTTCATATTTTTGTATCGTGTTTATCCGATATCATGTTCATTGCATGCATATTTTCTAACCCTTTGATCTCAATTTAAAGTCTAGACACTACACTTTCTGTCCATCATCATCTTTTTGAAGGTCTAATTTCTACAGTTTTGTACATACTTCCCGCTACGGCCACATGGGGACCGATAACTCTGGTATTTCAAAACTTAAAGTGTACTTATCGTTTTCACTTAAAGTAGACTAGTAAGTCTATTTCAAGTGGTGCATATATTGTAATGCATTTCATCAAATGTTCTTTCACTTGAAGTACCTAGACTAAAAGTAAACTTTAAGTCAGTGACGTTTTTTTTTTAATTTTAGCACTCTCTGACAACGCAGTTGAACACGGAACTTCTTCATCGGTAGGTAGAGAGTATAAAAACATATATAGTAATATATTCAATATCGGTGATTAGCTCCTATTTGTTTCTCTCATGGTACTTCGACCAAAAAAATGTCATCCCCAATTTTTATCATAAAATGATATTTGAGGACGTCTCGTTTCGATTACCTCTTATCAATCGAAAAGCGCTCGAATACCACAAAATAACAAGCTGCACTGTACATCAAACAATTCTTTGAGATGTGGTTAACATTCTGTCAGAGTGCTATTTCTCTCGAAGCTCTTATTTGTTTCTCTTGTAATATGTTCGTCGTCGTCTTAGTATGGAAACGAAGAATTCAAGCATCTGCTCTCACTTATAGGTTGGACAATTATAAGTGACTTAAAAATATATCTATATTATACATTCACTTCTTTTTTATATTACAGAATAGGAATCACAGTTGTTAGTCTAAACGGAATATTAAACTCGTTTATACAAGGTTTTGCTCAGATGGTGAGTGTATCACAAGTGAATAACTTAACTAATAAATTAAATAAAGTTTTGTCTTTAACTTTGATCTGGTACAAAGAACATGATATATTGTGTTCAAATACAACCAATAAAGGAGTAGGAAACATTATCCAAAGCCAAAAATAGACATCTAATATAGTCAATTTAAGATGCAAGTAAACCACAAGAGTGAATATCTTTATCATCAACTAGGACCAGTTGGATGGTTACCTGAATGGATAAGAGATACATTTTGTATCCTAACTCTAGTCATATCTGCCCTATATTGGCAGCTGATACCCGCTGCCTGTATTCTACAGTACCTTGCACTTTGCAGGTATAATATATATTCAAAATCATATGCATATGATCATAATCATATACCAAACGCTCATCGTGTTTCTTTTGAAAAGTAAAAGGGAAGTACTTTCGATGGTCTTTTGATCTTTGGATTACTTTGATTTTGTTACATCTTCAGCAACGTAAAGAAATAGATAATTGATTGGTCATGATATTGCATTTGCTAATTTACATAATAATTAAATAATAAAAAAATAAATTGTAGATCTCAATATTCTACTTCCGTTCGATTACTCATCGCCTATTCATATTGTTTTATAATTTGTGCTTATTCAATTGTATGTGTTTCATTACTATACTTCAGCAATATAATTTACACTATTCAGTAAAACTTTCTCATATCTAAATATCACCACCTCAGACTATACTTCCAGCCTTTCGCATGGATTTTTCTTCCCGAAGAAGAATTTAAAAATCACATTCAACAATCGATTCGTGATGCTCAAGGTCTCGATTCCTCACAGGAAATTCATGCGTATGGAGCAGTAATGGAGGAGTATCCCGAGAATGTAATCGATTAAACAATTACCATTATGATAATATTAATTTTATAAATACATAAGTGTTAAATTCATTACGCCCTAGTCAATTTTTTTCTTTGATCAAGATCTAATTATGTATTATTAAGAAAAATCGAACGATGTTCAACTTTGTTGTTGTGTCAACAATTCCATCGTATCTTCTATCTTATGGAGCCTTTATCGTTACCACTTGTCTCATTCTAAGGGTCAGAATATTAAAAAATTAAAAGAGCAAGTCGCACAATGAAAACATGTGTGAACAATTGTTTCTATGTGTCCAAAGAAAAATTTATAAGTTTATTACGTGACACAAACATGGAAACATCACTAACATGTGATTTTCAGGCTCTCCGGAAATTTGGCGTAAGACTTTCGAAGAAAACACTGTCGATGCAGCAAAGGTTCCTGAAAATTCAAAAATTACAGGTTTTTCTGATTTCCTCGAAATACGACGATACATAATTAACAATGATTCGAGAAAAAAATATTCTAAAATAATATTCAGGGACTTGTTCCTCTATTCATTTGTGCAATACCTCTCGGAGTTTTTGTTGGATCAATCATAACAGGTTAATTTTTATCATATTTCCATATAAAATTACTTTATTTCCTGATACGATGAAAGTCAAAATTCACTTTTCTAAAAAAACATGGACGATTGATTCAATATAAATCATTGCGTAGAATACCCGACAGGTAAGGAGCTGATTTTCGGATTTGCAATGGAGATGGAATCGAAGGAGAAAAAAGAAAAATAGTATGTAGATCAGAGAGAGCGCTTTAATGGAAGGGAAAGGACAAATATGGGAGCGTGCACTGGATATTTCGTTCCTCATCTGTGTTTAATAGAGACAAGGGAGGGTTTCATGATATATATATTATGGTTTATACGGATAACGAACGATAAAAGCTTGTTCTGAGATCACATTTTCAGTTTGTATTTCAGGAAAGAGTATGGATCGCCTATCGATATTATTTACTCTTTGCATTAATGCGATCCCAATAACACAGGTGACGATTATTGTTCTGATAAAAAAAACAGGAACGGAGGGTTTCAAATTATCATGGTGCCATTTAATCTAATCATTTAATATTTTCAATATAAAGTAAATTTAATACATTATTTAATACACTATATTTATATCTTAGGCGATTGTATCCATGATGTTTGTAATGAGAATGCGGAAGACAAGTGATGGAGCGGGATCGAGTGATCTTTATAAAACTGGAGCTTCTACTTTAGGAAGACGATAGACCATCGTCATATTTTGTACTGCTATTTGCATAATTAAATTGAATTTAATTGAATAATAAACTTTTTATATATGACGATATTATTTACATTTTCCATATTTTTTCAGTGAGTAAAAACCAACGATGATTATTCGTAAGAATTCAATCTGAATTCAAACTTCTATCTTTATTCCTGACTGTATGAACCAATAAACTATTCAATAACTATCTCTAGCACGCTCATGATACGTATCTCGCCATGAAACTATTCCTAAATTTCACAAGTTTTGTGCATATTACAAGAAATGTGAGTATTAATTGATAATAGAGATGATTGGTCGGATACAATTCATCAGTGCTCCTCTCATCATTCTTCTTTATCTATTGTCAGCATAGTTATAAAACATGCACATGTCTTCATTGATAAGAATAGTGAACCACGAGTGTTTACGGACGAATTTGTGATGCGGTTGGGTAAGCTTTTTGAATCTATCGCTTATTAATCGTTTGATAGAATCAGTGAAGTTGTGAACACAATATAATTATCGAAGAGTATAAGTATTTGATTATGATTAGCGAATTGAGATGATCTGTTAATTTTACAAGAAGCTTTTTTTTGCAGTAAAACGACTCAAGATAAATATAGTGATCGTTGATAGCGATTATGAATACTAAAAAACTAATTTCTGAGTATTGTTTTTTAGTTATTCTCCTTTCTGTTTTTGTCGTTGCTGTAGTCTTTTCAAATAAGGACTATGGAATTCCCAATTGGACTTGTGATGCGGAAGTTATGAAAAAGTAAGATTAATATTGAATTTTTGAAATTGTTGCAACATGTTTTAAAATATTGTATTTTTATCATATTTTAATCCACACTTTTCACAGAATTGTTATTATAAATTATGAAATGAAAGCATTTTTAACTGAAAAATAGCATTCGAAATCAATTGGAAGATTAAACGTCCTTATTGTAGGAGCAAGACAGTTCCGAAGTCCGTCCATTCTCTTCGATTTGCAGATATCGACATCATCGCAGCTATGGGAGATTCCCTCACTGTACGGTTCTAAGCATTTGATATTAATTAGAAAAGAACACCTATATGGGCCCTCATTAATGATATCTTCATTACATACACTATTTGATCGATCTCAAACAATCTTTGAAATTGTTGTTCGTTGTTATTAAACAGTCTATTCATGTTAGAACAGTTCGCACCAGAAATATGTATTTTGGTAAGGATGAGGAATTCGTTGGCGTCATTTTTCAAATCATTTAGGAAGGCCCTTATCAGAAAATGTCGTGATAAGACCATGCTTTCAATAAAACCAATTTGGAAAGCAAACGATCAAATCATGATTCAATTATCGATTTGCGAAAAAAAAATTGTGTTTAAAAAAAATAAAGCAAAACTATAGTCGATCCCGTGGGATACTATGACTACTCACTACACTCACAGCGAAATGACTTAGATAGTGACTGTCTCACTGAATTGTCTCGGAAAGAATTGGCTCATCATTGCGGAGTGTCTCACATGTGAGACATTTGATGACTCAAAGCCGTTATGAGACAATCAGTGTCTCACGGAGTCTGGCTAATGAGACAAGAGTTGCGCGCTTCCCTCTCGTATAGACATTGAGTTCTGTTCTGTGTGTCTTCATGTCCAGGTAGCGCAGTGGTTAGGGTGCTTGAGTAGAGTGCGGTAGTATGCCCCGCGCTAGTTCGATACCCATTCCGAGCAAAATCTTTTGCCAATATACGTTTACTCTTACTCTAGTTAAAAGAGTAGGTGAGTCTCTCAAATATGAGACACCAATTGTCTCATTGCTCTCTACCCTCGCTCACGGCCTTAGCCACTCCAATTGTCTCATATGTGAGTCACTCAGTCGCGAATCAAGCTTACTTCGTCGCTGAGTGTCTCAAATATGAGACAGTTCGCTGTGAGTGTAGGTTCAAGATAAGAATAACGGAGAAATACTATAGAATGTGCCCTTCTGTGATCCCTGATGTGTGATAAAACGAGAAATTGAATTAACAAAAGAATATTTATTAATTTATGTTTACTCTGAATTATACTACAATGGGACCACTACTATGAGATCACTCTGATAGTATGAAAGAATGAAACCTCAGAGGTTTGATCGTAACCTTTACTCTGGGTATGTTTTCTGCTTTCTGCTTGGGGAGAATAGGGGTAGGTGTCCAGTCTGGGATCCGCCGTGCGACCTCAAACTTGGGTAATTAAACAATATAACGGAGTTAAGTGAACGAGAAATAAGCGTTAAAACAACAGAATAACTAGAGAATGAAGTGGGCAAATGGGGAAGACGACGAAGGGAAACAGGAAGACGTCGTATGATTCAAGGTAACGTTCTGAGATATGATGATCTGATTTCGTATGTGTTTTCTGGTTAATTATGAGATCAAACGAACAGCAATAATCTGAGTACCGACAAGAATATGTGTGATATGAATAGAGCAGGGAAATATGGAATAATAGGTAATATAAAGTAAAGGAAAAACCGGCGTGAACGTGGCCGCTGACGTAGAATTAATGATAATTCATAGGCCAGAAGTAAAATTGTGAGAGCGAGAATCTTACTGTAGTATTCTGTGTGAGACGCTCTACGCTTATGAATTTGAATCTTACTGTCTTACTGTATATTTGCCGTCAGCTGCAGACTACTTTCTATCGCATTCTGACTTTATTTATGAATGTTTGCTAATTAATTATGATTTAAGTAGCGGTTTCGCTACACTCCCGCCTTTCTGAAGCTCGCCCACGGCGAGTTTTGAAGAGATACATTTTGAAAGAAAAAGAAATTATGATGTTTATGATTCTATCTGGATATCGGAAAATTCTGGTCTAGGTGTTTGATTGTCTGATTATGGTATGTATGATTCTTGAGTTTGAGAGTCGTTGGACTCCCTCCCCCCTCTTTGAAGAGGAGAAACAATTGTTGGTGATCTTTGATCTGTTTTGAGAACGACATACGATATAGGCATATGTCTGGGGTTGTATTATGAATATGTATGATTACTATGTATACTGAATAGATATGGAATATGGAATTAAGATAAACAAATGCAAATGGATGGCAATGGGTAACACTGAATATGTGTCATCACCATGAGATCACGGAGAGGCTGGTTACGCAGACTGCACTCCATGATCTGCCATCACCCTTGCATGATCTGATACATTCACTTCTTGATTCTTCTGTGCCGTGGATGTATGATTGTATTTGTTGATGAGAGAGTGATTGTAATCTGATCGAAGTTCTGATGTGATATTGTTTGTTTGTATTCTGTTTCTGAAGACTTTGTCAATCTTCTTATTCATGCTTTTCAGTCGACTTGATTTGGTCTCAGTCTTTGACCAATCTACGATACCGAGATGTTCTTTCATTCGTTTGATGAATTCTGGGTCATTTTCAGGAGATTCAACTTCATCTTTTCCAACTGACAGACTCTGATTGATAGTATTGATTATAGCTATTTGATTTATACTGAGTTGCTCTTCTTGAGCCTTACTATCTGATTGAGTGCCTCCCATGACTAATCCGATTGCTGTATCATGGATTCTGAGACCGCTCGGAAGAGTATGCTTGGATAGAGTATGAATCAATGAGAGAGTATCTGACACACCCAATAGCAATTGAGGATTAATAGTACCATCTCTGTTGGGATTATCAGCCAATCTGAATTTGTTTACTCTGATATGATTGAGATCCTCTGTAGACAGACTACGTACTTGTATGGCGCTGGTGACAGGGCCATCCAGCACCACAGCCTCTATGCAATGATAAGATTTGTCAATCTTACGAACCTTGACCTTGACGATGTCGTAGCACTGCGGCTCCTTCTCGACTCCAGTAGCCAGTGACAGCGTGAGAACCTTGCTTCCCGAAGGCTTGATTCCCATCTTCTGCACGACACTTCTAGAAATGAGATTCATCTGAGCACCAGTATCTAGAAGAATATCGATTTCTTCTGATTTGCGTCTCGTTCGATCTGTTCTTTGACTACTATCTGATATCATTGCTTTTGCTGTGAGTAGTCTGGATGTTTGTGTGTTCTGATTATCTGTGTGATTGACTGATATTGTTAGTCCTGTGACCTTAGCTATACTTGCGAAACATATTGCATCATTATGAGGACCACCACAGAGGGAGCAGCTCTGATTACAATTTGAATGTTGTTCTGAGGATAGACATCTAGGACAGAGTCCTTTCTGTTGCACTATCTCCTGTCTAGCTTTGATCATCGGGACACATCTACACACACTGGGGTTGGGGTGCTTCCCACAGAACACACATAATGGTTGACGATTTGTCTTCTTTTGATCTGATTGATTTGAAGTATTGGAAGTATGTGATGGATGAAATGGATTTGATGGTGTTATTGGAGGATTCGATAGATAACCATTGTTAATGAATGGATCGATACGAGGTTGAAATGATGTATGATATTGATTAGAAGAATGATCGTATGAGTTTATGGAATTATCATAACAACTCTGCCTTGCATCTTTGATATCTCTGAGATCTGTTGTACCTGAAGCTAAATCCAGTTGGATTTCACTTCTGATATGACTGATGAGGAATTTTAGCATAGGTATGGCTTCCTTATTCTGATCTGCCTCATGCAGTTTGCGTCTGTATATTGGCGCGAACTTGTCTATGAGAATCAAGCAAGAGATGTTTGTGTCTTCTCCAAGGTTCTTCAGCTGTTGAGCCAAAGCGAGAAGCTCTCTGGCCAAATCTATCTGATCATTCGCTCTGTCTGAATTGGCTCTTATTCTATGAATAGTCTGATAGATGTATGAAGCTGTTTCTTTCTGACTACCATATTCATCTTTGAGCGCTTCTAGAGCTTCTGATAGAAATGACCCATCTCTTGGATAGGGTTTGATCACCTTTAGTGCTTCACCTCTAAGGTATCCTTCAAGGTATAGATGTTTCTGTGTATTCTGAAGACCTTTCCTTTCCATGATCAGTGATGTGAATAGTTTGATAAAGATATGATATTCTGACCTGTTTGATCCATCGAATATCGGCACACTGAGTACAGGAAGAGGTGGTTTCTCATACGATACAATCTGATCTTCTGGTACATCATGATACACTTCTTCTTCTTTGACAGCCGCTGCTTGAAGTTTGAGTGCTCTGATGATTGAATCTGAGTTATTATTGAGTGCTAGTTTTGCTGCATTGAGCATACGAATCGAGAATGAATCAAGAGCCTTTGGATCTGAGGGTTTGGATCTTTCATCTACATGACCTTTCACAGCATTGAAAGTCCTTTGTTCTCTTCTCTGTAGCTCTTCTTGATCGATAGATCTGACCTTATCCTCCAATTTCTGCCACAAATGTGAATAAGCATCTGTTTCTATTCTGATATCAAGATCAATCTCATCAACTTTCTCACTTAGATCTTGATGGTCATTTCGAGTTTTGCATCTTATGATCTCTCTGATAGTCTCTGTGAGTAAGTCAATATGTTTTATGAGTTGTATTCTGGTAGTCTCAATTAGCTCATAGTCAACTCTGTATTCACTTCGATCGGTATTCATACTGACTTTGCCTGCCACGCGGGTCTAATATGAATGGTTGATATGAGAGACTGAATGAAAGTTTGATCTGTTTTATCCGTGGATGTCAAGATCTGAATGAATTCTGATGAAACAATATGATTCTTATGAAGCTATAATCTGCGTAAGACTAATAACTCGGCCGAATCTGGATTCTTATGTGGACCGATGCACCATATAGTCGATCCCGTGGGATACTATGACTACTCACTAGGTTCAAGATAAGAATAACGGAGAAATACTATAGAATGTGCCCTTCTGTGATCCCTGATGTGTGATAAAACGAGAAATTGAATTAACAAAAGAATATTTATTAATTTATGTTTACTCTGAATTATACTACAATGGGACCACTACTATGAGATCACTCTGATAGTATGAAAGAATGAAACCTCAGAGGTTTGATCGTAACCTTTACTCTGGGTATGTTTTCTGCTTTCTGCTTGGGGAGAATAGGGGTAGGTGTCCAGTCTGGGATCCGCCGTGCGACCTCAAACTTGGGTAATTAAACAATATAACGGAGTTAAGTGAACGAGAAATAAGCGTTAAAACAACAGAATAACTAGAGAATGAAGTGGGCAAATGGGGAAGACGACGAAGGGAAACAGAAGACGTCGTATGATTCAAGGTAACGTTCTGAGATATGATGATCTGATTTCGTATGTGTTTTCTGGTTAATTATGAGATCAAACGAACAGCAATAATCTGAGTACCGACAAGAATATGTGTGATATGAATAGAGCAGGGAAATATGGAATAATAGGTAATATAAAGTAAAGGAAAAACCGGCGTGAACGTGGCCGCTGACGTAGAATTAATGATAATTCATAGGCCAGAAGTAAAATTGTGAGAGCGAGAATCTTACTGTAGTATTCTGTGTGAGACGCTCTACGCTTATGAATTTGAATCTTACTGTCTTACTGTATATTTGCCGTCAGCTGCAGACTACTTTCTATCGCATTCTGACTTTATTTATGAATGTTTGCTAATTAATTATGATTTAAGTAGCGGTTTCGCTACAAAAACAAACCCAAAAATAAAATTTAATAAATACAGTACAGCACGGCCGAGTTTTGTACATCCTTCCCGCTGCGTCGAGAATGACTTTGAGATTTGTTAGTTACAGAAATGCAATAACTCAATCATTTACAGGCAGGAAATGGTGCTGGAGCACAACCAAATGATCCCGTTGCTGTGTTGATTCAATATAGAGGATTAGTATTCTCAGTTGGAGGAGATATGGATCTGGATCAACATGTCTCATTGGCCAGTTAGTTCCGTTATGCTCTTACTTTTTTGCGAGAATTTCAATATTAAATTCCTCTCTCGGGTCACTATGACTTTGCTGTTGAAAAAAAATTAAATTTAAATTTTAAAGAAAATGAAGAAAATCTATCCAATATCCCGAAAAGAAGAAGAATTTGCAGACATCATGAAAAAGTTCAATCCTAAGCTCTTCGGTTTCTCTACTGGTACTGGTTCCGCCAATGTTTGGGAGGTGAGCATTCACTAATAGTCATCAGTAAGGGTGATGTTCATATCACATTTACACTTGTATCTATGCAGACTTCAAAGCTGAACGCTGGTGTTCCTGGTGCGGCTTCGTATGATCTTATTGGACAAGCTAATGATTTGATCAGACGAATGAGAGATCATCCTGAGGTACATCTAGATCATGATTGATATTTACAAATATCCATCAAAGATCAGCTATCATTAACAAATTGTCAGAACTTTTAAGTTGTGACAATTAGTACAGTAATTTTCCATTTCTAGATTGACGAGAAGAATCAATGGAAACTCATCCATATCTTCATTGGAGCTAACGATATGTGTGATTGGTGCACCAACCAAGATGTATGTTGACGCTCTTCTTGTGATTCTTAAGAAGTATATTTTGCTGACACAATTAAAGAGAGATATAATGCCATGACCGGTCCACCAAATATGGTCTTATGGCACGAACCATACAAAATTAAGGAGAATTGAGGAATTGAAGATATAATAGAAAAATGGTTACATTTATAATTATAGTATATGCATAATTTAGACGGAAGCTCCTACTCAATTCAGAGACAATCTTCAAAGAGCAATCCAAATTCTGAAGGACAATCTACCAAGGTATGAATACTTTTAGTCATTACCGCTTTTAGCTAAAGGAAAAATCATTGTTAAGATATTGATTTAGTAAATGCTTTATTTAGTTACTGATATTTCACTTTATGTTTTCAAAGATTTGTTTTAAATATTTCAAAGAAACTGTAATTGATATTTATGCTTGTAGAACAATCGTCGTTCTCGTTGGAATGCTCGATATGTCTTTATTACGAACAATCGACCAGGGTCTTATGTTCTGCGATAAACTTCACAGGTTAATTTTATCTAAAATTTTCATATAAAATATTGCAATAAGCGATCAAACTACAGTCAGCTGGATTCAAAAAATAAACTTTACAGCTTCGAGTGCCCCTGTGAACAAAACTATGGTTTCTCCAACGAGCAAATCTCTGCCACTTGCAAACAATACATGGTAAGATCAAACTACAAAAATCAAAGATTAAAAGGAGATCAAAGATCAATTATTTAAGCAACGTGAACAAGAACTGCAAGATGGCCGATTCGATACTTCTGATGACTTCACACTTGTCATACAACCATTCTTCGAGGATGTCACAACTCCGCCCTTGACAGTTAGTCATTTATTTCAATATTTATAACGAATATTGAAACAATTACTATCAAATAATTATTTGTGCGTTTTCAGCCCGAAGGAGATCCTGACCTTTCATTCTTCGCTCCTGATTGCTTCCATTTCTCACAGGTTCGATCGGAAATCCTTATATAGTTTGTACCATATTAAATTAAAATCTTTAATATTTACAGTACGGTCATGCTGTTGTTGGAAAGAATCTCTGGAATAATATTCTTCAACCAGTTGGATCAAAATCAACAGTGGCAAATCTCACAGATTTGACTCTTCCGCTGAATTGTCCTGATAAAGTGAGAGATTAACCTAAAGATCAAAGATCAATTTATATTTCCAGACTTGTCCATTCATTCGTACTACCAAGAACAGTGAGGATTGCAGCAAATACATGACACCATCTGCATGATTTCTTCCATTTCTTATTTTTTTGTTGCCTGAAATTTGTTTTTATTGTCTTTCTTGTACATTTTGTAATAAATTTAAAATTTAATGACCTTTATCAAGCACAGAACCATTAGTTGCCGCTAAACGGCTGAATAGTCTGGACGTGATTAGGTCCCATACAAGGGATTTTTCTATCTTGAATAATTCTTCGTTCATCTTCTTCTGATTAGTTATCGAAGACGATTAGGAATAGCAATAAAATACAAGACAAAATTCCTCACAAATTTATTAAAGTGAAATACTTTGTAAATTACCATTAAATATTTTTTAAACTGTTTAAACATAGATGATTTTCTATCGTCTCGAGCATAGACAGGCATTAGTCATTCTGCGATTATTATTAATCAAATTTTGGTCGAGATTCTAATGAAAATATGATTCATTCGTCTATCCATTAGCCTTTATTTTCGCCATTTAAATACATTCAAGTTTTTTGAAGTGCATTCCCCTCTAGTTTTTTCTCTTTCCAGTCAGTGAAAATGAACGACGAGTCCATTTCAAATTATGATCTCAAGAAAAAGGTAAACCCAATCATGTAAACAGCCTTTCGTCTGCTAAACGCATGCCTTATTGCAACTATAAGTTGCACATCGCTGTTACTTTACTTGCCAACACTTCTTACAATATATGTGAGATTGTAAATTTCAGCATTGTTCGCAACGCCTTCAATTATTCTCATCGTTATCTGTATTTTCTTATTCAAGTTTCAATTTCCTATTAACAATTGTCAACGTAATTCTTTTCATTGTTTTTCTTCTCAGTCTAACTTCAAATCAGCAGGTTATTCCAATTTAACATTATTTTCTCGACCTTTACAACTGCAATTTTCTATTTTACTATGTCTCTCTATTTAGAGCATAGTAGACACAATCGATAATAAATTCCTTTTCATATGTAGTGAAGTTTGTTCAGAATCTTTCGATAGTTGATTATGGAAGATTCGATTATGAAGAACTTTCGATAACTAAACGGACTTCTCAATCTATTACAATACATTCTAATCAATCAATAATATCAAACAATGAAACTCACTTCAATGAGCATTTCTTTCGTAACCCCTGGGACGATAACTGGGATTCGTAAGTCTCCCTGTAATTAAGAAATCAATATCGTAACATATACAGTAATCATTCCAGTCGGGATATATTCTCCCTTATCAATCGAACTCTCTATGACGTAGCTTCTCCACAAGAACAGAGAATAATGAGACAGAATGTGCATTTACAGAAATCGAAGAAATGTTCAAATACATATTTGATAGGTGACAGCAAGTGTTCCCCGTACTATCATTTTAATCAGACATGGTGAATATGGAGAGAATTTATCGTTGACGGAGTTGGGAAGAGAACAAGCTGTAAGAATAATATATCTTCTATCTTTCTTTAGGTAAAGGTAAAGGTACAACCCGTTATTCAAGGCACACGAAGTCCTGCGGGTTATCACTGCTAGGCCAGTGATATTTCAAGGCCAATTCGGTCCGGAGGGCCTAATCTCTTCTTCGGACCTACTTTACCGCATGATCTAGTCACTACCAATTCCCCTTTCGGGCGCCTTGGTGAGGCGCCCGAAAGGGGAACCCCAAGGCGAAAGGGGAAATCGCCTTGGGGCTTTCTTTAGAATATCCATTAATCATTTGACTTTTAATTTTCTTGTAATTACTATAATATAAAAGTAATTCAAATATATTTGAAGAGATTGACCGGCGTTCGATTAAGAGAATTGACATCTGATAAATCAATCAACTACAAGAAAGTGAATAGAGTAATCATGTCAACTATGACTAGAGCCATTGAAACTGCTCACATAATCATCAGTTAGTTTTTACTAAATTTAACCTATAAGTCAGAAAATGTCAACAGGAATGATGTTCCAAATTGAGATGTAGATCACCGATACTGAAAATACTTTTCTTATGCTTGTCTGAAAATACTTGAAAATAAGACACTGTTTTGCCAATAAATTTCAGAAGAACTGTCCGAAGTTGCGAGTGAGAGAGAAGAGCTTCTCACAGAAGGAAGACCATATCCAACTGAACCACCACAGAGTGCTGCTCTTAATATTTCTAATGAAAAGGTTTTCAATTGTTTCTTGGAAATGGTCCTACCCTAAATTCATATTTTGCATTCTCGAGAGATTGTTGAAAATAATAGGCAATGATAAATACAGCATTTTATCAGTTTGTAAGGCTTCGATTGATGCATAAGGACTCCCCTCTCTAGTGGCTTCACCTGATAGCACATAAACCCCTGGTACTGTGGTTACAAGGGCAAACCTATGCCCAAACCGGCTGAGAGACCCTGTTGATTCTAGATTGATTATATTAATTTTACTAGTTCTACGATACCCACAAACGAGTCGAGGCAGCATTCACGAAGTACTTCAAACGTTCTGATCCTAATGACAATTCGGAGATAACAGAGGTTCACTAATCATTATTCAAATTAAACAACACTATGCAAATATTCACGATTTTAGGTCTTGGTGTGCCATGCAAATGTTATTCGATATCTAGTTTTGAGGTAATTGATCTATGATTGTACTTACTGAAAAGAATAAGCATTCATAATCAGCTAAATGTACATCATTGACGTCATGATAACAAAATAATGGACTCAACAATGTTTAGATCCCTTCAATTACCACCAGAACGATGGAGTCGATTATTGATTGGTCATTCATCAATAACAATAGTGAGAATACGATCAAATGGATTTGTCAATCTACTACTTATGGGAGATGTCGGTCATCTAAAACCTCATCAAATGACAGGATATAATTGATATAAATTTCATTAATTCCATATAATTTTTGTGCGAAAATAAATATTAAAAAAGTTGCATCTGTCCAGAATCAAAAACGGGACGCACGTGTGGAAGCATTCTACCACAGAACCACCGTTACTTGCTCAAAGAAAATGGAGAGAACTGAGATAAGATGAGAAGTGAGTGAGCTTGCTTGATAGTGTGTCATGAGATTTATAACCAATCACACAAAACAAATTATGCAAATTATATATTATACATTATACATATTATGCTTTAAACGGAAGAAATCAAATCAGGAAAACAACAAAAACATGACAACTACAATTGAAACACTGACGATAATTAAAATGTGAATGGGGCGAAGTATGAGGGGATGGGATCACTCAACAAAAGATACTTATCACGATAGAAGATAAAGCCGAAATTATTTGTATAAGACCTCGTAGTAAAATATCTACCAGAATAAGTATACGACGTATTGTAATAGATTATTAGGATACTATTCCAGACAAATGGATGAATCAAATTATTATTGATTGATAGATGAAGCTCTTTCCACATATCGTCGCTTTCTTCTCGAGAACTGAAAAGATTTGTTTGTTTTATATAAAAACACATAAATCTAATATTATTATATTATAATTCAAACCTTCTCTGACGACGAATCAGGGATGATATTTTCATTGTTTATCTGCACATCACAAGACACCTACAAATCAGTATTATATAGATATCCAACATAAAGTAGTCAAGAATGAATAGGAGTTCACTCACTTCATCCATTGATTTATTCTGTTTCTCTTCTGATTCGAGTCTAGCCTTGATGTTATTATTGAGAATTTCTTCGAGACGACGACGTTTCGCCTCATTTCCATTCTGAAATTATTTATTTTATCAAAAATAATATGTGATGTAGTGCTATGAAGTTCGGGAAGAATTTTCAACTAGCGAAATGCAATTTCGGCAAAACAAAGTGGCAAAAAAGTGCATCCACCGGGAATCGAACCCTGGTAGTCCGCGTTACATTTGAGCATTCTACTACTGAACAACCCATGCATTTATTAAAATAACTAACTGAAGGTGCGATATGAACATGATTGGTATCGACGGGTGATGTAGATCTTGATATTGATTCCCTTTGTCTTCGATATGCTTCTATTAATTGTTGCATCATCTGTTGTTGAAGACGTTGCTATAAAAGTTATTATTTAGATATAGTTAGAATCCGAAGTGATCTTATTGTTAGAAGGGCGTAACCCCTGCCAATGGTCAAAGACTATACTATAACTCACTGATTCCTCGTTGCTCCGACTTCTTTGGATACATCTTTTGAGCTGAAAAGGAATTTAATATATGTACTCATTAAAAATCAAATCAACTCAAGAAAAGCCAAGTCAGGAACGGTATTTTCGGCCAGTTAAGCAGCGTTTTCATGGGCTATTTGACAATATTTTAAATTTTGAAAAGCTTACCATTCCTTGAATTCTCTGTTCGGCATCATCAGGTAAGAAGGTAGATACAATCTTTGTCCTCTTTCTCTTCGGACGATGGCTCAGTATATGTTGTGCATATTCCTGAATGATATCTTTGATTATTTTCATACACCTAATCTGACCCCTTATAAACGAAAATAAAGTGACTTCTAAAAACGTAAACAAAACCTCTTCAGTAGAACAGACTATCGTACATCCTGGCATCACGCATTGTTTCATGGTTACTGTAGATTGGATCATATCAGGAAGACAAGGAGATATCTGAGATGAATCTATGTTGAATAGAAGATTCTAGGGATTATTTCTTATAGGGGAAGAAATGTATATCTTCTATCATCGCTCACCGAATTCTCTTTCCTATTCTCAATTTGATCTTTCCAAGTATTCGATGTAACTATCTCCTGTGCTGCTTGACGAATATTCACACGAGACTTACGATGAGCCCTCATGTGTTTGAGGTATGGCTGAACGATATCGATTGGTCTCGACGGTGATCTTTGATCTTTGATCTTTACTCACCTCTCCATCTTGGAATATAAGGTGACATATGAAGCACTCTTTTGTCAGTCCGGATTGAATCTAAACATGGACTGTTTCTTTAAACATTCATTGTACTTCAATACAATTTTAGATTAGTAATTCAAACGTCACTTACATACTGATCAACGATCTTATTTGTAGGCGGATAGTCAAGTTTGGATGATCGACGAGTATTCATTTTAAGATATTTCTATAATACAATTGGAATTATAAGTACTTACTATGGGAACAGAGCAGGATAAACTAGATTTGAAAGATATGACAAATATCTTGGAGAGTATGCTACATTTCATAGTAGTATGGAGATTGTTTGTGAAATAAAGAAAATATTGATAATGTGAAACAGTGTAGGAATATGTCCGGAACAACGAAATTAGAGATAACCATAAAAAAAGAATAAGATAGATGTAGGCGGGAAATGAATGATACAAGCGTTCACTCTAACGCTCTAATATCTCTTCTCTCTCAGTCTATTCCTGACCTCTTCTTCTCTATCTCTCTATTTCTCTCCTTTTCTCTCCATCTCTTCATGACCTCTCTCTTTCTCTAACTTTCTTCTGTTCTCTCCATGGATATGACATTATGGCTTGACGAGAGTACATGATGATTGAGAGAGTACAGAGAGTGAGATAGATGAGAGAGAAGGGGAAAGCGAGATAGTTCCTGATTTGTTCCTAGTGGCAATAGTGCTTAGATTTGAGGAGGTAGACAGTTAGAGAAAGAAGTATTGATTGATTGTTAAGCAATTAACAATATCTGAATGAAAAACAAGAAACAACATTTTTTGATTCTGTACATTTATTAATAATAATACATTTATCTGACCTCGGAGGGTATTTTAAGATTCATAATTAAACGTTTAAGCAATATGATAAAGTCAGGAGGTAAGAAAGAAGGCTGCGATTACTTGATCGCAGCATACAATACTTATGAGTTACGAATAAGAGACTTAAATACATTGGCACTATGGGTACAAACAACGCTATTGTCAAGATTATTCCATTCTTGCACAATACGATTTATAGAGAAAAGAAGAGAAAAGCTTATGCACGTGATTGTCATTTGCAAATCATATCAGATCGTTAAAGGGAACAGAATCCTTTAACATTTTACAAAGATAGGTAAAAGAGACTTAACAAATCTGTTTTATTTCACTTTATGAAGACGATTTCATTGTGATTATGTAGTGAACATATATAAGATATTGTTCATACCTTCAATACCGTATGCTTTTGTCAATCTGCATACATCTGCAACTCTCGGTCTCCCTCTACTCCCTTCCTCTTCCATCATCAATATCTTGTGTGTAGTCTGTATATAAATAAGAAACAACGTGGTTGATAAGAGAGTTCTCGACATCAGTTGCGACTCCACAGATAGAATCATGCGACCTCGTAAGTCTTTCAATTTTCAGAGAGAATCTCTCTCAAAACATATGAAGCTGCAATAAATATACTGTAAGATTCCAAATTCTTCGAGAATATATAAAAAGGGACATGTACAATATATTTCTAATGGTTCAGTATTGCTATTGGCTCTCGGCGTTTTCGTCGTAATTTTGGCAAACAAGGACTACGGTATTCCCAATTGGACATGTGACGCTGAAGTCATGAAGAAGTTTGTCGACATTTTTATTCAGTCTTTGCGAATTGTGCTGTTCGAAGGTTTAGTAGAGAAGTTTCACAATTATGCACAAATAAAACGCGTTCAGTACACGTAGGATTTTCTGATTTCTGAGAATAACTCAACTATAATTGGAATATTTATAGGAGTAAAACGAAGCCAACCTCAGTACATTCACTTCGATTTGCTGATATCGATTTGATCGGAGCACTCGGAGATTCTCTCACTGTATGTTGTTACAACTTTATCTCATCATTCATAATAATTTCTCGCGTTTTATTTGATTGCCGTATATTTCGTCCTTCAATATCCTCGAAAGTTTTTAGTGATTTTCAAATGTACAAAAATAGTATGCAACAGTCCAATACTGGAGGGAAGTAGCGAGAGGGACTAGAAAATACTACATACATTACAAGATGGAGTCATCCCACTGATTGGAAGTGATCTTTGCTGATTATACTTCCTTGCCTATTTTCAATGATGCGAAATCATAAAAGCTATTAATGAATTCGCAAGATGTTGATTAATCGTTGATTAGCAAGACTACAAAAGAGTGTGGAGAGTGATGAGATCATCCTTATCAATTAGAATTGACGATTGCTCCTACATAACAAGCGTGTGAAGGGATCTCAAACTAATTTCATTGATGAGGGTCACATGTTTTCGATAATACTTAACCACATTTATTTTGCGCGGCAATCAACACATAATCCTATGTTTACAATATATTTTGGAGATTATACCATTCTATATGAAAGACCCTTTCAACTTGTACTGATAAACATTTTCAAAAAAGAGTAAAATAAAATTAAAATAATATTGAGGCTACATATTATATCATATTATTTGGATTCAGGCAGCCAACGGAGCTGGAGCTCCAGCTAACGATCCTGTTGCTGTTATGATTCAATATAGAGGATTGGCATTTTCAGTTGGAGGAGATATGGATATGGATAGTCATCTTACATTGGCTAGTAAGGATTTTCTTTAGTTCCATTTTGAAGATGTAAAACACCATGACCTAAACATTGAATTGAATATTAAGACCAAATAATTTTTAAAAAGACAGAAAATAATTAAAATTATAAATAAGTGCTATTTCACAGACATTATGAAGAAATTCAATCCTAATCTCTTCGGATTCTCGACAGGAACAGGATCAGCGAATGTCTGGCAGGTTGGTGTGGTGCAATGACTGCATATGAGAAGACGACGTTACACAAAATATTTTGCTTGAGGTCTCAAGGTTGAATGCTGCTGTTCCTGGAGCTGTTTCGGGAGATTTAGTTGGACAGGCGAATGATTTGGTTCGACGTCTAAGAGACCATCCAGAGGTATGAATAAGGGATCAAAGATTAAAGACCAAACATCAATTTTAGATCAACGTAAAGACTGACTGGAAACTCATCCATATTTTCATTGGCGGGAACGACATCTGCGCATGGTGCACTCATCAAGATGTATGTTGGCGTGTTTCGAGTGTTGACTTGCGCATTCTGAGTGTCTACCTAATTATGATGACTTGCAGACCGAAAGTGCGACTAGGTTCCGTGACAACATTGGCGACGCCATCCAGATTCTCAAGGATAATTTACCTAGGTAAGCTAAGGTAATCAGTTCGTGATTGCAGTTAAAAGTGAAGTCCTCCGAATATTTTCGTAAACATACTGTGAAGCCTGAAAGATACATAGAAAGCGCGCACATTGTACATTGCGCTAAGGGATTGATGAATGGTCATTTTTAATTTTTTACATATTACTTATCAATTGCATAAACAATATGTTACGGGCCCTCCATCTTTAATCGTGCGCTAACAATAAGATATCTTCTCTATTGTAGAACAGTCGTCGTGCTCGTTGGTATGCTAGACATTTCGCTATTGAGACAAATCGATAAGGGAAAGTATTTCTGCGATGCTCTTCACGCGTAAGTTTGAGAATTCTGTAACTTCATGGCTATTGATTGACTTGCTTGCAGTTTTGAGTGTTCTTGTGAACAGAACTCGAACTTCAGTGATGAGCAACTGACGGAGACTTGTCACGAATACATGGTTAGAGATCAAAGAGATCAGAGATCATCCAAAGATCATTGATTTAGCAACGTGAACAAGAGCTCGAGGACGGTTGATTCGATACAACTGATGATTTCACACTCGTTATTCAACCATTCTTTGAACAATTGACTGAACCACCAATGACTGTGAGACATTTCTCTATAAAATATTACATACCATTTATATAAATCAGTAGTTTAAATGATATATTTCCTTTGTCTTTCAGACACATTTTATTCGAGTTATTGCTATCAAAACCTATATTTCAGCCTGATGGAGAGCCCGATCTTTCATTCTTCGCTCCTGATTGCTTCCATTTCTCACAGGTAAAATTGGTACTACCCGGAGTAAAAAAAAGTTGGTAAATTACGCTATAGGAAAGTTTTTGTTGGAAATATTGTTCGGAAAATAATCAAAACAGAAACAACGAGATTGGAAATCTCACTTGGAAATTGCGGCATAGAGAACCGCTCTATTGGGAAGGATAAACTCGGAATGACTGTGCTCGGAATTAACTTATTGAGAACAATGATGTCAGAAGAACGATTATGCAAAACGTTTTTGAGAAAGTGCGATTTGGGAAGTTTTTTTCTGGAAGTGTTCTATTTGTAAATTTTGTAGGCAAATGAGGCATTTTTGTATGCAAGACTAGGCAAATGACAGATTTGAATGCATATAAAGACAACGAAGATGAAGAAATCGAAGGAGCATACGCTGTACTCTTAACGAATATATTGAGAAATTATTCACGAAATAATGATCCCCACTAGTCACTTCCCATAGATAACTTCTAGGAAAAAAATTCCGAAACAAAACTTCCCAAATCGCACTTTCTCAAAGCACATTATCCCGAAATGAATATTCCATTCTTCTCATTCCGAGTCATTTCTTCTCAGCCGAATCATTCCGAGTGATCCATTTTCACTACAACTTTTCTCAAACGGTTTCTTTCGAGAATATAACTTTCAAAGTTAATTTACCGAGAAAAAAATTACAACTCCGGGTAGTACCGTAAAATTGACCCCTAATATCGAATAAAGGTAACGCTCAAATAATTTAAATATTGTAGTATGGACATGCTGTGGTAGCAAAGAATCTCTGGAACAATATCAATCAACCAGTTGGATTCAAATCAAGAGTGGCTAATCTAACTGATCTCAGTTTCCCATTGATGTGTCCAGATCAGGTGAGGAAAAAGTCATCATGTGACACAAAAACCACTGGAACAATATACCTAATACGAATTTAACCATTCACTGTGGCTTCATGCCACGTTCTCTTTTAACTGACCAATATAAATGGATATTTACTGTAATTGATGAATTTTAATTTCAGTCATGTCCATTCATCCGTACATCCAAAAATAGTGACGACTGCTCCAAGTATATGACTCCATCAGCCTGAATATATTGATCATGGATTTATTTCCGCTCAATATTTATTCGTGTAAATTTTGTTCATATAAAGAATATTTTAATATAAGTTTATCACATTCATAGATCGTATCAGCCACACTAACTATGAATATTATTTTTATATTTATTTATTATTTTGCCCTATTGACAGAAGTCTACAAAGCATTGATTACTCTTTTTTTCAAATAGTAATTATTTATACGTGTGATTCCCAATAGACATGAAACCAAGACAATAATTATAAAATTCAGTGAAAAATAACACAGTCTTGCGATATACATAGCTCTTCACGTGAAAAGTAGATTCTTTTTCATTCCGGGCCATAATATTCTCTTTTCAAGTATTTTAGTATGTTGCTTGTCGTACCATTTCTTATGGGTACATATATGGGTGAGACATTGTGTACAGTTTCCGTTATATCAGTAAATACTTGAATTCTTTATTAATTCTAGATTAGTCCATCTTTCATTCATCCAATAAGGAACATCGAAAGATCTTCGATCACATCTTTGTTGATACAACGTCCTTCCCATTCTGATTGTTCATTCACTGTGTCAATTGAAGTTAATCAGATTATATACTTTAATGATTGAATGAAGAGTGATAATGAAGTCTGAAGATATTATACAAACAAAGAGATTCACGAGACAGAAGGAGGAAGAAGAGAAAAGTAGAAGTAGAAGGATCAGAAGTAATTCATCAACAGAATTATAGTGGTCTGCAAGAGGAAACCGATCGAGCATTGTCTACTATTCTAAATCGATCATGAGGTCAGTATATTTATTAATTATAATGCTTTGTAGAATTATAGTCATGTTTCCTTTCACGAACTATATTATCGTATTTCGTGCCCTCTGGTCTCTTACACGACTGACCGATGTTTGTTGTCTTCTTTTTCTTCAGCAATAATAAACGTGAATTATGCTTCGAGTTCTTCACCATTTGAATAAAATACCTTTCACCAGCTAAATAATTCAGAGCGAGAAAGCAACTTCGATAGCATTATAACAATTCTTTCATAAGCAAATACGGCTTATGATGTTCTAGTTTGCACTAACTGCAGAATTAGTCTAGATCTTTTCTTATGACATCTGACAAATTCGTTTTCTTAGTATCACCGATGATATTTAAAACGTCCGAATGCCAGTAAATCCAATCTGTTCCTCAACATACTTCAGTCCATTCCAGAGTCCCAATGTACTCTTCCTTTCTCAGAAATTTACAAATTGAGTAACTGAATAAAGCCCAATGATTAGTTCCTCAGACTGATTAACAGATCTATTCCTGCAATTGACGAAGATAAAAAATTTCTTATGCCTGAAGCAGACATCATACACCGATTTCACCCCATACCTTCCAATGCGTATAGTTTTTTTCTTCTTAATAAATCAATATCGCAAATTCATGTAGTCGACTATTATCCAAACTATCCTATATTTCTTTAAAAGCATTTCCCGTTCTGCAAGAGTTCTAGTGCACTTCAATTTTGTGTGAGAGAAGTGAATTGAATATCTGAAAAGACATTCATTCTTAGACTCTAGTAACTCAATCCATCTTTTGGAAACGATGGATTCCCCTAAACTGAAGGCCATAGATCTTTATTATCTAGAGACATCTTCAAGTAGACTTCATGAACTCATTTCACTTCAATTCCCACACTTTCTCCTTTCCAATACTTTTAAAGGGATATCCTTACAAAAAGAGAGTCTGTTTCCTTGAATTCCCATGGAATTCCCATGGTTCACCTTCTCATGCTAAACATTCATTTTTACAGTTTCCATCACACGATGGTTCGTTGCTCTTAAGCCGTTATTCTACAATAAATATCTATTTATATGCTAATTAGACTAGGATCTAATATAGGTCCAATTTCCATGATCATTCTCAGGGAAATACATTTAACCTCATATCGTGGAAGACCTTCTTTCCTATTTTCAGATATTACGGAGTTTAAAAAAATTACTCCTTTAAAATGTCGATGTACGACAATTAAAGTTACTAAAAAAGGTCGTAAAAATTTCATTTCACTTACAAGCACGATTTAGTCGATTAAAATTCCAGACCATACTCTTCTCGCTATGGTTGCTGCCACTCAACCTCACTTTTATAGTTCCATGCAGATTATATCATTCCGTTCCATAACTATCCTAATGAGACTCGTCTCTTCTATCGCTTTCATCTCTACCTCATACTCCATGCAAATGGAGTGACAATCCCCTTAGGAAATAGAGAGGAAATGGGTATGGGTAGTATAGACTGGGAGGGCTAAACTCACAGAGAATACGATAGTATAGTTATGTAGACAAAACAGAATCAACTTTTAAAACAAATGACTGATCAGTTTAATGAGAACTTCTTCTTATCCCTCTCTCCGTTTACTCATTATCTTGTTCCAATACCTCTTCCATTCCTCCACCCTCATAAGTTCGTTTCTCACACATTTCATATCAGTTTATTTTTATTTTTGCTTTACTCCTAAATTATACATCTGTCTATCTTATGATAAATATGTTATTATTGTAAAGATAGAAAGTCGTGAGCTGTGCTATTCTTACCAAAGTATGACCTAATCCTTCCCACTTATTCGATTTGTTTTGGCTATTCCTGTCATTCTGTGAGCAGAATTCGCGAAAGAGAGAGATGCGGACTGCCCATTTTTCTCTCATCATTTATAGTATTTTCTCCTACTTTCTTGCAGTTCAAGACTCTAGACTTTCTTGACCACTGAACTGTTCATCTAACAATAAGAGCTTTTTCTATCAGAGTCTTTTTCACCTACATCAATGGAAGTCTTTTGTATTTTAGCCTTTGAACTCTAATATTAGCCTAATTTACCGATGTTTATGTTTGAAAGGTCCACAAAAATTAGTGTGATTATTCCGTTGTGTCAATTAACTACTCCCTCTGACTACAGTTTTTGAAGAGAAAAAACACAGTCACTAAAAATATTTCCATGAAACCACCGAAACACTTCTGACGTAAAAACTTTGAACCTTTCTATTTGAAATTTAATATTAAGGAAATATTGTTGTTGTTTTCAAGGAGAATTTCCTCTAGATGAAATTTGAGATAAACGGTGTGATCGTATGTTTTAGGAGAATGCAAACATATCTTAAAGAAGTCAACAATTAAGTTTGATCCCTCGTCTATCTACTCTAACCTCCCCCACATTCCTCACTTCCCTATCCTTCTTTCTAGATATATCCTTCCGTAATCGTATTTTGTCATAGTCCCTCTGTAAAGAGCGATATGGATGAGGATACAGGGTAAAAAAGGATGGGCTCAGAGGAAATACAGATAGAAAAAAACATCAGGGTGGATTGAGTTGATTTTTCTGCATCCATAACTTTTAGGATTGACGACGGAAAATTTCGTTGCCTTTATTAGGATAAACAGTCATAACTTTCATCTTTATACTTTGATTGATCGATGTTTGCTCACCTGAATCTTTATGTCCGTTCCTCTAAGAACAACTTTCCGTGTTCCGTGTCGTCTCAAAAACTTCACTCCTTTAAAGTCAACATTTTTTATCTCTCTTTTTGGTTATAATACAGTTGTTATATCCGAAAATAACCCTTTCTTGGATGTTTAATTTGAAGCCGACTTCTATTATTTTACCTGAGTCCTTTCATCTTTATTTGCCACATAACACTACATATACCTTTGAGTAGAAATAGTCAACAAGTTTAAATTTCGCACGCAATTTATTTATACAATTTGGACATTATTTCGATGGTCTTTACCAAAAAGAGTGTGTTAGTTTGTGAGATAAATAAATGTTAACTTTGATTTCAATTATAATCATTTGCACTTCTCATCTTACAATCTTTATCTTGTTAGATAACGTTACTCGTGGATGAAATCAAAAGTGATCAAAAGTCGTTGACTTAAGATATTCACAATCACACGCTTTACGAAAATCCCACGACTTAATATATTGCATTTGTATATCTCATGTAATCATTTGATAATTGAAATCTCTCAAATATTGTAGGGTTTTAACACTATTAGTATTTTCTATGGATTAAAACGAATCTTTACGAATTGGCTCGTCTACAGAATCGTCGTTCCATTTTCCGAAATTTTTCGAATTAAAATATTTTTCTCTCTCCATAAATCATTGATTACGATCTATCACATCCTATCGCTGTCCTATTTCATCGTATCACACTTATCAATTTTGTTATTCTTAACGAAACATAGATGATGTCGTCTAAGTATAGTTTCTCTTATATCTTTACCAGCTCTCTTCTTTTCACTATTCCATTCTCTTCTTCTCTTATTCCATTATATCCATTTCATATAGATGAAATGACCACTATTTATGAGAGGGCTATAGAAGATACGCGCATCAAACGTTCACTATAAAGCTCTATGGAGCGGACCGAGATGAGTCGAGAGAGAAGGAGAGTTAGGTGGGAGGAGGAGAAAGGGAGAGAGGAGTACAAAGAAACGGAAACGGATGAAGTCTTTCAAGGGAAATAGAAAGGATAGAACGAAGGATGAGTACATGAAATATATGGTTTCCATTTAGTGAATGAAGACATTTTGGGTACATCTTGTCTATATATTATTCCTAATCTTATCTTGTATTCCATCAATATGTAATTTGTCAAATGCGTGTCTTCTTTCGCTGCATGTGTTCAGAAAAAAATGTTCGATATAAATATTACTATATCGGAATATAAGCTATTTTATTGTGTATAGTATTGTCAAGGAGAATTCATTCCTAAATTCCCTTCTCACAATAATTCTTGTTTTCCTTAGCCCACCCGTAATTTGATTTCGAGATTCGATAAAACTTCGACTGGATTCCGTTTTTCCAATATATTTAAGATGTACGTTGCTTTTCTTTGTGTTCAACCTCCTGTGACTTCTTCTCTGTCTTTCCATCTTCACTTTTCTCATTTCCACTGACATTTCGAGGTCCGATAAAATGAGCGACAACAACAACCTCTTTCATCTTTTCGATTGAAATGGAGATAGAAAGAGAAAGATGTCGTTGTTTCTGTTTACTCCTATCTTTGTCTATTCAACTACCTTCAACAATAATCATCACCTTCTCTTTTCTCTCACTTCAAGTATCCATTTTCAAGCATATTTTCTTTCGCATTTCTACAAAATACGAGAGTATGGCAAAATATATTTTACCTGTAATAATAGCTTTACTAGTATGTAACTAGATGTCTCGCTTACAAAAAAAAAGCAGAAAATATAGAGAATAGAAAATACTGAACTTATTGTTTTTTTATGATGGTTGTACGATTGAGTCAATTGAGAGTTAAGATGGGTGCATTGTGAGTATGTTATTTTCCATTTTCTTGTTAAAGATGAGTCATTTAAACATATTAAGTCTCCGTAACACAATGGGGAATGTTTTAGATGAAACTTATCATATGCACCCACTCATCCAATTATTGTCATAATCCCAACACTCATAACATAGTTCAAACCATACATATCACAGATGTGTCATGCATTAATCAAAAGATGTTACTTTCTCTCTTCTTGAATGCGTATACATATATGGTCGCTCTTTATGATATTTTGTTGACTACGAACTGAAAACGTTTATAATCTTGAAACAAAGAAGTAGTATGCAACGATCAAGTTCCCTTCCAAAGCATTTACGTTTCATAGAATAGAAAATGGACGAATTTGTCTTCACAATCGACATTTTATCGATGAGAAAATCATGTACTCTCATCACGTTCCGAATAACATTTCTACTAAACTATGGTGTAACTCATTATCCTTTAAGTACCCAAAGATGAATCACTTGAATGATCGTATAATCTCTTACTATCATTTAAACACTGAGATTTTTCGTGGAGTAAGATCCTTACAATGTCTTGTTTCCATTATGGACGAGCTAATCTTTTCCTCTCTTAACTATTGCCAATCAAGCTAAAATCATACGGTTCATCAAAAACATTTGCTAAATCTCTCTTTTTTCATTTCTTACAAAATAAGAAAAAAACTTATATCTTGCGGCAAAAATCTCCTGATTGATTGTGTTGTAGAACTATGGTCTTTCTGTCGCATAGAACGATGCAAATCCTATTGCCCTTTCCGAAACATGAACATAGTGGTCGGAGGTGAACTTTATAAGTGCATGAATATTAAAATCTCTAATATTTACTCTGGTCGCTTCTCCATTTGGGACCAATTTCATTCAAGTTCACTAACCCTTCTACGTCACTTTACTTCTCTATGTCGTCATTCTTCCTTTAACCCTTCTCGTTGGGTGGGTCAATTGATGCACGTATCGAGTCATTCCACTGGCAGTCATACATGTTTGTCCCTCTGGAGATTACATTTTCAAGGAAAGACAAACGAAGTCATGGGTTCTGCACGAATGCCACTTATCCTAAACACTTTCTTTCTCTTCTTTGTTTCCATATTTAAGCTGTCACTCAGTAGACAGTAGCTAGAAATTGTTTTCTTCTGCTTTGTGATTTTCTACTATTGCAGTTACATACGAAAAGTCTGCATATGCTCATATCTTCTTCTTCATCTCATATCATCAACGCCTTTGTCTCATTGTTACAACAACAATAGATATATCGATAATATATTATCCTCCTTGTGGGCATGAAAAGAAACTACGACGAAAGACATGTATTCTACTATGCACTACATGTCTATCGTTGACTTCAAATTAAGTTACACTATTTGTATTTTTTTCCTTTCTGTTACTTCGTACATTTCAACATTTTTCACATTTCTCATCTCGGTTTTTTCAGTCATTTTCCATACTCATAAATTCAAAACGTTTTCAAGACAAGGTTTAAACCCCCGGGGATATGTTTTCGCATGTAAGATCTATTCTAGACCTTTTTTCACATATCCATCCCAAACATCTTCATTCTTATTCGCACTCTTTCTCTCTTCAAGGGAGCGTAACCTCTCTCAATGGTCTCTTCATTGCGCACACTATTTCTCCGTTCTCTAACAACGAGAGAGCGTAGAGGGTTGAAGAGACCGTTGACAAAGGTTTCGGTCCCTTTCAGTCAGTCTTTCTTTGCATCAAATATAGTTGTGGTCTTATTTCAGTTATAATGATAAATGGACTCACTCGGGAAGACATTTGTCGTCATTTAATAGCCTTCAGTCCTATAGTGACTACCAATTAATGAAGACACGTATACATTATAGTAACATGATATATGTCACGTATCTTTTGTGTTCGTATTCTTTCATCTCATATTCCCCCATTTATTTCCTATTCTATCCAACAATAATTTTCTTTTGAATCTATTCCATCGACTTCATTGTTCTTTTTCTTCGGCCCAAGCTACTATGCGACTATATTATTAATTTTTAGTATCTTGATATCTAACAATAAGTGAAATTGTTTTGATAGATTATTAGTGTGTACCGTATATTTGAAAGTATTCTTTTGAAATATTCATATTTCATTAGAATGAAGAGATAATGTTAAATCCTTGTCATTTGCCTTTTTATGGATTCAACAAGCCCTCCAAGTGTCATCACTCATCATTACATTCAATTTTTCAGCACTTTTGGTATATTGAATAAACTCTGTAGCTATTTATATTGTGAATCAGTTCATTTCATTTTTTGAATGTTATATTTTCCTAATTTTTTCTCTCACAAGGGAACCACTTAACCATAAGTCATTTTTCTCTAATTTTGATTTCTTGACGCGAATCTACATGGAATAAGGTTTCCAAAAAGGTAGGTCACAAGAATCACATTCGCGTTTTAAGGCCTTTTTTCGGCTTCTGAAAAAAGCACTAGATTTGCATCTCGCCCGCCTCTTTCGTGCAGCAGAAAAGACTCGCAGAAGAGAGATAGGGCAGACAAGTGGCCGAGTGGTGTAGTGGTCTGGAGTAGGGTGGCAAGAATGGCGCAAGAGTATTCGTTCCCACTGGCAGTCTTGGCCGAGTTATCGGGGAGAGAGGCATTTACGATCTCTCTCTCATCGAATGAGCCGGGAGAGGGGGTCATTGTCTCGAATAGTCAAAAAACAGTCGAGTCGAAATCGAATGGAAAGGTTTTTCTCAGCACTGCATTGACCAAATTCAAAACTTTTTAAACTTCTGGCATGAGCTCATTAAGTGCTATAAAACGAAGCCAAATTTAACATTTTTTTTCAAAAAAATGTTTTGTTAATAATTTGTTGGTTTATGATACAATAATAATATTAATTTGATAACAATCATTATGGCAAAACTATTATTAAAGTTCCAATTCGTCATCAGATTCAAACTCTTCAATCTCACTCATATCCCATTTAATGTATTGGGATACGGTACTCATCAAAGAAAAAGAGAAATTCGAATTTGAATTATTTGATGCGAATTGTGTATCATTTTAAAGATCTCGTTATGCTGATTTCAAATATACATAATTTGTCTAGTTTTGTTCAAACACGGCCTTGAAAAACGCTCGACTCGACTTCGATTCGACCTAAAAACGATTATCCGAGGGAGAGAGATAGAGACTGCCAAGGGGAACGAATATCCTCTCCATTCGACCTCGACTCGATAGAGACTACAAAACAGGCTCATTCGAGAGCAATTCTCGCCACCCTAGTCTGGAGCGCGCGCGCTCACTCCGACTTTTGGTGGTTCAATTCCTCGCTAACACCAAATATTTTTGCTGTTGCTTACTATGACGTTTAAACACGATTTGTGCATGTAAATATCAAAATTTTTCTTTAACGATATGCAATAATTTATTGCCTAAACATAATATCTACAAGGAAAACAACAAAGAAGATGAAAAAGTAACAATGTATATGGGCTACATGAACAAAAGAGATCAACAATCAACATCTATGGAGTTCTTCCGGATTGAGATCATCACGGGATACAGTTGTCGTTGTCTTCACATCAAAGCGAGTAGCAAGATATCCGACTATCAGCTGATTACGAACAGGGAAAAGGTCCATAACCAATGCATATGACAAAAAAATATGTAAATAACACAGTAGATGCTAGATACATGTAAATGCCTCGAAAAACATGGCAAAAAGTATCGACTGCTTGAGAAATTGAACCACCAAAAGTCGGAGTGAGCGCTCGCGCTCCAGACCACTACACCAGTCGGCCACTTGTCTGCCCTATCTCTCTTCTGCGAGTCTTTTCTGCTGCACGAAAGAGGCGGGCGAGATGCAAATCTAGTGCTTTTTTCAGCAGCCGAAAAAAGGCCTTAAAACGCGAATGTGATTCTTGTGACCTACCTTTTTGGAAACCTTATTCCATGTAGATTCGCGTCAAGAAATCAAAATTAGAGAAAAATGACTTATGGTTAAGTGGTTCCCTTGTCAATATCTCACCCGGATCAAAGTATATACAGTACAGCAGAATCCCCCAGTGAAAATGGGCGCCCCGGGTGACCCGGAGCGCCCTTTTGGCCCCTCGATTTTTTAGGCTTTAAATGATGAATATCAGCCGTTCAAATAGTTTGCGCTGTTTTACTCCAGATTTGACCAAATTTATCAAGGAAAGTTTGAATTTTTTAAAAGCTTGTAAACTCAACTGTGCTAAGAAAAAGAAATGCTGTGAAGATTTCACTTTACGATAGAATTTGCCGAGCGTGCGCGAGTTATTCAAAATTTTCGCGCGGCATTTGCCAAAAATTGATAAAAATTATAATTTTCAATATTTTTCACGGGCTACATTATTTCTAAAATTCCAAACTTTCCTTGAAAAATTCGGTCAATCAAAGAGTAAAAGAACGCGAACAATTTGAACGACTAATATTCAACATTCAAAACGTAAAAAATCGAGGGGCCAAAAGGGCGCTCCGGGTCACCCGGGGCGCCCATTTTCACTGGGGGATTCTGCTGTACTGTATTACTCGTTTTCAACCCAGTAAAATACATTCTTGTAACTACATTTCTTCTTGAGAATATCATATCGGAGCGGATTTTGAAGTGTGTTTTACGTTAAGCATTAAATCTTCAATAAGACACGTAACGTTCATTATGTATTCATTAGGAGAATCGAGAGAAAATGTTACCATATAATATGCACGGAGATCTCTCACACTTTATATGTCTATTCTTACTATGAGATAGAAGGTGTGACATTCATCATTTCAAACCGAAACGAATTCTTATTTTGCCACACAGTGCTGCCCATTTAAAATTTGAGCAATTATAATTTAGTCGAGTCTTGCCGTTTTGTTTTCATAAATTGGTCTTTCTGTTTGAATCAATATAGACAAATTTCGCATGTTCGTAGCTATCCCTTTTTGTTTATAAAAATTCACCATCTATCATGAAACGGTTTTTGTTCTTTACATGTTCATCTCTCTTTTCCATATGTCTTTTTATGCAATGAAGTCATCAATCATACTCATTCAATGTGGAAACTGATGTCAATGAAATAACGTTCAGGGTAAATGGTTTACTAAACAAGGAAATGGAGATGTTTTATAACATCATGAAACTAAATATAGCTTTTGGTATTCTGTCGTATATGATGAATCGTTTTGTGGAAAGAGAATAGCAGAATGATTGATTCATGGAGATATCTAGGCCCAAACACGAGAGGAATTATTTTCGTTTTATAAGAAGTAAAGGACGATACAAAATTCTTTGTTGAATATCTCCTCTTCTTAAAGGCACAACCCAAGTTAATTTTACTCTCCGCATTGGCAGTACTCTCTCGCAGACAAAGAAAGCAAGAGAGTGTGGCCAGAGCGGAGAGTTTCAAATAGCTTGGGGCATGCCTTTAAACATGTCAATTGTCGTTCACTCAATTCACCACTCCTCTTGTTTACAAAAATTTCATGCTCTTTAACGTTCGCAAGATCCGATTTCTAGATAAACGATGATATGAGATAAAACGTCGATGCATTTCACTTTGAAAGTCAGCCGACGTTAATCCGATCACATTTCCTATACTTTCTTTCTCTAACTTCTCCCTCTCGCATATCTCTCTCAACTATCGATTTTCAGTTAGGTTTGAATTATGAATTTGAAGAGTGTTTTTGTTTTTCTAACGAACGTACGTTCAATGCGACGACAATGTTCTCTATTCAATCTCCATTGAAGGTATTCACAATATCTTCTTTCACTCTTTCGTGTTCTTCATAAGAACAATCCATTCAATTCTGTCAGACCAGAGGATCAGGAGATGCTCACTGTTAAGGTTTTATTTAATTATTTAACTATTAAAATAGATCCAAATATCTTGAATATCTCACATCAAATGAATAATCTTTGCATAAAGTGCAATAGAAATCTAAATCTGTTATGAAAGTCAATTAATTCATTTTGCAGGGTGTTTTTACATCGATAGCAATACACAATTACACGAAGGGAGATTGTAATCTTAGCTATGAGGCAGCCACAAGTCCTCTCATGCAGGTATTTATCTATTATAAATAGATATATCGCGAATTCTTCCATCAAAACAATGCTCTATTGTTCTTTTTTTTCTGCTGAATCACGAGTGTTGACGAGAATACTATTTTTATCGCTAAAAATTGTGAGAAAAAATCAGAGAAAAAATGCGAAATACAAAAAAAAACCGTTGACTTTTAGATCAACGGCTAATTTCCATTTTCAATGAATATTTCAGACGATTCGAGTAGTTCACGTTGTTTTTTGCTTAATCGGAGTCGTAGCGTCATCATTATTCGTCTATGTGTTACTGCACAGGAGTTCACGGTGAGAGATCAAAGACCAAAGATCAATTAATTATGAAGAATCGTTTCAGCAATCTTCATATCAATCTACGCGTATCACTCATTTCATTGAGTATCGCAGCATTGATAGCATGTACTCAACTACTGGTCATTGCAATTTATAGGTCAGTCAAACATGACAATTCATGGAAGATTTGAATGTGGCAAAAATTGTGTTCCATTGCGCTTTTGAAGCTTTATGACAATTACCTTATTGTTTTTATATTTGTAATTTAAAAATTCCGATTTTCAATACTTGTGATTTCAGTGTTATTCTAACAGTGAGTATGGATGATCGGTGCAACGCTATCATCGATTCAAAGGTTTTCCATTTTTTTGTGTCAAGTCTGATCATGTCTACACGGAAAGTAGTCTAGACAAAAAAATAAGTAAAAGTGTGTGAAAATGTCTCATAGTCACATTATTTTCCCATATTTTTTGTCATTTAAAAAATGTAACAAACAAGGAATGGATTAACAACATATCCAAGCAGTTTGTACTTAATTATTTCATTTGTCATGTTTTCAGACTTGTGCACTAATTCGATGGCCTGTGATTCTCGCTATTTATTCTACACTTGCAGGCATTATCTGCATCGCTATAGAACGGTTAATCATTATTCATATATTCATTCATCAAGTCTTCCTTGTCTCTGTCACGTATATAACATTATACTAATGACACTCTGAACACGTTCACTTTACCAAAAGTCAGAGATTTAAAAATGAGCCGCTGAGAATTGTATTCATGTATTATAATTATATGCAGAACTATCGCTACAGTTCGATATAAAACATACGAGGCTCACGGTAGTAGGATGGTCAGCATTATTCTTATTATTGTACAGGTATTTAGTGTTTTCTAGTTTATTTACACTAATAGATATGGTACGCAAAACTGTGATTCCAACAATTCCCTAATTTCATTTTATTCTCATTTTGTTTTGCTCTCATCGCCTACTTTTTTGTAGCCAAAATATCTCTGACACAACCTTAATTTGAAACAATCGACGAAAAAATAATATAATAATACATATGTCAGTGGTCAATATCATTCGCTATATCACTCACGGCATTATTTCTTCGAAGTGATAGAGGATTCGTTCATTATTGCACTGTCTATATCAGTCATCCAAAGTCTGCTGTGAGTTATTCATTTCAAAACCTTCATAGTTGTTCAATAATATATAATAACAATAAGATGTAAATACGAAACTGATAATTAATACTCTATTGATCTCTATTGTCGGCATTAAATGTATCAGGCGACGACATAAATAACGCTCGTTTTTCACTCTCCAAAAAAATTATCATAAAATTTTAACAAAGCAATAAGGATTCGGGAAATATTCTCCGTTCGGATGGATGACCTTCTGCCTTCCACCCGGCAGTTGATGGATCCATTCGTGATAAAAGGACTGGGGCTAATTCCGGAAATAGATGTCGAGTACGCTATGGATAGTGGTTCGGTATTTTAAGCTTTGCGCTTTGACGAAGTGATGGAGCGCCGCGAAGAGGTGACAACCATAGTCGGCAAGGTCGGGTGAGTATGGAGTGTGGTGGAATACAATTCAGCCATATCCCGTTAGTTCAACCTGGGTCGTTCTTTTGGTATGATGTCGAGCATTGTCATGTTGAAATTAAATCCGACTGTCCTTCCCGCGTGATTGTTCGAGGTGGAGTCTTAGCTTCCGCAGCTGGAGAGTGTAGACATGTGTCGTGATAGTCGTACCCTCGGGGAGGAGTTCCCAGTACTCGACTCCAAGTACCGAATACCAGATGCGCAACATCACTTTTTGGCGGTGAAAATCGAGTTTGGGGACATTTGCTGGCTATCCGCGCTGATCGATCCACAGTCTCATTGGCTCTTTGTAATCGCAGGGCACCCACTTTTCATCACCGGTTATAACGTTGATCGGTCAAACAAGCCGGCGACGTAGAGTAAGAAAATTCTTTGCCATATCCAGTCGGCGATCCTTGTCGTAGTCGGCTAGGACGTGGGGTAGACATCTTCCCTATTTTCACTTACTTCCGAGATTGTGAAGGCCATGTACCACAGTGCTCTGGTTGACCCCAAGTGCCATTGTAATATCACCGGTATCGGGATACGGGTCAGCCTCTACCTCTTAGAGCAATCAATCGAGACCCACTTCCACAGGGCAACCGGGTTGGTCTTCATCTTCGATGAAAAAGTCCTGTTTCTCGAATTTGACGACCCACTTTCTCATCGGTGTTACGTGAGGCACATGTGAGGGGTACACCTCTGCTAGGCGAGGTTGGAAGTCAGGGCGTTTCAAGCCCGAGAGGAAGAGGAATAAAATAACGTTGCGTATGTGAATTCCGTCGAGGGCGAAATCGTGCGGTTTTCTTGCCTGGAGGACGCGCGGGAACTGAATCGAAAACAACCGCAGGATATTCGAGGGACAGCCTATCTAGTACAAACAGCATGGATGCTGGCAATAACAACAGATCGAGAACTATGCGACTGAAGTTAGGACTAAAAAACGAGCGTTACTTATGTCGTCACCTAATACTTGCATAAGAAAATTGAAAATGTGTGGTTAAAAACAATTGGTGAAAAAGTAACATTCTAAACCAAATATTTCGTCTGCTCTCTCTCGTATTCCTCTCGATTACCACTCCACTACCTCACATCGACCTCCTTCACCACACTGATTTTATATTTGTAAGAGAGCGACACAGAAAAGAAATGGAATTTTTTTCATTGTCGTGAAAAAAAAAACAAGTGATTTTTCACAAGCTAATGAATAAATTGAATTTTAATATGTAATCTTTCCTGCAACAAGCTTGTTGCAGATTCTATCCTTGTCAACGATGACAGTCATGGAAGCTTTCGTTCTCATCTACTTTGGCAGTTTACTCAATGTTAACAGGAGAAAGCAGGTATTTTTCACAATATCGTGATAAATGAAAATATGTACATATATATGCACATATATTAGTGTAAGAACGGATACTCCCACTATAATTCGAGATGTCTAATTTTGGCCAAAAGGAGAATTTTTCCTGAAAGTCCTTTCAATTATGTGCCGACCTAAAAGAGCTGGAAAATGTACATTTTAAAAAATTCGAGAGAACAAATTTTCTGTAAATTTCAAGATGAGCAGGAATCTGTATGGGTAAAAAATTGTTATAAGATTATAAGATGTGGGGGATCGACCCAGAATTGAACAAACTTTCAGAAAATGTACTTATTAGGTTAGGTTTTCAGAGGTCAGAACCGTACTTGCGATGGCTCGTGCGGTTTACGACAAGAAACATCAGAAAAGATATCCATTATTTATGTACTTGTAGGTCAATGAGTTTGTGAATAACGCCCTGCACACATTGACTGAGCGATATCAACTTCTGGTAGGTCATTTATTTGTATTCGTGTTCAATGGTAAAAAGGATGTGAGAATGGAAGAGATGAAACGATAAAGAAATTTTCTCTTTTTAAGGTTTTGATATCATGATAAATTAAGATATTTTATTCAGGAAAATGTTCGTATGATCCAAACACTGATTCCTTCTATTATGGTGCATGCATTGCTATCGATACTCGGATTAGGAGCACTACTTGGATTTGCTCTTCTTCATCAGTAAGATTTATTCGTATATCAATTTATTTTCACACACTCACTATTTTTTCAATATAGAATATGTAGCTCAGTGGTTAGAAGTTAGCGCTAATATGCTTGAAACATGGGTTCGATGTCCGTTTGTTATTTTCAAATCTATTATCGTTCAAATGCGAATATTCGCTCCTTTGCTTGGTACAGAAATAATTTTTTGGGTTACGGCATCTATAGTTTTAGCGAAAATTTTTTTTGTATTCAGAGAGATATGATCGATAGTTTTGCTACTCTGGTATTTTGCCACTTAAAGTCTACTTAAACTACGTCACAGACTTTAAGTAGACTTTAAGTAAACTTTAAGTGAAAGAACATTTGACGAAATGCATTACAGTATACCACACCACTTTAAGTAGACTTACGTCTCACTTTAAGTTTACTTAAAGTCTACTTAAAGTGGGAAAGTTTAAGTAGACTTTAAGTGGCAAAATACCAGAGTAGATCACAATAAACTCGAGGGCGTAATTACATATTTAATCCTCCCCTACTGATCAACTTTTGATATTGATCAATCATAACAAATTCTTCATTCAGACAAATGTCACCCTCATCTGTTGTTCACTTTGCTCCATATTCTGAATTAGTTCTTCTCGTCGTTCCAATATATTCAATTGTCGCCATATTCGTTGCCATTAAATGGAATCCACAAATGCGAAAAGCGGCGAAGTAAGTTTTCTATAACTTTCTTATCTCTGAAATGATGGGCATTTAAAAACAATAATGATCTAATTTACAGAGGAGCACTTCCTGGCCTTTTCAATGTAGAAGAAGAGGAAACGATAACCACACTCGATCCACCTCTATTGGTAATAAATTTCTTTATTTCACAAGTAGCGATGTCGTTTTTTTTCAATATTATACTATAGAGTGAATATGAATAATGCATAGCGAAACATTCGAGAAACATTTAGAATAGTAAATGAAGTAACAATAACACGACTTTCCCTAATTTAAAATTAATTTTTTTTGCAGGCATCTCGTCCAAGTAAAGAGATGGAGTTAGACAGTGATCGACATTTTGGATTACTAGTCAAAATGTGGAATAAATAGGAAAAATGTGGAATAAATAATTTTGTACAATCAGTGATATGTTCTCATAATTTATACGGATACTCTTATGATCATTCACAGTTTTTCTCTATATGGTACAAGTTTTGCTTAACTCGTTAATAATATAGCACGAATAAATCATTTGAAGCTTTGAAAGTGATTCTATCATCCTGTGAAGACACTAATAAAAATCTCCGTTGTTGTATAATAGTTTGTAAAAATGTTTTATAATGATCATAAAAAATCATGTTATCGGCGTCTTTTTGAAATTGCTTAAATAATTTTTAATTTGATATGTATATTTGATGAAAAAAAATGGAAAAAATGAAAAATAAAACAAAGCATTTAAAAAAATTTAAACTCACTTCATTTAGTCGAATGATTTCTCATTACCATCAAAAATTGAAGTGTTTGAGTTTTCAGCAAATTCACTTTAATGTTAGGTGAAAAAGTACAAAAGAAATCACATCTTCAAATACATTCGATTTATTCGAATCTGATCAAGGACCATTGGATGTGCAAAATTATTGATTTTTCTTCTATCGAAAGACATAATGAAAGCTCTGACAGCAAAGACTATACTAGCCTAAGGGCTTGAAGTATTACTGAGAATGTTTATTATTATTCACGTTGTGTTTGTCTGAAAGTGTTGTCATTTCTTCAATAAATATTACCGATATTCTAGACTAGACACTCTAGGTATGTGTATATGAAATGTGATAGTATCCTGATTTATGTTCCACACTCTATTTGGAAATGAAACCCTTTCAACTTCTCACTTTTCTAGATGAAATTGTGTTGGATCAATAGTGTGACTTTGTGTGCTTGTGAATCGTCAAATGAATTTCGAAGGAAATCTGAAATACTTCCGCTTATAAATTCTCCCTTATTGATTTAATAAAGGACTATTTGATGATTGAAGTTTAAAATTTAATGGAAAGTATAGTTTATGTCCCCATTACAAACAGGTGGAAGTACACAACTCATACGCCCCCCTTACATCCTATACGAGGCGATTAGTCTTTTGATCTATTAGTATAGCCGATCTTATGGTAGCCGGAATTTCCTCATATTATTCTAAGGTAGACTCATAAATTTGATTTATGACTAGAAGATCGATTTATGACCAAAAGACTTATTTGGAAATTGTCCTTTGGTATAAGTTTCTACAATGCTATAATACTTGTGCCCGACGTATTGTGTGTTTAACGCACTGGATGACGCCCTTTTGATCCACTATGTATCGGAATCGATCTTCGTATAAAATATGCCTTTTCGTTATATTCGCAGTTCTACCGATTTCGCCACGCGCTCTCCTGCAGCGATATCCCCTATTATATGTAGTTAGCTACCGAGTATAGCCCAGTGATTATAAACCAGCGCTTGACACCTCGCCACGCGGTTCGATTCTTGCTTGCATTTTCCAATATATTTATCCTTAAAATACGAAACTTCGCGCCTTCACAGTTTAAAGAAGGGGAACCAGGAGATTTAGTGTGCGCTATTTTCATGGCTAACGTGGGAGATAGGAAGTGGCGCTATATTCTCTATTAGAATTGAGAGAGGGAGCGCATAGAGCGTGTAGCTCACTGGTTAGTAGTCGGCGCTTGTAACCGCGCCACGCGGGTTCGATTCCCGTTTGCAATTCTCAATACATTTGTCTTTCATATTTGAAATTGCGCACGTTCCCTGAGGACATCTTGGGGGAATAACGACCTTTGAGCTCGGATTACGGTATTCCAGTGTAACTATATTTTTAGAGAAAATTGTTTTTGGATGCAGGGAAATGTGATCTATATTTATGCCTGGCCAGTTTAGTCACGAAAAAACTCGTGGGTCCCCTTCTTTAAGCAGTCAACTATCAGCTCGGATTCTGGTATTCCGGAGTATCTATAATATAATTTTTTAAATGTACGTGTGGTCTATAGCCTTTTAGTCATGAAAAAACTTCGGGATCCCGTTTAACGAGAACATCATGAAGAGTTCATGTATATGGTTTCGTATTTACTGCTTATGTATTGACTAATCTTTATAATATTGATTTACATATATTTAATGAACCTCTCTCTCTTTCAAAGTTTAAATCGTGGACAACGTTATTAGTATTATCAAATCCTTCATTGAGTCCAAGCGATATTCGCTCTTATAGTTAGTAGAACAGACGAAACAAGAGTGCGATATGTACGAAACGAAAACTGATCCTTATTATAATTCCCCCTTCGCTTCTATTCCTTCATCTATTTCATGCCATATTTTCTTCTTAAAATACTTTTTTCGTAAACATACCTTTTTTATACTTACACCTTTGCTCTGATTAAAAAGTTTATGTTTTCTCTCTCTATCAAAATACGTGATATACTATAAATGTATTATGATAATAGGATCAGAAGGATATGATAATTACGATGTTTTCGTTATTATAATTATCATAATTATTCGGACTTTATTTGTGATCGTACAATGATTTACCATTATATAGGAACTTATGACGTGCAAGATATAAATAATCCCATGATCATAAAATCATAAAATATCGTCGAAATTCGTTGCAGGATCTTATTTCATCCACTGTCAAGGAAGTTTAACTATCCTGTACTCTCGTTTCTCTCTTATTAATTTCAGAGATTTGTGAATTGTCCCCATCTAGTTCTTGATCTAATTGGATATGAATAACAATTACTCATCCCTACATAATATTCAAAGCATAATTACATCATACTGTATAGCATTTAAAAAATAATATGACATCAAAGAGCGAGTCAAAACGCTTAAATATTGTTTGGTCTTTTGAAATGAATTTTAATTTGGGTTTTAATGTACTTCCATCATGATTATGATATTATGGGTCAAGAACATTTTCTTGTTTTGATTTTGATGTTCATATAATAATATCAGTTGGCATTTAATTTATCATCATAATAACATAAACTATATATAAATAAGTAAGTACAACGTAGTAAGGTGTTCTCCATATAGCATCGTATCGTCAATCAGTTATTTACATCATGAGAATGGGAAAGAAACAATAAACAACTAGATACTTATTCCACATGGTTGATTTAACGATGAGAATGTGAAACAAAGAAATATCCACAAAACTTTGTCCTTCCTTTCATCATACGAACATATATTATTTTCTTTACAATATGAACCTTCTTTGGTGTATTTTCTTTTTTTGGCTCTCATTATTCCGGAAGACGTATATATTCAAAAATCCTATGCTTATTTGGTCTACGTATTCGAGTCTACATTATATGGCAGCTCGTAGTCGGTTTTAATCCTTGTTTTTTCGTTCTCATTTCATTTCCTTTGCTCGTTTCGAAATTATATAATTGTGAATGTTTGTTATTATTATACTCCTTCTCATTCTCTAGTCTGCTGTCCATTATCTCCAAATTTGGCTCTCGTCACTTCAAATACTTTTGAGTGAATGTTTGAATTGTTTACGCGTTCCCTCATTAGAATTGAAACTCATTAATTTAGAATATTCATTTTAGCAAATAACACGATGAAAAGTTTCACGAAAACTGTTACAATACATACTGTATTGTTTTCAATGTGCTTCAGAAGCCATTGAAATTTGCACTTTTCTTGTAAATTCTGCTGTTCAAATGTGGAGACCCGCCAATGTTCATGCAAATCTCTCACATTTCACATATGCAAGTTTCATGTGATATGCAAAAATTTAGGGAGGCCACTCATTAATTCTATAGCGTAGTGGTAAAACAGCTGACTACTAAGCGCATTGTCGTGGGTTCGAATCCTGTTCCCTAAATTTTCAATTTTCAGAAAGCGAGCCTTTGCCTGCGATATCAATAATAATTTATTCACATTCCTTGCGATCAATAAGATAATTAAGCATAAAATAAATAGTGTATGGTGTGTAGAATAATTTATCACTTTTCAAAAATGTTCGAGGGAGTCCACCATTAATATACCCAGGTATAAACATATTGTGACGTATTGTGGCAGTCGTAATCCGATTTGTGGTTCCTCACAATCACATGCAATAGGACTTCTACTGATCACCAAAGCTCATAACGTTATATTTATAGTAATTACTAATTATATTAATCTTATGTCTCATTGCTTCACCGTATACGTGGGACGTTTCCTCGATCGTCGGTTTTCGCCTTTAGACAGCTGAAAATGAAGTTATGATATGTTGTAGCTAAGATATCTTATCGAATAGCACGCTATACGAGCTTATCGGCATTTGTAATTCCCGAACTAGAATGAGTTTACTTCCGTTCGTTGACTTTTTTATGAAGGCATTAGCATTAAAACACAGAACAATTTGGTTGATTTTGTTCTGGTCAAGTTAGTCAGTTCTTTAATGATAATGTCTCCATTTTCTCTCATAATATGTATATCCCCGTTTTTGGTCTGTGGTTCTGCATATTATTAATTAAAACTGAAAATCAGCTAATTTATCGCCCGAATACAAGCACTTTTATCAGACTCATTTTGGCTTATAAAATCGTTAACTTTTCTTTGGACCTTAATAAAGTAGCCGTTTTGAAAAAAACAACAGTTTTACAAGAAAATGTTTTTGACACTTCTTTGATTTCTGGCCCACGCCATATTACAGATCAATTATAGTCATTTCTCATTCCTCATCTATCATAAGACATTTTGCGTAGTAACCGACCCTTTTCTCGGTTGTGGCAAAAAAAAGCTCTTATATCCGGGAGCACCTTCGGGGTATTGAATGAACACCCAAAAATACCGGAGATGTGTTTTGGTTGATAATCCTTGATTAAACTCACATAAAGATATGCTTATGTTGTAGTAAAAGGAAGTTTGATGAAGTTGTTCTCTCAAATCTAGATAAGCCGTCTTTAAGAAAGATAGAATATCAATCATTTATAATCATCAAAATGTTCTGCACCAACTTATAGTCCGCTTAGAAGAACATTGAACTAAATGTTAACCTAATGCACCACAGAACCACCGTAAGTCTACATTGGAAGAATACACGAATGAAGTGCAAGCTGTACTGAAATATTACTATTTCTTTGATCTCCATAAGTGAAGAAAATGATGACAAACGTTGATCTCCCTTTAATTGTTCTTTGTTCATCTACAGTGAATGACAGAGAGATTTAAGATCAAAGACTCTTTTGACATTTATGGTATGATATACTTTCCAAACCTCTTTTCATAAACTCGATGTCAATATATAAGCAAGGCTAGTGCATATGAATTCCTATAACATAATCCTTAATGTCTCTTCCGATCACAAAAGAAAGTTGTCTTTAGCGTTCCATTTATCAAAACTAAAATTCAAAGGACACTTCAGGTAGTGCATGTTGTTCAGTGAAACATTACATTGGAATTACATTCATTACTAATCCTCGGTCTTCACTTCACTCTCATTCATTCACAACATATATTAGATTGCATGTTTCCGTAGGAAAACGTACCAATTACATTCAATTCTTTCCTTGTCTCACACCAAATCTTTAAAGAAGAATGTATTATACATTTATTATGAAAAGTCGTTTCTCTTACTGTTTCTTTCCTGTTTGATTGTTTATTATATTTTCTATATCATCGTGGATTCGTCATGTGAAAAGTAGTAGTTTTTTCTGCGTCGACGCCTTCATAATTATATGAAAACACCTACAAAGTATTCGTTCTCGGCGATGATATTATCGCACGAGTTCAATTTGAACGACGCGAAGGATATTCGATTCATAGTTCTCAGTCATTTTAACATAAATCTAACCGTGATAGAATCTTAGTCTATAGTCGGAGATTTAGCAAATAATGTACGAGGTCTTTCATGTGGTTTACGCTCGCATTTAATTTATTTCCTGTAATTATGTTTATTGATATATATGTCGGTAGCATATTTGTTTATAACATGTGATCCTTCGATAACCATATGGATAAGACTAATCCCTCACAACCTCGTCATGTCCTCATCTGTAAAACAATTTCTTTTCATTGAATTTTCGGCGTTTTCAAATCTTCTTTTTTTCCGTTATATTAGCAAACTCGAAAAAAATGCTTCCGCTCACGAAAAAATATCTCGTGATATTTCATTTCGGTTAAATGTCGATATTTGAGCAGAGATCTTGTAAATACAGTGGGTACAGTCGGACTATTCTTGACTCTTTTGTTCTAAAGACAAAAGATCGGTGTCAGACAGTAAGAGTGACTAACAATCAGTGAAAGAGGACAGAGATTCTTCTCGAATACAGTCGGAAGGGCCAGACTTATTCGTTCAGAGAACGAATAAATTTACTTCAATCAAAATAAGTACCGTGCCATTATCATTTCAGACTGTATTTGTATTGGTTACATAATTATCTGGATTTTCGTTATCCTTCACGATTTCACTCCCTCGAATATATTTATTCTGTATTTTTCTTTTTATTTGTGTTACACATAATGCATTGCTTCACCTTCAGTAGTCAAATAAGTGGACAGTTGTGTTTCAGAAGAGAAATGTCGATTTCTTCTAAGAATATATACTTCAATTCAATTATTCATTATCAATCACAACACGAAGATTCTGCCCTCTCAGATATTTAGAGATATTAGAGATTTACTTACTGTAATTCCCATAAGACATGATAATGATTTACAGCTAAAGCATATCCTAAAAAGCGATCTAAACGTCGAACCTTTTTGTTGGTGCACACAAGGAGAAATGTTGAATTGGAGGCATCTGAATTCTGGTGACGCGATCAATAGCGACAATTTCTGTTACCAGCAACATAGAACGCATTTGTTGACCAGATAGGAATATCTCATCACTTCGAAGACCCGACCCGACCCCACACGACCACACACTTCGCAGAAGACTCATAATATTGTCTACCCCTTACCCTCAAGACTCATCTGTCATTGCTTCGTTCGGCTGTACGTCCTTTTCCTATCTCGAATTGCTCCTACGGAATAAACTTGACGAAACCGATGCCAAATTCGGCATGACTGCCTCACCAATTCAGAGATTTCATCGTTCTAGAAGCAGGGAATTCAGACACTGTGGTGGTAAGCAGTATGTCACTGATAACCTTATCTATCTAATTTCGCCCAATTTATGGACTAAAGAAATAGTATCTGAACGATTCTAGATAATTTTGCGACAACCTAATATCATATATGATATATGTGCGGAATAATCTGTCATTTAATGTTAACCATCCTCTCCATGACTGATTGTGCTACAATAAAGGTCTGTCTATTGTATTGTATAGTGGAGAGTTATTTATTTGAGGTCATTCAATTAGATAACGTTTGTAGTATGATACTTTGAAGTTGTTAGTCTATAGCACTATGAAATATTATGATTAATTACGGACATAACGTCTATTTGTAGAACTAGGTTATCTGGAAACATTACTTCAGGACATCTATCGAGCAGTTGCATAATTAAAAACTCTCAAACTTTCCAATGTCCTTGTTCCTAGTTCCATAGTTCTTTGAATGGAGAATTTAGATAGATGGTTTAGAGTAGATCAAATATTTCTTTGCGATATTCAAAAACACATTCCATCATGATTTCCCAGACTGAATGTTATTTTTAGATTCCTTCCAATGGATTTAGTGATTGTCTATAATATTAGCATTGCAGCACATGTTTTCCCATCGACATTATTATACAGGTGTTTCCTTATATCACGAAGTGGTTCCACAATAGAAGAGAGAGCAGAAGACAATGGAGAGACTGTAATGCCTCAACATTCTTTGTTTTTTAAACTACATTCTTCTCACACAAAAGCCGTGCTCCCTCTGACTCACCTTTGAATTAAATTAACCTAAAGTATGTACCGTCTAAGTATTTTAGCATTTTCAGCTCTCATAAACAATTTTTCCCGAATCTATATGAGATTTTAGCTCATTGTTATTTTGCAGAAACTAATCATTATCACTGATTCCTTGTTATAGTTATTCTTGTTTTTTTCACGTATCACTATTATCCGAAGCGCTACAATTATTTTGTTGTCACAGTCCTCACTATCGGGTATGTCTGTCTACGGGAAATATATTCTCATAAGACACAGTAAAGGATTTGTTTGCTGTGTTTCTTCTATTCTACTCCATCTTCATCTATTCCTCACATGTCTTCTTCCATCTTTCCCATTGCAAAAGGATCATCTTCGATGCTTTTCTTGCTAGACTCTTCCTATATTTTTTATTCATTCTCTTACTTTCCATACTTATCACGGTCTTCAATCTTGAGCCCTTTTTAATAGTCAAATTTATGAAAGGCCACTAAAGAGAGTGACTCAAAGAGAGAATATTATGGTTTTCCATTTGCAGATTAAACCCCAGTGATTATAGATTACTTAAACAAAAATACCATTCTATTATAGAAAAACATGTTCAAGTTAGTTTTGCAATATCCCTTTATCCTTCATTTGTTCGGTGAGTATTTCCAACGTCTCTCACTTTCACATAAATAGAAAAAGTTTTTAAAAATAGCGGGAATAAGTGTGGTCCCCTCTAAAAGTGCTTGTTTGGTTGCATTCCTTACCAATTCTAAACAAAACATCGTTTCTTGTATGCTCTTGATGTTCTCATAGTATCATCTATTCATTCGTGCTATTCAATGCATTGTAATCCACTCTAAACAACATGTTCTTCCAAGTTTCGTTTCATTCCCTTGCACTTCTTTTTCATCATTGGACATGCCAATATGAAGTTATATTAATATTTTGATGATACAATTGGTGTTTAAGATATATAGCAATTCGACAACTTTTTCAATTTTCTCTGTCATATCTTTTGTTTGAATTTAAAATTCAATTTAACTCATATTTCTTATATGAATCAATTGTACAAATAAATCCTCATCGTAATAAATACGCAACAATTTTGGTTATTCATGTATACTAAAGTCTTTCTAAAACTGACATGAGATTGTAATTAAGATTTCCAAAAAAACATTATTTATGAAATAATCGTATTTCTATCCGGATAGTATTGAGGAGGAAAAACTGAACGAAATCCGTCTAGAATATTCCAAACGGAAATACTATTTTGTAAGACTCTCATGTCAAAAATCCCTTAAGAGACCCATAGAGGATGGTGTTACGGTGAGGCAGTGGTGAATGAGTCATTCCTTCTCTCTCACAGTGTTCGATGGGTAAATACAATACCACATAATCTAAAAATATCTGCGAAAAAGAATGTAGGCCATTTTTTCGTTTGATAAGTGTTTAATTAGATTATAGAAAAATCCGAATTGATTACCGTTGGACAATTTGTGCAGTGTCTTATACTAAATTAAGAATTTACCTATTTCGTCATCGTCAAACTGATATTGCCTCTAGTCTCGATCATGATAACATAACACTAAAAAGCGTTACAACGATTCGAATTGGTTCTCCGCTCTAATTGAATAGATTGTTGTCAAGGATAAATCCTCTTGGAGACATGATATCAAAATGAACTATTATCGAATAGGTTCACTTCATGGTCTAACAAATGAAGTAGATGGAATCCACTTACGTTTGCAGACTATGCTTACTAGTTACTAGACTTATGTTAGTTAGTTCACATATAGTACAGAAAGCTCCGTAAGTAGGATCATAAGGCGAGCAATAAGAAATAAGCTCTGACTCAGTTCAATTTTCGCTTCTATGCAAAAATGGTCACACTCTTTAAAGATTACTGAAGACAACTTGTACAAAAGCGGCCAAGTCAGCGTATGTGTCGAAATTTCTATTCTTAGCCTGTATTACTATTTTATTATTTCCGTTGTAACATACGTGATTTATTGAATATCTTATGAATTCTTCGTTATTTGTTGCGAATTCGTTCGAATCTTAGAATGAATTGCAGCTGCATGTGAAAAATGGAGAGTGAGACTACTTACTGGGCGGAGAAATCTTGTAGAATAGGTTATAATACAGAATATTAGCAAATGATTAATCATTTTGTATTTCTTAATCTTGCAGAGAGAGTACAGACTATCACTGCATCATTTTTTTCACCATTATCATCATGATTTTTGCTGCACAACGTAACCTTTACCATGTTTTGCACACTTTGCCACCGAAAAATATTTTGCGACAAAAGTGTAAATTATTCACTAACTCCTTTTAAGAAATCATTGTTCGTAGATGACAGTCAGTCTTCACAAATAAAATCTGTATATTTGCCCTTACGGATGGTTGAATTAAATTAAAATAGCCACAGACGTCTTACACTTTCTCGTAGACCAAAACACAGTTTGTTGGTCTGTGAATAACGGAAAGTACTTCATCTGACGTCTGTCCATGCCCCCTTTCTTAAATAACCATTAGGGGTATGACAGTTCGGAACCGTTTTTGAAACAAGAACATTTTCATTGAATTGATATTTTCCATTTAATTTCCCTTGCTTATTCCAAAAATATACTTTAAAAAAGGCTTGTTCGAAAACAACTGTTCCAAACTTCCATATTACCTTAATTAGGATCACAATGAAATGATATTCAGTTCATTTCAAAATAGGATAATTTTTTTATATATCGAATCATAAATAGACAACTCGGTGAAATACTGAATTTAAGTATTTCACTATGGCGAAAGTTTTTGAATTAAAAAAAATTAAGTTAAATGTGCAGTAGATGCTCTTTGGAATCCTTTGTATACTGATATATAATGTGCATATAGTTCACCTGTCCATGACAACACAGCAGACAATTGTTCTTGTATTTTGTATATAGAATTACTATACAATATCAACATCTACCTACGCATGTGAGTGGAATAATGAATGATTGGAACGTTAATGCCATATTCACACCTGATAATGGTGTTCCTTGGTCATTATATGTGTAATTTTTACATTCATTGGCTATGATGAGCAGAATATTCATCTGCTGATGAATATTCTGCTCGCGCCTTCTAGCCTTTTCTTTTGGTTTTCACGTTTTTTTCATGGTTAACAATGTTTTTTAAAAAGCTTTCGTGTCTTTTTTGCTCGGACAACTTAGTAAAAAAAGATGAACTTGCAAGAAATGTATGCTTGATTAATTTATAACAATTGTTCATATGTGAATCTCTGTGAATGTCCATCGATCTTATCATGAAATGTTTTCGGTAGCCTCACTCCCCTTCTTTATCATCAGCTCCTTTTAGTGATAACAACTTTCACATTTGTACAATTTGTCTCATTATCTTTTCTTCATCAATCAATAGCGATTGTCCAATTTTTATTATCGATCTTTTTCTGTGTTTACTTTAATTATTTTCTGTCAATCGCAACATGATACTTTATCAATCAATCGTAGACTTCGAAAAAGGCAAAAAAACCAGAGTTCAACGAGAATTCAATTTTATTTACTTTTTTTCGTTTTATTTTTTCGAAATAATTTCACCTCACTGATTACTCATCTCTCACAAATTTCCACTAAATGTATATACTAGCATAGTTTAAGCTACGATTTTGTGAAATGTTTTCTTGTTATAATCTCAAAGCGCAAGAAATCTACGAGGTCAAGTAAATGCTTCAATCGATATTCCTTTTGTACGCTCTGAAATTAAAAGAACGAAGTTGCCCAAAATTAGGGAACACTAGAACTCGCTTTCACAAATAATATATTTTCCGTGTGTTGATTCTTAAAATAGCATCTGTATTTCATTTTGATGAACATATCCCCGTGTTCCTCTTTCATCTTTACTATTCCTATTCTTCAATTATTTACAATCTTTGATACGTTTTCTTCCCCTATTCTCATTATAATTTTAGCGCGGTTTTATGCCTATTAATTATATGATGCTAATGGCGTGTCATTGTCTATGAAACATTTTTGAGAAACAATAATCGCTGAATATACCTCAAACAGATAAGCATAATCCCAAAGAAGCAGCATCTCAATCTGTTTTGAAATAGAAATAGGGAGTCTTCTGACAGAAGTTGTGAAAATTTTATTTTCATTATTTATTTTAAGGAATATTCTGTACAAAGCAACACATGTTATGATAATGAAACATTTTACGACTTTGCGATCAACTCGTAATTGTCGTAGTCATATTTCTCTCGAAAACAATGAATAACAACATGTAAATGAGATGATATTCTACAGGATTCGATGACAGATGGAAGTGCAATATATGTTGATGGACGACTACACAACATCACTGATGTCAGTTTACAACTTTATTTTAATGGTTCATGTTCGCCTTTCCAAAATGCATCAGGTATAACGCCGCATAACGTTGGAACGCGAGGATTTTTTCTCAATGAATAAAGTGCTAAAAATTATGATTCTACAATACGCCATAATAACCAAAAAATGTTGATTGTGTCTGAACATTTTTTTAATACAAAATACATTCGGCATTATTTGAAATTTGCACACAAACACCTAATGATGATCTCCTCTATAAACATAAATGTTTATCACTTTGTACATTGAGAAAGTGCCTCACGTTATAGGGTGTATTCTCTTGATCCATCTTGAAAATGCTAACGTGTACCACTGTATATGTAAAATAGAGAAACCCCTTATTTAAAAAAATCAAAAAAGTGCAAAAATTAATAATAATAACGGAGTAAAAGTTAAAACTTCAGTGATAAGAACTATCACAGATCTGGTGTAAACTCATTCAAATGTCAGTCTAAATCTAATAGTATTTGATTGTTCGCTGATATCGTTAATTCTTATTTCATAGACGTCTCTTATATATCCCCTTGTATTTTCATGAAAATGAAATAAATGAAATAGAGACAGATTAATGGCCGCTGAATAGAATAATCTATTGAATGTACCGCAGATTCAAAGTTAAGCACATTTCTCGGTTAACTTTGAAGTGACTTCCCTCTCTTGTTTCAAGTACTTCGTCGCTAACTCATTTCACTCATATTTTTGTCAGAATTTCGAATATTAGTGGTCTTGAAAGATCTCTTCAGTAATTTTCTCCCTTCATAAAATTGTAATCAAATTGAAGAACCCATTGACGGAGGTGAGACTTCCTTTAACGACCCTAATGTATGGTTCTACTTTATGTGGGATGAATGTCTCAAATTCTGATGTCTTTCATTTTGTGATGTATGAAACCATTTAAGCAAAGGAAGTGATGAAATCTGATCTACTTCCGACTAAGATATTCAATGTGAGAACAGTGATATCCTGATCTAGAACTTAATAATCATTAATTTTGCCCCAAAATTAAGTTTCGGAGAAGTAATTATGTATGAGTTCGTTCTTTTCTTAGCAAAACTATGACTAATTTAATGGACACACTGAAAGGTTTATCAAATGAATCATGTCATAAGTGAGCCGAGTTTGTAATAACATAATGGAATTCCACAGTATGTAGTCTTTGAGTCAGTAAGATTGTGACAAGGATGAAGGGTGGTTGACTCCGCCCACAATGACTTTACAACTCATGGCCAGTTAATATTCTTACTTCCATCATTCATCATATAGGGCAGTAGCATCTCCCCCTTTCAAGAGAGTGGCTATTATTATTTCGATTATATTTATCCTTGTCATGCATCTTTTCCAGTGTTTTAAACGTCAGAACGAGGAAGTTTAAAAGATACTTCCTGTTCTCACCTTTTTACTATAGTATCTATTATTCATCGCAACACTATACGCAAAAAAACTTTAACTGTGTTGAAAATGACATTGCTGTGTAAGTTTTAAAAAAGTACATTGGGAGCTTATAAAATTATCTGGAAAAGAATATGCTCATACTCTATTCCACACATGGCCAAAGATTATTAACTTTTGAGAAAATTGAATAGACAGAAGATGCGCCAAGGGACTCAACTTTGAACTCTAGTTATTACAAGTGTGGGACTCTCAAATGAGATACATGAACTTAATGAAATAGTGACTTCCTTATAGTTTAATACTATTCTATAAAAATGAGATGAGATAAATTCAATTCGTCATTATATCTAATAAATTTACGGGTCATTCCTATATTATCATGGAAATTGAGTGATGCTTATAGTGCGCAAATAAGAATGAATTACCGAGAAAATATATTTTACTTCCTCATCCTTGAGAAACTTGTGAATTATTCCATTCACCAAATTAAAAGGTTGTTCATATTTGGGCTATTCTGATTACATGTTTCGGATAATCGTAGTTGTACATATGTAATTGACATCTTAACAAAACGGTCTTCTCGGATTTTAATCTTTTTCTTGCTGTGACAAAATACTTTTGTGACAGTCCTTATTTCATTGATCGAAAGTTTATGAAAAAAGACAGCGTGACTTTTGAAACACATTAAATGTCTCCCCTTGTGCACACCAAATCCCCGATTTCTGAGAAAATCTCACGATTTGCTCATCCCTTCGTAACGAGAATCGATGAATCTTCCGTTGTATTTCATTCTTTCTTTTCTTTTATTCCTAATATCGTTATCTCGTTCTTAAAATGTTTTGGACCGTTGAGAATACAGCTACGTCTCTACACTCTTATTCCATTATGCAAGAAAAAGTGACAAAACATTCTTAAGTTTCCATCACAAGAAGAGTCTCAGTTAATTCTCTTCCATTCATCGTTGGTCTCTATTCACCATAGTTCACCATTTTATTCACTTTTTTATTTCCTCTTTAGGTCCATTCGCAAATTATAGGACACTTTTATTGTTAATACTCTCCAAGTGGGCATGATAAATAATATATCATACAATATCATAATATATTCGTGATGTATGTAATAGTAACTTTAGAATATCACGTAACCTACTTACCGTAGTTCAATTAGCATGAATTGAGGAAGCACTAAAACACAAAAAATAACCAACAAATATCGAGTGCATAATTGAGTGATGATAATGAAATGCAAGAACAAAATGGCATTTTGGCCCAGACAGTATGCACTTACGTTTAGTCAATAAGCACCAGAATGCTCTTGAATTACTTTGACCGATTGATTGAGCTCTTGTCTCACTTATGAGCGGATTCAAATGATTATCCTTTCAACGTGTAGAGACATTTAGATCAAATCATAGGCGCGCTCAATGGTTTACTAATCATAATACATTATCTACGCCATTAAAGCTGGAATATTCGCGCATATTCCAAAATATTTAGTTCAAAAATGAAAAGATATCATTGACTGTTATTGATTTGTTATCTTCTCATTATACGATTAATTATTAATCTTTATATTATCACAATATGTATGAGAATAGTCCAGAATCTTCAAATCCAAAAATAGTCTAATTGTTTAGAGTGTCTTATAGAGAATTTGTAAGAGGCTTTCCTCCTTTACAGTTACACAAAAGGGAGATTTCACTGAGATATTTTCAACGAACACGCTAAGATAATACAATATGCGCAAATTATATGTCAGGCGTGTCTGTTCGCTACTTTTTTCCTTATTTCTTTATTCTTTATTCTCAATCACATTGAATATGCTTCCTCCATTCTTTGAGTAGTGAATACAACACAAAATGAATACAATGCGGAAAAGATAGGATTATTTGATATTAGGTAAATTTTATGCAATAAGGTTCAAAATTCATTTTTAGATTTTTTTCTCATTTTTTAGTATTTCCAAAGATAGGGCCAAGGTCTTATTATGACCGGTCTAGTGACAAGAATGGAGTCTTTGACCCCTTTCATTTGCTGCCTTATTCCATCTTGATTACACTCAAAAATGCAAGCTTCTGATGTAAAAATGATGAAACATGTCTATAACATGAGTGTAGTTTATACTATATTTGTTAGGAATATATTGAAATAGAATATATTGACAAGGAGACTCTCACAACTTAATTTGGCGATGAGACATGTGTTATAGTTCATTTGAAAGCCCTTTTTCTGTAGATTAAGAACATGTGCTTTAAAAATGCAAAAGAGGTCTGTGCACGGACTAAAGCATGACAAATTTAGTAGCAATTGCCACCTCGCAATGATGCGCGCACTGGTAGGCTAGGTCTCCGTGTTATTTCTACGAGCCAGTGGTGGTAGAGCTAGCTAGTGGTGGTAGAGTTTCCGTTTCCACAGTTTTTCCTTCAAATAGTGAGTTGCAAGCGTCGACGAGAATGCACTTGAACCGGCTGTAGGGAACCTTCTTCATTCTTTTGTAGTAGTTTCACACTGTTGTTTAACATCTTTCATGGGTCTAGCCTAACCAAGTTCTTCAGATATATCGTAATAACTCATCTTTATCTCTGGACAATACTAGCTCGCAGAAATAACGCGTAGAACAAACCCACCAGTGCGCGCATCATTGCGAGGTAGCAATTGCTCAAAATTTGACAGGCTTTAAGTCCGTGCACAGAACTCTTTTGCATTTTTAAAGTACATATTCGTAATCTACAGAAAAAGGGCTTTCAAATGAACTATAATACATATCTCATCGCCAAATTAAGTTGTGAGAGTCTCCTTGTGAGTACCAAGAGGGACAAAAAGTAATATCTTCTACACGTGTTGTGCATGTGCGAAAATAAAACTCAAACAAAATCGAGTTATTATATTTACGTTGCTTTTTGTAGAGAATTGTTTTTGCTCGATTCTCATTCCTTCTATCTTCAGTAAATATAAAGCAATAGGCGTTCATGAAGATTAAAGATGAACTATAAGACCTTGCGAGTATTTCCTCTCTTATATTCTTCCCTTCCTTTGTTCTTGTTGTAGTCTCCAAATTCAATTTGATTCTTTCACGCTCTACTTCATCATTCTAGAACTTCTCCTCTCTAAATATTTTTTTTATTTATTTCATGTCAGAAACCATTTTATCTGAAGTGGCTTTAAATTATTCTATCCATTGGTGTTTACGTCCTCTTTAGAATCAGAGTCGATTTAATTTTTCAAATGAATTTATGTCTTGTAATAATATTTAACGAAAATTGGACTAAAAGTGCTCGAAAATAATTAGTGTTCGTGGTCTGATTCAAATGAAGTGTGGAAGCTCATACGAATTGAATGGAAGAATCTCCTTTCCATCCACAAAACTTCATCAACAAGTTACGGGGAGGTTTTAGTTAGATCTGCGACTTTTGATACACCTTATAATCCTTATTAATAACATTGTAAGCTTTGGTTCTAGGAAGATTCATTAACTCATCTCAATCGTAGTTATGGGAAGATTATAAAGAGGAATAATGATTGTATATCAGCAGATCGATCCATCCATGATTCCTCTCGATCTTGCTCTCTTCATGCTCGTAGGCTATGTCGTCTACTTCTTCCTTATCGTCGTCGGTATTCCAGCCAATTGCTTCGTTCTTGTCAGGATGCTGCACTTTAAGAGGTAAGGAAGTTAAAAGAATATACAAAGCTAATTTGAAAGTCTAGACCATAGTCATAGTTTCTAGCGTTATTATCTAATAGAGATGATAATTTCAAATAACATGGGGGTACCTATAACGATGAATTGAGTACATAACCGCATAAGTACACTTTTTCTATTCATATTGATCTTTAGATAAAGAATAATTGAGAGATTTCTCTATATTCTTCTCAAATACAGTAATGGAATATCTCTTTCAGACGTTGCCCTGATACATATAGAATGGGAACAGGAGCATGTCTTCTAGCCATGTCGGTGAGTTGACGACTACAGTATCCTTTATTCACTTCACGATCTTAACGCAAAATGATCTTATTATTGTAGATTGCCGATTTGGTTTCACTCATATCAATTCTTCTACTGTGCTTAACGTCATTTGGAGTCGAGTTTGGCTTTTCGGATATTGTTTATCGATTGATTTGTAAGGTGAGCGTTTGCAATTTTTATAATCAGTGTCATGCCGCTTTATTATTCGCAAATGTCACTTTATTACTATTGTAATAAGTGAGACCAAAAAACACATTCATAGCTATTTTTGTTTATTTGTTGTAAATGAAACAACTAGTTTCATCTTCCTCACATCATGATTCAAAGAGACCTATTAAAACAAATTTGCATATCATTATCTATATCCTCAACGACGTAGGTATCTTAAACATCAACACGATTATGCATTAAAGTAAAAGCTCTAGTACTCTAAACAGAGAGAGATTAAACAGAAAGTCAGTTTCACAAGTATTACCTCAGTTCTAAACAGAAGTAGATTAACAACATAATAGAAAGTCATATCATCTGTAGCGGGCTTTGAGAATGACTCTAGAATGAAAAGAATAGTTTTGCTAGACTATTATGATTTCAACTGACAAATCAAATCAGATCAAATCATTTATTTTCCTGTATAAGAAAGCAAGGGGATGGTATGGGCTTCTTCTTATCACGTTAAAAGGGGTCATATTTGACAGTACTAGGCAAATATCTTAGTGGAATACCCGGGTATGAAAATCAATATATTTGCAGCTTTCGATCTTTTCTCTTCATACAGCAACATCAATAGCCATCTGGTCATGGTTACTAATGAGTATTCTTCGATGGTTGGCTCTATATCGACCACTTCTCCATCACACTCTCTACAATCTACCTGTCAAGGTATCTTCATTTATTTTAATATTGTTTTGTAAATTAAACAACAATTTAATAGTTCAAAATTAATTTGATATAATATTTGAAGGCTGTGGGCGTGGTCACCCTTTCTGCATGTATCACAAACGTTTGGTTGCTCATCGTTGTTGATGCCGAGAAGGTATTATATGTATAAAGATTTTTTTCCATTTAGTTTTTCCCTGTCAAAGACATTCATCAATCATTTCACATTTAAACGAGAAAAAAAACTTGGTTCTAGAAGGTAAGGGAATATACCAAATCGTATGAGAAACTGATCTGTTTTCTCTTGCTTTGTTCAATAGACAGAGAGAGAGAGAGTATGCCTATCACAATGTACAGTTTGTAACATATCTATAATATTAATTTTTAAAATGTGAAATGAATGCATTTAAGGGTCAATGTACACATGGCTGGTTATTCGGGAACGAGCTTGTATCGAGAATTCTTCTGGTAGCAGAGATGATATGGTCGTTTGTTCTTCCCATTGTAGTTGTCGCTTATCTCGATCTCAGCACTCTTCTAAGTATTCCGAGGCTTATATCAGCCAGGTATAATACATTACTCTTATTGTTAGATAATTCAATCGCCATATATAATTTACATAAATGCAATAGTATGATGTCATAACAGGAAGCATTGCACAGAAATTAACTGGATGATTTTCAGATACAGCGATTCATTGCTTCAACCGGAGATGCACGCAGCACACGATAGACATATGAAGGTTAGAATATTGATTAGTAAATAATTTTCTCTAAAAACATCTGGACTATCTTGTCACCTCGCTCATTGATCATTTTCACTATTTAAAAAAAACCATGTTATTCTTTTCAGAAATCAACAAAAACACTTCTTCGTTGGTTAGCTATCGCTCTCGTTGACATTCTACTCAATGCACCTGAGAACATCTTAAGGTTTGAATTATATCATAATGTCATGCCTCAGTTCAGTTTTTTTAGTAAATTTGTGGTTGAGACAACAAAAAATCCAGTTCTTAACGGGGGTAATGGCAAAGATCCGACAAATTAATTTAAGGTTGTCAACTATTCTTGGATTCTTCGATGATGATGATGCTGGAAGCAATTCATATTTGATATTCAAAACCATTTCGGATGTGAGTGATATGTTTAGTAAATTTTTGTAAAACAAACAGTGCTTTGAACGGCAGAAATAGAAATATAAACTGACCGTTTGACTTGTTTAATTGTACATTATAATGAAGCGATTGGGATATTGAAATAATAGCTCACTTTCGGCACTTTCTATTTCAAACCCTTTATAATATATAATTTAGTACCCACGTTACTAACTAAAATAAAATAATTGATTAAAGGTATTCTACTATTCTCAATATTCCTTCAATGCTGCATATCTTGCTCTATTCATCTATGATAGAGCAACCTCATCATCTCCTATAAGACGTGATCATTCTTCATTCACTCCCACTGTTCATCCATCCAGTATGATCATTTATTTATTTATTTATTTGATACGATTTATAAATTCCATCTTGAAATGTTTAGTTAACCACTCATCAGAATGATAAAATTTTGTACATAACAAAAAAAATCACTCATATAATATAATTATTAATATAAATCTCTAATTTCAGCCCGTCCCACTCCTTGTTCATCTACCGTAGTCCCTAACACAAATGCAATCAAAGCTCTCACATGCAATAATAATCGAAGATTACGCGAACTCTCTCCGACAAGAGGATCCACTAAATCTCTTAATGTCTAAAACTTAAATTTAAGTCACTAAGTCATGAATTCTAGGCTACTATTTCATAACTAAATATTCAAAGTATTGATTATCTCTTTTGCTATCATGTCAATATTCTGTTATGATCTCTAAAATTTACCAACAACGGGTAGACTACCACAATTATGTACGATCTTTCGTCATATCGGCGTTTACAGTAGAAGCGTTGAATCAGGTTGGAATTGGCATAATGAAAATTATTATTTAGAATTATTTGAGTCAAATAACATGGGACTAAGTACTCTTTTGTAATGTTGTTTACAGAGCGACAACTAGTCAACTTATCTATAGCATTTGACATATTTCTTTTCATTATACATTATTCCCACTTTTAATCCCTTCATAACATTATGTATTCAATGCATTGTTGATCCACCATACCATCCTCATTATAACAAATCTCTAATATTAATTCCACGAACGAGTATGTCATTTTGTTTATTTATACGTATGGTTTTTGTGCATAAAGCAATGAAATTCTATTTTGGGAATCATTTTGGTCTATTTCGGTCTAAGGATGGAAATTTGCTAATCGCATCTATGCTTTCATCAAGAAATGAAGCATCGAGAAATATAAACGAGAATTCTCCTTATTTTATTTAAAAGGAACATTTTGAACTCTAACATCCACAACTTGTTAGATTCTACTAGAATATCTTCTATCCTGTTCAGAGCTAAATCTTTCAAAAATAAAGGTTCTCATATTTAAGTAACTCTAAGATGCTTAGAATAATTACTCAAGTTACTTTCTCATATTTCCGAAATTTGAACAAGTCAGGTCTCAGTATATCTTCTTTGCTCGTATAGTCACGATGAATACTGTTGTTTTGAATATATTTCTCCAGATTTAGATTATGTACGCACGAAAATACTATACCATGTTATGATCTCTTGTTCGGAGTTGAAATACTATCGATAGTAATTCAATATATCTCACATAATTTATCCCGTATTCTTTGCAAATAAATCATTGCATCTACAAGAAAACGTCCTTGAAGTTTCTATCCTGTTAAACCCAACAAAACCGAAATTATTTGCCCTTTGTGTTGTCCACATCTTTGCTTGACGTGATAAGTTACACTGTGCAGAGTATTTTGCTTTGCTCCTTTGTACTTTATTGATTGATTACTTCCGGAGGGAATTCCTGACCAATATTTCCTCCTCATCTCATGATAGAAATGTTCATATTCATCGCTTTCAATATTTCTCAATCTTATCGACAGAGAATTTCCGCGGTTTGCATTTTCTTTGCGAGCAAGAAGTTAAATTTCCATTTTACTTCTAAAAATCGATAACGGAAAGTCGGAGTTTGAATTCCCGCATTTGATTTCGGTATTCCACAATTTTTAACGAGCCATTATTTGTTCCATTATTACGTATCATATCAGTTTGATTACGAAGCAGTCAGGATAAATCAGTATGTAGCAATGACTATAGATATAATAATAATATCTTTACGTGCGTTTCAGGTAAGAATGATAATGAGATACATAGAGAAATGCATTAGGGACACATAAATACAATACCACAACGAGGTAGTAAGGTTGACTTAATAGATAATGATGATATAACTTAAATTATAAAGCATAGGTAGAAATACAATTATGAAAGATTTTGACATTGGGACAAATTATGGCAGAATTAGGCAGTAAATTCCAAGAATTGACGACTCTGTTCGAGATAAAGTACAAGAAACGCTTGGATTTACAATTATATTTGACAAGTTGAAAATTATTTCTGCGAGACGATATCTGATGATCATCTCACATTTCTCCTTTATCTCACCAACTGACCACTTCCTACACTCTCATGTCAATTCTTCCTCTTCATTACAATTGACACATCTTCATTCTTCACTCAAATTACACTCTCATCAAGATTCATGCAACTGAAAAGCTGGAATCTTATTCTACCTGTATCTTATCCCATTTATTAATCAATACCATTTTCCACGATTTCAACTGTCTTTGAGCAGATTATATTTTCTATTATCTTGTAACTCTTACAACTTTTTAGCATAACAGAAATACCTGCGAAATAGTGAAGAAATGAAAAAAAAATATTTGAAACCATCTAGACCATCGAAAATTGTCCCTTACCTTCCACTTCAGTTGCATTCAAAATGAAAAGGATCAATATTTACATAGAGTAGAGTGGAACACGAGATTAGTGATGTAATCACATAATGTACCGGCTCTCGTGTTGTTTCATTCCCACGCATTCATTTCTCTCTATCTCCATTCTGTCTTTCTCTGTATCTAGAACTTCTGTAACTCTTTTCTATTTACTCTCAATATCTACGTCACTGCAATGTCTATTCGACTACTTTTCCATTGTACTTCATTCCAATCATCCTTCTTCTCATCATCTCAATTCCATTCAATCTTCTCTATAGATCTTCTTCACTTTCTCATCATCCATCAATCCATCATTCCTCTCACTCCTCCCACTATCTTCTCATTTTCATTCACTCAGAGTGGTTCAAGATAACTGTTTTCTTTGATTTTACGCGAATGAGATTCAGCGCTAACAGTCGAGAATATGTGGGTCATCATTATCGAATCTTTTGGGCAATACCGTTCATGCATTACAAAGACATTATTGTGCCAATATAATAGTGCACCGATAAGTTGTATACGCATTTCGTCATCATGTCGCTTTAGCCCTCGTTATGCGCAACTTCCTAAATCCGATATAAATATGAACTGGTCACACGATCACTTCAATATGGTCTACAAACTGTTATTCATTATATGTTATTTTTGTCCATATGTGATTCTGTTTTTGTCTCCATTGCACCCTATCACACGGTCTTCTCTCTGTTATTTCCTTGATAAGTCACATTACCATCTAGTCCTCTTCATCAATAATATTTCATGTTTTTGATAGTCACAGGAATATCATTTGTGCATATTCATAATCGGCGCGTTTTCTATTTATACGCTAAATATTTTTGCCGCGATATGATCGTCATTAAAGAAAATACGAATATTTTTTGTGTACGGATCTCCTCTAACGACGCGCAACAAAAGCACTATGTATTGTAAACTTTTAGAAACTTGAGACCTAACGAACGAAAGGTTCTTAAGATATGATACTTACCTACTTATCCCCAGAACAAGTGAGACGATCACGCAAATAGAAAATATAAATAGAAAATGATCAGTGAGAAGTTAGGAAAATATTATGACAGAATATCAAATAGCTGTTGTTATTTTATAGTAAAACCTAATTACCTTCCGAATCTCCTTTTCAATCGCCCTTTTGAATAACGAGAATTGTCATGAATTGAGAGATAATTGAGTGAAAATTGAGAAGAAGTCAACAGTTCAACAGTACCATTGATAATCTATCTATCCTTCCTGACTATTCTGTCATTTAACGCCCCTCAATGATTGTGCTGGAATATGATAAATGTCTTTGTATAACACTCTCGCAATAATTTGAAACGTTCGAATGACCATGATCACCAGGCTTAATCCTAAACCCACATGAATTTGTTAATCACGGACATAGTAATCCATGATAAACAGTAAGTCTCATCGATGATGTATTCAGTAACAACGGTTGATTGGAAAGTCTTCATATGTTATCATTAATTCCTGGAAGAACAGTGAATAGACATGATTCTCATCAAGAACTGATTGATTACATCAAAATTGTAATCAAAACAAAGATCTTCATGTCATTATTGTTATTCATTGAGATGTATCATGTGCTTGTAGAATCTCTCAAATCTTCACAGCAAAAGAATAATCCTATTACATTTCCTATACTGAAGAAGCTTCGCAATTAACACAATCCCCCTCAAAGATAGTAGATAGCTTTATCAAAGCGAAGACGCTCTGTCATAAATTTCTGTATTGTGTTGTAATCTTCGGTAGACAGAAAAAAAGAATAATAGAGTGTGATTGGAGGGATGAGGTAATCCATCTTTGCAAATAATCGTTCTCGAATTTCATGTTAATGTTCTCGAAAGATGAGTTTGATTTATGTTTCTCTGGTCGTTGATTTTGGAATACTATCTTAAGTATTTCGTTGTTGCTCTTTTGCTCATTCATAAGCCGAAGCAAAAGATTATTTGTACGATCAAATTTCATTCCATCGATGAAGGCAGTTACATCCATTTTGGTTTCATTTCCTTATATTCCTTATAAATAATAAAAGTGGGCGTGGTTCCATCATGTAATATGCGTTGCTCTGCATTGTGAATACCGAACAAATCCGATTAGTACTTGTAGATCAAACATCTATATCCCTCCCATATTTTGATTCCAACTTTGTATTCGCTATTGAATTAACATTTGTGTTTTCTCTCGTATTCATAACTTATCAACCATAATACATTAGTATTTTGTATGGATTGGAGACTATATTTCCTCTTTCTCTTTTCCTCTTTGATATAAAGCCAATAATGGAACTGAATCATTACTTCATTCTTCCATATTTCATATCTATCACTATGGCTCTCTGTCCCTCTCCCTCTCCTTCTTCTCCCTCTCCCTCTTCTTCTTCTCCCTCTGCCTCTTCTTCTTCTCCCTCTCCCTCTTCTTCTTCTCCCTCTCCCTCTTCTTCTTCTTCTCCCTCTCTGACTCTACTTCCCCTTCTCCATCCATCTCTATCCTCCAATATATTTACACGTTCTTCATCATCAGCAATCATGTCGTCTCTCCGATATATCCACGCTTATTTGTGCCTTAATTTTTTCGCTTCTCTTCATACTTTTTCTTATAATATTTCTTCAATGTCTGATATACTGTGCATGAGTCTGATCTCGCGTCTATTATCTCATTATACAAAAAGACAGACCATTAGCACATTCTCTCCAATGCATTGATTTATAAATGATTGAGTTAAAAGCATTGCAAGATGCAAACTAATTTAGTGTTCAAAAATCGCAAAAAAAAAGGAACGCTTGAGAGCATGTACAGAAAGAGAGAGAGCGTTTCGTTACTTTTTCTTAACTTTGATCAAAACATAAATTAGAATTGAGTAATTGTGACAGTTCTGACCTTGTTCCTCATGTCTATTAAACATTACATTGATACTCCTCTGTTCTGCATGATACATGCTTTTCCTTTCTCTCTAATTCTAGTTATATTACACTTTTTCATCCTCTTCTTCTCTTTCCAATCTTAATACCACCGAAAGATGCACACATAACCAAGGGGAGAAGCCCATATCGTTTCAATTATGAGTTTTCTTATGGGGAAAGAGTGAAGAAGAGGAGAGTTTAATATGAATATTGAAGGAATGAGTATTTCCTATGATATTCGAGAATCTAAAGGTTCCAGTCTATGCTTTCTCTATTTCATTTGTATTGGGCATGCAGAATTTCCTACATTTATGAAAAAATATCGCATGGACTTTAAAAAAGTAGATTTGTTCTCGTTCTTTCAAAGGATTTAATATTCTCTTATCAAAAATCGTATCAAAAATCATATTCTTTTATAATAAGTCTTCTCCCGGTTTGTCCTATCCATGCTTTCCACTTTTAACTTTTTCATCATAATCTTATTACGCTATCAAAACTAATCCTTGCATTACAACAAAAAAATCTTTTTAAATACTTGCAAAATGATTCCAATTGAACTTATCCATTATCACAAAATTATTCTATTGTTTAGATTGAACAAAAAACCTTCTAAAATGCACGTGTCATTCATGATCTTTTACCCGGATGTCATCTACGGAAATTGCCCCCAGGCGATTGTCCACTCTCATGACCTATCATTTTCTTAATAGAAACTATCTAACTTTTTTCTCAGAAAGTAAGAATGCAACAACGTTAACAAAGAAAAGTCAGAAATCCATTACTTGTTACGATATTCATATCTATTGATTGATCGTATCAGTTAAAAAAATATGCAGTTGAAACTAAAATGTATTATGATTCAGAGTGGGTTGAAATAGAACAAAGGAAGTGAAAAGGTAGTCGAAGTAGAAGACAAAAGAGTAGGAGAGAAAGAATAGAAAGAGAATATGAAGATCCGGATGATTACAACCATGGGAGGACTGATTATGTTACACTAGATTAGCTATGATGATGTCAGAGTGAGGGAGGATAGAGGTTAGAGGGAAGATATAGAGAGATAAAAAGAGAATAGTGGGAGTAGAATTGCTAACCCCAGAGAGAACGAGAGAGAGAACAAAGTCCGGGAGGTTCAATGATGAAACAGTCGCTCTTTTTCCGTTGTGACCCAAGGTGTGCTAACCATCTTTTAAAGTTTTCCATCGTTATTTTGCCTACCTCGAAACGTAAAAAAAAGACGTTGAATTTTGCTTACGTATCAGCCCACGTAAATTTTGGACCGTGCTTGCTCAACTGGTAACCTGGATGTTCCTTAAGGTTAGTGCAGTTAGTTACTGTAGGTTGTGGTACTGATTAAAAATAACCCTATTGACCTTCACATACTCCAAAATTATACATGAACGGGTTCATAATCAAAATGCAACGCTTTTTTACGTTCCTGTGTAGACACGAAAGGCAAATAGAATGATGTATTACCATTAGTAACAATAGATAATAGATATATTGCGCTGCAGTTAATTTTTTATTTGTTTCCAATTAAGCTTGCTTCATAAGTGCAGACGAGCAAGACCTTTTTTCTGCATCCGTCATTCTCATCCGGTATCCGTTCTACCACACATTCTCAGTTCTATTTTCCGGTCGCGGAACGTCATTCCTCTTCTAATGAACGTCTTCTCTCTTTTTTTGGAGTTGTCTCTATCTATCTCAATCTCTCTTTTTTTCACTCTTTTCTCATTCTATTCTTTTCGTGTTGTTCTTTTCTCTAATAAACTGATACATATCATCATAGTTTCCATTGTCAAGCCCCTACTCAATTTATGGAATACCATTTATTCTTTGCAAAATACGGTAGCTTTTTCTGAGTATTGATTGTTTTCGCATAAATTTTATTAGCGCTTTGGATCGATAATATCTCCAACAATCGTACTAAAATGTCAAGAATAGAGAGTTAAAGAAAAAAGGGAGGTATCAGTATTTCCTTTCATTTCGTGATTCTTCTCTATCTTTCTTCTTTTTTCTATGAAGGGCAATGAGAAACAGAGAAGGGCTCACTGATTCATTTTTGTCTATATTGCTTCTTTCTCTTTATTTCAGCCTTCTCCATCCCTATGTCTACTCCCTTTCCACCTTCTTTCCTTTCCTCACACTATTATATGAGTTTTCCTACTCTTATTCCCGTTCCATCTTATTTCTATTCTATCACTTGTTCATTTCTTGTTTATACATACATGGTCTATCAGTTCAAATAAGTTATACTCTTTTGTTTGATACAAACCAAGAGAGGTTCTTGCTTATTGTGAAATGGTTCTAAACGTAATTGTTATTAAATCTCCTTGCAGAATTATGTTATAATTATGAAACCAAACTTTCTGATCTTATTTTAAGTACAAATTAATTTCGTATTCTGCACTCTCCTCCTCTTTCCTCTCTGACTCCATTCGCTTCTTTACTCTCTCACAAGGCAATGCTTTCATTTCTACGAAGTACTTTCCGCTTGTTTTCGTTCAAATTTAATTAATTGTTTGATCAAAGACCCCGCTCATCTCATTTCCCCCCTATTCTCATAATTTGATCTTTATTCGTCATTGAACGTAATTGACACGAACATCAGATGGAAAGGGAAAAGGGTCATAATTCCGGAAGAACGATAATAAAGAATAGCAAAGAAAATAATGACAACTTACTGTTTTCACAGAATATTCTCCATTCTTTGTATATTTTAAATAAGAATATCGTAAAGTAGGTGCTTTTGATTAGTGCATGAGCTATCTTGTCAAAATCAGCCATCGGCCCTTTTTATTACGATCAAATTGAATGGAAAACATGAAAGTCTGTGGCTCATTAAATAATACTATAATTAAAAATCTACAGTTTATTTCAATGGTTTTATCCCCTATTCTTTCTGTATATATCTTGAGATATTAAAAGACGAAAAGCAAGATTACTCTTTCGTTCCTTTTTCAGTTTATAATTGTTCCTTCTCTCGTTTATCGTCTTTTCTTTTGTGTTCCTCTCTAAAATAAGCATAGTTAAATACGATTTGCTTTATTTTTCTGAGGAAAAGAAGGGATTCATGCTGCCTGTAAATTTTTTACGGTAAACCTTATTTTTAGCTTTTTTTAGTAAAAAAAATAGCGATTCTAAATTTTTCATTGTCAAAGAAGACCTTCCCATCTTCACTCATATCTCTAACTTTTATGTATTAGGAATGAACTTTGTACAAAAGAGGTAATAAAACTTCCATCGATATTTTATGGTAGTTCATTTATTATTTACACGAAGATGAGTCTATGACTATTTTTAGACTAATGATTAATCTTGTAAACTGTCACAATGATCTAACCATGTAATCATCTTATGAGAAAACAAAATGCGCAAGGAACATATTCTACTTTAAAAGATGTATATTATTAGTTTTTCATCTTCTTCGAGATATATTATTATTTATATCTTAGTACGTGTTAAAAAATTGAATACGAATAGCGCAGCACTAAAATATATCTGTTTTCTTATTATGCGCTCTGTTGAGATTCTTTTCCTATGTCTTTTTTTGCGATTTTCCATGAGTTTTTTCATTAAAGTGAGACCACGCTCGATCTAATTTGAAACTCTCCGCTCTGGTGACACTCTCTCGATTTCTTTGTCTACGAGAGAATATTGCCAATGCGGAGAGTAAAATCAGCTTGGGGTCTGCTTTTAAGAAACATTTTGCTCTCTTTTAATTTAAATTTATCTGTCGCTCTTTCCCATTTTTTTACAATTACTTAAGAGGCGATCAGATTCACCTCTCCCTCTCCCTCTCCCTCTCCCTCTCCCTCTCCCTCTCCCTCTCCATCTCCCTCTCCCTCTTTTATCCAGTACTATGTTTCTCCATCCTCATCTCGACCTTCTCATTTAGTCTTTCTCTGCATACTTTTGCATATCCTTCGTTTTCTCATTTTCTATTCATTGACCTCCAACGAAGTACTGATATTTCCCCGATTCTATGGTGTATTCATTTCTCATTTTACTTTATCAAACAAATAATATTTAATATCTTCAATTTTATTAATTGAGCGTTGAAACAGCATCTTTTGTAACATGTTGTTGTTTAAATTTTATTTCGTATTTGGACTAAATCAATGTATGGTAGAATAGTTAACGTAATAATAATATTTATTAATTATTCAATTCTGAAACAAGCCAACATATAGATCAGTTTGCATCTTTAGATAAATTACAAACTAGACACTGGACACATCAATTGTTGGCTCGAATGCATCTTCAAGCGATCTCCAATAAAATTATCATGGATCAATTTAATTATTTTATTCTAATTTACACGAAAAACTAACAATGTATAAGTCTGTGTTATAAGATGCCCGTTGCTTCTTTCAATCAAAATTGACGAAAACTTTCATTTTTTCTTCAGACGTGCTACGCCGCATAAATATATATTTTACGTGCATTATTTTTATCGTAAGTTTCATAGATCTAATCCATTCTCACTGGTCTTATTTTTTTTTCTGAAATTTTACTATGTGCATCTATGTATCCCTCCCTCTCCTATTCCCTTTCTATCCCTCTCTATCCTTCTGTCCCTCCTTCTCTATCTCTGTCTCTCTCCATTCTCCACTATTTCTCATCCTTTCATCTTCCATCTCTCATTCATATTCACATTGAAGAGTGCATTGTGGTCTCGTCTTAGAACCTTCTATAAAGAACTTCGACAAAAATATATTGTTATATCAATGTAGTCTGATTCTAATCGTTTTCTGATCCTTCATTTTTAAACATATTCTTGTCTTAAAAAATAATTAGAGAAATTACTGGATGAGCATTTCGAATTTCCTATTGTTAAAAGGAGTTCATTGGTCTCTTCACAATCCAATCTTCAAGTTTCTCAAGAGAATCTAACAATTGTTTAGGAATTGAAGAGGGCGATGACAATGATTATTCATTCAACAACGTTTACGTTGAGAAGCTTTTCATAATTCTCGTGACTAAATAATTCCTCACTCAACGAGAGTGATGGTAATGCGTTTTATTCGAGGCATTGTTTAATCTCTACCCTATTGTGGATCAACTGATTCATCTGATTGGTCTAATCAAAGTTACGTCATTTCTTTGTCATCTTTTCATCATCTTGTACATCATTGACGTCTTTCTTTATCTATTCTCATTCCAATTTCCGCTCCAATCCACACATAATCATCGACATCGCATAATGTGCTATTATTATTAGGTGAATTCATAAGTAACGCTCGTTTTTTTGTCCCAACTTCGTTCTTGCTCTGTTGTTGTTGCCAGCATCCATGCTATATACACTAGATAGGATGTCCCTCGAATATCCTGCGGTTGTTTTCGATTCACTTCCCGCGTGTCCTCCAGGTGAGAAAATCGCACAATTTCGCCAACGACGGAATTCACATTCTCAACGTTATTTTATTCCTCTTCCTCTCGGGCTTGAAACGCCCTGACTTCCAACATGGCATAGCAGAGGTGTACCCCTCACATGTACCTCACGTAATAGCGGTGAGAAAGTGAGCCTTCAAATTCGAGAAACAGGATTTTTCCCTCGAAAATGAAGATCAACCCATTCGCCTACCGGAGGTGGATCTCGATCGATTGCTCCAAGAGGAAAAGGCTGATCCGTATCCCGATACCGGTGATATTGCAATGGCACTTGGGGTCAGCCAGAGCACTGTGGTACATGGCCTTCACACTCTCGGAAATAAGAGAAAATAGGAAAGATGTCTACCTCACGTTCTAGCCGACTACGACAAGGATCGCCAACTGGACATGGCAAAGACTTTTCTAACTCTACGTCGCCGGCTTGTTTGGCTGGTCAACGTTATAACCGGTGATGAAAAGTGGGTGCCCTACGATTACAAAGAGCCAATGAGACTGTGGTTCGGGGAGCGTGAATAGCGAGCAGATCTCCCCAAACCCGACTTTCACCGCCAAAAAGTGATATTGTGCATCTGGTATTCGGTACGAGGAGTCGAGTACTGGGAACTCCTCCTCGAGGGTACGACTGTCACGACACATGTCTACACTCTCCAGCTGCGGAAGCTAAGACTCCACCTCGAACAATCACGCGGGAAGGACACTCGGATCTAATTTCAACACGACAACGCTCGACCTCATACCGAAAGAACGACCCAGGCTAAGCTAACGGGATATGACTGAACTGTACTCCCCCACCCTCCGTACTCACCCGACCTTGCCGACTATGGTTGTCACCTCTTCGCGGCGCTCCATTACTTTCTCAAAGCGTAAAGCTTCAAATACCGAACCACTATCCATATCGAACTCGACACCTATTTCTGGAATTTGCCCCAGTCCTTTTATCACGAAGAGATCCACAAACTGCCGGGTAAAAGGCAGAAGGTGACCGATTCGAATGAAAAATATTTCTAGAATTCTCCATGCTTTATTAAATTTTTGTGACAATTTTTTTGAAAGGCGAAAAACGAGCGTTACTTATGAATTCACGTAATATATTAGTCTTTATTATTAAAGAAGGAATGCATGGGGTGAAGATAATAATAATAATGACTATTATGATGGATACTCAGACATTCTCATTATGAAGTCTTTCTATTCACCGTTCTCACTGTTCCATCTTTTGCCTACTCATCTGTCCATCTCACTCTTCCTTTTCTTCTCATGAAAGTATTGTGTGATCCTCCTCCTACTCTTCATTCATTCATTTGTATCCTCTTTTCTTCTTCCACACCCCGCCCATAATATGTTTTTTTCTTGTAAAATTCCTCCTTTATTCTCACATTTTCTTGGATACAGAGGAAGAGATACAGTGAGATCTAAATATCCGTTCCTCTCTATGCACATATCCTCTCACCGTTCTTACGGATCATCCCTTGTGACGTCGTAAAAAGTATATTATTTCACATCGACAAAAAACTGTCTGAAAGTATTACATTCATGCCATTCATAGCTATTTTACCACGCTTATTATTTTATTTCGCATTTGATCAATAAGTTACCGTAATCCACCAAATCCACTTTCGTATCAGGAACCACTCAATCAGAAACAACAAAAACGTCTCGATTCTCTATTTTCGATATAATATCTCCGTTGGTTTGAATGATTTATGACAACATCCTTTCTACATCTTATTCTTTTCTATTCTATATCATAGGTTTCTACATTGACATATGATCCATAGTTACCGTAGTCTAAGAGTATCGTGGACTGACTTTTGGATCCTCTTTTGCCATCTTTAGCAGCTCTGCATTTTCTATCGACGTGCTGTAGTTCTGTCCATTTCATTGTTATTTCAAGTCTTCCAATCTCCTTATCTATTCAATCTCTTCTAATGTTTTTCAGTGACACTCTATTTCTTGTTGTTATTTTCAATCCAAACTCAGATGTTCTCTTCTTCTGCACGAATGTTATCTTTGTAGGAAGCAAAGCGATCTACAGACTATGTCCAAGCGTTCGCGATTGATAATCATGAGAAAACATAGCTAAACTTGTGAACATCTGGCACTTCTAACAATTCGTCCAAAATGCTTTTCTTCTTCATGATCGAACAGAATTGAATGTATTGGATGAATTTTCCTCATGTTCATCCATAAAATCTGACGACATCGTTTTGTATTGTGTTGAAAGAACATTATCGAGTTATTGAAATGCTATATTGGAATTGGACTAGGAAGTGAAGAAATGTTCTTTTGTATTGAAGAAGAGAATACAAAAAGGAAGTCTACGATCTTCTCAATATGTAATTTGCGATTGTAGACAGGTTTATTCCCTGCACTAATTATAAATGGAGTTGATCAAATGTTTGATAGAAGTAATCCAATTATCTATGTACCATGAACTTGAATAAGTGTCACCCATAGGAAACTCCCTCCTCATTTCGTACTACACTTGCACAAAAAAGATTCAGAAAAATGCTTGAACTTCTCAATAAGAATTATTTCCATATTTTACTCCCATGTCCGTATTTTGCACGAACGTCATTTGATAGGAAAAGAGGAATAAGGAAGCAATGGTCTGATTGAACAATTGGACAATCTTTATAGACTAGGGTAATATGCACGCAATGAGATCATTAATCAATGTCACTATATCCTATGAGAATAGTCCATGTATGAATGTATAATATCACGTATGACGAACATATCAACATGAGTGATAGTAACTAGATATCCCAAATATTTGGACTTAAATAAGACGAATGTCAACTTTCACTGTTTTTTTTAAAATCCATTGTTTTGTCTCAAACTATGAGTACTCGTTCTTTAAGAGAAGATACAGATCATCATTGATTAACAACCACAATCGTATTTACATCTATAGTCATATCCATCAGTTTTTCATATTTTGCGATTCTGTTTTTTTTTCCGATTTCATTGCCTTAACTTCTATAAACAAACTATATGAGTAATTCAATCTATAGCATCTTATAATATCTTACAATCTCTAATGTTTGAGATATTTGACGTTTCATTACGTAGCTCTAAAATTTGCATTTGGCATCTTTGCAATTTCCGAATGATTGATACGATTATTTGTTTGTCGAATTAGTCCCAAATATGGTAAACAAAGTTACAATTTACTTCAATATATAATAATATAGTAAGTAGAGAATCTTCGGAAAAAAATATATGTGATGGGTATTTGATCCTTGATCTCTCTACCTCACTATATACCGATGTAAAGCTCATTCAGCTCAAATGATCTCTTTTACATTTTGAACTCTGACAGAACGTCTGGATTATATCTTCCTTCTAATAATGTTGAGTGACGAGGATTATTCTTCTGTCACATATAAAGCCCTTTATGGAAGAATCCAAAGGAATGGAAGTTAGATTTGACTTGTCACAGGAAAATGGAACGGAAGAATAGTGAATAAATTGAGAGAATTATGGTGAAGTGGTTCTACCGTAACCACTTCCAGATAAATTTGTATGATAAAAGAATATGGGCATTAACTAAAAAAAAAGAGTGAAGAGCGATTCTCCAACTCGTCAATTACAATAAATATTGATTGATTGATAATACAGAATAATTAGAATTGTTACTAATCTACACAGAAATGTTGACACCTATCCCACGTTTGTTCCTCCTTCAGGATCACAAAGATATATAGCTTTTTGCAGTCTCCTTCTCTAAATCTCTCCCCCCTCTCTCCCTCTCTACTTCTACTTCTCCCTCTCTCTCTCTCTCTCAATCCCCTACCTCTTCCTGGTTGTTTCTTTTGTTTTTCTCAATGACATAATCTCGTATTTTTTCACACTAAACCAGATGAATGAGTAACCTTTGAGTAAACTTCCTCATCTTATAACACTAACTTTATCCATTTCGACCATCTACTGGTGATTCCCACTCTACTTACTCAAGCATAATCCCTCCAGTGTGACTGAAAAGGTGAGAGTAGAGGGGGGGGGGACTGAATAAGGAAGAGGAAGGAGGGGAGAGGGATGTAGAGGGAGATGGAGAGTTAAAGGAGAGAGAGGGAGGGAGAGGGAGAGGGAGAGTTAAAGGAGGGAGAGGGAGAGGGAGCAAGAAGAAGCATCCAACTTAGTCTTTCGTCGCCGTTATTAGGTACATCTCTGAATAAGCACGGACATTCCCATCATTCGCATACACAGGAAACATCCCCATCTTATTGTTCTTTGTTAAATTTGATTTCTTCTCACTCCGACTCTGACTTTTCTAATGATCTACCATATCATTGATCCGTTTGATAATCCTTCTTTTCCTTTCATTTCTCTTGATCGAACTGCTCATATTCATCCCATACCTATTTCTTTTCTTCTCTTATTCCCTTGTTATCTTGCAAAGAAGTATGAATATTATTTATAGTATTATAACCTGATATTTCAGTTATCTGAAAATCATATTGTTGCCTGATCACGAGAGCTGTTTTATTTTTTAAAAGTAACATCCCAAGCTAATTTTACTCTCCGCTCTGACAATGCTCGCTCGCTTGAGAGTATGGCTGACCAGAGCTGATAGTTTCAAATTAGCTCGAGGTGTCACTTTTTCACTTTAATGTTCATTTTTACAGTAATTTTTATTAACCATATATTCATGTCAGAATTCTAACTCAATCATGACAAACTTGAGGGACTCCTTCTTTAATCTCTCTAAACGTATCATAACTTTTAACAGTATTATAATAACGTAAAGCATTTGATAACAGTGCATGTATCCTTCACTGAAGTAGTAGAAATACATTTAAATATTTCACTGAAATTTAATGAGAAGGTTTCTCTAAATAAAATAGTTTTCCATAATAAGCGATATTGTATCTGTCTATGATTCTCTCCTTCTTCTGAATATTGTCCATGATTCATATCCTTGCACATAATCTTTTTAATTGCAGCGAACGGTTTTTTTATCTCGTAGATTTAATCGTTTCCACCTTCTAGACTTGACGTCAATTTGTCTGTTCTTTCCCTATTTATCATATTTCAAGACCACCCACGCCTCTTGTTCTTAGATCTCAATAGAATACTATTTTAGATTTTTTATGCTTTTTCAAATCGCATCGGCGGGTATTTTATAACAATGGTAATTATGTATCTTCTCTTGTTTTTGTATTGCAAGACTTCACAATTTGTAATTTGCAAGGCAGTCAAATGCACTGCAAATATAATATAAGAACTCGATGGAAAATGTTGACGTAGAAATTGCACAACATGTAGGGATTCTATATCTTTCCCTCTCTCGATTTACCTGTTCCCTTTCTTTCTCCAACGATATTCTGACTCCGCCCACAAATCTATCAACTTTGTGCATCGCCCAAAAACACCTTTTACAGTATTCCGATTTCGTGAATTTCTCTAAATATTCTCCGCAAATTTTGTATTCCCCTATGAACGTTGTCTATAGATTTTTGTGATAGTCTTGTATTCACGTTATTGTTGCGCATTTGATTATTGAGTGTTTACGGTAAACCGTCTCATACAATTTATTCATTGTAGTGTTGGGCTTATTAATAGTTATGACATAGTTTGTGAAAAGTTATAGTCTATTGGTCAGACGTTAAAGAATGTAAGCACAACACTATCATACCTCCCACACCACGAAGATAGCTCATTTCGTTTGTTTCAACCATTGCCCATTGAAGATTCCGTTCTTTCTTTCATGATTCTCTATATAATATCTTTTGAGGTGGTGAATTCATTCACAATGTCTATTCCACCTCATCATAAGTTCTCTGCACCTGAACCTTCTGATGGAAGAAAGAAGAGTTTCAAGGTTTGATAAATCTCATAAAATACATTATGAAAATATTGCGGAAAGTAATATTGTCCGTATAAAATTTACTTGCATAAGAAAATGACAAACTGTACGTAAATACCGAGACAGCGATCGCCTGCACTCTCCCGTCTAACTCTCGATTACCTCTTCACTTCTTCTCTCCTAACCCGCATGACCTTCGCCGCGCCTATGCGAACTTTAAAAGAGATAGTTCTAGTTTCTATGCAAAACAAGAAATAGTCATGCAAACAAAGAAAACAAGTGATTTTTATACGCTCAATATTCATATTTATTCATATTCAAGAATATTTATTGAAACGTTTCCACAGCCCTCAATGGTCGGACTATTTTGTTCTTTCATTATATTTTCTGGGTACAAACTGTAATCTATATGTGTTTTGTTCAAAGCGAATAAACAAAATAAATAAAAAAAAGAGAAGATAACGTGCAAAAGATTGTCTATATTATTTTCATAAATTGTGTATGTACATATGAGTAGGCGAAGTATACAGTACAGCCCGGTCGTGTTTTGTACACATTCTGCGCTGCGCGGGGCGCATTTGGACGCATCACTTATTTCCTTTGCGTATGAATATTTTTGAATTCTCAAAGTCTTAATCATGAGTTTCCGTGATAAAAAGTTCTTTTAATGACTAATGAAACTGAAACAAAATTTTTATTAATGAGAAAAAACAATTAAAAGGCAAATCACACTGGTCCGAAAATGATCACTATTAATTTACTGGAAAGGTATACTGTAATATTGCGTATCGATCGCACGATCGCCGTAAGACCTATTTTAAAATTTACAGTACCCATTATTTTCGGACCAGTGTGATTTGCCTTTTAATTGTTTTTTCTCATTAATAAAAATTTTATTTCAGTTTCTTTAGTCATTAAAAGAACTTTTTATCACGGAAACTCATGATTAAGACTTTGAGAATTCAAAAATATTCATACGCAAAGGAAATAAGTGATGCGTCCAAATGCGCCCCGCTGCGGAGCGCAGCGCAGAATGTGTACAAAACACGACCGGGCTGTACTGTATATGTATTCATCAAATGAGCGAAAATAGTGCACTGACGTTTTTGTTGCTAATAATGCAAATCTTGCACGGATTTAGATTTGAAAGAGGCGTGAGATGTTGTATTTAGATGATGCAATTATGTAAAAATTGCCGTTGCAAGAATAACCAGAAAGAAAATTGGCCGGAAATTCGAAGTGAAGAGACCATAGACTGTGACTCTTTTCAGATTAGATAAATCTGTGCTTAAAGATATTGAGTAAATTTTGAAAACGTAAACAATTTGCTAAAATTAAAATTTCAGGAGAATCTAGCAAAATGCATGCGTTCTCCGAGTTTGATGTCAAAGAGAGAAGCTGCCAAGTAAGTATTCAAATGAATGCTATTATTCCTGATATTCGAAAATGATTCCTACGAGAGAGTGTAGATAGAGCGGTTTCAAATAAACTTGTTTCAATCGGTTTCAATATTATTTCAAAACCTTCCTCGTCTCCGCAAAACAAACGTTCACTAGACAGGCTGAAATGGATACCTTAGAGTAATATGATAGTTATCGTTCGGACTTACGTGTTTAAACTACATTATTGTTTAGAGTTTGCTTATCAATTAAAATAAATAAATGAACTTTTATATATTTGAAATCCTTAGAATCTTTTACATTTCTTCCTTGTCTACAGGGTGTCCAAAAAGTATTGTTACACGGATAAAACCATGTATCTTTCTCAAAACTCATCATAGACAATTCAAACGAGGTACAATATTTATCACTGACCATAAGAACATAACAATATACGATCATTCAATTTGGCCTCCTTTGGCTGCGATGACGGCTTTGAGACGACGTGGGACTGAGTCGATGACGGCCCGCAGGTTAGGGATGTCGATCTTATCCCATGCCTTTTCCAAAGCCTTCTTGAGGGACTCGCGGTTCTTGTGGCGGGTAGAGCAGGCCTCCTTCTCCAATACTGCCCAGATGCTGAAGTCCAGCGGGTTCAGGTCGGGGGAGTTGGAGGGCCATTCAGCAGTCGGGATGAAGTCGGGAAGATGGGTGTGGCACCATGACTGGGTGGCTTTTGCCGAATGAGCAGGCGCTGAATCCTGCTGGAACGTCCAGTGAGCCCCATTGAAGTGGGAGCCTGACCAGGGGAGAAGAGCCTTCTCGAGAATCGTATTGATGTAGTACTCCTTATTGATCTTGACCCCGGGATCCACGAACACAAGAGGAGTCTTGCCCGATGAGCACACCCCAGCCCAAACCATTACTGATTGGGGGTGGGCAACACGCGAGACGGTTCTGCCTCTGGCATCCGCTTGCTGAGGAGACTGTGCGATGATCCTCGTGTTCTGGCTGTTGAAGACCTCCTCAACAGAGCACAGCTTCTCATCGGAGTATACGGTAGTCAAGTGCTCGCCACGAACGGCCCGCCGTAAGAGCAATTTGCATCTCTCCAATCGTTTTTGCTTATGGAGATCAGTGAGCCCATGACCCTTTCTCATCTTGTAGGGGTAGGACTTGAGAAGAGAATGGACAATGGTAGCCACGGATCCTTTGGAGATCTTGAGATCATTTGCCATCTTTCTGATCGAGCGTTTGGCATTGCGATTGACTCTCTTCTCCACAATTTTCTGGTTCTTCTTGTTGACTGCGGTGTTGGGTCTACCCGATCTTGGATGGTCCTTTATAGAGCCTAACTACTTGAAACGGGAGATGGTGCGGTAGATCGTCATTCGGGGAATATGAAGCTTATTGCTGATGGAGGACGGAGTGCCTCCAAGGGTCCAAAGATCAATAATAGTTTGACGGAAGCGGTGCGGTCTAACCATGACTAGGGGAAACAAATTAGTTGGTGTTTTGAACACATCAAAGCTTATGCTCAAATGTGTTATAACAGGTTTTGACAGATCGTGCTACAAGTTTATATTTTCGTGTTTCAAATTTGTAACAATACTTTTTGGACACCCTGTATAAATTTCTAATCATCCATTTCAAATCATATTCCAGAAACTTACATCCTCATGTAGAATAAGAAAAAAAAATATATAATTTTTTTAATTAAAAATAAATCTACTATGTGACTATATTTTCTGTTTCTGTTCTTTGTTCTAAAATACATTTATATATAGAATGAAAAATGATGGAATTAACGATGTGTCGATGTATTGTGAATGACGACGAAATAAGAAATTTGAGTCCATCGAAAACATCTTTTTGTGAATAAGAAAGTTGAGAGATCATATGAAACATATGAGAAGGAAGAATATAATGAGAGGTCATAAGATGAGATATAGATATGAAGAGAGAAAGATGAAAGGAGAATAATAGATTATCATGAATGATATAGAGGATGATAGGAATTAAAGGGAGCGTTACCTCTCTCAATGGCCTCTTCATTGAATACGCTATTTCTCTATTCTCTAACAATGAGACATCATTGCCCCTCGAAGAGACCATTGAGAGAGGTTACGCTCCCTTTAATAATAAGAAAAATTATAGATCAATGCGATGAAAACATATCAAATAATATAAATAAATGTCGTTATATAATCCAAAAATGTAAAACGTTCTTTACTCAGTACAGAAGTTGCGAAAAGAAAAGTAATGAAAACTCCCCTCTTTTCTTGATTTTTTTCCATTTTTTTCATATCTTCCTAGCAACAGATTATTCTGTTCATTCTTGATCAATCATTCCTTTATAGACGCAAATGGTCAGCGATGCGTGAATCATTTCGTTTCAATCGAATCAAAAATGGAATCCAGAACTCACGTATATTCTCCCCATCGTGTATGTAATTATTATTTATTTATTTATATTTATCATATTTTCATTCTGATTTATTCGTTCCTTCAGTGAGCAATACACATCCCAAGTTGAAATCAATGTTGCAATTATTCAGAAAAATATATTGCTTGTAATATTGTAGGATTAGTAAAAGCGAATTGGTTAGTAACAATATTTAAACATTTATGTCTACCTTTTCTTCTGCAAGCACAGTAAAGATTAGATTTTGTTCCGAAACAAAACGAACAAGTAATGGTAAATGAATCCTTGTGTTTTTTAAAACCTAATCTTTCTGATTTCTTGGACTATGAATTGTTTGCTACACAAATTTAGACTCATACATTGAATATCATTGAAATATCGCTAAATATGAAATAATAAGAATTGTATTCAATATAAGTTAACCTTTCGAAAATATGATATTTATTATATATTAATTAAATATATTACGTGAGAAACTTTGGCATAAAAAGTGCTAATATTCATTGAATATAATAACACTGAAGTATTGTTGTAGGTGTTGCATGAAAATCACCAATTATTCATAAAAAAGGAATCCATCTTTTGTCTTTTCCATGTAGTATCTTATTTTATTCTACTATTTTGGTGAATGCCTTGAAGTAGCAAGTTTAGAACAATAGAACAAATAGTTTAAATAACGGCTGATTGCAAAATTTAAAATAGTCATCGAAATATTTATTTTTGAACGCAATTTTTGTTTGACTAAGAACGTGAGAGAACTCTGGAGTTTATCTTCATTGAATAGAATCTTTCTTTAAAATCTCATAGGAAGTGAAGACTCAATCAAATATTCTTGAATTGATAATGAGACCTTCATTGTTTCTATGAATCCCAAACATATTAATTATTAATCTATTATCATATCCTTTTGTGTATGAACATCACAATTCATGGAAACTTTATCAAATATCACCCCATATATGCTTATTTCCTCTTAATTTATCGTAATGTATTCTCAACAAATGAGATAGATAATTTAAAGTTCTATCTGCGAAAGGGAAAGATTGAGAAACAGTGAAGAAAAAAGTATAGAATTTCTGCAAATTTCTTTCCGAATTTCAATTGTTCTTTGACCTTTTATAAATTTTGCAAACAATAATCGAAAAACAAATCATCACGTGAGCTACACACCATTTTGTGCTTCGAAATTAGAAAGTTGGATGAATCAGTTATAAAAACATACGAGCTTCCTTTCTCTCCATCTCTCATCTTACTCTATAAGTAACATCTTGAGACAAACTCCATAGTCCACCCCCAACCCCTCAGGGCACAAATTCCATCGTGCAAAAGATGGAAAGATTGTCTAGAATTCGTGCGAAATAAAGTATCATAAGACCATAGAAGAAGAAAAAAATTTCTTCGATGCTCACGTTCTCAGATTTATTATACTACTGTTGTTACTTATTATTTTCCTTGTTTTCAATAAAAAAAATTTGAAAATGTATTAAAGGAGTAGAGTTTAATCTTCTTTTCTGAGTTTCATTCTAAATCATAAGTTAAAGATAAGCGATTAAGCGTTTAATCTACCTCATATATTCCAAAACATCTTATGATTTCATATAATCATAAAACGAATTAATCATGACTAAATTCCGATTAAACGGATAGTCAACGTCACGGATCACTTCATCACGTGTGTTCTTTGATGAATAAGAAATATTCTATCGTTCGTTTTGTTTTCGATCCCTATAACCATCCTAGTATGAATACTCTGAATGCATCGTAATCGCTCTGCTAGTTGTAATCAAAGCAGAAAGCTGTGTTGGAAACGATGGCCAATCACATCTTTGTATTAGGACGATTAATTAATGAAGTGGTATAGACAATGGTAGAATTAAACTAACCAATGCCACTCTAATTATGTATCATTTAAGTATATATGAAATGTTTGAGAGAATTTACGATGACTTTAAAGGGTATATGAAATCAATATAATCGGTTTATTACTATATAGAATAATCAATGATTCTGAATGTACCTTGATGCTTCAAGTAAAGATGACAATAAAACGAATAAATGCTGAGAGTAGTTTTCAAAACCTCCCTTTAGCGGAATTCTACACTCGTGCGAACACTTTCTCACACTATTTCCATGACGTTTCCAGTCTAAATCGTGCTAGAGACAAGGAATGTGTGAGAGATATCGAAGAAACAGATGTGGAGATAGAGAATCACGATAGGAAATCGGATTCAAACCTTATTTGTAACTCCGATAAATTTGTGAGTGTACGGAGAAATCTTTCTTTATTCTTCTTCCTTGTCTCTTTTATCCCATGAAATGACACTAGTCTTGCACGTACATGATTACAATGATGTACGTGTACGTTATGAATAATCAGAATTGAAATACAAAACGATTATATTTTAATGCGTTACCTTTAATGGCCTTTAATTACCTCTGTGGTTTGAAGTTCATTAAAGGTACACACAACAAACGATCTTCCACTAAACAATATTCAGAATCTTTGTTATAAGATAAGGACCTCAGTTCAATTCTCCCAATGTTCTCTATAATTGTACATTCATTGATAATACTATGAATATACAATGAAATAGTACTTCTAATGGAGAGATCAATCACTGGAAGGGATAAGCTTTCCTTATTGAATTCATTCATCCATCAACGTACTTTCAATCTCTTATTCTTCTTATTCCATTCTCCGTAAGAAGGAAATCACATTCAAGTTGGATTCTCCTTCAGAGACTGCAAATATTTCCAATTCTCCATAAGTCCATGGCCTCTCATTCAAATTCCTCCTATCACTTCAGAAAGATTCACTCTTATTCTTTTGTTCGTGATAACTTGAAGGGTTTGAAGAGAGACTCGCTTAGAACAAAACATGAAGATTGCGTGATAGACTAAAGAAGGATGGATGAATGAAGGGTGAGAGGGAGAGGGAGAGCGATGGAAAAGGGAGAGGGAGAGGGAGGGAAAAGGGAGAGGAAGGGAAAGGGGAGAGGGAGAGGTAGAGAGAGGGAAAAGGGAGAGGGAGGGAAACGGGAGAGGGAGAGGGAGAGATAAAGAACAAGAGAAATAGTAGAGAATCAGATAGAGGTTGAACTGAGACTCCTCCCCTTTCCTCTCTTCGTCTTCTTCTTTTCCTTCCTCTCCTAGTTCGTCTCTTAAATATCATAATATGGTATGAACTCAATTCGTCGTTTACCCCGATCAGTTTCGGCTCCTGCTTTCCGTCGGGGCGGTCGTTCCCTTGTAAATAGTCTCATCTATCGATGTAGAGCCATCAAAACTGCGGCAAAAGGAGTATTGAACTCTAATAGTTTACGAGAATGTAAGTATCTTTTAATCATTCTATTATTTTTATTATTATCTTTGCTTTTGTTATTGTGTTTGCTTCCAACAACAGTGGGATCTGTTATTGTTTATTGATCCATTGGATGCTATCTAGAGAGATCGAAACATATGCGAACCAGGGCTTTTCGGAAAAAAATATTTTTGGAAAATCGGAAAATCGGAAAAACGGAAATCCCAGCACGGATGCGAACGTAGAATTGCGACTAATAGGTCGAATGAGGATTAGCTAATCTCCCAATTGAATTACTCTTTCTCTTTTCTAGACTATTGTATGATCCGTCATGTTTTTATCACTTTAAATCCATGATTACTTCATTGTCGGCTCTATTCAAATTGCTTCTGAGTATCATTAGTGCTGTACTATAGCTGATTATCAAATTTCTCCTTGACTATTCTAAATTATTTTCTCTCATATCAAATCTTTCCGTCGAGATAATTATTGCCTATTCAATCATATTTTTCCGTAATCATATACTCCATTCATATATTTCCATCGGTGAGAGATTCTAGAGATGTGAATTCAAAAAGTCGTTAAAGTAAGATAAGTCATTATCAAAGGTGTCTTCATAACAATTAAGATCTTTCTTTAACAGAGATCAGAGAAATAGTTTGCGAAACGAAGAGTCCGTCGACTTTAACTAGTAACATCAGTATCATATCGTGATGTCCTCTATTAGCACAGCTTTCATTCGAATTGTCTAGAGTTCAACTATTCTCATCAACTCCTAATCAATACTAGATCTATTCTAGGAACAGATGAAATGATTTCTTAAACATCTTTGCTTAGTTTAGTTTTTTTTGGTTGATAAAGCACTACAAGGTGACGTTTAAGCAATGGAGTTACCAATTATTTGTATCTGTCTTGTAGAGATATTGCTTAGATTATATACTACATTGCTCTATCATTTTGTTATTGTGGTGATAAAAGATGAGAGATGGATGAGGGAGAGATAGAGATATGATAGAAGTTGAGAGATTCAGAGATAGAGATTGAAAATGAACGGCTCTAGTTGTCTATACTCTCTCATCTATTTTTTTCTCTCTGCCTCTAGCTTCATCTATATATCCCTCTCCCTCTCCTCCTACCTCTCCCACTCTCCCTCTCCCTTCCTCCCCCTCTCCTCCCTCGCCCCATGCTTTGTTCATTCTTTTCATATGAGAAGACAACTGGTCATAGCTCAAAATCACAACGAAAGTTAGATTGATGAGAGGGATGAAATGAGAGGAATGGAGGGAGGATGATACAAGAGATGGAAGAGGAGGGGAGAGGGAGAGGAGAGGGGAGAAGGAGGAGGAGGAGAGGAGGGGCAGGGAGGAGGAGGAGAGGGGGGAGGAAGAGGGAGGAGGAGAGGGGAGAGGGGAGAGGGAGGAGGAGAGGGGAGAGTGGGTGGGAGAAGGGCATAAGGAAGAGTGTGGAAGATAGAGAACTGTTAATTAGTCTTGAATTTCACTACTATCTCTTTTCATTAAGAAGATGAAAGATCGAATATTCATTTCTCTTATTAGATCGTCTGATATAGAGAAGAAATGTTTCATCGAAGAAAAATGAGAATGAATAGAATCTGAAATGTTATAAACATGTTTGTTTCATAGAAGTATATGAATAGGAAGTGATTATAATGAACTGAAATGAGGAAATGATATATTACGTGTATTATAGAAATTGAAGAACTCTGGTATTTTCAAACTATTAGTTTACTTATAGTTCCCACTAGCCGTATACTTGCAAGTTTACTAGAAGTGGTGTATAATACGGTAATACATTTCGTCAAATGTTCTTTCACTTGTAGTAGACTAGCAGTAAACTACTAGTCTGTGACGTCACGTAAGTAAACTACTAGTTTGGAAATACCAGAGATTGTGTAATTAATTGTCTACAGTATTCCTTTGAGATAGTTGATACACCACAATATCATTCATTCCAATTGATATGGTAGTTGTTCATCAAACCATTTCATTTAATAGAAAATAGGAGTCAATCAAATGAGCTAGGTCGCGACGACGTTAAGCTCTAGTTTAACTGTTCTAACTCTTCCTCTCCTTCCCCCCCCCCCCTCAATCTCTACCTCTCCTTACCAACCCTTCCAGAATCATTCCGTTTCCGTTCATTTTCCCATTTAGTGGGTGCATTCACATGATCTAGAGAAATGAAATGAGTCCAATTAACTCCAGAAAAAAAAAACGAAGTAAAAAAATTTCTGAAATTTTAACAGACCTTTCCGTACTTACTCTAGTTTTTTTGCAGTGAAAATACGTTGAAATAAGATTTGTTCTCCTTTAACGATCTGTTCTTAAAATAATATACTATCATACTATGAAGAAAAGGTGGACAATAAATTTCAAATGATTCATTGCTCTTTCACCTCTATCTGTCATTCACTGTAGATGAACATAGAACAATTAAGAGGATACCAACCTTTGTCAATGGTTCTTTCACTTACATAAATAGTCTTTGCTAGTACATCTTGCACTCCATTCGTGTATTCTTTCTGAACTTCCATTCCTTATGTCACTATGTCCTCCATCACTGTAGACTTCTTCTTTATTCTAAATGCAAAACAAAATGAGACTTTCTTTGTTGACATTGGAGTTTAGTTCCGTGAATTAGCTTCGACTATGGAGAAAACATCTGTATTTGTATTAGATTCGACTGAACTAATTCACAAACGTCTTCCCTTCATTCATCACATCATATCAGTTCTTTTTTATAGGAAAAAAAATATTTTTTTCCGAAATTTTAGGGGGGTAATGATAACAGAATATGTATGCATTATTTCATTTATTAAAATTTTGACATTGAGGTTTCTTCGAAAAAGTATGATATCATGTTTGGAGAGAATTCAATGAAGCCTGAACTGAGAAGAAGAAATCTAGGAATATATATGGTCGGATTTCATGTTGCGGAAAGATTGAGAGGAGAGATGTGCTGGACACGCAATGGTTACATCCTTTTCGAAGAAAAATAGGGAGAGGAAGAGATTTTGGACGGCGGGAGAGGAAGAGAGACGGAGAAAAGGAGAGGGAGAGATTCAAAGGGAAAAGATATTCGATGAATTTGATTCTTTAATGGGTGTTCATAGTGATTTATGTGTGTACAATAGAAGATACTAGGATATTAGAGAAGATTGAAGGGTTTACTATCGAATAATGTAAGAGATATTGAGAAATGAATGAAGAAAAGATAAATATCACCCCCGATATCTACTAAAAGAACATGAAATTGTTCTCGTAGTGGATATGTCTGTCGGGCAAAGAGAATAGAGGAAATATGAGGGATGTTTCACAATTCGGAAAAGAAGTATCACATTATGTCGCAGCGGGCAAAAACGTGTACGAAGTATTTGCGCTGCATGATTTCTTGAATTGGACGAATAACTGATCTTTGATCTTTAGACAATATGGAGAATTTTGATAATGGAAATAAATATAATGTAGAATATCAATTATGAGAATTAACTAAAGTGCTAGGGAATCGATCGGGATTTATCTAATTGTACATTAGATTTCAATAACAAATGAAGGTTCTGGTGAGAAGAAGTAGAGTATTGCAACTGAGACACCTTTCCAGAATTATTCATCGTTCGTTTTTTGCATAGCAAATAGAATACAGTCTGATGATGATGAAAGTGATGTTGAATTATCGATTGAATATCAAATGAAATCTTTGTTTGAATAGAAAGGGACACCCCATGCTAATATTACTCTCCGCTCTGGCAAAGCTCTCTCGTAGACAAAGAAAGCGAGAGAGTGTGACCAGAGTTTTAAATTAACTCGGGATGTGCCTTTAATCGCATTGAACGTATTCATCATTATTTTCATTGGCGATTATTAATAGTAATTAAATTTGAAACACTTCAGATATGGATGATAATAAATTTTAAATAGAAAATTTTGGAAAAGTGAAATATGAATCATCGAATTATTTCATAGTGTGTCTTATTTTCTCATAATTATTTATTCTTTCCATATCTTCTTTTTTATACTTTTCCCATTAAATGATTGGGAAGAAATTAATGGAAGTGTAGTGAACAATTAGTCTATTATCTTTGATTTTATTTCTTTTCCATTTCTCTTCTTCTTCATAATCACAGAGGGAAAAATCCCTTGAGAGTCCCCAACAAGGATATTGAGAAGATTGCGGGGTTAGATTTTAACTCTCATATATCTCCCTCTCCCTCCATATCCCTCTCTCTTCTCCTCTCTCCCTCTCCCCTCCCCATCCCCCTCTTCTCTCTATGCTCCTCATATAGTCTGACACATTTTTGAAATGTAGAATGATAGAGATAGAGGGAGAATTGGGGGTTTGTAACAACAAAAGGGGGTCATTCATTGAGAGGAATCAGTCTTCTTATGAAAACAATGGAAATTGACAAAGACAACAAATATTTTAATATTGGACGCAGAAAAAAAAACACTTATTTTGTAAATATTTTGTTTTCTTTTGAAATAATTAGCATTCAACGATATGCATATAAGGAAAAATGATTTATTTCTTAATTGATCATTAATCATTGATATTTCTATTAATATGTATTTATTGGAGTTGATTAATGCGAAAATCATTCGAAACTTCCCCAGATACCAGAGTTGAGAGAAACAAAAATTAGAGAATAGAAGAAGAATTGAACTCTATGTAATGACAAATGAAAAGAGAAAGAAGTGTGATTCATAATCTGCTTCTCTTCTATTCATTTCTATTCTTCTTACAACTTTCTTCGCCCATTTTCATCTATTCTCCTCTTATTCTTTTGATTTCTTCCATATTTTCTATGTAGATCTTATCGATCATGGACATCCCCTATCTCATATTAATATATTTTCATAATTTATTTGTCTATATTAGATATACATCACTCACATTTTGTTCATTAATCAAATTGATCATTTATGATGAATAAAAAAATAAATAGTGTAGGTAAATGAGTCTTGAAAAAAGAATCAAAAGTAATCTCGTTGATATTCGTCTTCATCTTCTTTAGAAATCAGAGATAAACTTCCGCTTCCATGAAGCATTGAAATATCTTTATCCCAAGTTCCTTCCCATCTCTCACATAGACCAATCATATTTTACTTATATTCCATCCTTACCAACTTCCGTTATTCACATATTTCATCTTTCTTAAATCAAGATTTCTTCTCATTTCTTATTTATCGATTCCTTCTAAAGGTACAGTATCTCTGACATCAATATTGATCGATATTTTCTCAGATACTGTACTCTATTCTTACACATAAGTGAACTTTTTGAATGACTCTGATCTCAACAATTCATACGTCTCTTTATATTGGCCATTCATTACTTTTTGTCCTTACTCCGTCGCAACTTCACACCAACCTTCATCTATTATTAATCATCATGAAACCATCTGCTTGATTCTTCTCTGTGGTTCTGTCTCTTTCTCCCTCTCCCTCTCTGCGTCTCTACCTCTCCCTCTCCCTCTCCCTTCCCCTTCCCCTTCCCCTTCCCCTCTATCACCCTCTCCTCTCTGTTCCTCCCCTCTCCTGACTCTAAAGTGTTAACCTTTTCTGCTAGAACTAAGTCTGAAACTCGAGTTGGCAGAGAATTTGTTCCACATCTTTCTATCCTGTATAATACTTGAGTGTGCATGACTTTCTCTCATTTTTTGTGTTTCACAAAGACACTTTTCCTCTCTTTGGCTATTCCTCGAAATAAACTAATTTCAATTGACTCCTTCCTATATATTAGGAGAGAGAAGAGAGAGGGAGGGAGAGAGAGGAGATAGATGGAGAGAGAGGGGATGAGAATGAGAGAGGGAGAGAGAGAAGAGAGAGGGAGGGAGAGGAGATAGCTGGAGAGAGAGAGGGGATGAGAATGAGAGAGGGAGAGGTAGATGAAGAGAGAGAGGAGCTAAAAAGCACGTAGAATTCTCGTAGTTTGCACGATTCAGTGCTACTAAATGCGATTGTTACGATTTGTTTATTCACAAAAGTTCGCTCATTGTTCGGTTAAAACCAAAAAAATAAGAAAATATACTCATCCGTTGTACTTCATATACCATACCATTGAAATGTTACTCAAAAATATCTAGAATATACAGTACAGCCCGGTCGTGTTTTGTACACATTCTGCGCTGCGCTCCGCAGCGGGGCGCATTTGGACGCATCACTTATTTCCTTTGCGTATGAATATTTTTGAATTCTCAAAGTCTTAATCATGAGTTTTCGTGGTGAAAAGTTCTTTTAATGACTCAAGAAACTGAAACAAAATTTTTATTAATGAGAAAAAAACAATTAAAAGGCAAATCACACTGGTCCGAAAATGATGGGTACTGTAAATTTTAAATTAGGTCTTACGGCGATCGTGCGATCGATACGCAATATTACAGTATACCTTTCCATTAAATTAATAGTGATCAATTTCGGACCAGTGTGATTTGCCTTTTAATTGTTTTTTCTCATTAATAAAAATTTTGTTTCAGTTTCTTTAGTCATTAAAAGAACTTTTTATCACGGAAACTCATGATTAAGACTTTGAGAATTCAAAAATATTCATACGCAAAGGAAATAAGTGATGCGTCCAAATGCGCCCCGCTGCGGAGCGCAGCGCAGAATGTGTACAAAACACGACCGGGCTGTACTGTATAGGATATGAGATAGACAACGGAACTAAATTAGGGACCATTTATATAGTACCTTTTGGATAGAGATACAAAGAGAAAGAGGAAGAAGATATGTAAAAGAGGGAATATAAATTGGTCAAATCATTCTTATGCATCATTTTCGTTGTTTTCCATTTTATGAGAAAGAGTATTCATTCATATCCCCTTCTTCTCATCTCTTTGTATGTATTATTCTTCTTTTCAATATTATTTTCACAATCACGGTCACGACATTTAATTATTCTTGCTGGTTTGATCTTCAATTTTAGTTATATTGAACATTTTGATAATGAGAGGAAGGATATGGAGAATCTAGCTACAATTATGAATTCTGGTCATATTTTATGCAGAGAAAAGGAAAACAAACCTTTGCTGGGGGCATAATAAATGATCTGTCTAGTGCTGCTTCTGAAAGGTATATCATATTAGAATCAGGAAATAAGTGAGAGAAAAAGATTTATCCTCAAAAAGCATTTTGATATAAAAGTAAACTCATCAAAACATTTCAAGACATAAAGGCTCGTTTTGAACTTATGAAAATTAGGATTTTCCCATGCCTTTACATTTTATTATCTCCTAATTTCTGATCATTAGAAGAGATAGACAATCCTTACGATAAAAGCTAAATTTACAATTATCAAACGCTCGAGTGCACTATACAACCAAAACGTTGTCACGGTCCGTCAAACCATTAGTAGATACAGTAATCAATAGATTCCTCTTGGGACCCAATGAACTTTGAAAATTGTTTTGGAATATTGTATTCTAGATATCGCAATGTAATCACTTCCCATTCCCCTGTGAACAATTTCAAAATGAAGAGAAACGATTCCCACAGAAGAAATAGTGTGAAACTGTTCGTATAGACGAGGAAAAAGATCTCGTGTTTCTCGATGTTAATTTGAACCTCCGATATAGTCTATATCTGTTATCTTCTTTACGTCTTCTTCATATCCTCTTTATCTTCTATCTTTACTCTAACCG